>CM062292.1:198547261-199222261 GCA_031216915.1 Pictodentalium vernedei | reverse complement strand
TTTTCGTCGTTACGATCACTATTATTATTATTATCATTATTATTATTATTCCCCGCGATGTGTCCATGGGCAGGGCACTTAATCCCGATTGCCCACGCGGGGGCACGGTGGCGCTGTGTACTAAGGCGTACTGCACGTCAATGGTGCACTTGTTTTCAACAATGCTAACCCTGCTTGTGTGGAGTTAGTACGTTTGGGAGTTGCTCGCCTTTACTCGGTGGTTCTCCCCCTGGTATTCCGGCTTCCTTCGCCCGTAAAACTGTCCGACACGAGCTGACCCTGGCTGTCGAAAGTGTCGTTAAATTCTAAAAATAAATAAATAAATAAATATTATTATTATTATTCAACACAGCCTAAATTAGTTTAGTTTAAACAATATTTATTTCAAAATTTCTTCACTATGTACAATTTCAAACAATAATCTATGGTGTGAATTCGGCAGTAAGCTAACAGCTTATAAGTGACCATCTCCACTCACACAACAGTTAGAAATAACAATGAGAAGACGATGAGAAAGATATAATCAATCAAACCTTGGTGGCTTGTAAACCATTTTCTAGTATGAAAGGACAATTGAGAAAACAAATGGAAAGAAAAGAAAATATGAGAGATTGAATTTATAACAATGAAATACTGGAACCAACTTCGTAGGCAAGGAATAATTATTGGGCTGTAATAAGAGATAAGTCTGTTCCGAGAATCAATCACCAAGCAGCAGAGGGTTATATGAATCAATGACCCCCCAAACCATTTCCATACTCAATGGAATTCCTAATATATTCCACTACCTGCTGGACTTACCATTGATTTTTATTACTCACAGGCAGAGGAATGAGAAAACAAGGTACGCTGGAGAAAGTAATTAACCCCTTTTGGGCTCACAAGGCCAGCTTTTCTGTCCAAGACATAATCTCTCCCATTTTAGTATCATAATTGTTAGTCTATACGCGGGGTATTGATGATATATTACCAACTGCAGTCTGCAGCCGTCTGGTAGGATAAGCGGGTAGCATGAAGGAGATAACTGAAGGGAGCTGAAGCTGGCCTCGGCTTGAAATGAATGCTTCTTGTGAGTTACAAGCACAAGATTGTAGACTGACTAATTATATAAGTCAACAGTAACACCAACGCATACCACTCAAAAACCACACACGAACCACCCCCACTGCGCACGTAACTCCCAGAAATGACACCTTTACCTCCAACAGTGGATTGTCTCGTGAGTGAGGACGTCGCCCGCGCGCAGGCCGTGGTTATCACACTATCCCGAATGACAATGTAGGATAAAATGCCCCAGGAAAAACGGGGGAAAAGCATAGTTTGTTACCTAATTACCGACCGGGGGAATGGTGATAAAGATGCCTGTGCCCTGTGAGTCGAATGCTAATAGAACCACGATGGAAATGGTTTGGCTAGAAACTTATCTCAGATTATTACCTAGGGAGGAGGATGTTGGAGTTGAACTGATAATGGAGAATAGTAGTATAGCATGTACCCGATCGTGCCCCATTACCTGGACTTTTGCCAACTCAACTAGTGTTAAATTCCCATAGGAACCGGACTTTTGCCGGTGCAACTTTTGCCGGTGCAAAAGTACGGCCCCTTTCAGCTAGATCCGCCAAGCAGTGTAGTACTGCATATATAGTATGCTATGGCATATATAGTGATATAAGTACGCATGGGGCTATAGGTATATATTATGGGTAAGTGATGGAAAGATGATGTGAAAATTGGGTTTTCTTGAAAGTTTTTTCCCGCGAAACGGTGACGTTGCTATTGACGTCGTGACGTCATGATACGCGCGCGACGTCATAGAGACGCTGACCGATGTTGCTGTCCACTATACAATCTGACATAACGTTATTCGGGTCAGGGGGTGTCGGGCCTCTCGTATGCGGTGGCGGCGATATGGTACTAGTGGTATATATGCATGTAGGTCCCAAGTTAGCCCTTAATACTATTAATCCACCTTATGCTTCATATTATCCTATGTCTGCTATAGCTAAGTCAAGCAGTAGGGTGGGTGGGTGGTAGTGTGGTATTGCGAGATAGTCATTGGTGGTTTAGATTGGCGGTACCCCCTTAGTACTATTAACCTACCGAATCCTTTGAATTATCTTATGGCTGGTATTGGTAGATTAGTTTTAGGCCAGGCAGTATTATACTAGGTTGTTTAAAACAGTAGTAAAGGATTAACGGCCTGTTGGTCCAGTCCTCGATATTATTAACCAGCCGATTGCTTTGTACTATTCAATGACTGGCATAGGGAGTACGTTATGGCAGGTCAAGTGGTATTGTGGGGTGGGGGTGGGGGTAATGCCTGGCAGTATAGAACTGCGGTATAGTATGGACGATATTTACCTCTGTGGGTCCCTGCAGGTCCTATGTTAGCCCTTAGTACTATTAATTCACCTGATGCTTCATGTTATCCTATGACTGGTATAGGTAGTATGCAATGCTAGGCATAGGGGTATTGTGGGTAGGGGTACTGCCTGGTAGTTTAGAACGGTACTATAGTATGGGCTGTATATACACCTATAGGCCCCCTGTTAGTGCTTGGTACTATTAACCAACCGATTGCTTTGTTTTATTATATTGCTGGTATATGTAGTACGTTATGATAGATCTAGTGATTTTGTGGGGGTGGGGGTAATGCCTGGCAGTATAGAACAACAGTATACTATGGACAATATATAGCTCTGTGGGCCCCCGACAGCCGTTGATACTACTAATCGACTTAATGCTTTATGTCACCTCATAACTAATATAGGTAGTATGTAATGTGGGGCCAGACGTTATTGTGGGTGGGTGGGTGTAATGCATGGTCGCCTAGTATGGTAGTGTAGGATGTACGCGTTCTCCCCCTAGAGGTCCCATGTTAGTCCTTAGTACTATTAATCCGCCTAATGCTTCATGTTATCCTATGACTTGTATAGGTAGTATGTAATGCTAGGCCAAGGGGTACTGTGGGTAAGTGTAATGCCTGATGTCAAAACACGGAATCCAAATTTTACGGACTCG
The DNA here is from genome assembly GCA_031216915.1 of Pictodentalium vernedei. Classification (NCBI taxonomy): domain Eukaryota; kingdom Metazoa; phylum Mollusca; class Scaphopoda; order Dentaliida; family Dentaliidae; genus Pictodentalium; species Pictodentalium vernedei. The sequence goes on along the minus strand of CM062292.1, from coordinate 199,219,240 downwards.
GCTAGGAATTTCAATAACGGAATGCCTTATATGTATACAGGGGAAATCTGATTCAACCTTGATCAATGTTATAGTCGAGACTGAGATAGGTATAGCTAGGAAGTAATGGATGAGATATGGGCCAGAATAACAGAAGCCAATAGTACTGGTACAAGGCCGCTATGGAACAAGACTGTTGTAGAAGCTAATGATAGGACAGATAGGTCATAGACCTGTAATTGCCTTGGGGCTTTGGCGACAAGATGGAAGCGGTTGGTAAGACTACATTAGACCCTTTGAGGGCTTTTACATAGCCTAATGCGACAAAAAAGGGATTCTCCAAAAGGTTTCCTCGATAGGTATCCTCAATAGGTATCCTCAAATAATACAATGCCAGGCCATAGGTATCCTCAAATACCCGTATGGGCCTATGTGATATGGCGTATTGTGTCACATTGTGCCTTTTCACATAAGCACATATGACAAAAAGGGATTCTCCAGTAGGTATCCTCGATAGGTATCCTCAAATAATACAATACCAGGCCATAGGTATCCTCAAATACCCATATGTGCCTATGTGATAGGGCATATTGTGTCACATTGTGCCTTTTCACATAAGCACATATCGGCACATAAAGCATGTGCCTATGTGATAGGGCATATTGTGTCACATTGTGCCTTTTCACATGAGCACATATGACAAAAAGGGATTCTCCAGTAGGTATCCTCGACAGGTATCCTCAAATAATACAATACCAGACCAAAGGTATCCTCAAATACCCGTATGTGCCTATGTGATAGGGCACATTGTGTCACATTGGGCCTTTTCACATAAGCACATATCGGCACATAAAGCATGTGCCTTTGTGCTAGGGCACATTGTGTCACATTGTGCCCTATCACATAGGCACATACGGGTATTTGAGGATACCTTTGGTCTGGTATTGTATTATTTGAGGATACCTTTCGAGGATACCTACTGGAGAATCCATTTTTGTCATATGTGCTTATGTGAAAAGGCACAATGTGACACCACATGCCCTGTCACATAGGCACATGCTTTATGTGCCGATATGTGCTTATGTGAAAAGGCACAATGTGACACAATATGCCCTATCACATAGGCACATATGGGTATTTGAGGATACCTATGGCCTGGTATTGTATTATTTGAGGATACCTATCGAGGATACCTACTGGAGAATCCCTTTTTGTCATATGTGCTTATGTGAAAAGGCACAATGTGACACAATATGCCCTATCACATAGGCACATACGGGTATTTGAGGATACCTATGGCCTGGTATTGTATTATTTGAGGATACCTATTGAGGATACCTATCGAGGATACCATTTGGAGAATCCCTTTTTGTCGCATTAGGCTATGTAAAAGCCCTCAATGGGTCTAATGTAGTCTTACCAACCGCTTCAATCTTGTCGCCAAAGCTCCAAGGCCATTACAGGTCTATGGCCTACCTGTCCTATCATTAGCTTCTACAACAGTCTTGTTCCATTGCGGCCTTGTACCAGTACTATTGGCTTCTGTTATTCTGGCCCATATCTCATCCATTACTTCCTAGCTATACCTATCTCAGTCTCGACTATAACATTGATCAAGGTTGAATCGGATTTCCCCTGTATACATATAAGGCATTCCGTTATTGAGATTCCTAGCCGAGTCCGTAAAATTTGGATTCCGTGTTTTGACATCAGGCATTACACTTACCCACAGTACCCCTTGGCCTAGCATTACATACTACCTATACAAGTCATAGGATAACATGAAGCATTAGGCGGATTAATAGTACTAAGGACTAACATGGGACCTCTAGGGGGAGAACGCGTACATCCTACACTACCACACTAGGCGACCATGCATTACACTCACCCACCCACAATAACGTCTGGCCCCACAGAGCTATATATTGTCCATACTATACTGTTGTTCTATACTGCCAGGCATTACCCCCACCCCCACAAAATCACTAGATCTATCATAACGTACTACATATACCAGCCATATAATAAAACAAAGCAATCGGTGGGTTAATAGCACCAATCACTAACAGGGGGCCTATAGGTGTATATACAGCCCATACTATAGTACCGTTCTAAACTACCAGGCAGTACCCCTACCCACAATACCCCTATGCCTAGCATTGCATACTACCTATACCAGTCATAGGATAACATGAAGCATCATGTGAATTAATAGTACTAAGGGCTAACATAGGACCTGCAGGGGCCCACAGAGGTATATATCGTCCATACTATACCGCAGTTCTATACTGCCAGGCATTACCCCCACCCCACCCCACAATACCACTTGACCTGCCATAACGTACTCCCTATACCAGTCATTGAATAGTACAAAGCAATCGACTGGTTAATAATATCGAGGACTAGACCAACAGGCCGTTAGTCCTTTACTACTGTTCTAAACAACCTAGTATAATACTGCCTGGCCTAACACTAAACTACCAATACCAGCCATAAGATAATACAAAGGATTCGGTAGGTTAATAGTACTAAGGGGGGTAATAGACCAACAGATCATTCATCCTGTACTGCCAATCTAAACCACCAATGACTATCTCGCAATACCACACTACCACCCACCCACCCTACTGCTTGACTTAGCTATAGCAGACATAGAATAATATGAAGCATATTAAGATGGATTAATAGTATTAAGGGCTAACTTGGGACCTACATGCATATATACCACTACTACCATATCGCCGCCACCCCATACGAGAAGCCCGACACCCCCTGACCCGAATAACGTTATGTCAGATTGTATAGTGGACAGCAACAGCGGTCAGCGTCTCTATGACGTCGCGCGCGTATCATGACGTCACGACGTAAATAGCAACGTCAACCGTTTCGCGGAAAAAACTTTCAAGAAAACCCAATTTTCACATCATCTTTCCATCACTTACCCATAATATATACCTATAGCCCCATGCGTACTTATATCACTATACATGCCATAGCATACTATATATGCAGTACTACACTGCTTGGCGGATCTAGCTGAAAGGGGCCGTACTTTTGCACTGGCAAAAGTCCGGTTCCTATGGGAATTTAACACTAGTTGCGTTGGCAAAAGTCCGGGTAATGGAGCACGATCGGGTAATGCTATACTACTGAGAATAATAAAGAATAATGTGGTGTATGGTGTTCTTGTCAGTAATCACCAGCTTAAGCGTGATGTGGGATGCAGCCTAAATTAGCGAACGATATAAGAAATTCACATCGAATTGATATGATAGACAACAACCACCCCCCTTTTCTTTTCTTCTTTCTGTAAAGAACAACCACTCAATCCTGCTTTTTCTGTGTCACATATCTTGAAATTACAGGATTGCTGTCATGGGAAATATATATATATTTGTTAACCAATATGTGACAGGAGAGGGGAGTTACCTCGGCTGAGTGGTAAGCACTGGTTCTCCAATCCTTTTTGTACCTTTTTGAGACAAATAACATATGTTTAATCTAATCTAAAGGTAGTTGCTTCCATGAGCTTTTGCCTTCCTTTTAACAGAAGTTGGATCTGACGTGCAGAGATCTTCTGTAACACTTTGTATAATACTGCCGTCAATTCCTCCAAATACTTCTCTGTTGAATATTGTTGACGCATGCCGGCCCAACAATGCCCACGTAGCGTTCAGTTTGCCTTAGTTTCCACTCCGTGCATGATTTGAAACTTTACCCTTTACCCAACGTAACGGCCAAAACCGGCCAGCGCTATTCTCAAAAATCGCCAATTAATTTTCATTATTTTTTCATTTTTTGTCTCAAAAAATGTGTCGTCTGCTTTTCATGTTAGGTAAGGGGTTATTGGCAAGGTGAAGGTGGCTATGCAAATACTATATCGTCCAGTGGATGCAACAATACGCCACCTTCAATGCCTTATTACACGCAAATAATAATAACTCTTTGGCCAGCCGCTGATTTGTCGCGGTCCTCATAAGAGAAGGCCATCATTCCCCCTGCACCCCACCCCCTCTTCCCCTCCTCTCCTCCCAGCATTCAGATATAAACTGCTTAATAGTGTCCCTCACTTCCTCTTTTTCAATTTCTTCAATAAGCATTCCTACCCTCTCCCTCGTGTCCCCCTTCAGCCATCTATCCTTTGTTTCTTCACCCCACTTCTGCATTATTCTTCCAGTAAATTTTATTCTATGAGGTATATACTGTGGGCATTCCAAGAGAAAATGTTCCAGGGTCTCCACTACTCCAGAGTGGCACATTTGGCATCCCTTTTCCCCATCTCTCCCAATTTTTCCCCGAAGCTCCAGTGATCTTGATCTCAGTTTGAACAGCAGTGACCCTCCAAAGGTGCCATCTAGGTACTTCTCAAAAGCTGGCTTTTCTTTATATTGTAACCCCTGCAGTGATCTTTTCACGCTAACCCCTGCTCGCCAGTTTCGATTGCAATCTTCCATGACTCTCTCTTTGACAAACCTTTTGCCTTCTTTCATTCCTACTTCTATGTTTGTGACCTCTATAGAGGACGATATATTCTGTATACCACAAATGTCAGTTAATTAAACAATGGAAGGCGCAGTAGTGGCTATTGGTTAGAACATTGGCTTAAGATGAAAAAAAAATCGTAAGTTCCGTCCTTATCCGAGTCATCTGTGTTGTGTCATATAGGGAAAGACAACTAATCCCAAATGTGAAAGGAGGGACGCAGTAATGAAGTATGATAAAGTGTACGGCAACTCGATGGTACACATTCCTTCAACCGATGCTAAATATGATTATTGTGCGGGGTTAAAAAGTTGGACTCCCCTGTACTTAACTGCCGCTGCTGGTTGTATCGGCGGATTCTCAGGCTTCCTCAGCCCGTAAAACTGTCCGACACGATATGACCCTGGCTACTGAAAGTGTCGTTATACTTAAGGTTCCGCTCTACAGTTTCGCACTATTGCACAGGTGTAAAATTCTAAACATACGGCATAATAAAATTTATGTTGAAACTAATGCCATGTAAATAGGAGATGTATTTTCAGTATCAGTAAAAGATTACATTAGGCTAATTGTTGGACAAGAGAATTTGAAGTTTTGGTCACAGTGTTGGAGTTTAAATGCATAGGGGTAAATTACCATAGGAATTATGGGGAAACAGTGGCTTCGAAAAATTGAATATTCTTTAAAATATCATGTTTACACGGATTTGTTACCAGACGTGTAACTAAAAAATTAAACGGAAACATATCATTTTTTCACATTTTAGAAACAGGGGGTTATGGGTTATAGGTTCCAGGATTAGGTAAATGGGGTAGTGGGAAAATTCTGCCTTTGAGGCCGCTGAGTGGCAGAAAATGACTGGTATCAGCATTTTTCCATGCAATTTTGCAGGTTGACGCCTTGCATTTGACAATACATTATTTCACCCACATTCCAGATTGTTTATTTCTACTTGGTCAGAGAGTGTTACATGTTTTAGTGGATTTAGAAAATGTAATGCTTGTTATGGGTTAGATAACTTAGTAAAGAATATTCGCATTTCAAGAGACTGTATGGTATGTCATTTGGGGAAATAAATATGTGGAGGGGAACCTAAATGAATAAATTATTTATTTATATAAATATTTATTTATTTATTTTTTTATTATTTATTTATTTATTTATTTATTTATTTATTTAAGGTTTAACGACACTTTAACATCCAAGGCCATATCGTATTGATGAGGAGGAAACCGGAGTACCCGGAGTCCGGAGAAAACCACAGAGCAAAGACGAGCAGCTGCCAGCTCCTCAACATCGTAACTCCGCGCTGCAGCACAGGCAGGGTTAGACTGGTTGAAGACATGCTCACCATCGACGTGCAGTACGCCTCAGCACACGGCGTCATCGTGCCCCCGTGTGGACAGTCGGGGTTAAGTGCCTTGCCCAAGGACACAACGCGGGAGTCAGAATCGATCGCTCAGATGGTCATCCATCCAAGGACTAACCGGGCTCGACGTTGCTTATCTTCGGTGATCTGACGAGAACCGGTTGCCAAATGAAAAAGTAAAGAAAAAATAATACAACAATGTTCTCGTTTCCGATTAAAGGGAGGTAACTCTAAAAATATTAAAAAGAGACCGATTGTTTTTTCTTCTGTGAAACTGATAGAAGACTGGACATAAATCAAAGCCTGAGCGTGTTATTTATTTATTTATTTATTTATTTATTTATTTATTTATTTATTTATTTATTTATTTATTTATTGGGGTTTAACGACACTTTCGACAGCCAGGGTCACCTCGTGTTGGACATTTTTCGGGTGGAGGAGACCAGAGTAGCCGGAGTGAACTACCGAGCAGCGGCGTCCTGATGGAGAAATTTGTTCAATTAAAAAATAGAGCAAAAAATAATTAAAATAATATGCATTTTTCTTAATCCTTTAACGCAGAAGATGTCAAAAATCATAATTTTAAATATCATTTTTATAATTTTTTCAAAACATTCTAACCAAACCATATCATGTGACCCTTCTTTGAACGAGCTCGACGAGCTCGTTCCAAAGAGGGGTCATATGATATAGTTTTGTTGACATGTTTTTAAAAATAATATTTTTCAGATGCCGAATTTGCATATTACGCGGGTGGATGTGGCCGATTCGTTGGGTAAAGGGTCAATGTGGAGGTGCGCGAGTCCCAATCATAGCCTTTTGTAATGAATTCCTCCCATCGAACCGAGAAACATGAACCAACACTGATATATATCAGTGTGCGCATGCTTTGCAGTGGCGTAGCCATGGGGGGGGGGGGGGGAGTGGCTGAGGGGGCACATATATATATATATAACTTAATGTTATCAGGAGAATGACCGGTAAATATTTTTAATCCGGCCCTTTATTCTACACATGTATTAAAAAAAATCACTTGTAGATAGTTTTATTTTTGAAGAGAAGTATATATCGAAATATATTTAGTGAGTGAAATTATCTTTGACGACTACTTTGTGTTAAGTGTATATATATTATAGTATACATATATCGCCTATATCAAGCAGGAATTCCACCAGGCATCGTCCCAGCACCGCGCCACTGGATTGCAAACAGCAAAGTTTTTTGGAAGGTGGCATCGACGGGAGTCGATCCCGGGTCCACGACGCCCAATCGCGTGGCCATAAATGTTCTGCCAGCAGACCAAACGAGCCAACGACAACCCCCCCCCCCCCCCCCACACCCAAAAAAAAAAAAAGATTGCAACTGACTCAGCCAGTATGTTAGTTTACATTTACAACACGCCCCGAGACCGATATAGGAGAATTGACAATTACTGAATTGTTTTCTGAGTTGATTCGTAATTGTCTACAAGTAGCCAGTATTTTATTGCGAGATTTACGGCTGTATCTCAAAACGTCGCAAAAAATGAAAATCTGTCCTGATGTGTTTACACAAGAGAATAGTCTTAAGGCTATAGTCTATATCTAATTAGGATCGGGTATTTTGCGGGAAGGGTCTATAACCGTGGGGAATAACTATGGGTGTCTGTTGTGTAATTCTCACTGACGCTTGAATGATTTGTAAAGCTTGAGAAGTGCGTCTTTGTTTGCTCCCCAATTTTTACCTCCATTATCTTCAGAAAATTGATACGGATATCAATGACTTGTACGTATATATAGTACGTGGAAAGCGTGTTATCACTAAATCACCTGCAGAGTGGGGATTCCTCCCAAGCAATAATTGCAAAGTTGTTGCAGAGCATAACAAACACAAGCAAAGTTCCAGCCAATGGACCTCCGGGTTATACCCGGAGGTCCATTGGCTGAAACATTGCCTGTATTTTTTGTCCACGTGTACATAATTTGGAAGTGATACTTTGGGTGATAACTCTATCCGCCCCCACAGGGTTACAATCCACACCCCACGTACTGCACATATCTTACACAACTCAGTAAACTCTGTTCACTGAATACAGAAAACCCACCGACTGTATCTCTGAACGCAGAAACATCTCACGAGTGACCACTAATTAGATATAAACTATAATTACTATCAAAACAAACTTACCGAGGTGTGAATTTTTGTTTTTCGACGTTTTGAGAACACCCCAGATTTACCCGTGGATCGTTTGCCTTAGCGTCCAATGCTAAATAAATAATTTTATGCCTTTTTACCGCGAGTGCATTTTATAATGTATGGGTTACTTGTTAATAATTCGTCCCATTACAGTTTCCACCATACGATGAGTCGTTATGGAGATTTACCTTCACAAAAAATAAATAAGATTTAATTAGATTATTACTCACGTGATCTGCAGAGCCCGTTGAATTCATGATAAAAATTGTGCTGACAAAAACATCTACCATTTGCACAAAATCCATCTAAATATCAGAAGAAAATGAATTTAAATCAAAACTAACAGAGAACTTGAGAGTTACAGTACATGGAGAATGTATTATCAATAAATCACTCGTGGAGTGACGATCTCTCTCAAGCAATAAATGCTAATTTGTTGCAAAGCGTAGTTAGCATAAGTAGAGTTTCAGCCAATGGACCTCCGAGTTGAACTGGTTGAAACTTTGCTTGTGCTCCTTGTGTTTTTGTACAAAATTTGTGAGTAGTACCTTGGGTGATACCTTCACTCCATGGGTGATTTGGTGCCAATCCACCCTTCATGTACTCTACATGAGAGTACTGTTATCACAAACGATCAGATCGCGGTACACATACACCAGTGGGTCGAGTTTTGAAAATAGAATACTGCGAAATCAAGACCGTATCCACCTCACCCCACCCCTATCCCAAAATAGCATTTTAATGTACTCGTACTCCTTTTTCAACAGATGAGAGGGGGCGCGGTGGCTCAGTGGTTACGACATTGGACTTCAAACCGAAAGGTCCACGGTTTGACCCCCGCCTGGGGCAACTGCGTTGTGTCCTTGGGCAAGGCACTTAATCTCAATTACCCACGGGGAGGGGTGGAGCTGTGTACTAAAACGTACTGCATGTCGATGGTGCACTTGTCTTCAACCAATGCTAACCCTGCCCGCGTGGAGTTAGTACGTTAGGAAGTCTGACAGTTGCTCGACATTGCTCGGTGGTTCTCTCCGGGTATTCCGGCTTCCTCCACCCGTAAAACTGTCTGACACAAGGTGACCCTGGCTATCGAAAGTGTCGTTAAACCCGATAAATAAATAAATAAATAAATGAACAGATGAGATTCTGTAGTGTTGCGAGGAAGAAAACGGACAGATAATTTCAATCCGATCGTAAATTTCTGTCCGCTTTTGTGATCACAGTGCCACATTTATACAGCAATAGATATATATGTTAAAGTTAATGTCTAAAATCAGTCAATCTGTAGAATGACTGAAATTTTCAGTCAATCTGGAGATTCACTAATTCACTCAGTCAATCTAAAGATTTCCTAAAAAAAATCAGTCATTCTATAGGTGTCCTGAAATATCAGCTCTTTTATTCTACAGATTGACAGAAATGTCCCTTTCATTAAACCTTTACCCAACGCAGACGATTTCAAAATTTATTATTTTAAATATCATTTTTTAAATTTTTTCAAAACATTTCAACAAAACCATATCACGTGACCCCTCTTTGGAACGAGCTCGGCGCGGCCAGCTCGTTCCAAAGAGGGGTCACATGATATGGTTTTGTTGAAATTTTTCGAAAAATAATATATTTTCAGCTGCTGGATTTGCATATTACGCGGGCGGATGCGGGGATTCGTTGGGTAAAGGCTTAAAATATTAATCATGAAGCTATGATAATGATTACATCTTTTATATATCCTAGAAAACATTTTGAATAAACAACAAAAATATCAAATCATTATGAAACATTGATTAGAACAGTTAAAAGTTTGAACAGTTTGTTTAGTTTTTGTTGCACAATAATAACACTTTGGCCGGCCGCTGATTTGTCGCGGTTCTCGTATGAGAAGGCCTTGGTTACCCATGTTCTACCAACTGCCTCCCTATTCCCACGCTTCTTCTCTCCTCCCAACACTCGGAGACGAACTGCTTGATGATATCTCTTGCCCAATTCTTCCCAATCTCTCCGATTAGCATATTAAGCCTCTCCTTTGAGTCGCCCCCCCCCCCCCCCCCTGACCACATGTCTTTCATTCTCCCATCCCACTTCCCCATTATGCTCCCCGTGAATCTTGTTCTTTTAGACTGGTATTTTGGGCATTCTAGAAGAAAGTGTTCCAGGGTCTCCACCACGCCCAAATTACACATCTGGCACTCCTTTCACTGTTTTTCCCAATTTTTCCCCTCAGCTCCAGGGACCGCGACCTCAGCTTGAACAACAGTAACCCCCCCCGCAAAGGAGCCATCAAGGTACTCTTCAAAACCAGGCTTCTCTTTATCACGCAGGCCACCCAAAGATCTCTTTGATTTGATTCCCTCTCGCCAATTACGGTTACAATCCTCCATGACCCTTTCTCTGACGATCTTTTTACCCTGGTTTGCCCCAACGTCATGGTCCGAGATCTCCAGTGAGTAGTTTTCTACTAGCTCCCTCACTTGGACCATCCACCCCGTCTTGATATTTGAGTTGAAAGTGCTCAGGAACATTACTTTACACCATCGGCTATCGGGGAGATTTACCCAATAATTAAGATAACTGAATTTCAATAGGTCTATCCTGTCCTTGATCCTCATCCACCCAAGCTCACCCCTGATTGCTTCTAGCGCTGCGGCATTACTCGACCCTGTTATCCATCGGCCCGCATCGTTCTGCAGGGTTTCCAAGGTCTTAACAGCCGTCTGGTTTAGGGGTACAACTTCCGTACCGTATGTTATACTTGGCAGACCCACCATTTCCAAAATGGTTTTCCCCGCGAAAACCTTATTGAAACTGTTTCTCCCTATAAGATTCATTTGGTTAAGGATTCGCTTCCCCTCAGAATCAATTTATTTGTGTGGTTTCGGTAGATGTCTCTCCCTGTGATGTTTATATTTACCCCCAGGTACTCATAGTCACCTGTCTCTGCTACACTAACAAGTCTGCTGCTACCTTCCGGAATGCAGAACTCCCCCACTCTCTACTTCGAGTGGGGTCTACTTTGCGGCCCACAGGTATAACTTTGCTCTTGCTTTCATTAAGTTTGAGTCTCCATTTGCTCCCATATTTCCCAACAATTCCCAGCATCTTCGCTAGCCCCTCTTCGCTTTCTGACACTAACACCATATCGTCTGCAAAAAATAGCCCTGGGATTTTGAAGTCACCAACTGCAACCCCCTCGTCGCTATGCAGGAGTTCATCTCCTAAACCTTTGATGTACAATGCAAAAAGAATTGGCGAAAGGATACACCCTTGTTTTGGGCCTATCTCCATAGGCACACGTTTTAGTTTAAACAATATTTATTGAAACAGATAAGTTAACTGTATACATGAAAACAAGTGTAAACATATTGAATGTTTTGTACATAAAATTCAGTGAATACATTTAACACCTGAAATGTCAAACTAACTTGTTGTAGGGGATTCGGAAGAAAGCTGAATGCTTATGTAAACCGTCTCCCAAGTCTGCAAGATTACACAATTTCAGTTGGACAGATAGAACGGGTGGGTCTGTTTCGATATTGTTTAAACGAGAAAAAAAATGAAGAAAGTAGATCGAGAGGAACAGTGATGAACAGTGAAGGAGAAGGATGACAATTGAAAAGGGCCAACTTGAATGCAAAAGACATCAACATTGATCGACAACAGTTAGGGAACTGACTCACTTGGAAATCGCAGCCTAACGCTAATATAAGACGAGGGTATTCTAATGGACAACGGATGGGGGGGGGGGGGGGGGGGGGGAGGGGGGTGCGAGCGCTGATAACATTTTTCATTTCAGTAAGGGACACGACTCCGGAGGACCGCCACAGCACCAAGCACCGCCGGGAAACGACCAGTGTCTTGCAAGTGGAAGACGCATTATTCGTTAGCATGCAATGTCTTGTTCAATAATGTACGAACCACCTCTCGCCACCCGCGGCACAGAGCGCGGCAACATTAACCCGGAACCCTACCCCCACCCCCCGCCCCATGAAAAGACCCAACAGTGTGAGAAGCTAATAACCAGGCCCTCAACCCGCAGATATTTCATTTGATATAGGCTTTTACTAAAAAAGAAGAAAACTTACGTAAGACAGACAAGCAAACCCCCCGCCACCGATCATCAGGTTAGTTAGATGGTCCACTAACAGAAGAGATAATTGGATAATACGATAGGAGCTCACTTGAAAGAGATGTTGTGTTGAGAGACCATCCAGAAGGCGACTAGGCCCTGATTCCACCCATTGTAAACTATAAGGTGAGCAGCGGTAGGGTCGCAATTATTGGAAGCGTTTACTAAGTAGAATAAAGTCCTGCACCATTTCAAATACTGACAAATTTTCTTCACTGGTAAGGAATTCGGAGCCAAATAGGAGTGTTGTCACATCTGGTGCAAACGGAAGTGATTTTATTGTTGACCTGCGTGCCTCTTCAAAGACAGGACAGAACAAAAGAAAGTGTTCGCTTGTCTCGAGGGCACCACACTGACACAGGGGCGAAGGCGACAGGTGGTTATTGAATAAATGGGTGCTTAGATTACTGCAACACAACCGCAGTCTGCAGTGATAGATTTGTCCTATTCGCGATTTTGCATGGCCATAGAAAGACGGGGGTCGCAGATTGCCCCTGTTAAGATAACTTGCGAAATTACTCAGTGATGAATTTTCTCTGATTGATAAAGGTATGTCGTTCCATAGGCTTGTAGTTCTCGGTATAAATGAAGACTGGTACAGCTGGGCGTTGCAGAAGGGAACTCGGAGGTCATTACCTGATCGGAGATTGAGACATCGGCTGGTGGTGGAGACTGTTGGAGGTACCTTATTAGCAATATATGGGGGCGTTGCATGGTGGAACATTCGGAAAAATTGTTTCAGTTTGTATTTGCGACGTCTTTGCTCAAGTGAGTCCCAGCGGGTTTCATTGTACAACGCAGAAGTCCTAGCACTCATGGTTGCGCCAGTCACTATCCTTGCTGAAGCCAACTGTACCTTTTCCAAATCATTTTTATTACTCGCCGTGCAATTGTCCCAAATTGTGCTACCATATTCAAGAAGAGGCCTAATAAAGGCAAAGTAAATCTTTTCAAGGACACAGCGGTCAAGAGTAAACTTTTGCCTCCTCAGTAAATCTACGCGAGACCATGCTTTACCGCAGATATGTCCAATGTGGTCATTCCACGTACATGCATCATTTAAGATAATTCCCAGGTGCTTGTGATTTTTAACTTCCGATATCTGGGCATTACCAAGAAACAGTGGTGGGTGCACAGAAGGGTTAACCTTGCGCGATATGAGCATGGTCTCAGATTTTTTAGGATTGAACTCAACCAACCACGTCTTGGCCCAATGCTCTATTGTAGTCAGATCCTGGTTGATCACAGTTGCTGCTTGGGTTGGATTCTCAACTATTAGATACAATGATGTATCATCAGCGAAGAGCCGAATGCTACTCAAGAGGTTATCTGTTATGTCATTGATATATATGAGAAATAATAAGGGGCCAAGTATCGACCCCTGAGGTACTCCAGAGTTTATCGGTCTCCAGGATGAGATCTCGGAGGCAATTGCGACCCTCTGGACCCTGTCGGAGAGGTACGATTTTAAAAATGCGAGTAGATCACCTGACACTCCAATTTTTTCCAGCTTGCGAATGAGACCAACATGCCACACCTTATCGAAAGCTTTACTGACGTCGCAGAAGACTACGCGAACCTCTTTTCCGTCGTCGAGGGCTCGGCAGAATTCGTCATAGAGGTCAGTTAGTTGAAGTATAGTCGAATCACCAGGGGTGAATCCCGACTGAAATTGACTTAGGATGTTGTTGTCGCTCACGTACTTCCACAACTGTTTGAAAATACATTTTTCAAAAACCTTACCAACACAACTAAGGAGGGAAATCGGACGATAGTTCGTTACTAAATTGGATGGATGCTTTTTTTAAAACGGGCGTTACATTAGCCTTTTTCCACATAAGTGGAAAGTAATTATTATTCAGGAGAATATTGAAAATTACTGAGAGAGGTTCACATAGAGATAATTTACATTCCTTCAGCAACCGGGGACTTATAAGATCAGGTCCTGCAGCCTTTGATGCATTAAGGGATTTTAGCGCTTCGTATACATCACTGCTCTGTATGATTATCCTGTCCATTGAGTAAGGGGTGGGTGTGGCCAGTATAGGTAGGGATGTCTGAGAGTCATCCACTGATTAGATAGAGCTAAAGTATTCATTAAACACATCAGCTTTTTCCCTGTTTGTGACGTACGTTTTGTCCAAATGACTGATAGCCGGAATATCTGAATTGGTGTTGCCAATGAACGTCTTAAGGGTTTTCCACCACTGGGCTGGCGTAGTTGCACGACTAGTGAGTACTGACTGTACGTTCGCAACATAAGCTGCCTTCGCCTTCCTGATGGCCGAGACCACTTCGTTTCTCTTCTGTTTGTATTGTTCAAAGGACTGTGGGAGACCACTGCGTTTGGCAACGCGATATAACCTTTTCCTCTGTCTTATTAGTAATCTTATTTCGTTATGCATCCATTTTGGTTGATACTTTCTAACGGTGATCCATTTGTTGGGAATATGACGGGAAGCAGTGTTAAGTAGCTCTTTAGAGAACTCAGAGACAATTATATCCAGACTCGATGCATTGAAAATAGTATCCCAGTTTACACTAGCGAGCGCGTCATTCAGTTCGCGATAGTGGCCCTGTGAATACAAATAAATTTGTCTCCTAAAGGAGATGCGCGATGGTTTGATAAAGTTGATCTCCAGGACAGTAGGACAGTGATAGCGGATCATATCAGGTATAAATGGATCTAAGATCTCACAAGTCTTCACGTTGACTGTCTTGCTAACGGCGAAAATGTCAATCAGTAAAGAAGAGGATTCCGTGAAACATGTTGGCCCATCCACAAGCTGTCTAAAATTAAAATATCTAATAATATCTGAAAGATGCCCTCTGGGACCTGCGATTTGATTGTTTTTGAAATCACCGGTTATGACAAGGTCAGAAACAGATGTATCCGTTGCTTTGTCAATCGAATCGGATATAGTATCCCATGTATCAACAGGACTGTTGGGTGGGCGATAAAATACTCCTAAAAGAAGCGACTTACCCCTTTCTCTTATTAATTCCACCCATAGGCACTCGACAGGTGTCATTTGAAGGTCAGGTCTGTGCCTAAATGCAATGCCATCCTTAATGTATACTGCTACCCCGCCTCCTCTTGATGAACGATTAAAGAGCAGCGGCTCCTGGAATCCACGTATAATAATTTCATTAACTGGGTCATCATTATGTAACCATGTCTCAGTAAATGCCATAATGTCATAGGACGGGGACTCACACTGTATAATGTCAAGTTTGGGCTTTAGGCTTTGTATGTTAAGGTGGAGGATTTTAAGCGTGTTATCGATTTGGTGAAAGTCCTCGTTAGTTGGTCCTGGGTTGGGATGAATGTCTCCGCAAGTTAACAACAGAATGGCCAGGAAACACGGAAGGAGGCACAAGATGAAATATATTACGTTTCTATCCAGAAAATTGTTAGGGACCATGTAAGCAACGTCGTTGGGTACGATGGGTTTCTTTGGACTCTTTGGCATGTAAGATATATTTGCCCGAACGCTCTTCCACGATGGCTGCAATGTGAGAAAGAACAGAACAGTCATCGCAACTAGACGTTCAATGTGTTCCGTGCCATGAAGGCGCCTGAGCAAATATATCAACAAGCAAATAGATTCCGACTGTCCTAACGTGCTTTTGATGCGACGAATGTAAGCTGCTAAGTTGAAGGTACCTATCCGAGCTCGATACATTGCGAGGTTACACATTATGTAATATCTGAGTGGTACCACACACTGAGTGCTCGGATAATGGTACTCTTCATGATAGAAGACAGTTCAGTCCGTTGTGCATAAGATACATTCAAGTTGGCTTCAGATAGAGAAAGGAAATGTAAAGAAAACTGTTGGAAATAAGGCATACTGGAGTTGGATAAACAAAAAGTGAAAAACAGAAGAAGGAAAAACATATGTACAAGAAATTGTCTTTAATCCACGAACAAGGTGCTAATCTTTGAGGTGGTTTGATGTCAGCGAAGAGTGTGATTAATTTAATGGGATTTAATAGGAGAAATAACGGCCTGATTCGATATAAATGAGACACAGGATTGTGTGTGGGGGTATGAGGCACAGGGCCAGGAAAATATAAGTTTGAATAGCCTAGGTCTTGTGATAAGATCCAGCACGTGAATCGCGGGTCATCAACAAAAGGTGCAGATGCGTTTCTAATGACCAAAGACTCATTGGGTTGGACGAGTCATTGGCACGACACGCAAATATCCAAGCCATAACAAGGTCCTAGAAGTCATAGAGAATACCTAGCCCCCAAAGATATGGGCTAATAACACACTAATCACCAGCACCTCGACTGAATGACGCCCGCACAATCCCTTGGAGCTTAATTGATTGTGTGGGATTCATCCAGCCAGGCATCTGATGAAGACTTAATCATATGAAAAAAAGGAAAGTATGGTGAAAAAAAATAAAAAGAGAATACCACTGAATTAAGGGGCAGAAAGTTCCACCCTGGCTCTGATGGAATACAAGTGGCGTGATGTAATTGAGTAAACGCATGCACTATGATCGATCGCAATGGATAACAACAGACTGCGCAGAAATCATCACAAGCACACGTTTTGTTGTAATGTTTCCCAGGCTAAGTTCACTCCGTACATCTTTATATAATGCTTTCATAATCCGAACAAACTCGCCTCCCAAGCCCAGAGCCTCCGGCTTGCGCCACATACCCTCCCTCCATACTCTATCGTATGCCTTTTTAACATCCAAAAAGGTCATAAACATCTTTTTCTTTTTTGCTTTCGCGGATTCTATCATTTGGGATAGCGTGAAAAGATGGTCAGTGACTCTCCTTCCCTTCCTGGAGCCATTCTGGATTTCTCCCAAAAAAACCCTTCTCTTCAATCACCTCCTCTAATCTCCCATACAGGACTTTAAAAAAGACTTTTCCAATGTTGCTGCTGACAGAGATCCCTCGATAGTTATCCAAGACGTTTTTTTCCCCCTTTTTGTGAATAAATGTCACTTTACTTTCCCTCCACTCCTTTGAGACCTCTTGTTTTTCTATGGCTAAATTGAATAGGACAGCTAGGCTTTCCAAGAGTTCCTCTCCCCCTTTTTGATAAACTCGTTAGGAATTTCGTCCACCCCTCCCGCTTTTCCATTCCTTAATTTTGAGATCACCCTTCGCACCTCCTCAGTTTTGATTTCGCTGCACACGAAGTTCGATAGATTTTCCTTGACCTGGTTCGGACACTCTGGTGGGTTCCCCATGCCCCATCGCTTATCGTTTACCTTTTCCCAGTGCTTGACAAGTTCTATTGCGATTTGATCTCGCTCTTCTGTAACTCTGCCATCTACTTTAATGCTCTGTGGGTTATTCCCTTTGTTACGTTTGTTCACCCATTTCCAAAATACGTTCGAACTCTACCCCCTGTCGTTCTTATCGTCCTAATAAGACTGCTATTTCGCACTCTCCGGTTGGCGTCTTTAATTTTATTTACTTTATTTCGTGCTTGTTGGTATTCTTCCTTTGCTACCATAGCCTCATTGCTTTCCACCCCCTTAAGTTTTCTACTTCTCCTGTATGCAGCACATTTAGCTTTTCTACTCTTTATGACCCTTTTCAGTTCTTCGTTCACTCTGTACCCAAGTTCCCGTGTTGGCACCCTAATCTTTCCTACACTTTCCTTCCCTGCCTCTACTAGGCAGGCAACTATGGCGTCGGCTATCTTCTGGACACTGCCCCCCCCCCCCCCCCCCCACCCTTGTGTACGGTTGCAAGCTTTGGTTTCAGTTTTTCTTCGAACTTCGCCCAGTCGGAATCCTTTTTGAGTTCCCAAAACTCCTTGAAGCTTCCTTAGCTTTTATCTAGGTTTTTGGCCCTGATCGTCACTGTAATCAAGTTGTGATCACTATCCAACTCCATTTTGCCCTCATCATCCACTTCTACCCCTATCACCTCCCTCCATAAATTAATATCTGTGAGAATGTAGTCAATTGTTGATTTTCTGTCGTTTCTCTCCCAGGTCCATTTCCCCTTACATCTCGCGCCCCTGTTCAGAATCTTCAGACCGAGCTCATTTGTGAAGTTCAACAACTTCCTTCCATTCCTGTTGACTTTCTTGTCCCCACCCTCTATGCCTTCTTCCTTATCACCTATGTGTCCACTAAAATCGTCCATCAGAATTATACCGAGCCCCCTGTTTTCTAGTTCAGTGATATTAGACCTTAGTGTTGAGTATATCGAGTCATTCCACTCGTGTTTACTTCCCTCCACCGCACAGTACACAATCCCAAGGGCAATACTTTTGTTTCTCAGACTGTTCTTTACCCATCCAATTTCTTTTGACACCTCAGCCGAGGTGCTGACATCTTCCAGGTCTGTAATCAGTGACAGTTTTAAATTATCTTTAATGTACATGCCTACCCCTCCCCCCTTTTTCTGGCCTTCCGTTCGCCCTACACCTATCCACACACACCTGCTTACTTGGTTTACCCGTTCCTCGTGTCTTACCCACGTCTCGCTTAAGCCCATGACATCAAACTCCCATGACATCAATGTAGCAATTTCACTTACTTTCCGGTGGAGACCCTGGATGTTGCTATGACTCACTTTCAGGGTACCGAGGTTCATTGTTTTCCGCCTACTGGGCCCATTGTTTTCTGGCGTTAGCCTTGGTAAACTTATTCTGTCCCCCTCACTCTTGTTCACCCCATCTATGTCCACTCTAGTTATACTTGCCTCTGACCTCCCACCCCGCTCCTCTCCAAAAAGGCTCTGCTACCCGTAGAATTTTATCCCCCAATGCCCGGTTCCCCACCCTGCTAAGATGCAGCCCGTAACGCCCGTACATGCTCCCATTGCCTCAAAACGTGTGCCAATGGTCGATAAAGGGTATTCCCAGATCAACACAGTAGTCCTCCAACTCTTCATTTAGCGCCAAAATCCTTAAGTTCCGTTCGTCTCCACCTCCAAGGACAGAAAGGACCCCGGATACGACTACCCTTGCATTCCTACTTAGCAGTTTGCCGACTAAGCCTCTATACGACTCCACCAAACTTACTGACCTTCTCTCCCTGATATTGTTGATCCCCACATGGACCACCACTACCGGTTCCGGTCCTGACCCTGCCACAATGCCATCTACCCGGTCCCTGAGGTCCTCCACCTTCGCCCCCGGAAAGCACAAGACTGTTCGATTGGAACTATCAGGACCACAACCACATTGTCAATCCCACGTACAATGCTGCTCCCTGCTACAACTAATTTTCTTCTTCTGGCCCCAGTTCCTATATCATCTGCACCTCCTCTCGTTTTACATGCCCCTGGTCCACTCTTTCTCTTCACCGCCCTCCTTACCCCGCCTGACATATCAACATCAACAACCATCTCACCCCCACAATTTCCCCCTCATTCTCGTCCCCAGGGGTATCAGAATCTAAAACACTAAACCTGTTTTCTAAACACCGCCTAGCAACCTTGGCAGCCTTACACCGACTCCGGTTTCCGGACTCGACGCAGCCCCTGTCCTGACGCCACCTTCCGAATTTTCCTACTAGAACACACCCTCCTCCGTTACACCCCCCTCCCCACATCAAGCATTCTTCCCCCACGTTTCCTGCTTCCCTGTTTCCCCCTTGAGTCCACAACGACCTTCCACCTCACCATCATAGGTAACCTTCAACGGGGTAACTCCAGATACACCGGCCCTCCCCAACCTCCCTCTCAGCTCTGCTATCTCCCGCTCGAATCCAACACACTTCTCTAACAACTGTAAAATATCCCTGCAAATCGCACATACTCCACTACTCTCCATTGGCCGACCACCACCATACCTCATATTGCACTATCTGCACGCCTCCGTATCCTCACTCTCCCCCACCTGCACCCCTCGACTCACCTCCCCCAGACCTCCCTTAATACCCATACTTACCTCCGTCTGAACACCCGTCGTGCACTTACCATTCATGATTATAAATATTAAAAAGAATCTAATGACCGAAAACGACAAAACACCGAGTCAACAAACATACGAAAAATAAGGTAAACAAGCAGCAAAATTGGAAAAACCTATCAACTAAACCTCCTTATTACACCCTACGATCCTCCCAAGCACACATGCAAAACTAAATATATAAAAACTTCCCGAAATAAAACTAATATTCCAAAAATTCTTATAAACAGTTCCGAGTAGAAAATTCTCTTCTCTTCGTGAGTAGTATTCAATGACGTACAAGTGATACTATCATGACATCTGCTGTTACATAAAAGTCCAGATTTAAAACATTTACATTTGTTTGTTTTACATTGTTTACTACCCTTACCACAGTTGCACTTAGTATACCCCTGGCCACCACACATGGCTTTCTGGTTTAACTGCCTGGCCAGAGATATCGCTTTGTCATCAGAAATGTCATTCATTTGATATTTGATAAAGTTTCTGAGCACACAAATCAAACTTGATTTCTGCTTTAGTGTCCTTTAAGAACACCACCCGAACAGCAATTCGGCACAAATACGCTTCGTTTCTGTCAAGTACCACACACATTATGTTCCTTGGGTCACCTCTACCACGGTCTACTAATGGAATCGGAATTGTCATATTGTCTCCGGGAGTGCCAGGCACATTTCCAATTCTACTTCGCTTGACCATTCGTTCAGCTTGAGCAAGCTGTTCTTCTGCAGCTCCTTTGCGGTTGATTTGAATATTTTCGTGTTGCTCCTGAATCTAGTTTTCCTGAGTATCCTCAATTGTAATTAGCAGACTCTCACACATCGTTGATGATTCAACGTCAGTTTGGTGAGATTCAGGTGGTTCATTGGCTGCTTTTAAGTCTTCAGTAATCAGACGCTGGAGAATCTCAGTAGGAAGAGATGTTGACCGCAAACAAACTCGAAGTTCACTTCCAAACAGTGCCTTAAATGGGGACTGTTTGGTATCTGAATGATAACTGTTGTTTTTCTTTAAATAGCACACAGCGGAGTCCGTTTGGCCAATCGGTTGTCTTATTGTCTCCTAACCACGCAATTAGCATGTCTTTGATATCACAACTGAGACATTCCACTGAACCCTGGATTTGTGGATGACGACGGTTTCCGTGAACCATGAGGAGATCTGACCATAAGAGTGAGTTCAGCTGTGTGATAACAGACAACAGATAACAGATGCGGTGAATTCAGTGCCATTGTCACTTTGTAATACAGCAGCTTTCTTGGATGTTAGTGGACGTAACACACAGTATTTGGTCAATTGGTCTTGATAAACCATCATCCAACGATAAGATCGTTGTTCCGTAGATTGCATGTCAACGAGGTCGACCTGGCCTCGTGAACCAAAAATCTTTTGACAAAATTGGCCGAACAACAACACCATTTGTAGTAGCACGTTTTCTTTTCTTCTGACACTCTACACACAGAGATTTGAACAGTTCGATGGAGTCACGTGTGATGTTAGCGTACTTAACCAACACTTTTAAAATTTTATCTCTCCCACCATGTCCAGTTGAAATATGAGCATGTTTTATAATATCAAACATGTCATCTATGTGAGTGAAGTTAATAGGGCTCTGAATAGTATCACTTTGTTTGCGAATTATATTTTTAATATCACCACACTGGACTATTTCATATCTGCTGAGGATGTAGTACCGGTACTGACGACCTGTTTTTTTCAGATACAGAAGCATCTTTTATCTCTTGCGGTTGCATGAAATAGTTTTCCTTTGTCATAAAAATACTTTTTGAATCAGACTGTTTTCTCTTGAAAAGCTCATTTCGAAGGGCACTTTCCATTGTGCCTCCCATATTGGAGAAAATAAGGAAAATTATCTGAGCTGAATGAATGAAAAGTTTCAGCGCACCGAAGACGCACAGGTACGATGTAGGATTTAAATCCCTTGAGACCCGAATAACTTTATTTGCTATATTTGTTTTACGAGAATCGGAAGCGAGAAGCAATACTCTTATTTGATTTGAGTGTGCGCACTGGCAGTAGGGTAGTGGGTGCCAATCTCCAAGAACCTCGAACTGGAAGATGACTAGGAATTGTGCACAACTAAAAGAATTCTGCTCTGTGTTTGCTTTAAGACGTGGGCATATTTATGGTAATACTAAAACCGCGGTTTGTTTGATGTTTTAGAAAAGAAAAAGAAACCCAAACAGTCGCTGAAAGCTGCCCAGCATGTTATCCATAACGGTTAAAAACGGAAAAAATCCAATATGTGTTTTTGAAGCCTATAAGGGAGAGTGGATGCTAAGCCTTGGCCATCTGGTCTGCCTTCATGTGACACCAAGAATGAATGAAAAGTTTCAGCGCGCCAATGAAATGAAAAGTTTCTGCGTGCCGAAGGTGAACAGGGACGATGTGGGATTGAAATCCTTTGTGACCCGAATAACTTTATTTGCTTTCTAGCTTTATTTGCTTATAAATCCACGAGAGTCGGAAGCGAGAGCCAGAAATCTTATTAAGTTGAATGTGCGACTGGCAGTAGGGTAGAGGGTTGAGATCTCCGAGAACCTCGAACTGGAAGATGGCTAGGAATTTTCCATAACTACAAGAGTTCTGCTCCGTGTTTGCTTAGAGAAATGGGCATATTTATGGTAATACTGAAAGCGCAGTTTGGTGGTGATTTTAGAAAAAAAGAAAAAGAAATCCAAACAGTCGCTGGGGCGCGGTGGCGTTGTGGTAACCGGTTCTCGTCATATCACCGAAGTTAAGCAACGTCGAGCTTGGTGAGTACTCGGATGGGTGACTGTCTGAGCGATCGATTCGGACTCCCGCGTTGTGTCCTTGGTCAAGGCACTTAACCCCGATTGTCCACATGGGGGCACGATGACGCCGTGCACTAAGGCGTACTGCACGTCGATGGTGCGCATGTCTTCAACCAGTCTAACCCTGCGTGTGCTACAGTGTGGAGTTACGATGTTGGGGAGCTGGCAGCTGCTCGTCGTTGCTCGGTGGTTCTCTCCGGGTACTCCGGCTTCCCCCACCCGTCACGGTCATGATTAGCCATTGTGCATAAGTATGTGACCTTAAACACCAATAAATAAATAAATAAATGAACAGTCGCTTGTTTGGGAGCAGCTTCAGCATATTATTCTTAACGGTTACAAAAAAGAAAAAATCCACCAATTTGTGTTCTTGAAAGCTGGGAGTCATCCGTCAGCCTATAAGGGTGAGAGGATGCTGAGCCCTGTCTATCCGGTCTGCCTTCAGGGGAACAGATGGCGGGGTGATTGGAGGGGGGAAAAAACAAAACAAAAAACAACTCACACATACCCTCTCACAGACACACACCGAAGCCCTTAAAAGGGCTGTTAAATATTTATTCAAATGACTATTTATATAAAATGTACACTCGTCCCAGCCAGGCAAGCTTATTTCAAGCCTTGCCTGGTGTTTGGTGGTTCCTGTGCATGTGAACAGAAAGGAAGGTTGTACCAATTCCTCCTACGCTAGGTTTTCTGTTGCTTTTTCCCATCTTATGCGATTGTCGCTAGCTATGGCCTTTTTTACTTCTCAATGTTGGCGATTATACGCGGTTTTAAGTTCTGCTCTTTTCATTTGATCATTCTCTGATTGGTAAGTCCTGAAGGCTTTTCTTTTTTGTTTAATTATTTGAAGAGTTGTTTGGGTTATTCTGTTTATCCGCGTCTTTACTGTTTGCTTGGGACAAATTTCTACTAGTGTACTGTTGATAACCTCCTCGTTAAGATGGGTGCAGGCTATTTCTAGTTCCTGAGCATTTAAGGGATCATTTGCCTTCATTTTTACTTCGATAATGTTTCTGAAGATGTTCCAGTCAATTTTTGATAGGTTCCTCCTGTTCACGGGAGGATACCTTGTGGGACCAGTATTACATTTCAAAGTGACTTGAACTGGCAGGTGATCACTGCCTAGCTCATCATGCCCTACAAATATGTCTTGCATTTGGCTGGTTAGTGATTTGCTGGTAATAATCAAGTCTGGGATATCTGATTTATGGAGTGGGTTGTTGCTTACGAATTTACTCCTTGATCGTTATTTACCTCGAATAGATCGAGTTCTTCAATGATGTTGAAAAGAGCTTCACCATTAGGCTCAGTCTTATGACAACTGAATACCTGGTGTTTGGAATTGAAATCACCCAAGAATATGCAATGCTTGTATTTTTTGGTAAAGAATTCAAATACTTTACTGTCTACTGTTGCTTGCGGCTTGTTATAATATGATATGATGGCCACGTGTTTGTGGTCAAGTTTAATTTCAGCTGCAATCACTTCTGGTCTGCCTTCATGTGACACCAAGAATAATTGAAAAGTTTCAGCACGCCGAAGAGAATGTCATTCTTAAATAATACGGTGGGTTCACTTAAACAAGACATACAAAGTGAACATGGGTTCACTTAAACAAACATCACAGGTTTCAAAGCTCTCTTGGATTGACCATGGTTGGCCTCAAACAACCGAAAAAAACAGCTGAAAGACCTTTCATCCAATCTGTAGAATAAAAGAGCTGATATTTCAGGTAATCTACAGAATGACCGATTTTTTTTAGGAAATCTGTAGATTGACTGAGTGAATTGGTGAATCTACAGATTGACTGAAGATTTCAGTCATTCTACAGATTGACTGATTTTAGACATTGACTGTAACATATATAGTTCAGATAATGAGTTTGGTTTAAAATGAAATTTCCCCCATACAGTGGTTGTTCACTGGAACGTAATTTTGTCTACACCACCTATTGGTTTAAACATTATTTATTTCAAGAGTACAAAATCATATGGAACATGAAAAGCAGACGACACTTGCAAAAAAAATTCTTGAATAACTAATTTTTTTCATTTTTTGTCTCAAAAACATAGGTTATGACCCCTCGTTGGAACGAGCTCGTCGAGCTCGTTCCAACGAGGGGACATAACCTATGTTTTTGAGACAAAAAATGAAAATATTTCGAAAATTAATATGCGATTTTTGAGAATAGCGCTGGCCGGTTTTGGCCGTTACGTTGGGTAAAGGGTTAAATTACATTAATGTGGATTCGGCAGGAAGCTATAATAAGCTTATACAAGGCCGTTTCCACCAAGAACAAGATTACAAAGTGTTACCAATTACAATGGCAGGTAGGAGTGATTTTAGTATTTATAGTTTAAACAGTATTTGTATACATTACACAAGCGTCTGGTATAAGTCAGTAGTAGAGCTCACACATCGTCGCCAGGAGGCTCCCGCCTCTCGCCTACCAGGTTAACCCAGTGTCCAACGCGGATAGAATACGGTAGTTGCACAGAAGACTTCTTGAATAACTGGACATTCTTAATTTCAGCTCCAAGACGCAGTTCTTGACCTCTCACTGGGACGAGCTCACTCCAGCTGAGGGACACAAGCCAGGGACGCCTATTGATATACTACACATTTGAATCAGCTGCATGAACTTTCCGGTCAACTGCTTATTATAATAATCAAATATTAGCAAACGTTTCAAAACAGTACGAGCGCCGTGGACTGCTTACGTTCTACGGGATGGGCAGCATTTCCACGGACGCAATAATATTAGAAAATGTCTTCCTTCTCTTTCACTCGTCCTCTCGTTCTACTTCCTTCATTTTTTCCGTGTTTAAACAATATCCAACCAACCAACCCGTTCTATCTGCCCAACTGAAATTGTGTAATCTTATAGGCTTGGGAGCCTATTCGCGTAAGCGTTCAGCTTTCTTCAGAATCCCCTACTACAACAAGTTAGTTTGATATGTTATGTGTTAATTGTATTCACTGAAAGTTATGTACAAAACTTTCAATCCGTTTACACTTATTCTCATGTATACAGTTAACTTGTCTTTTTTCAATAAATATTGTTTAAACTAATATAATAATATCAGATTGCAAACACTACTATAGGAATAATCATCAAAAAAATTAATTAATAAAGTACCGGATACAACCTGGCGAAATAATTAATTAAAATTTTGCTGATGATGATTTTTATTACCTGGAAAACGCATGCGTGGATATCATTACCCACGCGTGTGGATTACGCCCAGTCCACGGCGACTGTACTGTACCCGTCAATCGCTGGGTTTTTTTTTTTTGTTTGTTTGTTTGGTATTTGGGTTTTTTTGGTGTGTGTTTTCTTGGGGTGTGGGGGGGGGGGGGGGTCGTGTGTATGTCATGATCTGATCATTGTTCGGTCTATTTTTTTATTTGGTCCATCTTTCAACCCCAAGCCTAGCCTCCGGCTTGGAAGATGATTGATATAGAACAAGTGCAAAGCCAAGGGTATGCCCTGCCCCCACTGCCAAGCATGCGTTTCTAGTCATTTATCTTTGTTGTTGTTATTGAATTCATAAATATCTTATCTTCTCTCCATTAACCATATGACCAATACAGCAGGCCATCAAATGTGTCCATGGGATACTAATGCCCCCGCTTTATGGTAAACTATATTTAGTGGTTAAAAAAGTCCAAAAAGGGGCCATAGCTTAAATATTATCGCACCACACTCAAAAACAAACCTGTCTGGTATAATGTCTGCAATAACCTATATTCCAAGTTTAATTTAAATCAGTCATCTATAACTCAAGTTACTATTCGGAAACCAATATCAAGATGTTTTGTAAGTCGAAAAAGGGCCATAACTCTGCGAAAAATACCGGACCAAGCCCATAATAAAGCTCAATCTGTATTATGTGCACTCTAAAATCAGTTGGGTTAAAAATCAACCCAAATCGACTGGGTTGGGTTCATATTCACTCAACCCAGTCGATTTGGGTTGATTTTTAACCCAACTAATTTTAGAGTGTGGTTATAAGCCTGCGTGTAAAATTTTGTTTCATTTCTTTAAGTCAAATTAAAGTTATCGTTCGAAAACCAATATCAACATGTCTTCTAAGTTGGAAAAGGACCATAACTCTGCCAAAAAATATCGGACCATGCCCACTATCAATCCCAACATGTATTATGTGGTTATAAACCTATGTACAAAATTGTGATTCATTTCGTGCAGTCAAACTGATCCAATGTATAAAAGTTTGTTTCATTTTCTTCAGTCAAACTAAAGTTATCATCCGGAAACCAATATCAGCATATCTTCTAAGTTGGAAAAGCGCCATAACTCGGCCAAAAAATATCGGACCAAGCCCACCATCAAGTCCAACCTGTATTATGCGGTTATAAACTTATGTATAAAATTTTGTTTCATTTCGTTCAGTCAAACTAAAGTTATCGCCCTGAAACCAATATCAACATGTGTTTCAAGTACAAAAGGGCCATAACTCTGCAAAAAGATATCAGACAAAACCCACTGTCAATCTTTATCTGTTTTATGTAGTTAGAAACTTAGGTATAAAAATTTTTGTTCCATTTCGACAGTCAAACTAAAGTTATTGTGCGGAATCCAAATTCGGACGGACATTCGGACGTACGTAAGTACGTATATACGGACGGCCAAGTGTAAACCTTAACCCTTTGTCTATCATGCAGACAATGTTTTTTTGTGAAGAATGCATGAATAGTAGTGTGGTAGTACTCTCTTTGGCAGTGGCAGAAATTGTGGGTCCATGTGACATTAGCGATCAATAGCCAAAAGAGGATGCGAGAGACTCTTTTTCAGACGTCAATGAGGTATCCTTGCATAGCACTCATAGCCTCGGACGACTGAAAAGAGACTCTACAACCACGGACAGAGAACATGAACTCTTTCTTTAGCTTGTTTACGCTTATAGTCGTCGCATGAGGGTTTGAGGGTTATGAGAGAATACGGAAACTAAGGGGAAAATAGGTAAACACGGTGACAAAGAACTGGGGTAATTTCATTTCGAATGTCCGAAGTACCAGTCAGAAAGGGAGATTGGGAGGAAAGAAGGACAGGATATCACCAAAGAGTTCGTTTCGGAGTGCTGAGAGGTACGAATGGGCGGGGGAATGTGCGGGAATTTGGCATAAATGTAATTAAGGCCTCCTCATCTGATAAAGCGACCAATCAGCCGGTGGATGAAGTGTTACAATTATTATTAAATTGGAATTTTGCGAGTAGACTCAGCAGAAACAAGACAACAAGCACGAAAACGACACGTGACGGCACGCAGTTCTGCAGGAGCAAAAAACTTGGGCTCCATCGAGTCGATACATGCAGAGAAATATGTTTTCGAGTTTGGGCGGTCATATGAGGGGAAAAATAACTATTCCCGATTTAATTTATATATGTCTCTCCGTAACAATTGAGTACTTGTGGGTGGATACGTACCAACACAGGTGTCACCTGCTGAACAAGCCTCTCCTGGGAATTTTTCGTATGAGAACATGCATGCTGAGGCACTCTTGTAGGTTCTCCAAGATTTGCCATTTGCACATACGCAAACTCCGGATCTGCAAGTTAAGTTTAACATACAACTGCTTTCTATTCCATCACATCGGCTGCCTTCTTTTATATCATCTTCTGAAAAAGAAGGATTACAGGGATGACTTTCGAGTTCATTTTGTTTGATCTCCGAAGGCGGTATCTTATCCCTTGTAAGCCTAGAAAAAAGGGTGAAATTAATGAGCATCAAAATTACTGCCCGTGTCATATGACTCACAGCTGATTCCAGTAAGGTGTCGTCTGCCTGTACAGGCAGACGTCATTTGACTAGAAATAACTGTTCACATATTACGATCCCCTATAGCTTACTGTTATCACCGGGACCGAATCGGCGTCATCTGATTAGTTTTTGTTTTTTTGGTTTTTGTTGTTTTTCGTTTTTTTTCTTTTTTTTTTTTTTTTTTTGGGGGGGGGGGGGGGGTAGTAGTTTAGTAGGTAGAGGTGCAGGCAGCAAGCCGAGAGGTTCTCGCTTGGAATCCCACATGCGGCAGCCGTGTTGTGTCCTTGGGCAGGACACTTCACCCCCACTGCCCGCGCGGAGGCACGGCGGCGTTGAGTACTAAGGCATACTGCACGTTGATTGTGTACTTGTTTTCAACCAATGTTAACCCTGTTTGTGTGGAGTTGGTATGTTGGGGAGGCTGACAGTTGCTCGGTGCTTCTCTCCGGGTACCCCGGCTTCCTCCACCTGTAAAACTGTCCGACACGACGTGACCCTGGCTATCGAAACTGTCGTTAAACCCCAATAAATGAATAAATAATTTCTAGTCGAACAATCCACTCATTTAATTAAGGAAGTTGCAACAAGCTATTGCCATAACTACGCGAATTAGTAATAATAATAATAACACTTTGGCCGGCCGCTGATTTGTCACGGTTCTCGGATGAGAAGGCCTTGGTTACCCCTGTACTCCCAACTGCCTCTCTATTCCCACGCTTCTTCTCTCCTCCCAACACTCGAAGACGAACTGCTTGATGACATTCCTTGCCTCATTCTTTCCAACCTCTCGAATTAGCATATTAACCCTCTTCTTTGAGTCTCCCACTAACCACATTTCCTTCATTCTCCCGTCCCACTTCCTCATTATGCTCCCAGTGAATCGTATTCTTTTAGGCTGGTATTTTGGGCATTCTAGAAGAAAGTGTTCCAGGGTCTCCACCAGGCCCACATTACACATCTGGCACTCATTTTCACTGTTTTCCCCAATTTTTCCCCTCGGCTCCAGTGTCCGCGACCTCAGCATGACCAACAGTGCCCCCCCCCCCCTCCCCCAAAGTTGCCATCAAGGTACTCTTCAAAACCAGGCTTCTCCTTGTCACGCAGGCCACTCAAAGACCTCTTTGATTGGATCCCCTCTCGCCAATATTGGTTACAATCCTCCATGACCCTTTCTCGGACGATTGTTTTTTACCCTGGTTTGCCCCAACGTCCAGGCCCGAGATCGCCAAGGAGTAGTTCTCTATTAGCTCCCTCACTTGGACCATCCACCCTGCCTTGATATTTGAGTTGAAAATTCTCAGGAATATTACTTTACACCATTGGCTGTCGGGGATATTTACCAAATAATTAAGATAACCCAGTTTCAATAAGTCTATCCTGTCCTTGATCTTCATCCACCCCAGCTCACCCTGATTGCTTCTGGTGCTGCGGCATTACTCGACCCCGTTATCCATCGGCCTGTATCGTTCTGCAGGATTTCCAAGCTCTTTACAGCCGTCTGGTTTAGGAGTACCACTTCCGCACCGTATGTTATACTTGGTAGCCCACCATTTCCCAAATGGTTTTCCACACGAAAACCTTATTGAAACTGTTTCATTTGGTTAGGGATTCGCTTCCCCTTCAGAATCAATTTATTTGTGTAGTTTCGGTAGATGCCTATTCTTGTGATGTTTATATTGACCCTCAGATACTCGTAGTCACCTGTCTCTCCTACACTAAGAAGTTTGCTGCTACCTTCTGGAATACAGAACTCCCCCACCCTCCACCTTCGAGTGGGGTCCACTTTGCGGCACACAGGTATAACTTTGCTCTTGATTTCATTAAGTTCGAGTCTCCATTTGCTCCCATATTTCTCAACAACTCCCAGCATTTTCGTGTTGTTGTACGTATATAAAGTTTTTTAACTGTTGAAAAAATTAGTCTGGACAGCCTATCGTTAATAAACGCCGGACATAGTTTGGTAACCGCTCATGTTAACGTTTTCGCCACATGTATGCTAGAGTCCAGTAAATTGTTATTACATTTGTTAGAATGTAAAGACGTTTAGTTTTTCGTATCTTACGCGAAATACTCTGTGCAAAGTGTCTTTGTGACCAGTTCCACGACCAAGCTTTTACCAGGACCTGTTAGTGCCTGGGTATCTGCGGTATATACATCGCATATAAATAGACTGGAAGTCGGGCTTCTAGGTGTGTTAAAAACATTCAACAGAATATGTAATTGGAAAGTGATAGATACCCTGTAGCACTTTCTCTTAGAAAGTCCAAAATATCAGCTTGACAGAACAGGATTCACTGGGAGGAAAATGAAGAAACGGTTGGCGAATGACGGACAGGGGGTTATTGGGAGATATAAAGGAGAGAGTTTGTGTGCTGATCAGTGAAAATGGGAAGAAAAAAGTACAAGATAGCATTAAACAGTTCGTTTCTGGGTGTTAGGATGAGATAAGGGTGCGGAGCTGAATTTGGGAGCACATGGGTAATCAAGGCCTTCTCACGTGAGAGCCGCGACAAACCAATTACTGGCCCAAGAGTTATTATTATCAGAATAACAGAGAGGGCACCAGGACGAAAAATAGGCGTAGGACGCACCACATGAGTCGGCATCGGGGTGAAAAGTAGGATACTCCATATGAGACGGCGATTAGGTGAAAGTTACCGGCAAAGTTACAACCATGGCGTGTAGAAGACATACTACGAAAGTATAGAACACTGGGTTGTGAGAAGAGTGTGACATTCCATCGGCGGGAGTTCTTCTCTCTCCACCGTAGACATTCTGCAAAAATCTAGCATAAATGCGTTATCTGAGGTTATTATGAGTACCTGTGTGTCGTCGGGCTACAGAACCTGCTGAAATATGTTCTAGATAATATCGTTCCTTGAGTGGAACAAGGTGCCTGCAATGCTTTTGGCATTGCAGATGGTGCTCTGTTCTACTCTAGGGGCGATATGAAAATTTGCTACACGTTTTCTTTATGATAAATTCGTTCATTGGCCCCATTTCTTGCGAAGATTTTTTATGTAATATAATGGTATTTTTGGAGGAAAACTTCTAATAAATATGGTTATGCACTGTTCTTACTTGTTATACATTTCTTTTCCGATGCACTCCAATCTTGTCCAGAACTGCATCCACATAAACCTTTCTGACAGCTTCCATAAGACACCTTCTTACACGTCAACAATTGGCTGGCATCGCAGTCTCCTGGATTACATACGTTCCCAAATGAGAGCTGTCCGGCAGCAAACAATTCACTGATCTGCAAGACTATCAACAAATACATACTTTTAGGGGCTATATCAGTATTTTTGTCCCAATCGCATCAAAAACAGGAAGACTGATAGTCTTTACTACCTGGTTGAATTATAAAGTACACAAATTAGCTGCCAGTCAGATCCACAGTTTTTCACACCATACACATTCCCCTCCTAAGCCCAGAGCCTCCAGCTTGAGCCACATACCCTCCATCCATACTCTATCGTATGCCTTATCTCCAAAAAGGAGATAAATATCTTTTTCTTTTTTGCTTTCGCGGATTCTATCATTTGGGATAGCGTGAAAAGATAGTCAGTAACTCTCCTTCCCTTCCTGAAGCCATTCTGGATTTCTCCCAAAAAACCCTTCTCTTCAATCACCTCCTCTAGTCTCCCATACAGGACTTTACAGAAAACTTTTCCAATGTTGCTACTGACAGAGATCCCTCGATAGTTATCCAAAACGTCTTTTTCCCCCTTTTTGTGAATAAATGTCACTTTGCTTTCTCTCCACTCCTTTGGGACCTCTTGATTTTCTATGGCTAGATTGAATAGGGCAGTGAGTCATCTTGAAGTTATGCTTTTCGCAACGGAGTGTGGTGTATCTTTTGATTCGCGCAATATTAATATCAAAATTGCCTTCATGGACAAGCGGCCGAACAGGGGGTAACTTGGATGGGTGCCAGTTAAATACAGAATAGATATGGTGTGATTATGCTACCTAAACTACCAGGTAAACTTTCAAAGAAGCAGATGTCGTAAAACTGCGTTTAACTTTGTGTGGGACTCCAAAATCCAGACATGATGGACAGGGCTGGGACGGAGGTAATGAAGAATTATTTTACTTCTGAACAGTTTAAATACGAAAGAGTATGATTGCCATTCTGTGAGGTCAAATTTTCTTTGAAAAACTCGAGATCTCCAATTTAATCTCAAGATCTCGAGTTTTTTAAGCCGAGATCTAGTTTTTTTTTTTATTTCGAGATCTTGAGTTTTTATGTCGAGCTGTCTGTTGTTTCCGTTATTAGAAGTTAGTTACAAAGGAAAACTTTGCTTTTAATGCAGGCTAATTGGAAGCAAGTACGTTCCTGTAGCCGTCCACTTTGGCCCTATGGTTACCGAATGAATTTTTGCAGTAATTTGCAAGATTTTATGCTTCCCATGGAAGAAATTAGCATATCTTACCTCCTGTATTATATGTTAACCCTTTACCTAACGAATCGCCCGCATCCGCTCGCGTAATATGCAAATTGAGCAGTTGAAAAAATTAATTTTTTCAAAATATTTCAACAAAACCATATCATGTGACCCCTCATTGGAACGAGCTCATTGAGCTCGTTCCAATGAGGGGGTCACATGATATGGTTTTGTTGAAATTTTATTTAAATTGAAAAAACTTATATTTAAAATAATAAATTTTGATATCGTCTGCGTTGGGTAAAGGGTTAAAATGCACACACTGCTGATATAATGAACAAAAAAGTTACAGAACATGAACAGATGGTGAAGTGCCATTTTCCGATTTTTAAATGGGGTTAAACAGACAATAATAGTCAAAGGTTCAAACCGATTGGGGAAAAACTTGTAAATTTTGTATTTTGTATTTTTATACTACTTTACAGAAAACTGCCTGAATTTGGAGAAATGACGCACACATCGATGATATAATTTCGCTACCATCTGGAAATTTCAGTTTTGAAATAAGTCCCATATCCTTTGTGTGAAATTTACTGACAAGTTTTAAAATTAAGGGGAGATTACTCCCTGTAAATCTCTTCCTGAAAAGAAAATTGTTAGCCATGGGTCTTCGGGCTTCATGGTTAATCCTATAATTGAAATTTAATTTCTTCCTTTTCGGGAAGAGTTTGTACAGTATAAACCACTTTCAGAATGGAGCATTGGAAGGGTCACAGAAACTAAGAAAAATCCCCATTGAAACCAACGTGGGTTGGAAGAATTACGATAATACGATCACATCATCTAAAATTGGTTATGCAGTATATAGGTCAAGGAATGTACGCCACCCACCCCTTCCTGAAGAGGCAGGCACATGTAAGTACGGCGTTGTGGCCTCAAACGATAGTTTATGTCATAGGTTTATTCAATGGGAAGTAAATTGCAGCACTCCAACGCAATTTATCCTGTATGGTTGCGACAAAACACACTGGCATAAGATCAATAAAACTATTCAGCTTTTTCTGCAACAATCGAGCTCGGTTCAACAAGAGGTACGACTTTGGTATTTTGAAGCGCATGTTCATTTGTGTTTTATCTTAGAAGTCGGGAAATCAGAATGAATTAATTGAACATGGCATACCATGAAAAACTTACAGTAAAAGCAGGTGCTTCTAGTCAAGTGTCGTTCAGGCAGTCGACACTTGACTAGAAGCAACTGCTCAGTGTTTAATTCTCACCCAGCCCAAAGATAACCGAACCGTCACAGCCAGATTACCTGCAGTATTACATCACAGGCAAGAAAACTCGACTCCCGGCTTTTAAGAGTTAATGTTTGACTCGTCTATTGAACACCCAATTTTAGTCTCTGCTCCCCATCTTGTCGGTGTTCAAACTATATTTTTATTGTTCTGTTGATTTTGCTGTTTATTTTTTTTTGA
Source organism: Pictodentalium vernedei (assembly GCA_031216915.1). Lineage (NCBI taxonomy): Eukaryota > Metazoa > Mollusca > Scaphopoda > Dentaliida > Dentaliidae > Pictodentalium > Pictodentalium vernedei. The sequence goes on along the minus strand of CM062292.1, from coordinate 199,184,735 downwards.
GTGTTTTTTTTCAATTTAGCTGGAGATAGTTGCAATAGCCGGATGTGTTGTGAGTGCTCTCTGCGTTATAAACAAAAGGGCACTTTAGGTTGGGATTTTTTCCAAGACCTGTTAGTAATTTTTACCAAACTCGAAGCCAAAATGTGAATAATATGTATTAATGTCTTTCTTTACGAATGGAGTCAGACAAAACAGCTGGATGAGTGCTGTTATAGACTAATCTCCCTGGATGCAATTCGAAGTTAAAAAATGAAAAAATCAAAGAAGTCGGGTATCTTGTTACCACACATCCAACAACTAATGTGTGATATAAATATATCCACTTGGTTGAAGATGCAATATACTAAAAACAAATTAGGTTCAGCACTCTCATATATTTTTTTCATTATGCTGTTTAACGACACTTTCGACAGCCAGGGTTACCTCGTGTTGGACAGTTTTACGGTTGAATGAATTCGGAGTACCCGGGGAGAACCACCGAGCAACGGCGAACAACTGTGCACACTAAAAACTAAAGTGTTAAAACTGACACTTTCAAGGTGTTAAACCCATTCTAACTCTTAGGGTTTGATTTTAACACTCAAAGTGTAATGCTTTAAGCACTTAGACATTACAGTCGTCAGACATCTGAAACTTGAATGGATGGCACTTCCCATGTGTCTAGCATTGGTGTTTCTTCCAGAATCGACCATAATTTGATTTGCGCTTGGTGGGTACATAATTAAAAGGACACAACGCAGATGTTGCGGATCAGGATCGAGAGTTCGAGCCTGATCCGCGTCATCTGCGCTGTTTTCTTTTGAGTATCACAACATTACACTGGTCAAGTGGTATTATTGTAACACCTGTCAAGTTCTGGGATATCTACACTTGAACCAAGTGCTAGTTCAGCACTTAGTAAGTGTTAAATACAGCACTTCAAGAGTAGTTTTTAACACTTTAGTTTTTAGCGTGTGAGACTCCCCAACGTACCAACTCCGCACTAGCAGGATTAGCATTGTTTGAAGACAAGTGCATTATCGATGTGCCGTACGCCTTAGTGCATAACCCCCACCTTGCCCAAGGACACAACGCAGTTACACCTGGTGGGAATCGAACCGTGGACCTTCGTTTTGAAGTCCAATGTTCTAAACACTGAGCCACTGCGCTCCCACTTATATATAATGTATACTATCAGTTTAACTCAAAGGAATAACTTTTTATCCACAGTTGAGCTTTTACGAAATAAACCAAATCGTTCGATTGAACTAAGTCCTTCTAACTTACACAGCTAAGTATAACTCAACAATCGCTGATGCCCCCCCCCCCCCCCCTCCTGCCCCATTATTCTTGATTTGTTTCCAGATGATTTGTCTAGCCAACATGAAACACGAGTTGAGCATTTGCTTTACGCGGCTTGAAGACGATACTTGCAAAATTATTTTTCGAAACACTAAAATTTCATTTTTCACCTCAAAAACATAGCTTATGGACCCCCCCCCCCCCACACACACACACACACACACACCCAACACACACAGACACACACTAGAATGTTCGCGACTAGCTCAATCTAATGAGGTGCCATAACCAATGTTTTTGAGGAGGCAAAAGACGAAAACATAATAAAATTTTAATTCTGCTTTTTTGAATAACGATGGAAAGGGTGAACCACTCCAATCCTAGTTATCTGGCAAGGACCATACATCGAAAGTCTCAAAGAAGTAGCTTGTTTTTTCCTATCTGTATCTTCTCAAGTGAGACTGCATGTGTGTGCTTGTAGTTGTCCTGAAGTCGATGTCGGAATGTGCGTGAATGTTGTGTTAATTTGTAGTGTGATTCTATGAGTCGGTCTGATCAGGGCCAAGCCTCGAGCATGTGTGTGTTTGTAGCGGTTCTGGAGTCGATGCTGAGAATACGCGAATTATTTATTTAGTTATTGATGTTTAAGGTCACATATTCATGCACAATGGCTAATCATGACCGTGACAGTTTTATGGGTGGAGGAAGCCGGAGTACCCGGAGAGAACCACCGAGCAACGACGAGCAGCTGCCAGCTCCCTGTAACTCCGCACTGCAGCACAGGCAGGGTTAGATTGGTTGAAGACATGCGTACCATCGACGTGCAGTACACCTTAGTACACGGCGTCATCGTGTCCCCACGCGGGCAATGGAGATGAAGTGTCTTGCCCAAGGACACAACGCGGTTGCCGCAGGTGGGATTCGAACCGAGGACCTCTCGGCTTGCAGCCTGCACCTCTACCTACTGAGCCACCGCGCTCCCGAGAATACGCGAATACGTTGTGATTTTGCAGTGTGGTAGAGCACGATAACCGGTTAATATTTATATTATTTTCTGTTCTGTTCATTCAATCAACCCCCTTTAACCCTTTACCCAACGCAAACCATATCAAAATTTATTATTTTAAATACCATTTTTTTAACTTTTTCAAAAAATTCAAAAAAAACTGTTCAGATATCTGAACATAAGTGCCACAATCGAGACTTGAGGCATCACAGTCGGGACGAATCATTTACCGGGAGTAGTATAGCATGTACCCGAACAACCCTTATTGCCCGGACTTTTGCCGGTGCAAAAACTTCGGCTCCATCCAGCTAGATCCGGCAAGTGGTGTACGTACTACATAATTACGTAAGCGTGATAGAAGAATCAAGTATATAGATTATACACAGAACGACACACGCGTGTGAGTCGATTAATCATTCACATGCGTGTGTCGTTCTGTGTTTATTGCACGCATTCACGTCTTCAAAAGCAATTATTAGAAGTACTCTCAGCAATTCATTTGACAACAGTTTCTATCAACAAAAAGAACACATTTTATCGTCAACTAAATTTGCGAGTGGAACCCGTGTTACTATTGTTAGCTATCGCTAGCAATTTAAATTGTAACTGCATTGCACGATTTGTAGAAAATTCCAGTGCAATTTCGCTTCTATTTAAAAACTCCGGTCAACTATTTCCGTTCCACACATATATGCGGAACAGATTTCATTTTCGTTATGGTTTAGTGTTGCTGTAGATGGGGATTACATAGAACATGCATGTAATAAATAGTATTCTAGCACGCTTACAGCCTTATACGATTACTATTACTTATACCATTACTATTGGCAACCACAATTCTGTCCTCTCTTACCGTGTCCCACCATCATTACCAACTTGCGGTACTGCTTTGGCTCTCAGTACCTACCATTACACTACTACTGCCACTATCCTAGTTCATATTACTATAATACTTGTTTTCAGGGGCGAAAATCCTGGGAGTGTTACACCCCCTCAAAATATTCAGATCTTCAGTTCGCAGGGCAGCGAGTAGAGCAGGAGCCAATATTACAAAACTTTTACAATTGTATTTTTTAGAATTGTATTTTCCAGTTATGACTCTAAATAGGTTAAAATAAACCATTAGCATTTTCAAAGATGTGGCAATTTGCCATTGGCAAATTGCCATATCTTTTAAAATGCGAATGATTCATTTTAGTCAGTTATATTAATAGGTAAAAATACACTTTAGAAAATGCAATTGTAAAGTTTCATAGTATTGGTTCCTGGTTTCCCGGTTACCACGGTACGCGGCCCACTCAACTACTGTCCTGCCAAGGAATTATTTGCCAGAATGTTTCCCTGCCTAACAGAATAGATCTGAACATCTAGGGCACGCTGGGTACCTGATATATTATGGTCTTGTACAACTTCCATCTCAGTTCACATGCCCTGCTGCCCATGCAAAAGGGGGCCAGGGTGTCCTTGCAAATTCAACAATTCTGTTCAGAATATATTCAGGTATCTTCCTGTGTGGAGTGTTCTCCACTACAGGGCATCTGATATCATATGATATGTACTGTTGAAAGCACTTGAAAAAGGTGATATATTTGCAGGGCAATGTGCGCTGACAGTAAGACAGAATAATGGTACACCCCCCCCCCCCCTCCCCAATAGTTTTCGCTAGTTACGGGCCTGCTTGTTTTCCACTACTATTGGCAGCAAGCTTCTGCTTGCTCGAACGACTCGAATCTCATCGAGCAAATGAGGTATCGAGTATTTGCTCTTCCGAGTGATTCCACGTACTCCTCTGCGACTCATCTAGGTATTCGCGGATACCTCATGGTGATGGACTATTTGCGGATATCTTTTGAGGATACCCTTTGCAGGATATCTGTCTGAAGACAATTATGGTTCCAAACCCTATTCAGCTCCTACCTTCTAGGCCATTCATCACCTTCGTAGTTCCAACACCACTACTGCTGACTTGTCCATAATCACTCTCATCTGTCCTGTGACCAGCGTCCACTGTATTCACCATTATCATAGTCTTCTACCACCCTTGCAGAAGTTGCAGTCTTGTACCATTACTATTGGCTATCACTATCCTGTCCTGTACTAGAGTGTCCTATCATTACTAACTTGTGGCACTACTGTGGCTTTCAATATCTATCATTGTACTACTGCCATTACTATCCTAGTTCATATCACCATCATACTTGTTTTCCACAACTATTAGCAAGCTACTAATTGCTCGTTCGACTCGAAACCCAGAGAGCAAATGAGCTATTGAGCATTTGCTCTTTCGAGTGACTCCACTTACTGCTCAACGACTCATCTCGGTATTTGAGGATACCCTTAGCATGGTGAAGTACTATTTGAGGATACCTGGTGAGGATATTTTTTGCGGGATTTTTATCTGAAGATAGTTATGGCTCCTAACCCTTCTGGCTACAAGGTCATCCATCACCTTCGTAGCTCCCAGGCAACTACTACACTGTAAAAAATTACCGTAATGTTTTACGGTCATGTAACCGGCAGCTAGTTTCCAGGCATATGACCGTAAGCGTTACGGCAAAACGTAAAAAAAATTTCACTGTCATTTGCCGTAATTTTTTTTCACGGTTTGCCGTAGCTGTCGGACATATAACGGTGAAAATTGTATCCATCATTTGCCTTATTTTTCCGTAAAAATTACCATCAAAATAAGGCTGGAAAACTGCCACCGGTCATTTTGACCGTAATTTAATTCCAGCCACCATTAACCGCATTTTACCTTGAACCAATAAAAGCATATGGGTTTGCCGACCTTAGCGGAGATCCATGGCCATAAGATCCATCGATATCGGTGACGCAGTACAAACAGTCTGCTATTCTGCATGATTACCGAAACAATTATACGCATAAAAAATTGACGTTGTTTGGTTTTTATGTCCAAGACTCCAATGAACATGATTCACTTGGCCACAAACTTACAAACTGATAGTAATACATTGTTGTTCGTCTTCAAACTCACCGGGCATCCTCCTTGGAAATGGCGACTTCCAGAATGGCATATGGCAAGGCCGATCCCATAATTCACCATTTTAACCGCCGTGCGACGTAATTGGACAGCGTCACCGGAGAAATACGTTCATTGGATCAAATTCGCGGGGTTGTTTTGCGGCAACACCGTTAAAATTAATTAACGGCCTCGAGACCGTTGTATTTGACAGGCATCTGACAGTAGTTAACCGTAGAATTACGGTAATATTTTACAGTGTACTAACTTGTCCATAGTCACCACCATCTGCCTTATTGTAGTTTCCACTGTATTTACTATAGTTTTCATTACTATTGGCTACCACTATTCTGTCCTGTGCTAGATTGTCTCAGTCATATTTCTAACCTGTGGTACTACTACGGTTCTCTGTATACTACTGCCACTAGGGGTGCCGGTTCATATCACTATCACACTTGTTTTGTGGCTACTGCTTATCGAGTAAAAGAGCTATCGAGCAACTGTTCGAACGAGTGATTCCGTATATGACTCTTACGCTCATCTCGGAAAATAGGGATTCCCCAAACACAGACGTCTCCCCCAAAATGTATTCTATAGGGATTCCTTTAGTGGGTTTTCAAGCTCCAAAACTGCTCCTGGTGGTCTTACCATCGGTTTCCACCACGTCTTCAACTATCTGCCCTATGATCAGACTCTATCGTATTCACCACCACTGTAGTGTTCTACCAGCCTTCCAGCCTTTTACCATTACCACTGATGTTTAGCATTACTTCAGGTTTGTTAATTGTCTCAGATTGCTCGAATGACTCGAATCTCATCAAGCAAAATTGAGCAGTTACACGAACGAGTGACTCCACATACGACTTTTATGATCGTCTCGGGAAATAGGCTTTCTCTAACCACAGACGTTTCTCAAAAATGGATTCTCTTAGTGGGATTCCATAAGTGGGATTCCAAGCTTCAAAACAGCAAAGGGGGGGGGGGGGATTACCATCGGCTTCCACCACGTCTTTATCTATCCGTCCTATGATTAGCCTCCATTGTATTCACCATTACTATAGTGTTCTACCAGACAGCATTATACCATTACTACTGACTTGTAGAATTACTATTGGCTTGCTAACTATCTCAGACAACGACTTCTACATTAGGCCAAGTCTTAGGATGTCACAAGCCCATCCATACTCTACTACGAGACTAGAAAGCAAGCATACACCACGCCACACTGCATGGCCTAGCATTCCTTCAGATGGTTTTGTAGTACTAAATGTTAACGGGATACCTCTGAGGTACAAACCCATACTACCGTTATAAACTTACCTCGTAATACCACATAGCCTAGCATTACACACTACCTATACTAATCCCGATGGTAAAGTTCATTCATTGGGTTAGTAGTTTCAAATATTAACAGTAGGCCAACTGGGGTAAAGATCGTACAACCTATGCTACCACACTAGACAACCATGCATTTCCTCCACCCAACCCACAATACGGCCTGACCTAGCATTACGTACCACCTATACTATTTGTGGGCAGCACACCGCACTAGATGGATAGTGGTGCCAAGGGCTAACATTGAACCAGCATGGGAAACAGCGCATCCTGTACTACTGCACTAGACAGCCATGCATTACTCCCACCCCACGTCACAATACTGCCTGGGCTATCATTACGTACTACCTATACCAGTTATAGGATAATATGAAGCATAGATCGATTAGTAGTACCAGAGACAAATAGGGGACCTATAGAGGTATATAACGCCCATACTATACTGCCGTTCTAAACAACCAAGTTCTAGCTCGCAATACTGCACTAGACGGCCATGCATTACCCCCACTCACTCCACAATACTGTCTGGACTAGAATTACGTACTACCTATACCGGTCATGGGAAAATATGGAGCCTTAGGTTGATTACTTCTACCAAGAGCTAACAGTAGACCAACAGGGGTATATACCGCTATTGCTGTAACCCTCTCGAGAAACCTGAGACACCAGTATCGCGGGGGAAACTTTCAAGAAAAATCTCACCTTTCCCGTCAATTTTCCATCACATATCCATACTATATACCCATAGCCCTGTATGTACATATATCACTAAATCTTACCTCCTACAAGTATCTGGGAATTTCATTGGTTCAAAGACGTCACATGCAGACTGCATATAAAACCATATACTGCCTCTCAACATCAATATACGCTGACAGCTATGGGTAATATCCCCTTTGTTCATTGATTATTCAAAATGGCGGCAGCCGATAAACGCTTCAAGTTGAAAGATTGAGTGTTGGAAGCCCATATTTGGTCTGAAGTGCGGGTTAGGCAATTTAAAAGGCTTCATATTCTGTGGATGTGTGTCATGTTACCTTCGAAATGAAACTGTTTGGTATGTATGAATTTGCCTTGTTGCAATTTATGGGAGAGTGCCTGTAGGCATTGTGAGAATTCTCTTATTTAATTTTGATCGCTGTTGTTATTAGTTCTGTGCATCGATGCAGCAGTCGGTAAGATATATTCGTTATACAGTTTGTTGGTGGCCTAATATGGTATATATGGTGTCAGGTAATTCCATATTGGACTCGAGCTTCGCTCGCGTCCAATATGAAATTAACTGACACCATATTCTAGAGCTTCGCTCTCGTCCAATATGAAATTAATTGACACCATAAATACCATATTAGGTCAACAACAAACTGTGTAACTAATAATACATACCATAGCATACTATACATGATGCACATACACTACTTTCCATATCTAGCTGGATGGAGCCAAAGCTTTGCACCGGGAAAAGTGGCACCTGCAAAAGTCCGGTTCCTATGGGAATTTAATACTAGCTGCCCCGGCAAAAGTCCGGGTAATAAGGCTCAATTGGATACATGTTTTATTACTATCGGGACATTTTAAGAATATATTTCGAAATGCAGAATTTTACTGACAACGCGAGGAATTTCTTGCGTGAGATCCATGAACCATATTAACTCTCATATTAACTCTCAGTGTGGATCATAAGCGGATAGACTCCTTGCAAAATGGGGGATTATATGAACGAAAAACACTGAAAATTAAATCTGTTCCCCTTCGATATACGAACCGAAAGGAAGCAACACGTTCACGCAAAACGCCAATTATGATCAGATGAATTGCACTAGATGGAGGTTTACAATCAATGTCCATACATACACATCCCTGACTTATATCGTCCTAAATATCAACTTTTCGATAAAGTTGTCTCCCTTCAAATTGTTAGACGAGCGAGGAAGGTCCAATTTAGAAGCAAATAATTAGATAATTTGAAAAAAAACCCTTTGACATCGTAGAAAAAAGTCAAGTTTCCTTTTGTTAATTTTAATAAACGAGAACAACAGACAGCTCACAGAGCAGTCTGTTGTTTTTGTTTATTAAAAATAACAAAAGGGAACTTAGCTTTTTATTGCAAGGTAACTGGAAGCAACAAGTTCACAGAAACTCCGTCATTAATAATCTCTATCAATATTACACCTAGCATTACTAATGTGTCCACTTTGGCTCATTATCAAACGAATATGTTTTATTTATTTATTTATTTATTTATTTATTTATTTATTTATTTATTTATTTATTTATTTATTTATTTTATTTTATTTTTTTATTTATTTATTGATGTTTAAGGTCACATATTTCTGCACAATGGCTAATCATGACCACGATAGTTTTACGGGTGGAGGAAGACGGTGTACCCCGGAGAGAATCACCGACCGAGCAACGGCGAGCAACTGTCAGCTCCCCATCATACTAACTCCACACAAGCAGGATTAGCATTGGCTGAAGACAAGTGCACCATCGACGTGCAGTACGCCTGAGTACACAATGCCACTGTGTCCCGACGTGGGTAATGGGGGTGAAGTGTGAGATTCGAACTGAGGACCTCTCGGCTTGCAGCCTGCACATCTACTCACTGAACCACCGCCCCCCCCTCTCCCTCCCCCGCCCCACCCCCAATATGTTTTTACAGTAATTTTCGAGTTTTTATTCTTCCTTGGAAAAATTAGCAAATCTCACCTCCCAGACTTTTGTATTAATAGAAAGGATAGTGTTTGTATTACGTGTCACAAAGCGCACACTGTTGACATAATGAACGGGAAAAAATTACAGAACATCAAACGATGATGACGTTTCTTATTTAAAATGGGCTTCAACAGAGAAAAATAGTGAAACGTCCAAACTGATTTTGAAATGATGATACAAATTCGCTAACATCTCAAACTTTCATTCTTTAAATGAAATGCCTATATCTTTACTGTTAAAAATACTGGCCGCTTTAGGATATTAAGGGGGAGGGCTAACTTTTCCGTCAATATCTTCCAATGACGAAAACTGTCAGTCATGGCGAAACAAACATTCTGTTGTCCCATCTCGGGTATATTATAACTATAACATTGATAGGAGTTTGTAATTTATGTGGGTGATTCACAAATTACTCACCGAAAGGAATTTACTCGTTGAATCAATGAACAAAATTGTCAACGGCTTTCATACTTTATATCTCAATACTAAACGCAGATCGAGAGAATTCCAGTTGCTCTGAATTGTTATCTTTTCAACTTAGGCACACAGACATACATACCACCACTTACACACACAACTACATACACACCCGTACACATCATCACACACACACCTTCACCATCACTCATTGGACAGTTTTACAAATGGAGGAAACCGGAATACCCAGAGAGAACCACCTAGCATTGGCGAGTAACTGTCGGACGCTCCAACGTTCGGTTGTGTACCGTCAACATGCAGTATGTCCTAGCATACTGCATCACCGTGCCCCCACTTGGCAAATTGAATTAATACAGATGGGCAATATACCGAATAGATACCGATATCCCGGGGATATCGAAAAATCGAACCGAACCAATCATTAAAAACCGAAACAGTCTGTATTTTCAATTTTTCCTACATTAGCAATTTATAGGGCTTTCTTGAAGCCCGATAGCAGTTGAAGTGTTCATTTTCATGAAAGCAGTAACTGGTTTTCTTTTCATTTTTGTTCACTATAAAGGGCCTGAGCAATTGTCCTAAATTAGCGGTGATTACAGGTCAAGTCTTGTCTGCCTGTTAAGGCAGCCCAGACTTCATCAGAAAATCACAGCCCAGGTGTTTTGTCTAGACTCAGCAGGACCTCCCAATGATGGCATGTGAAGGGCACATACTCTGAGACAGCAAAAGCCTAATATTGACCTTTAAAGGTTAAGGCGTTTTTGTTTGGAACAAGTCAGGAAAATTACAGTAGATATGATTTGTGTTGGCTAAGAATGTCAATATTCAGCTCATTGCGGTGGCGTTTGTGTCACTGTGGTAGAATGATACAACAACAACTTATTCTGTATTTTCCTGATGTGCATTCCATATGACACAATCAACAATTCTCGGCCAAGTTAGATACCGAACCGACACCGCAGGATACCTCCTAAAAATATAGAAACCGTTACCGGACGCAAAATCCCCATATCGCCCATCGCGGTGGATTAAGTGTCTTTGCTAAGGATATAATGATGCGGGTTCAGATCGATCTAGGCTGCTTTCGGAAGTGGAACCCACCCTACCTTAGAATACTAAAAACTAAAAGGTGACAGACATAGTTAAAGTCATCCACAAACTATTTTTTTCAAGTAGAAATAATCTGAATAAGCAAGCATGCAGGTCAATCTTGATCAATCAACCTGTCGACGTGTGCTGAGCAATGACAGGAAAACAACCAGTTAGCTGTTTCTGCCACTTACGAAGAAATACAATATGGCTTGTGTGTGCAAGACGTAAAACGCGCGCAATATGGTTTTGATTGATACGTGCGTGTCGTTCAGGTCAGCCTACATTTTTCCTTACAATTTATTTTCATGAAATATGTACTGGGGCCTGGTTGTGGAGGCCCATGGACAACTCGTCCCATGATTTCCAATCTGTTCTATGTGACAGTAGGCACATAGAACACATTGGAACTCAGTGGACGAACTGCCCAGTCTGCCCAGTCCTAAATCAATCCCTTGCCCTTACCAAGGGGTCACTGCGTCGCCAGGTTAAGAGTTAAATAAGAATAAATCCATAGCCTAATTAAATCCACGATGTAGATCACGAACGTTCCATTTCATTGGACTTAGTAGATAAATGATACACAATGAATTTGCCCATCACAATCCTATCGAAATTACTGCACACTTCGTGAGCACACATTATTATGCTCGCAACGAATAAAATTGTTATTGTTTCATGCATGTTGATTATGACCTCGATTACCGATTGTCTATTCACCTTTTCGCCCTCATTCTGCGACAGTGGCGTAAATAAAGGAGAGTCGCGAGGATCGGTTGCACTCTTGCCACGAATTTACAAAAAAAAAATCCATTTTTTTCAGGAATTGTTTTGCATGTTTGTTCTTTTCTTTCCGTTTTCATCTTATATGCGGCGGGGCATTCATTCTAAACATAATTTCACGTCGCCTGTTACAGGCAAGGAGTTCATGCCCCTTGGTTATAATATCTTAGGTCGAGACCGCAAATGTTTCGACAAGAATTAGCAGCAGATCATTGTCGTGTTCTACGTTCCCTTCATTGCTAATTTTTGCCAGAAATTTCATGGATCCACAGTCAACGGAAAAAGGCTCTTTAAACCACAGTTAGACAAGACTCGAGAATAAACTTCTCGCACCAGAGTATTATTCGGCATATGGACTACATTTGTTCCTCACCCGCTTTTTATTCTGTACTAGGAAAGGAGGGTGATGAGAGGAGATTTTACTCCTCAGTTCGGGAGACTCAATTACTGTAAAAACTCTTATTCTTTAACTGGTAGAGTGATGAAAATTATTTTTGTCACCAAAATTTGCTCACATATCTTTGCCTTGTTACAATTTACGGGAGAGTGCCAAGAGGCACTCTCCCATAAATTGTAACAAGGCAAATCCTAACAGACCATATAATTTCACTTCAAACGGGATATCAACAACATCCACAAAATATGAAGCCTTTAAGCTGTGGTACCAACACTTCAGAGAAAAACCCAAATATGGGCTTCCAACACTCTACCAGTGAAAATGCATGAGTAAAGTTTCGGACAACATTCCTCCGGTTTAACCCTGGATGTTGATTAGATGAAACAAACCTTGACCTTTGTTGAAACTTAGCAGGACATGATATGTTTAAGTGTACCGTGACCGTCAGGTAAAAATGGTGGTATACCGTTGGGTAGAAATAGCACACAAGGTGCATATCCAGAACTTACATATTCTTACTTTGGAAGTATAGAACAAATCCGAGATTTTCTAGGAATAAACCGTCGAAAGCCAGTGATACACGAGTCAACATGTAGTCGCAATTTGTCGTGCAAGGGGTTGTCTCGGGTATCGTAGGTTGTTTTAGCGACATGTCGAAAGCAGGATTTCGAAAACGCGATATAGAAAGCAATAGATGTTGAACCTTGTGTTTTGGGCTTTAATTTCTTCATAATATATTTGTAGACGTAGAATGAGAAAATCCAGGGCGATTCATAAAACTGTACGAGAAAATTTAATGAGACTGAAAATGATATTTGAGATATTGTGTAAGTTATCCAGTAAATAAGTTGACACTTAGACGTTTGGAGTCGAGTCTACACGCCTCCAATGTTTTACCACAAGTGCCCTGACACTGACTTTTTCAATAATAGTGAGTCGGCAAATGAAAATTATAAGCTACGCAACAGTCTCTAGCCACGAGTCGTCTGCCTGTAATGGCAGACGACACTTGACTTGAAACAACTGCTTCGCCACTGCTCTTCATGAAGGTTGCACGATATTCCAAACTGAATAACGATATCGGTATTCAAAAAATACCGCAATATACCGGTATATCGAAAGACTGTTCAGATATCTGAACATGCATATCACAATGGAGACTTGAACCATCACAGTGTAACGAATTAGCATGCCTTGATGATGCAGTTCGAATAACCCTTTACCCAACGCAGACGATATAAAAATGTATTATTTTAAATATTAGTTTATCGAATTTTTTAAACAATTTCAACAAAACGATATCATGCGCCCCACCACTGGAACGAGCTCGACAAGCTCCCACCAATGAGGGGTCACATAACATGGTTTTGTTGTATTTTTTTAAAAATAGTTTTTAGACAGCTGAATTTGTATATTACGCGGGCGTATGTGACCGATTCATTGGGTAAAGGGATAATATTATTCATTCAGGACTACAGTTAAAACTCAAGACATCTTCAAAATGTAATTGTGGGGAAATAAATAATGACGATAAACCGATATTTTTATAATTACACCGGTATTAAATCGATACTCGATTGAATGCAGCCCTACTCTTCATAATCTTACCTCTTATTTTTATTTTCTAGACTTGTAAGAATTTAGACGACCAATAAGAACGTTACTTTCACACACTTCTGTAGCTAGAACACAGAGTGACGAAACTGCCAGCACATGGCAAAATATGTGTCAGTTCTTCGGAAGAAATAATTTGGAGGGTTTTGCAGAGAAGTTCTTATATATGTCCCATTTAAACGGACTTCAGTAAAATAAATATTTAGCAAAAAAAGAAAATCATGGTATATGCCGACTTGAGAAGTTTTGATCACATGGAAGAAGGAAGTTCAGGAGTGAATAAAAAAATAGAAGAATACAGGGAATCCGGACGTTCGATAATCCGGGTTTTTTGTGGACGAATCCAATGAATCATTGACACGAATTAGGATATTCAGCGGAAGAGCTTAGTCAATCCTTTTGTTTAAACCTTTACCTAACACGAAAAGCAGACGACACTTGCAAAACTAATTCTTGAATAACTAAATTTTGTCTCAAAAACATAGGCTATGACACCTCATTGGAGCGAGCTCGACGAGCTCGTTCCAACGAAGGGTTATAACCTATGTTCTTGAGACAAAAAGATGAATAAAATGAAAAATTAATTGGTGATTTTTTTTAGAATAGCGATGGCCGGTTTTGGTCGTTACATTGGGTAAAGGGTTAATAATACCAATGTCCTGTCTAATTGAGTTCGAGAAATTCTGGAAGCTGATTGGACAGTAGGGTTTGGAGGAAGCATCTATTAAATCCTTGTATTGAATACATTAAATGTTCTAGCAGAATAATTCACTAAATTCATGTATTACATAAACAACAAATGATGCTCATCGGGAGTTCGTTCCAAAAAGCAGTAATTGTCCACGCACGAACTTTCAGTTGAAGAATGTTTTTCTTCAGACTTTGTTTGTATGAAATGGCTTGCTGTGACACTCTGAAGATATTTATACACACGTCACAGCCTGAAATATTTTGTCCTAAAGATGCCACTATTTTCTCGTGAATAGACGAATTAACTTTGACCCTCTTGGATATTTGTTTCTGGAAATTCTATACTAGAATATTTTACTTTCGGCATGTTCTTTTCGAAGACACTCTCCAAAATGCTCCAATTTAGAAGGATTATCTTGCAAAATGTTCAATTTCGAAATATTCCATTCTAGTAATGTTCTCTTCTGTATTGCTCGAGAATATGTTGTCCTATTCTGTTCGGATTTTTTTTCTGTTCGTTCGTTTTTTTCTGGAATGTTTAGTAAGGATTCGTTCTTCTCTACACAGCCAGTCATTGAGTTTACAAATTTGAGACGAACAGCCGACAATGTGTATCTGTATTTCAAATCTGCATAACATTCTACCAACACGCGAATACTTTGATCATGACAAACAACGTGTTCTAATAAACTAAATTATCTTCCAGTCGTTTAGGAGGGAAAAGTCAGTCTCTTGCATAAAATGCTATATTCTATAAACATACGACAAAACGAACAGTTGTTCACAGTAAAGGGCAGAGGCAGTGGAACCGGGGGTACAGGGGGAACGTGCCCCTCCGCTCTTTTCCACGGGCATGTTGCGTGGCTACACAATGAGTTAAAATGGGCGCATGAAAACGTGTTAATATACAGACATTTCTGTAAAATATTACTTGTAAATCCAAACAACATTTGGTCAAAGAATCCCACTTTCGGTCGATTCGGTCCGTTTCTTCTGCTAAACCATCTTCCAACCCGAAGGCTAGCCTTCGGGTTGAAAGATGATTGAAGTAGAAGAAATGGGCAGGTCAGTGACCATACCGTGGCATGCTCATCTAAACAGAAACTATAGTAATTCATGGTATATTTACCGCAATACGATCGTAACTTTTCTCCCACTGGGGCGAACCATGGTGGGTCTTGAAAATATGTTCTCCTCCACTTTTATCGAGCTTCCGTCGCCTTTGGTGAAGGGCCAATGATTTTGAATCACACTGTTCAAGAGCTGTAGAATTCAGTTATCACTCATCACTCCTGCAAACCCCAACAGGAGTGCCCATTTGCATTAACAACTATTATATGGAAAATACAAAGAAAACCCTAAATAAAGTTGAACGAATCGCCAGAAGAAAGAAACTGGCGTGTTGTACAAGTATAAATAATCTTCGATGAAGAGAATTTTTGTGTTTACACTCGACTTGAACTTTCGTCTAAACTAAAACATATATTTTTTGATTGCATTTTATCTATTTTAACAGTTTTTGTTGTTTGTTTGTTTTTTTAAATCGCTGTAGATGTCAGCAGTCAGCTAACAGAATTTGTCCCTATATCCCGCTAAATTTGGTCTTTTGATTGGTCAGAATGCCTTGGACAAATAGCCATGGCAAAGGATGCACCCAACATCCAAGGTATATGAGAGCGTGCAACATCCAGGGTATAAGCGCACGCGAAACATCGGGGAATATGGTTTAAACGAAAACTTTCCGCTTTTGCTCGCCTCGAAATAAAAATCGAACCAAAAAAAACGAAAATAGTCACAAATATCATCGGAGTTCCGAAAATTCAATCATAAAAATAAAATAAGAGCAATGAGCAGTCGACACATAGAACACGTTGGAACTCAGGGGACGATATGTCAACAAAATACTGTTTACTCGTTTCCTTAACGACCCAAGGGATATGACTCTATCTGTTGTCTTCTGCGATTAAAAAAACAAAATAATTCTCACGAATTTGGTCCAAGAGATTGTGGAGCTGAGAAATGCGTCCACAAATTTATTTCCTCTATGTTTGTATTGTGTTTCAAACGGGACAAAAACGTTATCTCCGCCAATATGTAGGGTATATGGAGATTTAATACCTGGATGTCTCATTTAAACACCTCACCTGTGGCTCGGTGTTTAAAAACCGACATCCAGATATTAAATCTCCATATACCATACATGTTAGCGGAGATAACGTATAGTGACGTGCGCGTATCAACCCTCTTGTTTCCATTTAATTTTTTCTTTAATTTACTTTTACTTTCTATTCTCTTATTTATTTGGACTCCACCTGTGTAGAAATAATACTAACAGGTTTATAAGAAACACAATGACATAAAACAATCGACTCACTTAAAGCAACCATGTCATACCAACACCTTCATTGATTGGCTGATTTTTAACACTCGATGATTTTCTAGACTGGCAAAGATAGACCAGTTAGTGATATAAAAGATATAAAAATTATTCAAGGTCCGGGAAGTCACCTGTGATACGACATTCACTGACAAAGGTTTATGTCTTTTTCTTCCTACAAGTCCAGCTGTTAAACGGTTGTGGTACTCAAGGAGGCCACCAGCGACGAATTCTAGCGATGAGGAATAATTAAATGTTTTCCCATAGCATGTCGTTAGGTATTGTTCTTGTCATTATATTCGGCATTAATTAAGTCATTTTGTAGAAGGTCGCAAATGGCTGTGAGATGGGGAAATCTCACCCGAGGGTAAGATATTTGGGCCAGACACGAGGCTTGCCGAGTGTCTGGACCAAATATCTTGTCCCGAGGGTGAGATTTCTCAATTTCACACCCACCCCCGCCAGGGATGATTTGTCTCCCCATCAAAACGCTCTGACGTCATCAAGGGTAATCCAGGGTCACGTGCAGCTATATCGAACAATTTTGTTGTCCATTTCTGAAAAAAACTGATTTGCTTATCGGAAAGAGCACAAAAAAGTTCTGTATATATCATAGGTATATGCAACGACATTAAATCCCAATGTCGGCAAGACAGGGGTTAAAGATTTGTAGCGAAATGAACATTGACACATTCCGATGACGTCAGTCGGGCGCGTGTATCACTCGATCGATGGAAATTCTACACAGTCATTTGACATTATTCGCTTTCCATATTTATGTTTTTTCAAAGGTCTATCATGCAACAATTAAACAGTCCGTGTGCTTATTAAATATGCTAATAAGCCGGTCACGTTGGACATGTGAGATAAAAGTCTATCTCACATGACATTCTTACATGAGGCATGCATATCTTGCGTATGAAGTAGGGGAGAAAAGAACAAGACAATATTAAAGCTGACTAGAATACGTGTATTAAAGCTGACTAGAATACGTGCAATAGTTCGGAAATAGCCCAAACACTGCCCTTTACTGTCCAAAAACAGTTACCCCCCCCCCCCCCCTCTCCTCCCCGCCACCTCCCTATAATACCAGTGGGTATACAGTAGATGAGTAAACTCTCCCGCGAAAACCTATTATTTGCAGTAGGGGGAATATGCCTTTTTAGTGAATCAAGGGTTTCTTGAGATTTCTTTTTTATTGAATGAATATTAGGCACCGCGGACGTCATCACAACGTTAAAAAACGTCACGTTGTTCAGTACCTGATGGAACAGCCCCGAGCATATCTAACACACCTTAACCCTTTACCTAACACGAAAAGAAGCAGACGACATTTGCAACCAACATTCTTGAAAAATTGTTTTTCATTTTTGTCTCAAAAACATAGGTTATGAACCCTCGTTGAGGCGAGCTTGTTCCAACGAGGGTCATAACCTATGTTTTTGAGACAAAAAAAAATGAAAAAATAATGAAAATTAATTGGCTATTTTTGAGAATAGCGCTGGCCGGTTTTGACCGTTAGGTTGGGTAAAGAGTTAATCGGCGTGGCATGCTGTCCATGACCTTCCGAATTTCTCTCACTGTGATGTTGTCTCATTTCTCTGTAAGCACACGTCAGTGAAGTGGTCAATAGCCAGCAAATATTCACCTGTTTTAAGGATGTATGTCTGATCCTATAGAGGAATGCAGAACCAGAACGTCACAATATGAGCTATTCGTATACCCACCCACAGGCATTATGGGGGGGGGGGGGTAACTTGTTTTGGACAGTATATATGTGTAACAGTGTAAGTGGATGACAACCATAGGCCACATTGTTCCGTCAGTGTTTCATCATTATTCCCACATCCCATTGCCTTGACTACTCTTGAGTCCGTATTTCAGCACAGTAGAGAACTTGAGAGACACCATTCGCCGTAGTGATCCATAGAATCTACTACTCACCTCACCCATTTACATTGAGCATTCAAAACCCCTTCAGAGAATTAGGTCTTTTTGATGATCTTGCAACTTCATTGTTATTTTAGTTTTTATTTTTCAATCCATACTGCACCGTCGTGTGTGAGATAACAATCCAATACAGCCATCATTAATAGAGATCGAGACCATAACAGTGTTACATACCTCCTTTGAGATAGCACTTGTTTTTACCCGGTTCAATGAAATTAAGAATTGAGTGAACGCACGTGTATCTGCGGGTATGGAACAAATAACAGCCATTTTTCACATTCTTCTAATTTTCTGAAATGTTTCATAGGGTGTAGAAACGGACATGAAAAGTGGCGTGCACAGGGATGGGTGGGGAAGGGGGCGCCGAAGCACGTTACACCTAAATTTTTACGGACTCGGCTAGGAATCTCAATTACGGAATGCCTTATGTGTATACAGGGGAAATCTGATTGAACATTTTGAAAACGTAAAGCTATGATGTAGTGATACAAGTCAATATTAATGGATGATAGTTTAGTCAATAGTACTGGTACAAGGCCGCAATGGAACAAGCCTGCTGTAGAAGCTAATGGTAGGACAGATAGGTCATAGACCTGTAGTGGCCCTGGAGCTTTGGCGACAAGATGGAAGCCGTTGGTAACACTACATTGGACCCCATTGAGGGATTACTCGTGGTCCTCATGGCCTCATGCGACAAAAAAGGGATTCTCCAAAAGGTATCCACCATAGGTATCCTCAAATAATACAATACCAGGCCATAGGTATCCTCAAATACTGAAATAAGGCTAAGAGTCATAGTAATTTATACCTCATTGAGAGATTTTTAATGGTCCTCATACCCTAAAAATTCAATGAGGCTATGAGGCATAATATATGAGGCCTCATTGGGGGCTTTTACATAGCCCTCATGGCCTCATACGACAAAAAAGGGATTCCACAGTCACGAGCGTTTTTCCAAAATGTGATTCCATAGGATATACCTGTTAAATACCGAAATGAGGCTAAGAGTCGTAGTAAATTATACCTCATTGAGGGATTTTAAATGGCCCCCATGACCTCAAAATTCAATGAGGTTATGAGGGATAATAAATGAGACCTCATTGAGGGCTTTTACATAGCCCTCATGGCCTCATACGACAAAAAAAAAGGAATTCCACAGTAACAGGCGTTTTCCAAAATGGGATTCTATAGGATATACCTGTTAAATACCGAAATGAGACTAAGAGTCGTAGTAATTTATACCTCATTGAGGGATTTTAAATGGCCCTCATGACCTCAAAATTCAATGAGGTTATGAGGGATAATAAATGAGGCCCCATTGAGGGCTTTTACATAGCCCTCATGGCCTCATACGAGAAAAAAGGGATTCCACAGTAACAGGCGTTTTCCAAAATGGGATTCCATAGGATATACCTGTTAAATACCGAAATGAGGCAAAGAGTCGTTGTAAATTATACCTCACTGAGGGGTATTCCATGGCCCTCATGACCTCAAAATTCAATGAGGTTATGAGGGATAAGAAATGAGGCCTCATTGAGGGCTTTTACATGGCCCTCATGGCCTCATACGACAAAAAGGGATTCCATAGCCACGGGTGTTTCCCAAAAATGGGATTCCAGGGGATATAACCATTGGATATAGAGGTGATGAGAATCGGATAGGACTTCGTTATAATAAGGGGAGATAACTCTGCATACATATTATGGGAAACCAAGCAATCTGATTGGTTAGTTATAATCTATATAACGGATCTAGATAAAGGAAACTATAAGAGTACACGGAATAGGGTCAGAACTAAGAAGAATATGCCATAAATGCTAAATATAGTAATAAGTAAAGCTGTTCCAAATAATAGGCTCGCCTACGCTACTGGAGTATACTCCAGAACAAAGGAACACACCCCGCTACCCCCTTGGTACTATAGCACTACGTGCTACACCGATAAAATGGGGAAATAATGTCGTTTTTGGTGATTTGGAGGGATTGTCGGGTTGTTTGTGGTAATTCTACGAATCGGGAAATTACTCTTCTACAAAGGAACACATCCTCTGAACATACCCCTGTCTTGTTGTAAGACTTTAGGTCACATAGCAACCACGTGCTACCATAGAAACCAAGAGGGCGGCCTCCAGTATACAAAATGGACGACAGAAACACGTGTCACCCTAACAACACGCGCTGCGCATGCGCACTAGGACCACGTATCACTATGGAGATGACGTCACAAGGTGGCCTCTCACGCGGGTTACCATGACAACCAAACATGGCGCCACCAGGTCACGTGACTATGACGTCACATGAGATCCCCCATGAGATCCCCCAATGGGGCCCGATCTCCACATCTCCTACTACTTACCTATTACCCAACGAATCGGCCACATCCGCCCGCGTAATATACAGATTCAGCAGTTGAAAAACAATTATTTTTTTTAAATTCAACAAAACCATACCATTTGACCCCCTCATTGGAACGAGCTCCTCGAGCCATATCATGTGAACCCTCGTTGGGACAAGCTTCTTGAGATCGTTCCAATGAGGAGTCACATGATATGGTTTTGTTGAAATATTTCGAAAAATTTGAAAGAATAATATTTAAAATAATAAATTTACACTTATCTCCCTTATTTTTACTGGAAGTATTGTGGCAAAATGTACTTCACAAATAGACTGTAAAAAACAAATTATTAGTTTTTTACTGGAGTTTAACGACAGTTTCGATAGCCATGGTAACCTCGTGTCGGATAGTTTTACGGGTAGAGGAAGTCGGAGTACACGGATAGAACCGCGAGCTGCGACGAACAACTGCCCGACTCCCCAACGTTCTAACTCTGCACAAGCAGGGTCAGGATTCGTTGGATACAAGTGTACCATCGACGCCGCACTACGCCTTAGTACACAGCGCCACCGTATCTCCATGCGGGCAATAGGGATTAAGTGCCCTGCCCTGCCCTGCCCTGCCCTGCCCTGCCCTGCCCTCTGCCCTGCCCTGCCCTGCCCTGCCCTGCCCTGCCCTGCCTGCCCTGCCCTGCCCTGCCCTGCCCTGCCCTGCCCTGCCCTGCCCAAGGGCCCAACGCAGTTACCCCTGGTGTGATTGAAATATTATTAATGAAATTGCAAAATTATAATGAGAATTTATTTTTATAAATGAAAGTGTTACATGTGTGTGTGGGGGGGGGGGGGGGGGGGTGGGGGGGTGCATTGATTCCTTTTTTCAATTATTGCATCAAACAACATAGCTTAAGACCCTTTCATTGGAACGAGTTCGTTCCAGTGAGGTGTCATAAGCTAAAGCTATGCTTTTTAATAACAAAACCCCGATTTTTCAAGTTACTTAAGACTTTTTGATAAGCGTCGTGTGCTATTCGTTTTAGGCAAATGGTAAAATATTGATAAATCGATGTTGATTACAAAACGCCTATGAGTAACAAAATAAATACACATTCGCAATGAAAAAGTACTATCAGATTCAAGGAGAACGCTTCTCTGACGTTTCAAAAAACACAACTTTGCCGGGAGCGGCTTGCTCTCCAGCACGTACTTATAGGGGGCTTCGACCTGGTAGGGTAGCGCTTGCCTTATTTACATAAAGCAACCCCCAAATTTCCAACCTGCTGTGCGCTCACTGTCGTATAACCTTATAACGTGTTTGCAGTCTTTGGAAATCCTGGGCGTATCCCTGGATATGAGATGTTTGGTGCCATAAATGTATAGGTTCTAGGTGCACTAAAAATCCCAGTATTGCTGTCATTCACCAGCTTCACATCATCTCCGCCGCTGGGACATGTATGCTTTGTGGCAACCCTTTCCCCCAATAATTTTCCTGTCGTGACATTTTCATCTTGATTGTAGTCTCAGGTACCGATCGTTCTTGTTGGTAATCTTGTACTTTCTTGCGGGGCGATATTTTCTTCTCGGACTTATGTCACATACACAGTCCATCTCACGCAACTGAAGGCATGTGGCTGATTGAGGGTGTTCGGATCGTAGCACGACCAATTTTGAGTTCTAATTAAATAAGAAGTTGGAAAGCCCATGCATCACGAATACTGCATATATTTGTCCACAAATTTTAAGATTTTTTTTAACTTTAAGTCACATTTACAAATATACCAGCCACATCATCAAGGCATGCCTTCAAAGAAGGCATGTTTCGAATCCATGCCTTGATGATATATTTGGAATATTTCTTCAGTCAGGACATGAGTCATGACAGTCGAGACAAACTGGGTTAACACCCCCATCCCTCCCCATCAGTCATTTTTGCGACGCCCTTGCATTTACCATGCCAAACAATTGGAATGGACAAATATGTGACAACGCTGGAGAGAGTTAACTGGTTCGGTGCTGGAAGCCCATACTTGGGCTTTATTCTGAAGTACAGTCACCACAGCTTAACAACTTCCTATTCAGTTACTGTGATTCATATTATCTTCCAAGTAATATATTCAGCAAGGATTTGCCTTGTTATCACGTTTGAAGTGAAATTATATGGTCTGTTAGGATTTGCCTTGTTACAATTTATGGGAAAGTGCCTATTGCACTCTCCCATAAATTGTAACAAGGCAATGATATGTGAACAAATTTTGATGGTCAAAAATAATTTAGCACTCGACCAGTCGACAACGTGAAATTGGGGAGGTGTTAGTCAACATATGAATACCTTGTTGGGCTAAAGAGTTTTCATCTATGGAAGCTGTTGTCACTCCGTAGGGGTTGAAATACAGTTCTGGAATCTGTGATATTGGTACCAGAGTGGAAAATCATTTGTTCAAACACACGAGTAGTTAAATGGATTATCGGTGCATATTATTGTAAGAACATATTAGATATATGTGTATCGAACTGTTCGTTGTCTGTGATACATGCATGATTATTTGACCGATTTTTCCCTTTAAATTGTGATGGTGTTATCTGAAGAGCAAATCAATATTTTGCCACATTATGTGTGCCACGCCATAAGCTCATGCTGTGGACCTTTGTATCTCTGAGATCAATAATATAGGGCATTTAAAAACATATGTTCGCTTTGTTAAGGAGCTATGAATTCCAAAATCGCGCAGTCCCCATTTGTGTTACCAGCAATCTTTTGCTGCTTTCAGTATTTTACACAACAAAGAGAAAATACACAAAACATAGAAATGTGTGATTTCTAATGGGGTATTTATGATTGGGATGTTGTTTGTTACACCGTTTTTTTAGTCACCCGGGCAACCCGGTGGTTCAGTGGTTTCAGGTACTTCAAATCGATAGGCCCGAAGTTCGATTCCGTGCGATAAATGTGTTGTGTTCTTGCGCGATCAATTAGTTCCATATGGGGCGATAGTAAGGTTTAAACCCGGTAGCGGGAATTTCAAAGCTCGCGACTCCAGGTCTGAAAAGTCAATCACGATACCCGGGAAATCCATAGACCAAGAGAAGCAATGACTGCGTATTATAGTTTATGAAATTGCGGCTAATATCAATTTCTTCCGAGACCACCATCAACCTTGCTGCTATGGTTTACTCTCGCGAACGGGAAGTTCCCGGTTACCGGTTCGGAAACTGAGTGCTAATACTCGGGAAATTCATAGCATATGAACGCAACCTTTGATTCCTGGTTCTGTCCTATGAATTTCCCGGATATGGAGACAGAAATTAGAAACGACAACCGGAATATGCCCGGTATCGTGCCTGACTTTCAAAAACGCGAACCAAAAAAATCCTGTTCCATTCAATTTTTTTCAACTGTCGTTTCCAGTCTTTTTCGGTTAGTCTTAAATTATCGCTTCTCGTGGTTCTTTTTTAATGCCAAGTTTTTTGAAAATGCATGATTTTGAATGATTAACACATACGCCGCCAAAAGCGACTATTGTACGTTCTTGTATGCTCAGATCAAACCTACCATCTCATTACTTGTCGGAAGGGGCTCGAAGAGCCCTTTCCAACAATGAATCAAATGACAGAGTTTCAAGTATGTCATAAATGTTATTAAACTTCCTCGCATACAGGCGCACATAAGAGGTCCTCCATATATGGCTAAAGTGGGCGTGGTAGTAAAGGGGTTAAAAATGGATTTTTTTTGTGAATAGAGCTGTCCGGTTTTGGTCGTTACGTTGGCTAAAGGGTTAAGCCTTTACATAAAGAAAGGCACATATATGTGCAGCGCTGTTCTCAAAACATGTCATCGAAATTTGATTTTTTTAAAATTTCCTCCAAAACTTAGCTTAGGAATCCTTTTTGAACGAGTTAGCCAATCTCGTTCTAATGTGGAGGCTATACGTTATGTTTTTAAGCATGAACTAAAACATCTGAGCTAATTAAGAAAACGTTTTTGTAACTTAATTAACGTGACCTTAGTAAGAAGAGTTAAAACTAGACGATCCCCGTCACTCATTAGTGACGTTCAGATGGATATATTCAATCAGACAGTTGAATATTTTTGTCCGAGATAAGAATGTGAAGTGTATATGTTGCTCGGGTAAACAAACTCATTAAAATATGTTAATGTGCTTTTCCGACAAAAAAGTATTCGTCGATGAAATGGCTCAACTGTTGTGTCGTTGTGTATTGACTCTTAACTCTTAAGCTATGTTTTTGAGGCAAAAAATGAAAAAAATAATGAAAATTGATTGCTGATTTTTGTGAATTGTGCTGGCCGGCTTTAGCCGATACGTTGAGTAAAGAGTTAAATAAAAAGTTGCGATGCTCACGCATTACGACCACTAAATGTATTTATCTACAAATGAATTTCCAATTACTCGGAGTTTTATTTTAACCCTTCACATAACATGAAAAGCAGACGACACTTGCAAAAAAAATCTTGAATAACTATTTTTTTTTCATTTTATTGTCTCAAAAACATAGGTTTTAATCCCTCGTAGGAGCGAGCTCGACGAGCTCGTTCCAACAAGGGGCTATGACCTATGTTTTGAGAAAAGAAAATAATAATGAAAATTGAATGGCGATTTTTGTGAACAGCGCTGGCCGGTTTTGGCCGTGACGTTGGGTAAGTGGTTAACAATAATCCCGACTGACTAATATTACCACTACACCATCAAGGTATGCGTTTTTTCGACGGTCGTATGCCTTGGTCATGTAGTTGGAAAGTTTGTCAGTCGGGACTTGAACCACCACAGTCGGGACAAATCAGATTTTACAAAAAAACTCTCTTCCCTGCAAATATGTTCTGGAGTTCGTAAGCAATAACAAAACCGGATAGACGACGTGATTGTATATATGTGTTCGCCTTGGTACCCCCTGCCACACAAGGTATGGCGACATGTGTTCAGACCTAAGAAAATGCAAATACAATCGAAAGATGCACAAGTCCCGAAAAAGAAAGATCAATTGGATATATATATGTATAAAGACTGTTCTATACATGTTACTTTCTATTTGTAACACGGATCCCCGGTACCTTCCTTGTACCTCCTCAGTTACAGATATCCTGCAAATAAAGTTATGCTTTTAACCCTTTACCTAACATGAAAAGCAGACGACACTTGCAAAAAAAATTCTTGAATAACTAATTTTTTTCATCTTTTGTCTCAAAAACATAGGTTATGACCCCTCTTTGGAACGAGCTCGACGAGCCCGTTCCCAATAGGGGTCATAACCTATGTTTTTGAGACAGAAAAATGAAAAAATAATAAAAATTAATTGACGATTTTTGGGAAAAGCACTGGCCGGTTTTGGCCGTTACGTTGGGTAAAGTGTTAAATAACCATCTCTGCCTTATATTGTCATGAAAATCGACATTCGATAATGTTATCTCCCTTGAAATTATTAGACGCGCCATGAAGGTCCAATTAAGAAGCAAGTAATTGTTGAGAACCTATGTTCTATGACGTCAGTATAAAATAAAGCCGAGTTTCCTTTTGTTACTTTTCATAAACGAAGACAACAGACAGCTCCCAGAGCTGTCTGCTGTATTCGTTTATTAAAGCAACAAGAGGAAAATTGGCTTTTATGGCAAGTTGATTAGAAGCAGCTAGTTCGCAGATAATCGGTTTTTAAAAAGTTCGATCTATCAGTATCGCACCTCCGAACACAAAGTGTCCTTTTCGGCTAGCGAATGTGTTGTACAGTAATTTGATGTTTTTTATTCTTCCCAGGAAACAAATTAGCAAATCGTATCCCCCCGGACTCTTATATAAATGGACAGGGCAGTGTCTGTATTGTATGTCGCAATGTACACACTGTTGATATAATGAGCAGAAAAAAAGTTTCAGAACATCAAAAGATGGTGAAAAGGGTTTCAAAAGAGAATAGTAGTCAAGCGTTCAGACTTGTTGAGGAAAAATTGTAAAAAGCCACCTTCTGAAATTTCAGACTTCTCTATATGAAAATCCATGAAGTTTGTTAAATGATGCGAACAAACATTTCGAAATTCCAGTTTTTTATATGAAATTCCCATATCCTCAGTGTTAAATTGACAGATAGTTTTAGAAAATTAAGGGAAGCTAACTTTCATGTAAATCTCTTCCGATGACAAAAGTCGTTAGCCATGATTGCAATTGTTGCGGGGGTTTTCTCCCGGGACACCGGAAGAACAGAGGCAGAGGGGGCAGTTGCCCTCCTTGCCTTTGGGCCATGAGGGCGAGAGGGGGCAGACAATGCCCTTCTTGGGTTCTCACTCATTTTTTTTCAATGATTTATTGTAGAAATAAAGCTAAAATACATCGCAAATCGGTTCTGGGATCTTTCAAAATGCAATGGGGAGTTTGGGAGGCGGTGCCCCTTCCGGTGGGGGTGAGGGGCACTCCTCTCAAATCCCCAATCTCGGGCCTTCGGCCTTTGAGGAATACATGCCTGCCCCCCCCCCCCCCCCCCCCGCCCTGAAGTGCTATCAGCACCTCTGGTTTTCTCGTACACAACACACGAAAATACGTATGTTACAACGTTACATACACCAGTCTTGACTTATGATTTTGTGCTTGGATGATACTTGGATGAAAGCAAGTACTGATATGGGTATGTCGGCTTGCAATACTGACTGCAACCAAAGGGCAAAGGGCGCAGTAGCAGTACATTTGATAATGTGTGCACCTATGTACAAAAACAGACCATTTAGCAGGCGCCACCACACGACACTGCACAATCACTGATTATTCATTTTCTTGCCTTCATTGTGTTATCATAGGTTTCAGGACAAAGGTCTGTTGTTGTATTTATGAAACATTTGATTTGGAATTAAACAACTTCGTTCGGCATCTGGCGACACTCTAGAAAAAGTCGTGACAGACTGCTGTGGCTTTTACGTGGTCGTTGCTGCTGGTCACGGCTAATTTCGAAGGCTCGCTGGACTCACATATATCCAAACTAGCAGCTACCCGCCACTGCTGTACTCCTACATGGAAGCCTTTGAACGAACCAAGCAGCAACTCTCTTTTAATAACGCTTGATACACTGGGCACCAGTATTCTACCAGAATTTAACAGACCCGGTCCAAAACAGCCACACCGAAAGCCGAGTGGGTCAGGTTGTATGCGAATCAGCCCAATTCCCAAATTAGCCATGCTAGTTGGCAATGCCGTGACAGCTTTACCACAATTGTCGCGGCTGATGTTGGCGACCGTAGATTCTTTGCCTGAATAGCACGCACATAGGCACATGCACAAAAGAACAATGGGGCAATTTCATTCTATGGTCAGGCAAACATGGGTCACACCCCTCGCTCGATATCTTATGAGAAAGTTACTGTTCCGAACCAAACCATAACTCCCTATACACGAACACACACCAAGCTAAATTTAAGTTACATTGTGGAGTAAGCTGATTCTGCGAGAAAATGAAATCACTGACCTGAGGCCTTATGGGATGCGTGAGGTATTTACTT
Organism: Pictodentalium vernedei; assembly: GCA_031216915.1. Classification (NCBI taxonomy): domain Eukaryota; kingdom Metazoa; phylum Mollusca; class Scaphopoda; order Dentaliida; family Dentaliidae; genus Pictodentalium; species Pictodentalium vernedei. The sequence continues at coordinate 199,156,260 of CM062292.1, read as the reverse complement.
ATGTCGATAACCAATTAATTTTCCACGACTGGTGGAACAAAATGATTCATAGATTAATCCCTCGTGATCGATTCGTTGTGCTATGGGTATTGCTCCGTTCCACACTTCAAGTCTAAAATCTGTACGGTACGCATTTGTTTTATCGTGCTTAGTCAACAGATCGTGGGGGCAGGGCGGTACTGTCTACTAAGGCAAACTGCACGTCGATCGTGCGTTTGCCGTCAACCAGTGCTAACACTGCTTGTGCGGAGTTAGTCTACCGTAGGGAGTCTAATAGTTGCTCACCGCTGTTGTTCTCTGCACCCGTAAAACAGTCCGACATAAGGTGGCCCAGAGCGTCGAAAGTGTTAAACCCAATAAATAAATAAATAAATAAATAAATAAATAAATAAATAATCAAGCAACCTCGCTCGATGGACATGTACCGATTAACCCCTAACACACTGATAGTGCAACAGAAATTTCTCCAATCACTCCGATTTTTCGCTTCTTTAACAATATTTTCAACCAATTATATCTTGTTTGACAGAGCTCACTGAAGCGGTATTGTTGGTTAAATATCAAACTGCTTGATGGGAACTATTTTAACATTTGGACATCACAGTGCAGAGGGTTAAGGAAAGGATGAAGAATGACACAACTATCGTATAGCTTATGTTTAGATGAGCTGCTGCCTGGAGGGTGATGTTCGTCTTGCCGTTTAAATATCACGACGCGCAAATTACCAATTGTCACTGTATTACCCCATCAGGTCTGGTATAAGACGGGGGAAGCAATTCCGATCATGACTACAGTACTATCCGAAAATACTGTAAGATGACCACAAGAAAAAGTTCCCTCTTATTTCTGTTATGGGTCCCGGGCCCTTTATAACAGTCTTGAGCTCGTGGTGTCCGGAAGCGGCGAAAGTGAGAGTATTCGGGGAGGTAACCAAGGACATGGGGGACATCAACGACATTTGAAGTCCAAATTCTGAAAATTGTACAGGTGGTGTTATCCCAAGAAATTCGAATTTTAACTGCAAAGGTCGCTGTTTCCTCGGATCCTTCCTTGAAATTAATGAAATTACATAGATAACGTGTTGAGCATTTCCATGGTCCCTTCAAGACAGCCTTGCATAAGCTTCTAGCTTCCTGCTGAAACCATTTCCTTGTTACCTATGTATAAAATATGTCAATGTGGTTTGTTTTCCCTTGCTATTGGAAATAAATATTGTTTAAACTAACTAAATTTTGTCTGTGAATGATCAGAATGGACGGTTTTTATTCCAATTCAATGGGAAACTTGTGCTCCTAGGCCAGAAGAAGTCTCAAGTAGGCCCAAAACCTCCGAGTCGTTGGACTCATCATCCTCGATTTCCCGCCTTTATTTATTGTAGATCTAACACTTTCGACAGTTAGGGTCACCTCATATCGGACAGTTTTCCGGGTGGAGAAAGAGAATTACTCGGAGAGGGGTACCTAGCAGTGGGGTGCAATTGTCAGACTCCCCAACGTACTAACAAACAGAGTTAGCATTGGTTGAAGACCGGTGCATCGTCGACGAGCAGTACGGCTTAGTACATTGCGCCACCGTGTTCCCCCGTGGGCAATCGGGATTAAGTGCCTTACCCAAGGACACAACGCAGTTACCACCTATCAGGATCGAAGACACAGAGAAACTTTGGTTCTTCCAGGAACCAAAATTGGCTTTCCAATTTGACCTCGTACAGATTTTTGCACATATTTTAGATCCTCGTTAACCCTTTACCTAACGAATTGCCCGCATCCGCCCGCGTAATATGCAAATAGAGCAGTTGAAAAAATTAAATTTTTCGAAATATTTCAACAAAACCATATCATGTGACCCCTCATTGGAACGAGCTCATTGAGCTCGTTCCAATGAGGGGCCACATGATATGGTTTTATTGAAATTTTTTTTTAAATTTAAAAAAAATGATATTTAAAATAATATATTTTGATATCGTCTGCGTTGGGTAAAGGGTTAATTGGACTGCAAAGGCCTCTGGACGTTGTATGAATTGTAAAATATGAAGTCGTTCCATGGGAAGATTGAAAATGGGGACGAAGTAACGTCAGAAACACGTTTTCAATTGTTTCATCACGCATGCGTTAACCCGTGTGACAACGGCAATTTGTTTCTATAAACAATACAGGCAAGTCTACATGAAATTGCTTGGTTCTTGATCATATGAAGACTCGTTTATTTAGGTTCCTCAACGGGTTTTGGTTCTACTTGGAAACAAATTTGGCGCGGATTTCTATGAGTGAACCGCGGGCCTTTCGTTTCGAAGTCCAATGATTTAACCACTGAGCCACCACGCTGTACACAAATGAGATGACAGACAACCAATACCTAAGAAGGGTCAGTATTTATTTAACCCAACAGCCCCAAATAGCTGTTGGATTAACCCTTTACCTAACATGAAAAGCAGACGACACTTTCAATCAAAATTCTTGAATAGCTAATTTTTTTCAATTTTGTCTCAAAAACATAGGTTTTGACCCCTCTTTGGAACGAGCTCGACGAGCTCGTTCAAAATAGGGATCATAACCTATGTTTTTGAGACAAAAAATGAAAAGAATAATGAAAATTAATTGGCGATTTTGTGAATAGCGCTGGCCGGTTTTGGCCGTTACGTTGGGTGAAGGGTTAAATTATTACTTAACCTCCATATAAACACAAAATTGGGAGCGCGGTGACTCAGGGATTATGGAATTGGACTTCAAAGCGAAAGCTGCACGGTTCGATTCCCGCCAGGGGTACCTGTGTTGTGTCCTTGGGCAAGGCCCTTCAACCTGATTGTCCACGTTGGGGTACGGTTGGGGCTGAGTACTAAGGCGTACTGCACGTCGATGGTGCATTTGACTTCGACCAATGTTAACCCTGCTTGTGTGAAGTTGGGGAGGCTGGCAGTTGCTCACTGTTGCTTGGTTGTTCTCTCCGGGTACCACAGCTTCCTCCACCCATAAAACTGACCGACACGAGGTGACCCTGGCTGTCGAAAGTGTGTCAAATCCCAATAAATAAATTAAAAAAAACAAATAAACACAAAATGAATTCGCCCAATCGCTTTGTATGTATGTGGTTGTGTATTCCATTCAGGAACTCACTGTTGAAAAAGTACAAATGTAAAATCTATATGATGCAAAGTGAACAGTTAGTTTGTGATATATCTCAATTTAACTAAACCTGGTTGCATCGCGGGGGCTCGTTGGTTAGTGTGTGGCACTTTAGACGGAACGATCGGCGGTTTAAACCTGATAGCGTCATTTGCGTTCTGCCGTTCACTTTACACAACGGTTGATGTGTTATTCAACGCGACCCGACAAAATACAGAGATTGAGAACGTGTTATAGACATCAAGCGTGGAATCTGGCCTATGTGTAAGAACGTCGTGTAAGAGCGCACCGGACTGGTCGCCACGTATCCTGATTGACGTTATGACGTGATTGAAATGCTTCGACACAATGCAGTTTCACGCGAGAAATAAAGCTGTGTGTATGCCGAACGTCCCCTGAGTTCCAATGTTTTCTATATGTCAGTTGGCACATAGAACACATTGGAACTCTGGGGTCGCGAAGGAGATATTTTTCTTTAAAAATTTAAGTTTCATTCAATAGTTCAAGAGTTTAATCGCGATATAAATACAGAACACCACTCAGAAAGAGAAACGGGGATATGAATCAACGACCCTTGTTGAATGTTTTCCTATATTTCACTCGCACACGGCTCTCGTGAAACACCCGAAAAACTCCAACTGGGGTCGTTGAATCCTGTTCCTTCAACTCTATCCTCGGTTTTTTTTTTCTGTCTTTAGACACTTAATCCCGATTGCCGAAGCGGGAGAAAGTACGTCATGTATTAAAGTGTAAAGCACGTCAATGGTACTATGACCGGGGAACTGGTCGCGAAAAATGGTTCGTGCCACGATCTCACCTAAGAAAATATTGAGACTAAAAGTATTTAAACTATTCACAAAGAAACAAGTTAAGTACCCCCAAATGTAATGAATGATAACATGTCACTGTTCATTGAAAGTATGTTGCTGGTTGTTTGTATGATTATATTGATAATCCAACAAATAGTTGTGAACGTGCATGATTGAATGTGTCCCACAAACAGGCCCCGGTAATTACGTGCGCGATGCCCCCCAAGAATTTTCCTAAAATACAGTTTGCGCATGACTCAGAATTGGGTATATACAGTGCCTATTTTTCAATGTTTAGGCACTATCTGTCACCATGGCATGACGAAGGATGCCATATGCACAAAGATGGCAAATTATTGGTTTGTGTTCCACCGGTACGTCCTTTAAAGGAATAGGTCGTCAACTCGACCTCAGTCACACAGTGACCAGTCGTTTGGTAAAAAAAACACTTGCAGCACTTGCAGCAAATCAATGAGGTGAAGGACCGCCCACGATCAGAACGCCCCCCCCCCCCCCGTCACATCACAGCGAGAAAACAGGGTACTACAGCCATTCACCTAAGTTACATTCTGAAGAGTCTATGGCCACCAAATCGACGAATATCCACAAGAACAGTCAGGAACGGCCTGCAAAAAGCCATATTGAGGCCCCGAATGGTCATCGAGCGTTCTCTACTAAGAGATCATCACCAAGGAATACCTTTGGATTTGTGTTTAGCATTTTTTATTCAGAGTATTGCATTGACTACCACAGTACCACTATTTGGTCTACTATGAGTCCTGATCTGGATTCATCGGAGAACATTTGGGACGTTCTTGGGCGTCGAACAGAAGTGTGCGACCCCCCATTACAAACTCGCCGAGAATTGAAACCAGTTTTGAATCAGGAATGGTGACAAATACCTCTGCGACGGATACGACGATTGACTTGGATGAGGCGATGAAGGATAGAAGCTGTTATCCGAGATCATGAAAGATACAGCAGATATTGAACTGCGACACTGGCTCATGTTCTCTAAAGGTTACAAAAGACATTTTTATCCGTATATAGCCAAATAATGTTGCCTTGGTTGACTCTCCAGCTCCATACTAAAACGGATATCGTATTGAGCTGAGCCAATTACTCTTTTGGTTTATCGATGCTGTCAATCAAATGATGATGAAAACTATGATTTTTGTGTGTTCGTATAGCCTGAATATGTTCTTTCTGGATAGCATTCAGTTTTTGAAGGTTACTTTGCGAGTACTTTACTGATATCAAGCAAAACATTTACCTTCGTTTTTCTTTGTATATATGTGCCAAATTTATTACCTGGACGCCTGTATTCATGTAAAACTGTGTTGACGGGAGCAGGTAACCGAACTCTCTGTCAGTTGCAACTGTAACTATTCTCTCATTTCTGCGGTACGATTCCGCCTGGTAGAAGACATTTACTTGCCTTCGTTCTTTTGAGAAAAAAGCATGCGGCACCCGACTCGAAAATATACGTATCAGGAAGTCGGTTTGATGTCGATCCTGAATCAGAACCTCAATGTCGACATCGAATCTTCGAAGCTGCGAGCGACCCTTGACGATATGTCGCAAAAAAATCCCATTCGATCGTATAGGGAATTAGAATTAACCGTTTACCTAACACGAAAAGCAGACGACACTTGCAAAAAAAAAAAATCTTGAATAACTAATTTTTTTCATTTTTGTCTCAAAAAAAAACATGACCCCTCATTGGGACGAGCTCAACGAGCTCGTTCTAGTGAGGGGTCTTAACCTATGTTTTTGAGACAAAAAATGAAAAAATAATGAAAATTAATTGCCGATTTTTGAGAATAACGCTGGCCGGTTTTGAACGTTACTTTGGGTAGAGAGTTAAATGACTACTGAATCGCTGTGCCAATGTACCGTTGTTTGCCAGCTCGTCAAACGCCAGTTTTGCTTTCGCCCTCAAAATGAGGGCATACACTAATGGGAAGTCTGAAAGGGACTAAACTATGCCTTTTTTGTCTGTGTATGTTTCCCCAGAACTGTTTGCTAAATTTCTGCAAACCCTCTGCCCACAAAAAAATGGTGAAACCGCCAATATTGTGCAAATGAAGTAATGTTACTTACCGGACAAAACCGCCATCAGCGTAATTTTCTTGAAACTCTGGAATACATAAAACAACAGACGGAATAATTTTGATCTGTTTGCTTCCCTCCACACCAAAAAGAGAAACAAGGTTTTGTGATCAAGATTCTCAAATGTATTACTTTTGTGAAGACATGTTTCATGTAGAATTTATTTGTACCTATCTAAGCTTGCAAAACACACCACGCAAACATAAAGGTCTAACAGAAAACGACTACCTCAGGATGGTTTCAAACAGGGGTGTAACCATGGAGTTCGAGGGGTGGTGGGGGGGGGGCACCATCCCCACCCCCACTGCACACATTTTTCCTGAAAAAATGTCACCCTTATATAAATTTGGGCCTGAAATTTCTGAAACTGATTCGTGTATTCTCACCATATTTCTTTGATCATTTTGCTGCTGTTATTCCTTTATTCCCGTGTGCTTAAGCTTTTAACCCTTTAAACCCTGAATCCTAGATGGTATCTTCCATCCCAGTTCAATGTCATCAATTGGAAGAGTCCATATTTGTTATCTAGGGTAGACCAATTAATATTTTCAACGTGCAGCCTTGAGGCTGCTCGTTAAAAATATTGATTGGTCTCTCAAATTCACAGAAAAACATTTTCCGGTACTTTATAAAGCCAGATCGTATCACGATCTTGGTGAGAAAAACGGCCGCTCGGGTTCAAAGAGTTAAAAGTATTCAGGATGCTCCCATTGGCATGAACAGTTGATCCTTTACCTAATGAATCGCCCGCAACCGCCGGCGAAATTAACAAACGGAGCAGCTGAAAAAAAAACATTATCATAAACTTTCAAAAAAACCACTGCCGAGCTCGTTCCAATGAGGGTTCACATGATATGGTTTTGTTGAAATGAAAAAGTTTTTTGAAAAAATTGAAAACACAAAAATTAAAATAATAAATTTTGATATCGTCTGCATGGGTAAAGGGTTAACTGTCCCCCCCCCCCCCTCCCCGGGAAGACTCTGGAGGGTCACCTATGGGGTTACGCACTGTTCACCTAGCACGAGATGGCCTGAAGTTGAGGAAATATTTTTCTGCTGTCATTGGTAGAAGACATATATCCCCCCCTCCCCCCCCCCCCCCCCCCTCACACACACATTGTAAACATCTTGGTTACCTACTCTTGTGTTAGTAGTCTATGAGCTCGTACTATTGAAGACGACCAGTTTTGAAGGGTTTTAAACGGTTTGATGAAAGTGTTTATAAAACCGCACAAATTGAATATGAATATACCCTTGCTTGGTACAAACCATTTTTATTGTGGCATTATGCATCTGGGCCCCGATACAACAAACATGCTATCAATGTCAATTGTATTGAGCTAGCGGTAAGAACTGATATTCGCATAGATTTTGTGCACCAATCTGAACAAACTGGTGTGTAGATAATTAGGTTTTTGAGAGACAATAAATGTAACAGCCACACGGTGATTTGGAATGCAATCACACACGAGGGGGGACGCGCCCAAATCTTAACCCGAAAGGCTGCAGAAACTTAAAGACGAAACAAGCAAATTTGCTGTTCGTAGACTACGCAGTGGCCCACGAAGAGCGGGTTTGCTTGTTGTGTATTCAAGTTTATATTGAACAAGAAAGTACTGATATGGATTGATGTGTCTTCACCCCCTCCTACAGCCCCGCCCGCTACGCCTATGGAGTAGTTGAGCAGAGGCGTAGCTAGAAGGTTTTCAGGGTGGGGTATGCTTTGGGTTTCATGAACCCGCGATGATCGAAAGTCACTCGCGGGAGAGCATGAGGTGGATGCCCCTACTCGTTGATAAGGGTCCAGGTGACCTCCCCAGAAAATGTTTTGGAATTAAAAGCAGACCCCTACGAATATTCTATTGTTCAAGTTGAAGTCGAGTCGATCAACCAATTCGAGTCGAAAATAAAATCACGAATATAAAAATTGTATATAAAAAAAAACATGAATAAATGTTTCGGTATACGTACATTCATACATTTAATACTGGCTAAATTGTCAAAACAATGCGAGGAATTGAGCGCGAACGGCAAGCATACATCGTCAACATGGAACTTGAGTTACAGTGTATTACTAATGTCATTTGGAATCACGCGCGTGTCGCGTGATTCCAAATGGTATTACGGAACTAAATATTTCCCCATAAGCGACCATTACAACGTTCAGGTAAAAAAAAAATATGATCGCACCACTTTAATTTTGGCATTCAAATATCTTTGTCAAGTATAGGCCTTCAGACAACTTTTTGTGACCCGAAAACAGGGGGTCATGCAACAAATAAGAGAGAAAAATTGACAGCAAGGGAAGTACCGGTCACGTGCACATATTTTTCAGGGAATTCCCTACAAAAACACACCAAATGTAAATTGTATTTTGTAGGTCCAAAAGTCATCAAATCATCCTCTTTTTTATCTGGAATATTCATCAATAATGCCAGAGTCAACAGAATGCCTCAAACGTTTACTGAAACAATTTATTTTCCCAAGGCTGTATGATTTTTAGGGATTGCACATTTCAAGGCGGGTATTTCTAATTCAAATATTTAGTTCAGTGATACCAAATGACATAAGTAATACACTCATATTTTACAGTGGAAAAAGCCACGGTTACACACACGTGTAATACATGTAAGACTTCGTACCCTATCCAAGTGACAGGGACTGCATCTCACCTCTGGTACATTTCAGTAAGAAGCATCCATCCCTTCATGATAAGGCAAGATCGGACGATGCCAAGCTCAAAGTTGAGAAGGGAGCGAAGTTCCCCAGATTCTTTGTCTCTTATTCAACCATGCGTTCAAGTGTGCTGCATTGTTAACATACAACTGTTGAATGTTTGCATGAATATGTGGATAAATCATCAGCACAATGCCAAAACAATCCTAATGTGACTATTTTAAACTGGAAATATCGCGTACGAAACCGCACTTAGACACCTAGTTTCAGATAACTTGGTTCGAATTCGATGTTCGGTCGACTCGAACAGTTTTTTGGCAAGTTCGAGTCGAAAGTCGAGTGGAAAAAAAAAATCTGTATTCGCAGAGGCCTAATTAGGCCTACAAGCCCGTGAGAGTGAATATGTAGTCCCAATGCTCTTTTTAAGGAATTTAAATGAGATTTTTTAAAATGAATTACTGTCCCCAAAATCCTATTGCGGACTTTGGTTCCAAGTTTGGACTAACGTTTACCACGATTGGACGTTTTGAGAGTCGCATGACTCCTATTAACGGCAACAATCTTGTTGTGTACCATATTACTTTGCGTGTATTGTGCAGGAACCTTGCATTCCATCAAGTGCGATAAAACATCAAAAAGAAATCAGGGTTTATCGTGCTTTAACTGGTTAAGGGCTAAAAGCCGCTACCAGGACATTCACAAAAATGAGGGTACCAGAGCAAAAGTTAACATTTCCCTTGTTCATGCTTCGTATTGAGTCAATAGCAAATAATATTTTGTTTATATAAATTTGTTTTATTACAAATTATTGGAGAGTGGTGGTCTAAATTTGTTCATAAAAAATGTTTATCACAATTTATTGGAGAGTGCCTGTGGGCACTCTCCAATAAATTGTGATAAACATTTTTTGTGAACAAATTTAGACCACCAAAATAAAATAGTCCTCACTCAGTAAAGTTGGATAAAGGTCTATTCAGGGGAGGTAAGATAGGACTATTAGACGATTTGGACTTGTGCCACATTCAACAGGATTTTAATAAATTTGAATGTAACAGGTAATATTCGGGCTATTTATTTTTATGTAGCGTATTTTTTATAAACACACACACACACAGATTAATTAAAAGTAACCACTTGAACAGAGTGAATTTCTCGTCTAGCGACAGATCAGAACACTGCAAAACCTCTCATCAGTCAGAAACAGACTTTAGTTGGTAAATGTTTGATGTGAGGGATTACTGCACTTTTTTCTTAAATAATAGCTGCCGGATAAGCGAGAAGACCCCGATAAAGGGTGATATCGCGAGCGTGGTACATACAATTTAACCCTTTACCCAACGAATCGGCCGCATCCGCCCGCGTAATAGGCAAATTCAGCAGTTGAAAAAATAGTATTTTTTCAAAAATGTCAACAAAACCATATCATGTGACCCCTCGTTGGAACGATCTCGCCGAGCTCGTTCCAACGAGGAGTCACATGATATGGTTTTGTTGAAATTTTTGAAAAATTTGAAAAACTGATATTTAAAATAATGAATTTTGATATCGTCTGCGTTAGGTAAAGGGTTAAGGAACTGTTGTGATTACATTATCTTATATCAGTAAATCTTTGTTGTTTGCTTTTTATTCTCAATTGTGTGCTCCACGAAGTGATAAACTTTCTGGATATACTCTGACCGGAAATTGATCAGGAAAACTAACCCGCGCGAATCGCCCCTTTGAAGTAATATGCCCCTTTTTACTGTATGGGATTTTTTTATATAATATGGCTTCGTTTCGGTAGGTACAGACTCATTCTAATGAAATACAAAGAAACTCGGTTGGAATCAACCTGCACTTTGTGGATGGGACAAGAAAGATAAAAATTGTTACTCGTACAATCTAGTGGGTGCAGATATGTTCTGACCCATATTATGTGAATCTTTAAATGGCAACAATTTTCCACTAATAGCTTCTCTTATTGGTTGCCAGCTTCCATTTAACAATAAGACAACTGTTTTATATATATCTTCACAGTTTATTTCTGTTCCAAACAGTTCAACACTGCTTAGATTTTGACAAGCGTGAACATCCGGCAACAAAGGTTTGAAAATAAAGTTCTATGCAACACTGGTTTATGGACATGTAAAAAATTGTTGACTCCATTTACTTATCAAGATATTTTTTTTAATTACATATTAACTATAGCGTCAGTAGTGCCCTAGACGTTAATCATTGCAATTAAGTAATTATAAATGAGCGCTTGACCAGATTCGAATACAGATATACAAAAGCAAAACGCCATGTTGATGAGCTGCCATACTGTTCAGTTCTGTACAATGGAGCGCCGCCAAAAGATATTAGAATATGCTCAAAGCTTTTGAGGACTCCAAATGGAGGGTAGGCCACTCTGTCCCTACACGAGTTTACTGTGCGAATTGTATTGGGCGAATAGGCGTGGGGTAGGGCGGAGGGGGTCGATTAAATACCTGACCACAGGCTGAAGTCAAGAAATAATTAACCCCTTTGTTAGCACGGCCTGTAGACAGCACGTGTAGTAGTTTCCTCAATACTACATAATTTTCAGCCAATGATATCAAATCATATTGTGTGTCCCCTTCACAAGGATAAGGCCGTAGAGATCGTTCCAATGGGGTTAATAAACTAACTATGTTTTAACAAAGACATAGAACGACAGCAGCGGCTTTTAGTGTATAGCGCTAGATGGGCTTTACCGGTCATAAGGTAAGATATGCAATAGTACTTTTGAGGCGCGAATATGGAGATCGTAAACTAAAAGTTGCCATTACCAATATCATTTTCTACAGAACATGCAGGAACTGTAGAGACGTTGTAACGCTGGAATCGCTTGCTGAGAGTTTCCAAGAGTAACTAACGTTTAATCTTTTACCCGACGTAACGACCAAAACCGGCCAGCGCCATTCTCAAAAAGCGCCAATTAATTTTCACTATTCATTTTTTTGTCTCAAAAACATAGGTTGTGACCCCTGATTGGAACGAGCTCGAAGAGCTCGTTCCAATGAGGGGTCATAACGTATGTATTTGAGACAAAAAATAAAAAAAAATAATGAAAATTGGTTAGTATTTTTGGTGAATAGCGCTGACTGGTATTGGTAGTTACGTTGGGTAAAGGGTTACATGGATGACAGATACTTCAGTTGACTCACAACAAAGAGCCATGATTACACCTGTTACGTTTAGATTATTAGACGGGTGTGAATTCTGTCTCACCTGTTTCGGAAGGCAGCGATTTTATCGAAAACGACGCATCGAAATAATAAAACAAAGCCTTTAAGACTTACCAAAAGTATATTTTGGATGCCAAATTTTGGTACCAAATGTTATATATTTTTGTATTATTACACACCTATTCTATGAAATCCCCATCTCCAGCGACACTAAACCATGCGGAAAATTAAAATCTGTTCACATGTGCGGAACGGAAATCGTTGACGGACTATTTTTAAATAGAAGCGGAATTTCAACTGAATTTTCTACAAATCGTGCACAGCAATTACAATTTCAATCGCTAGCGATAGCTGAAAATAGTAACACGGACTCCCCTCACAAATTTGGTTGACGATAAAATGTGTTCCTTTTGTTGATATTGTTGTCAAATGAATTGCTGAGTGTCCTTTTTATAATTGCTTTTATAGACGTGAAGGCGATAAACATAGACGGACACACGCGTGAGAATGGATTAATCGACATGGCACTTATGCCAGCGCGGAAGGATGAAACGAGAGGCCGCCTGGCACTCGTGCAATATCGTTTAATCCACTGTAACACTGCTTGAGCGGAAATTGAAGAGAGTTAGAATGTTGCGGAGCTACCAGTTGCTCGTCGATGTTCGGTGGTTCTCTCCAGGTACTCCGTCTTCCCGCACCCGTAAAACTGTCACGGTCACGATTAGCTATTGTGAATAAGTGTGTGACCTTAAACACCAATAAATAAATAAATAAATAAATAAATAAATAAATAAATTGTATGTGCTAAATGTTGTATTTTTGGTGTCAAACGACCTCTTCAGTGCAATTGACATCATTAAAACCCGATAGCCTTAATATTGGACACACATTCTGTTCCGGTTTACAATCAAATATGAAACTGAAGCTGACAGAATACGTAAAAGGCGCTACTTGTACGCATGCATCAAACTGACAACCCGTGTATCTCAGGAATGTCACAGGTTAGATATTATTAACCCTTTGAACTCTGGTGGTATCTTCCATGCCAGTTCAATGGCTGCAATTTGAAGCGTCCATATTCATTATTTGAGGTAGACTAATCAATATTTTCCTCGGGTCTGCACGTTGAAAATATTGACTGGCCTATCCCACACATTTACAGAACAGGCCATCCTATTTAATGACATTATGACGTATCATGTTCCTGGCCAGAAAGGCGGACGTTCGGGTTCAAAGGGTTAAAAGTACATCCATTCGTGGTTTAATGACACGGTGAAATAAATATCATTATCTCACTGGTGCAATACCGTTTTAGACTCCAACATTCAACGGAGTCTGACAGTTACACAGCGCAGTGATAAAACAAGTGACCACCCAACTGTCAGAGTGTCTGTGTGCCCATGCGTCCTTTTTTTTGCGGACTCTCACTTGGCATCGCTAAGATCATGTTATAGGAATGATCACATTTGCTTGTTGTTTGCATCCGATATGTTTAATGATTAAAAACAGAAGATTGCAAGATAGTACTCAAAATTTGATACTCGCACTGAACATGTAGCCGGCTAGTTTCCGGTAATGGAATTTACAACAGACACTACCCTTTCTGTTCCACAGAGAACGTGAGAAGGCAATGTTTAGACTACATACTGTTGCGTGTACGGTCACATCACTCGTATATACAAACAGCACATAACTCGACCAAGTCGTCCACACATATACTAGTCAAAAATATTTATTGGAATTATCCTCCATTATTTTGGAAATAGATAATCAACTGAAGTATTATTTTTTTCACATGTCTATATATTTTAGAATATGCAAATCACGCAATGATAGATAAACAGGGAACGCGCAGTTTATCTTAGTGTTACAGGTTCACCACAAAGCACAACAGCTTTCTTATTACAATAAAATAATCTACAGACGTTGGATAGATAACATTATCCTACCTGGGTAGCGTATTGATTTTCCCACAAAGGGACATCTTTGAAATCCAATTACAGATGGAAAATACTTTGTTTCAAAGTAAAAAAGCACATTGGAAACAAAAATATATGGGAATTGCTTTTCGTAATGTATAAAACTCAACATTTACTTCTTTTTTGTGAGGGCCTCAGTCGAACCTCTAGTTCTAGAAATAATTAGAGGATATCTACGCTGTGTTAGTCAATATATTCGTGTGGAACTGAAAGTGTTATTTTTCACTCGTGAAAGATAATATTTTTAGGTCCACACTGATGAGATTATTCCAAATATTCACTAAAATAGCGTAGATTTTCTTTTTATTATAAGCCACGTGATATTTTACTGCGCAATATTCAGCCCAAGTCGAATGCAAACAGTTTCAAGACAATAACGAAGATCTGCTGATAGTTCCTTCAAGGCGATGTCATGCACCGAAGCGTGACGTCATTTAGGAAGCTACTGAGGGATATTTCTCGATATCTATCGAGTCGATGGATATCGAGAAATATCTTAAAGATAATTTGCGATAATTCACAGGCTAGCATATAATAAATATGTCATTTTATCTATAAAATCCCCTTTCTGAGACGTTTCCATTATTTTTAATGGGAATCTATAATGAGAATAATGTGAGCAATTCCCCTCATCGGCTGTTGCATACGGTATTATGCGGCTTAGAATAATAATCCTAGTGACAGAGGATAGATTTATATGATTTCAATTTATGCAGACCTATCGTGTATTTACCCCATAGCGTCTGGTTGCAGCTTTATCCTTTTATCGAACGTAACGGCCAAATCGACCAGCGCTATTCACAACAATCGATTGAAAACGAAATATTTTTATTTTTTCAATTTCTGTGTCAAAAATATAGCGTATGATCGCCCATTGGGATGAGCTCCTTGAGCTCGTTCCAATAAGGGCTCATAAGCTATTTATAAGCTATTTTGGAGAAAATATCGAAAAGCTCTACAGACAAAACTGACAAACGTAAACAAAAGTTATGCATATATTTAGCTTTTCGAAAAGGTGTTAGGTAGAGATCATTTATTTAACCCTCAAATGGTATCGCACTTTTTGTACACTTACAGTGAGATGGGTCAGTCCAATATCAATATACATGGTGGATAAAATAATACCTGCAGTCTGCAGCCGCCTGGCTGCAGACTGCAGTTATTATTTTGTCTTCAATATCCCGTGTATAGACCTCTTATAAGACAAAATGGGACGAAATTATGCATTGGAAAGAAAAAACGGTCTTACGAGTTCAAAGGGTTAAGAAGTGCGAATAGATATACAGTGTGAACAAGGACACACGCAAAGAGGCGAACATACAGACGTCACTTAAGAGCTAATATACTAGTATTGCTCAGTGTATTCAACAATATCCGATACAATACGACATTAAAATGTGCTAGATATACCACGCGTAGAGTCCGGCCTAAACGAAATAACGTCATGTAAGAACGCATCTGATTGGTCGTTACGCATCGGGGGGACGTTATGACCTGAATGAAATGATTCGATACAAACCAGTGTCAGACAAGGACAGACTGCCGAAGGTAATATTTTTCTTCAAAAGTATCCTTTTCATTTATTCAATTCAGATTTAATCGTGGTATAAATACAGAACACAACTCGGGTAGAGTACGGGAACAGACTCTATCATTAAAGTCAACAAAGAGAGAAACTGAACATCTGATTCTGACCTTTGACTTCTAGTCACCGAAATAATCGGGTTTCAGAGGTTCTCAGGACAAACCCTACACGAAGTCTGATTTCTTTTCTTAAACGTGCGAATGACCATAGTTATTGAATAGACACACATACGTACATATATACTAGCATGGATTCTATACGTTACGAGGCGTTTAGGTGGCGCATAATGTGTCACATGAGGTGAAGTAAGAACACATGAGGAGTGATGCAATGCAAAGAGGGTAATCCAACATCTCATCAATCGCTTAGAAAATTATTGTTTTATCACCTCTGATATATTCGGGCGCATTTAAAATTCTGCCTACTTTCCGATTCTTTGAACTGAAAATAAACTCTGTAAAGTGCCAATTAACCGAATTCAGAAAGCGATTTCTGTGACAAAAACAAAATGGCGGACAGTGACAATTGACCCTTTGAACCCGAAAGGCCGATTTTCCTTTCCAAGAAAATGATACGTCATGCTTTCATTAAGTAGGATGGCTGCTAAGGTAAAGTGTGAGACAGACCGATTAATATTTTCAACGTGCAGCCCCAAGGCTGCACGTTGAAAATATTAATTGGTCTATCCCTAAATAATAAAAATAGATTCTTCCAATTACTTCCGTTGAACTGACATGGAAGATACCATGTTCAAAGGGTTAATATACTGCTAGTGTCTGCACATTAAATCAATATGGGGTCACCGCCGATCATTATTTTTGTGTAGTCCTTAGTCTTGGATCACTAGTTATAATCTTCATTGGTTAATCTATCGGGATGGCGCAATAAATTCAGATACCTTCAGATACTTTCAGATAGCAGTAAACTAACAGCTTGGTGTGGGCGGCATAAAAATAGTTAATTTTGACTCCAACATTAAATGAATGCTTCGAACCACTGAATGTTGACCCAATTGACACATCGTGGCATAGACAAATGACCTTTGACCATCAAAATCAAAGAATGCCCAGAACTCATCAATTACTAACTCCCATCATTCTCCACCCAGATACTTTGAATCTTTACGAACAGAAATAAAAGATGGAAGCGGACAAGGTAATAACATTGAGCATGCAGGCATGGATGAGGGCCAATATGTTGACAATCGCGGAGAAGAAAATTATCTGTCACGAAAGTCTTACAAAATTTATGTTTTGGGGGTGAAAATAGCTTCAGTTTATTCAAACAAAAGCACCTTGCGTTGAAACAGTGGTGTCGATACTGAATGGTTGCAGAAACGGACATATGAACTCGGCAACTATCGGGGTTATGGTAGATTGAGGCTAAGGTACTTGTTTTACGCTTGTCGCAAAAGAAACGCACGGCTTGTCTTCCACTGAATCGGTACACTCAAAATTCGGTTGGGTTAAAAGTTAACCCAAATCAATTGGGTTGAATGAATATGGATCCAATTGGTTTCATATTCACTCAACTCAGTTTATTTGAGTTAATTTTTAACCCAACCGAGTTTAAAGTGTACAGTACGTGGAGAGTGGATTGTATTATTTATTTATTTATTTATTTATTGGTGTTTAAGGTCACATATTTCTGCACAATGGCTAACCACGACTGTGACAGTTTTACGGATGGAGGAAGCCGGAGAACCCGAAGAGAACCACCGGGCAACGGCGAGCAACTGTCAGCTCCCCAACATACCAACTCCACACAAGCAGGGTTAGTATTGGTGGAAGACAGGTGCATCAACGACGTGCAGTACGCCTTAGTACACAGCGTCACCGTGTCCCCACGTGAGCAAAGGGGGTGAAGTGTCTTGCCCAAAGACACAACGCGGTTGCCGCAGGTGTGATTCGAACCGAGGACCTCTCGGCTTGCAGCCAGCATCTCTACCAACTGAGCCACCGCGTCCCGAGCGGATTGTAACTAAATCTCCTGCGGAGTGGAGTCATCACCCAAAGTATCACTTTCAAATTCTGTACATATGGACAAAAACACAAGCACTGTTTCAGTCAATTGACCTCCGGGTTTAACCCAGAGGTTCATTGGCTGGAACTTTGCTTGTAATGGTTATGCTTTGCAACAAATTTGCAATTATTGCTCGGGTGGAATCTCCACTCCACTCTGCGGGTGGTTTAGTGATAATACACTCTCCAAGTACTGTATGTGCCTGTTTTTCCTCTTGCACCATCTTGCCTCCGAAGTTCCACCCGTGTTTTCTGTGAAGCAGTGTTTATTTGGACATGTCCGTTCAATTTATTTATTTATTTATTTATTTATTTATTTATTTATTGGTGTTTAAGGTCACATATTTTTGCACAATGGCTAATCATGACCACAACATGAGTATCAACTCAAGAACAGGGGTGAGAGTTAATAAGCCATGTTGCCCATTTTTGCACCTCCCAAGCGTTGGTGACTGGGTCCTATTTTACCAGTAAAACAGAGCCTGTTTACCGCCGACAACAGGCACTGCTTCACTTCCCAGGGTTCCCGCGGGGACATGTCCGTTTAAACGTTTGGCATATTGAAACCCATCACACACCGTGGTTAGTTTCTTATTCAAGTGTTTGAAATTCCATTGATCTCCATGAAAAGTTATGCAAAATAAAAAAGACACAAAATTCAAGTTTAAAAATATTAAAACACTTACCTGAGCCATTACTGATCTATTCCATATCTCGAGGTTCAGTCAATCGTTTAAATGAAATTCAAAAATGGATTTACACTCTAATAAACAGCTTATAATAAGTGAATGTATACACTTATTATCGTAGCATTCATTCGAGTATTAAAGAGAAGTAACGATACATTTTTTTCATTTGAAGGGAATGCTAATCAAACAAAATGGATGAAATTCAGTTACATTAACGTTGAAAACTCTTGTTTGGGCGGTGTCGAGACCACATTTGGGCAGAAATTAGCCATGCAAATTGTATCGCTAGTTTTAATGGGTATGTCTAAGGTCTCAACGGAAGCTACGGGAGCGGCTCAACAGACCGGGCAGGTGCCAAACAAAAAAGAAAACCCGGCAATATTACTTAACCCTTACGGCAAAACCTGCCAGCGTTGTTCACAAAATTCGCCATTCAAATTATATTGTCTTCTCAAGTGTTGTCTCAAACACATAGCTTGTAATCGCTCAATAGAATGAGCTCGTTATACTCATGAGGGTTTATAAACTATGTTTTCCAGGAAAAAATGACAAATTTTAGTTGGTTATTCAATTTCGCAAGTGTTGTCTGCATCTCAAGTTGGATAAAGGGTTAAATGTGTATTTTGTTGTCTTTCACTCCTTATTCTTGTTTTCTAACTGTGATGGGAGCTGCAGATTTGATATACAGTCCATATTGTGTAGTGTGCTGATGGAAACATCCACATAGTAGTGGTATTTCACTCAGTCAATTCGAATTTTAAAAGAAAGCATCAAGGTGCACGAGAAAAAGTTCAGCTTGTGGAGCTTTGGTGTGAATATAGAGATGTATCAGCGTAAACTTTGCTTCTGCTTCTTACGGAAGATTTAACACTTACGCTGCCGAAAGCGACTATCGTCACCTATTTTATGAAGATTATCCCGTACGTTCTGGTATGCGCAGATCTAACCTACCATCTGATTAATTGTTGGAAAGGGCTCAGAGAGCCCTTTCCAACAATTAATCAGATGATGGAGTTTCAAGTTTGTCATAAATCTGATTAAACTTCCTCGCATACGGGAGTACATAGAGGTCCTCCATATGTGGCTAAAGTGGGCGTATCAGTAAAAGGGTTCAAGGGGCACCGGCACCTAGTTTGTTGGCCACAGTGTTCTATGTGGTGGGTAATTAACTTTATCTACTTTGAAGGATGGATGAACTATAACACTCCAATGGTACCGGGACGTTCATTTTCAAAGACCCTATCTGATTTTTCTTCGGAAAACATTCTTTATTTGAAAAAAAGAAACTTAGATGTCTCTAAAGTGTTAAATCTTTGATTCTGACACTTGGCAAATATTCATAGCGTGAATGAACCATGAAGTAAAACAACTCGGTAGAGCACTGAACATCGCCGCACCTCCTCCCCAGGCCCATCATCATCTTCATCCACATAAAATAAAAGTTCCACCTTCTGTGTCATTGCATATATATTGTACTCGAGTGAGACAACTGCAACTGTCACGAGCATGAGTAGGACTGTTTTGATTTGCTACGGATGAAAAATCACTCACGTGTTTTTGTCAAGACAGGCTCAGGAGCCTTAAGCTTCATGATATATCTCTATTCGTCCCTTGAGTGGTACACTGCGCTGTCTACATTGCTCAAGCATTGCAGATGGCGCCTTGTGTCTTTCTAGGACGAATTGTATGTTATAAACATGATGATGTATGAGCATGTTTTACGGAAATAAAATCCATCTTCTGCAGTTCAAGTTAATGAGGTGTGAAATTATGTTCGGAAATTATAAAATAATATTTGCACGTGAGCACGTGACAGTTTGTGATTTGATGATTCTGAAGACTAAGGAAACGGAGTTTAACATTCTTAATCGATGCTATAATTGGCTGTGTTATCCGGTGACATAACAACCGTTACTTATTCCCAGTTCCCTTTTCTTCATTCGTTATCAACCGATAAAATCGGTTGATAACGAATGTCGAATAAGGTACTGGGAATAAGTAACGGTTGTCACGTCCGCGTGTTATCCCCATTCTATATATATATGATGTGAGCCGGATAAAACACACAATCATTCAGGCAACTTCTCAAAACTACCCGTACTATATAGCATTGAGTTAAGAATTTGATTCAACAAATATGTAGGTACCACAGTTAACTTAAAACAGGTGCTTTCCAATCGCCAGGAAAATTGGCACACAGTCAGATGAAAATGTTTTGTAGGACTTTAGTTTGGAGGTGCTGCGATACCCAGGCCCGTACCTATCTCCAGATTTTGGAACGAGTACGTGACCCATATATGTTCGGCCACAACATGGAGTTGCACGATTTTCTTACGAATTTGTCCATGGTCACCGCTATTTGTCTTGTGATCAGTTTCGACTGTGCCTGTATTTGCCTCGTACCAGTTTCACATGTGGAACATTCCACTAATATGGCGAGTCTCAATCACTATTGTCATGGCCACTATATCCTAAACCAGTCTTCATGGCTCCTAGCTCCGATACGGCTCTTGGCTTCTAGACCATCCCATGACCTTCATAACGCCATGGCCGTTATTAGTTTTCTGTTTTCAGAAGTTTACGTGTTCTCAGTTTATTCGCCCATCTGTGAGTTTTCTTCGTTGTGTCAGTTTTGCATTTCAATGTTGTGAGGAACAAAGTTAGGTTTTTAATGACATCAACTAAACAATATTTTTACATAATGCAGTATTCAGTAACACAGCGTGTCGCAGCGATGTGGGACATATCTTGTTTAAAACTCTTGATTTAGTGTGTATGCGTTTGAATGCGTTCTTGAGGATTTGTGTAATCCCGCGTAGAATACTGACTATACGTGCATATTTATTCTATTTCATAAATCAGTATCACGAGTGGTATTAGTACAGTACAGCCGCCGTGGACTGGTCGTAATCCACGCGTGTGCAGATATGACCGCGCTTGCGTTCACCGGGTAATAAAAATCATCAGCAGCAAAATTTTAATTAATGAAGCACCGGGTTTTAGCCGGTGCTTCATTAATTAATTTTTTTATGTTTATTCCCATAATTAGAGTTTGAAATCCAATATCATTGCGTCCATGGAAATAGTGCCTTTCGGTGGAAAGTGACCAGTCCACGGTTGCCGTACTGTATTTTATCCGTGAGCATCTGTCTGATGAAACTTGTCTGTCTAACGAATATCACGAATGGAAAAATTTGTAAATCGGTTTTGTTCTGGATGTAATTTATTTTTGTACCTCAACGGACTGATTTCAATGAAACATTTGTGAAATTTATATTGTGTGGCATCACAATAGGGGAGGACGGAGTGATAAATAGCTCCGACCTTGTCAACTATGGTGGTGTATCAAGAGTCTCTCTGACCCAACGCCCGATATCCATTATTCAGCAAAGATTCAATGTTTCTTCAACTACCAAGTGAATTGGTGATAATGGAAGAACTATATATATCTTACCTCCTACAAGTATCTGGGAATTTCATTGGTTTAAAGACGTCACATGCAGACTGCATATAAAACCGTATATTGCCTGTCAACATCAATATACGCTGACAGCTATGGGTAATCTCCCCTTTGTTCATTGATTATTCAAAATGGCGGCAGCCGATAAACGCTTCAAGTTGAAAGATTGAGTGTTGGAAGCCCATATTTGGTCTGAAGTGCAGGTTAGGCAACTTAAAAGGCTTCATATTCTGTGGATGTGTCATGTTACCTTCGAAATGAAACTGTTTGGTATGTATGAATTTGCATTGTTACAATTTATGGGAGAGTGCCTGTAGGCACTCTCCCATAAATTGTAACAAGGCAAAGACACGTGAACACATTGCGAGAATTCTCTCATTTAATTTTGATCGCTGTTGTTATTAGTTCTGTGCATCGATACAGCAGTCGGTAAGATATATTCGTTACACAGTTTGTTGGTGGCCTAATATGGTATATATGGTGTCAGTTAATTCCATATTGGACGAGAGCGAACTGACACCATATATACCATATTAGGCCACCAACAAACTGTGTAACTAATAATGCTATTACCACTTCGACGGGCGTTCGATAGTATATTAACGGAGTTCAGCACGGCATAAAAACTCCTTAATGCTCAACAGTACAGTGCACGTGATGCGACGAGCCGTTAATGGGTTAACAGTTTCAATAAACGCCCTACATGTCACGTGACTTTGACAATCGGGATCAATAAATAAGCATTGTTTCAATTTCAAATATTTTTCTTATTCTTCAGCATCCCGTTCAACGCTTTAGACTCTTCTCAGAACCAACTGTGGTAATTATAGTAATACCATGACTTTGTCGGGCATTGTGGATTATTAACACCAGAAATGACCAAACAGCCCTCCTCTTTATTAGCGGCCCATGAATACATCTCGAGCCACATTTTTAGCTGTCGTGTTTTTAATCATTACCGCTGGGCCATTAATAAACCTCTGAGCTCTCCAAAATCATGTTATTGTTATATTAACGTTTGGAACGAATTGAATTTGTCATCAGATGAATATCGATATTTGGGGCCAATACTATAAAACTTTCACAATTGTATTTTCTAGAATTGTATTTTCTAGTTATGACTTTAAATGGGTTAAAATTAACATTAGCATTTTCAAAGATCTGGCAATTTGCCCAGTTGGCAAATTGCCATATCTTTTAAAATGCTAATGATTCATTTCAGTCAGTTATATTAATACTCAGAAAATACAATTCTAGAAAATACAATTGTAAAAGTTTTACAGTATTGGCTCCAGGTCACAATTGCTTTGATTTTGCACACGATGTTCCACCAGAGCCATTGTGATGTGGATAAATCAGGAGAATATAACTGTATTTGTTTGAAATTAGTAAAATTATCAAAAGACGGGATCTAATAGCTAAAAAAATCATATTAACCGTTTGCATACAGATGTATAAATTGCGAAATTTCGAGCGGCAATTTTTTCCCATAATGCAACAAGGAAAATTTAACCAATTCACTTTTGCGATTGTTCTAGCAAACAAGAGTGAGGAGCTTAAATACCTAGTATCCTTGTTGCATTATGGAAAAATGTAGTATAAAATGATGATATTCTGACATCAGTGTACAGATGATTTATCCGAAGACGAGTGGATATAACTGTTATCAGGATCAAACTGCTCAAAGTGAAACTAAGTATTGAAATGTCATATTTTATGTCAACTTTTTCATTAGAATTCAATGCATTATTAATTCATTTGAGAGAATTCTGTAAAGTGGAACTTAAATCTCATCAAAAAAGTCTGATTTTCCAAGTATTTTGCCAAAAGTTTTCATCCTGGTCAAACATGCAATCGCCTTACTCAGTGTTGTCATCAGAGACAGCAATTATTTCAGAACTTGTGTTAATTTCGATACCTTTCATTTATTTCTATACTATTCACTTTGGTTCCAAGAAGAGACAGATCAAAGAGACAATTTTAAGGTCAATTGGTTACAGACTGCTTTGGGGGATGCTGGGTGGTTGTGGGGAGGTGGGGAAGGGTTTGCTTTGTTTCTTTCTTTTTTTCCTTTACGTGGAGGAGGGGGGTTAGGTTTTTTATTTGTTTTTTATTATTTTTCTTAGAAGAAAGGAAGATCGAATACAAAAATGTGCCAGTTCATAGAGTGTGGGATTTGATTTGAAACGAGCTTCGCTTGTCACAGGCGAGCACCACAGGCGACAAACTAATCTACTTTGGTACAATTCTATTTCGTTTCATAGTTTATAATTTCAAAATAAATGTTTTATGCCTTTGGGTAAAGTTGCGTTTGTTTCCGTTGAAGTAATTCACCATGTTTATATCTGAACTGATTTGATTGGTAAAAACGATATAAAGCCTACATCTATATATAATTGCCCATGGTTTTGACGAGAGTACATTGCTGGTATGAGATGACGATCTTGTTTGTAGTGGCGATAACTATTTGCCTGCTACAAAAATATCCTGCTACCTACCAGGTATGTTGCTGGCTGTTGTTAACACAATATGTCCTATAAATAGGAATACTTCTCTCAATCTTTTGAAACTAAAGGCAGCTTTTCCGGACCAGGGTAGTGATACGACCTGAAATCATAAAGCAGATAGGTAATCCGTGAATTTGTGTGGTAGACCAGTCAATATTTTCAACGTGCAGCCCAAAGGCTGCACGTTGAAAATATTGATTCGTCTGCCCCATCATTCACTCTAGCAGTTGATGGCTCTGCACTATCATGGAATGCACCATTGGGGTCAAAGGGTTAATATCACTTCCTCGTGCCAGATCCCATTGACTTTTTCATCAAATCAAGCCATGGCTGCTTTAGAGGAGACATGGCTTGATATTATGAAATATTTAAGAAAATGTTTAACAGGTTGAGTGTTATGTAAAAAAGCGGTTAATCAGTCAATCCGAGTGACCTTGACCGAATAATATCATTGACGTCGTTAATGAAATAGCAAAGTAATATGACGATATTCCCATTAGGTATGCAGTCGGAAGTCATTAACGCAGTGTCTCCGTCATGGTGGGAATTATGACGATTTGATGCCAATGATGAAGAAGTCTCATAATGTCAAGTTCGCTTTCCGGAAACACAGATATAAACAATATGTTGGTTGACGACATTGATGTTGGGGATCAATCTAATGCCCTGAATTACGCATAGATGTTTGTCCAATAGGTATAAAGTTTATAGCAATAATTCCGTCAGTCATGCTAGATTCGTAATTTTTACACATATTCATAACTCGCTAAATATATTCTCCGTGAGATTTAAATTTTATATTTAAGGTGTCTGAAAAGTGGATGACCACTTAACCCTTTGAACCCGAAAGACCCTTTTCCAGTCAGGAATATAATACGTCATAACGCCATTAAATAGTAGGGCTGTTCAGTAAATGTGTGGGGTAGACCAATCAATATTTTCAACGTGCAGCCCGAGGCTGCACGTTGAAAATATTGATTGGACAACCCCAAATAATGAATATGGACTCTTCTAAGTGCTGCCATTGAACTGGCGTTGAATATACCACTAGAGTTCAAAGGGTTAACCATCCGCGGACTACAGTTGTCGCCCAAATATTATTAGTGATACATGTCTCTTGAAGGGCGTACAGCCCAATGTACTTTGTCAGAATTGCATGTACCCTGAGCAGCAGTTTCAAGGTACATACCAATCCGACATAGTACATCGGGCTGTGTGCCACGTCAAAGATCTTATAACGAATTCGTCATACCGGAACGCTATCTTACATCAAAAAACAATATTTTAAAAAGTTCGAGTATCAAAATTTTATAACAAGAACCATCTCTTTTCCTTGAATCCAGAGCAAAACTGCAAAGAACTTCGTCATGGCACTCTTTTGAATAGCATTCGATGAGGTTGGACTGTGTTTTGTCGCTGCAAAATTTGCGAATATTTTAATCGCGGGCACTAATTTTGCCGGCTTGACTTCTATTTCAGGATATGTTTATTTGTTTATTTACTGGGGTTTAACGACACTTGCGGCAACCAGGGTAACCTCGTTTCGGATAGTTTCACGGTGCATGAAGCTGGAGTACCGGAGAGAATCACCATGAAACGGCGATCATCTGCCAGACTCCCCAATGTACTAACTCCACACAGGGAGGTTAGCATTGGTTGAAGACAAGTGCACCATCGACGTGCAGTGCGCCTTAGTACACAGCGCCACCGTGCCCCCAGATGGGCAATCGGGATTAAGTGCCTTGCCCAAGGACACAACGCAGTTACCCCTGGTGGGGATCGAACCCTACATCTTTCGATTTAACTCATTACCCAACGTAATCAACGTAACGGCCAAAAACGGGTAGCGCTATTCTCAAAAATCTCCAGTTCCAACGAGGGGTCATAACCTATGTTTTTGAAACCAAAAATAAAAAAAATAGTTATTCAAGAATTTTTTTTGCAAGTGTCGTCTGATGTTAGCTAAAGGGTTAAGGTCCAATTCCGTCACTACTGAATCACAGAAATCCTTTCAGGATATGTTTGGTTTGCTTCATGTTTACTTATTTTATTTTTTTTACATTTCATTGCATTCGCAACTCATTTTTAAAGATAATCGTACTTATATCTCCCGAAAAAGTGTAAATCTGCACGAACATGACAACAGCCAATTATTCCCAGCCCCTTATTCGAAATTCGTTATCAATTGTTTTTATCGGTTAATAACGAATATCGAATAAGGAAATGGGAATAAGTACCGGTTGTCACATTCCTTAACTTCGCGTGCGTTTATGAACACATGAGTAAGTTCCTCGGCAAGGTGACCAATCACAACTCTACATTATCCTTTGTTATTTATTATTTATTAAGGTTTAACGACACTTTAACAGCCAAAGTCATATCGTGTCGATGACAGTTTTACGGGTGGAGGAAGCCGGAGTAGCCGTAGAGAACCGCCTAGCAGCGACGAGCAGCTGCCAGCTCCCAAACATCGTACGGGCAGGGTTAGATTGGTTAAGGACACGCCCACCATCGACGTGTAGTATGCCCCCATGTGGACAATCGGGGTTAAGTGCCTTGCCCAAGGACACAACGTGGGAGTCCGAATTGATCGTTCAGACGGTCACCCATCCAAGGACAAACCGGCCGCGACGTTGCTTAACTTCGGTGATCCAACGAGAACCGGTTACCGCAACGCCACCGCCACATTATCCTTTGAAGTGTGACAGTAATTCGTAATGCGTAAAAAACATGAGAAATGCGAGTGAAATTTCAGACATTACAGCTCCTCTGGACACACCGAGTTCATGGAATAGTAAGTTATCACAGCCAAACACGAGCAGATGAGTTTCCAACCAGACACTAACTCGATTTGCTGTGGAAAGGAGCACGAGAAGTGTAAGTAAGGTTTTAGCCCATTTAACTTCATGTGCAACTCGGAAGTCATTGGCTGAAACATTGCTTGTACTTTCAATACTTCTCCTATGATCTCTTATTATACACAAGGGGTGGTGTAGTAATATTCCATTCAACCGTAAAAACGTACATACAACTCTTTAACCAACATAATGACCATTGTATGCTCACATGGCTGACAATTTCGTCATTGGAAGAGATTTACGGGAAAGTTGGCTCCCCTTCATTTCCGAAGGCTGTCAGAAAATCTCACACTAAGGGTATGGGACTTTCATTTAAAAATTGAGTTAACGAGATGTTAGCGGATTTGTAGTATCAATGTGTGCATCATTTCACAAACTACAGGCATTTTCACGAAGAGTAGAATAAAAACACAATCAGTTTGAACATTTCACAAATTATTCTCTGCTGAACCTCATTTAAAAATAAGTAAACGGCGTTTTCACCATCCTTTGATGATCTGTTGTTTTTTATCTGCCCGTTATATTAACCCTTTAACCAACGTAACGGCCAAAACCGGCCAGCGCTATTCTGAAAAATCGCCAATTAATTTTCAAAATATTTTCATTTTTTGTCTCAAAAACATAGGTTATGACCCCTCGTTGGAACGAGCTCGTCGAGCTCGTTCCAACGAGGGGTCATAACCTATGTTTTTGAGACAAAAAATGAAAAAAATTAGTTATTCAAGAATTTTTTTTGCATGTGTCGTCTGCTTTTCATGTTAGGTAAAGGGTTAACAGTGACATATAATACAGACACTGTTCTTTCCATTAATATACAAGTCTAGGAGGTGAGAGATGTTTTTCTTTCTGGCTTCACTTCTCATCTGTACAGCCAGCAGCTTTGTCCTTCGAATTGCGTCGCTTTTATCGTCTGTTTGTGAGAGTTTATGTTTTTGCCCTTGCACATAAGTGAAAGCCTTAGGCAGACCGAAAGCTTGGTATTAAACATTGTTTTTGCCTCTGCTGTTTTGTGGTCAATTCGGTTTCCAAACTCATTTTCAATGTCTTTATTTCATCGTGTTACGTTGAAAACGCACAACGATTGTGGTATGATATCTGTTGAATTGAACGTGTACAGTAAACGTTGGTATGAACTGCCCTTGTATGGGAACCACGCACATGACCCAGTATTATAAAACTCCGTGAGATTCTCTAGACCCGAATATTTTCCCGTCGTTGTATTGAGAAATTTATAAATTAATCTGTCAAAAAATTATAAAGTATAACAACCCTGGGGTGCATCAAGCAGGCCTGAAAATAAGCCGTCTGACATTTGCAGAATGAGGTTCCCAGAGGGTGAATTTGATGGCGCTAATTTATACAGTGCGCCAATTTATCCTCTGGGTACTTCTTTCTGTTTCGTTTGGAGACCCTGATTCAGATTAGGGGTTCACAGAGTGTAAATTTAGTGATGCTACCCTGCTGTGCAGGGTAGCAACACTAAATTCACCCTCTGGGGACCTCATTTTGCAGATGACAGTCTGCTTATTTTCTGATTTGTCATCAAGTTGTCATCAGCAATGCTAACGCATTGCAAAATTAATGGCGCCCTCTGCCACTCAAAATACCGTAACTTAACACTTCTCTACACTGCTAAATCGAATTTTTTTTAGCGAAATCGTATGTTTTTTACGATTTTCTGCCATTGTAACAAAAGGGTATTTTGTGTGGCATGGATTTAAAACCCTTGTGAGATAGATTCCAACGGAAAAATCGACCCGTGACATTGAACTCAACCTCATTTAAATTTTTCGACATGGGTGATAGGTTATTGACTGTTGTGGTCTGTGGCATGTTAATTTTATTTCTAACGCAGGCCGAGAAGTCAGTTGCCGTTCATCGACGTTCAATAGCCTATTTGTTATAATGACGGTATGGATGTGCAGCTTTTTTGTCTCAGAATATCTACTGACCCTTAAAGGCCTAATTTCAATTTTGATCACTTGTTACTGCAGTAAAACGGATGCCGTAACTTGGAGTCTCAGGGAAATCACGAAATTACATTATACTTTCCATGGCAGATATTTCTAGGCAAATCCTGGCTGCCTGTATAGGTAACCACGACTTGGTAAGCAAAAGCCACAAAGCCACAGGATGTAGACTGTAAATTTCTAGCAAATGTAAAAAAAAATCCAGGCCTTGAAGGGTTATGAAACTTTGTTTCATTTACAAAACCAAAATATCTTTTGACTCCCTGATTGGAACGAGTTTGAAGAATCCGTTTTAATGAAAGATCCTGAAGACATTTAGGAATAGATCCTGACATTGTCATCTGTTATTCTTTGCAGGGCCAAGAAAAGTTATCGGGAAGTGCACCAAGGGGGCCCAGAGCCGGAACATTTTTGATTATGCAAACTGAACGAACGCGGCTTCATTGCAGCTGAGCGATCATTGGCAGTCCATATAGATGGCATTTAGATGGCATTTTTGTGTCATCTTCATCGATCATTCGACAAAAATAGTTCTACCCGAAGAGGGCATCGGAAAGACCATAGTTCGGCCCAATCGGATAAAAAATTTATTTTGGAAATTGAAGGAACGATGTTTCCTTTCATCTGAGCGATCAATGGCAGATTAGATAGCAGGTATATCGAAATGTCCTGTATGTGGACTGACAATAGCAGTCCACATAGAGGACATTTCGATATACCGGCAGTGTAAGCAGTCAGAACCATTTCGCCCTTTCGTTATTTTCACGAACTTTCACGTACCAAGCGGTGTTGGGCTGCATCAATTTTAGGAGCCCCAGGGGAACCCTACCCAATTTTCCCAGTAGACCATACGACCAGTCCGCCTCTTTTTTTTTGTTTTATGCAGGGTTAAATGATAAGCGAATGCATTTTACGGCCAAGTCTTGAACGAGCTCGTTCCAACGAGGGGTCACATGATATGGTTTTGTTGAAATGTTTTGAAAAATAATATTTTTTCAACTGCTGAATTTGCATTTTACGAGGACGGATGCGGCCGATTCGTTGTATACAGGGGTAAAAAATATATAGGACGTATAGCAAGGTGAAAGTTTTTTTTTTATTAATTTTTTTCGTGACGTTACGGCCATCACCATCCATCGCCATTCACAAGAAGCACTATTCCAATTTTCTTCTTTTTTCATATTTTGCCTCCAAAACATTGCTTATGATCCCTCATTAGGTCGTAAGACCTTTTTGGTGCAAGGAAATAAAATGTTTGTTAACCCTTTACCCAACGAATCGGCCGCATCCACCGGCGTAATATGCAAATTCAGCAGTTGAAAAAAATATTATTTTTAAAAAAATTCCAACAAAACCATATCATGTGACCCCTCGTTGGAACGAGCCCGTGGAGCTCGTTCCAACGAGGGGTCACATTATATGGTTTTGTTGAAATTTTTTGAAAAATTTGAAAAAAATGATATTTAAAATAAATTTTGATATCGTCTGCTTTGGTTAAAGGGTTAAATCAAGATATGTTTTGTGAACATCTTCAGCTATTCGGGTTAGGTAAAGGGTTGATTAATTGTTTATCTTCGATTAAACGTCAAAAGAATTTAATATTCCCACACATCTGTTGAGAAAAAACACATGATTAAATATATGAAAACTGCTTATTCGTCCAAACTTTGACATCCGTGAAAAGAAATCGGCTGTTGTGAAAATATTATCTTTGATCCCGGATTTGATAATAAATAGCTGGCTGGCGTTGGTGATAATTATTAGAAACAGCCAGACAACTGGGTGCATCTTAATATTTTTATCTGTCGAAGTTCTATGATTGATTCGAACACCAAAAAAAAATGATAGTAGCATTTTGTTGATCGGTGTATTAAATGGGAGACAGTCTATGTACATCTGAGATTAAATCAAGGTTAAATGCCCTGAATCTTAACACTAAATATTTGAAGGATACATCAGTAGTTCTGAATAATTGCTCCAATAAGACTAAAATCCTCGCCTTCAGATTAGACGAGAGCTCGCGTAGTTTTTTCTGTGTTTACGGCTCCAGTAGTAAATGTTTCGGTTTGACGTCACCACACGAAATATTTGAAACGAGGTTTCCCGTTTCGCAATTTCACCAACGGTTTTACTTGTAAACCTCTACAATTTTCTAGATTTTTCACACGTGCGGCAGACGATGTTCCGAACGAAGAGTTATTTAAATTACAGATCAGTTTACGATTTGATCTAAGATGCAGTGAACTCGACCTTTATCTGTTTTATTGAGTATTTGTCCAGTGACGTCGTGGTGTACACGAGAGGTTTATTTACTAAACTTGTTTTCGTCAAAAGTTGTCTTGTTTATTTCATGATATTGGTTTTGGGTTATGGGTGGGGTCTTATTGGAACATGTACGTCATTGTGGTGAATTGGTGGTAACATGACTGAGGTATGCAGCTCGGTGTGTATGTTCAACCAGACGCGGAGCATCTCTGTTGAGCATAAACTCCGACCCACAAACCTCAGACCAAGTTACGGTCAATCCATCACAATAACTTATTATATTGTGATGTGTGTCACAATCCCGAATTCGTGGATTTCATGTGACATCTTTATCTTTCTTTATTGGTGTTTAAGGTCACATACTTATGCACAATGGCTAATCATGACCGTGACAGTTTTACGGGTGGAGGAAGCCGGAGCATCCGGAGAGAACCACTGAGCAACGACGAGCAGCTGCCAGCTCCCCAACATCGTAACTCCGCACTGCAGCACAGGCAGGGTTAGATTGGTTGAAGACATGCGCACCATCGACGTGCAGTACGCCTTAGCACACGGCGTCATCGTGCCCCCATGTGGACAATCGGGGTTAAGTGCCTTGCCCAAGGACACAACGCGAGAATCCGAATCGATCGCTCAGACGGTCACCCATCCGAGGACTAACCGGGCTCGACATTGCTTAACTTCGGTGATCTGTCGAGAACCGGTTACCGCAACGTCACCGCGCTTCCTCATGTGACATCATGACTGTTACAAAGTATGTCCACATTCAAGTGGATACTGTGGTTATTCTCGTCGTCGCCGATGTAACGTCATTATCGTGGTGATCATGGGAGTTGTGGGTGCTTCGAATAGTTGTTGTGGTAACCAGTGCGTGCGAACATTTCTGACGTCATTACTATGGTGATTTTCGTTGTCAAAGCACAAGCTCAGTATATTGTGACATGGTGACACGAAACCAAACATACTCTGGTACTCGCGCATAATTTCAGGAGAACCCACGTAATGTCGAATCACATTAACACCATCATTAGCAAAGCAGTGGCGTTCCAAACAAAACCCCTTACATTTATTAATATGACAAACTGCGCGCTGCACGCATCCATCATCGGGGTAATGAGACCACAACATGGCCAGTCACGACCGGTAAAATGCAAGTTCACGTGCCACTGGATTATGCCATGTAAACTCCACCAAATGAGATCCATCAAAACAGTGTCTAAAACACACCGCCTAGTTCTGTGAAAGTACAGGTAGGTCTGATTTGCACTTTAGAGAATATTGAATGCATTGCGCGGAAGATGGGGGCGCGATGGCTCAGTTGGTAGAGGTGCAGGCTGCAAGCCGAGAGGTCCTCGGTTCGAATCCAACCTGCGGCAACCGCGTTGTGTCCTTGGGCAAGACACTTCACCCCGATTGCCTACATGGGGGCACGATGACGCTGTGTACTGAGGCGTACTGCACGTCGATGGTGCGCATGTCTTCAACCAATCTAACCCTGCCTGTGCTGCGGTGCAGAGTTCAGGGTTACGATGTTGGAGAGCTGACAGCTGCTCGTCGTTGCTCGGTGGTTCTCTCCGGGTACTCCGGCTTCCTCCACCCGTAAAACTGTCACGGTCACGATTAGCCATTGTGCATAAGTATGTGACCTTAAACACCAATAAATAATAAATAAAATAATAATTGCGCGGAAGATAAGATAAGATAAGATTTATTAAGCAAATGCAGCAGGACAAAGGCAGATTGCTTTGTATATACAATATCAACATAAATAGAAACATAAAACAATACTAATTCCAAATGACAAACCGAAATATCAAGGCTTAAAGTGACTGTCATATAATATTGTTAATGTCACCTCTTGGTGTCAGATTGAGAAAACTTGTTCTCGTTCTTTTAAGAATTGCTGGATTACATTACAGATGATACCATATAGCTGTGGCACATTGTTTCTCATCGGGAATATGAATCTCTCGGATATATCCAACTCAACAAACTCTTGGTATTCACGTTCAAATTTGTAAAATGCACATTCTCTGAGAGATGCATATTCACTGCACTCCACAACGAAGTGCCATTCTGTTTCCACTGCACCTGAGGCGCATACCGCGCATAAGCGTCCACTTACTGGGATGGGTGGTCGCATATGCCTCCCCTTTTCTATCATAAGTTTGTGGTTACTTACACGCAAACGAGTAAATAAGTTTCTCGCCTCGGGGGATGTTGAAAAGATCTTTTTGTTTTTAAACTCTCAATCAGTTCTCAGCTTATATTTTCAGTTTTTCTGTTGTCACCAAATACAGCATTATAAAAACTATTTAAATGGGTCTCTATCAGATTTTCTCTTATTGTTGTTTATTTCACAGGTTGAAACGGAATTCTTTGACCAGAGTTATTTTGAGGGTTATTATTGGCTATAAGGGTTTTTTTCCAAAAAAGGGGATATTTGAACCACATAATTTTTGAAAAATCGATTTAACGTGAGGAAGCCATTTGTTAGTTAGAGGGACTTGGGTGATAACGAAGAATCAAGCTTGGGTGGAAGGTAACCTTGAGGATTACATAGTTCTGAAATTCCACACCTGGAAGGAAGGGGTGTCAGTTGGCTGGTCCCCCCTGTTACCACTGAACTTTCTCATATGAAACACCATTTCTGCGGATAACAGTCCTCATTCTGATTTGAGCATAACAAACGGAAGAAGCCCTTTCTATCCATTTTGAAACTAGACGTTAAGAAACGAAAGATGGAGAATTTTGGCAATGTACTTGGGATATGGTGAAATACCCTTGTTTTCCAGAAATTTATTTCAGTGTCTACGAGGAAATGCGTTATTATCCCAAAAAAGTTTGTAACCATGTGAGAACTGATGGTAATGGTAGCGACAAGGAGCCAAAGCAGTCAACATATCATTCTTATCCATCGAGGGTCCTCGAGAAATATGAGTGGTAACAGATGGGGCGAATTCGTCACAGAAGGGACGAGAAAAGTAACAGTAGTGAACTTTTATTTTGTAAATGCAATGTAAATGAACTTATCTAACAATGAACAACGAAATAAACTTTTATATCAATGATTGATAAACTGTTGTCGATGCTGACAAACGAACTAATAAAATGCCCCTATTTGGGTGATATGAAATGCAAATCTTAGAAAGAAAAGTAACAGGAGGGAACTCGATAGTAACAGTAATGATATAATGATATATCAACCCGGTTTTTTTCTTGAATTATAGCTCAGCGAAGTGAGAGAAACGCTAACTTCTGTCAGAGATCGTATTTCAGTCGAGAAACAGGAGAGAGAATCGCGCAAGTAGTGAACTTGCAGAGTATCATTCACACGGTAACAGTAGGGAAATTTCGGGTAACATGGTGGACTTCCCCTACTTGAAAGCATTCCATCACATTCGCAAGCTAGCTTACACGACCACCTACCATTTTAACCTGTCAGCTCAACAACATTTCGACTCAAAGCATAAGCAAATGGAGGTTGTTGAAGCTAATTTGTTCAATCGCCTTGCTATCATGTAACGTGGCTTGCAGTTCTGATGGAGTCTGAATGTTATACCGTTATTACTACAAACTTATTTATATACCAAGTTTTGAGGATGAAATTAATTGACTGCGCATAGACTTCATTGCATTTGTTGTGTACAATGAAAATGGATAAGGCTATGCCATAACACAAGAGTTTGTGAAACAATGCCAACAATACATGGGAAATTAATCAAAGTAACCATATACCCCAATCACAATGTCACGTCTCTGCTCTCCGGTTGATATACATTCATGAGCAGCCTTATGCATATCATGGGCGCCCAATGCACGCTCAATACCGTTCTGCTGAGTTCACGGGCGTAGCTCAACCGGATAACAGAAACATGACAGTGTCACTGGGGCATCAAACTGACTGTATGATTATCTAGCCATATAGTTTTCCACTTGAGTTTGAAACATCGGCGATCTCCGTGAGTCTGACCTCAGTGAAGAACTCGAAGCTCATTTATCGAATAAGACTCGCAGTAAACTACATAGTAAAGTGAATACCTTTCAAGAAGAGAGCTACCGCTGGTGGTTCTACTTATATAAGTAGAACCACCACCGGTAGCTGTGTTCTTGAAAGGTATCTATTATAGCCTGGATGATGGAGAGTAGCCACATGGGATCTCAAGAGACCCCTGCTATGAAACTAAGAACTGTATCTTGTGCACATGATAGCGACCTCAGAATCAATCCAAAACATGCGCAGAATTGACTGATTTGGGAAGGGGATACAAGCAACCCACGTGTCCGTGAACCATGCAAGAGCACCTACATCAGGGCCCTACTGTCCGTGCTGTTACCATATAAATATCGACACCACACCTGCCATCATGAGGGTAAAGTTCTCAAGTCCTCTGCAAAATGGGGGGGGGGGGGGGGGGTCAGTGTCGGGATCAAGGAAAGCTACCTTCCCAGCAGTATTATCTCACATCATCACATTTTGTCTCACGTCGAGCGACAACATAATCAACAGCAATTACTACACCAACCTGCCACCAACAACTTTGCATTTGCTTTCCCTATATTCATTTTTAGCATAATGTGTTCATGTTTATCCTAAGTAATTGTAAAAATGATGTGAATAATGCAGAGTATATGCACCTACCCATACTGGAACATTGTACTGTCCCCTCTTTTACCAAAGGGTCACCCCTGTTACCGTTTTGCTGGTTCGGTCATATTGGATGACAGTGACATGATTGGGAAACAATTGGAGATGTTCTAATTGATATGTTTCGAATGTTGAATGAATTGGATTTTGTATAACTGACACTAACAGTGGTTCTAAGTATCTGGAAACCTCAACTGTCCCATCTGTTACCATTTCGTTACATTCTGTTACTTTCAGATGGTAACAGAAGGAACGGTAACAGATGGGACGTCCTGGCCTATCAATGGATTCAACAGAAGCGGGTATTGTGGAGGATGATTTTACCGGAAACATATCTAATCTATTCAAGCCTCTCTACAAGAAAAACAAATGCTTTCGACCAGGAACTCACCATGGCAACGGTAACTATGGTAACAGGGGGGATTGGTTGCAAATATACTCACCTGTTTTTGATTTTCTTTCGAAATTTGAGTCTTCACAACTTGTTTGACCTTCAGGAGGACTTCCTCTCACCACCACCATTACTTATTAGACCCGGCTACTTTTTACAGATCCTTATTCAATAAGGCAACTCATAGTGTATTTTGTGGTTCAGCTGTTCAGTAACAGTAGGGACACGAAATCGTGGGACACTTTTTGTCGGCTCAAAGTCACCGTTCGCCACCCGGATTGATCCCATACATCGTGTTTCTTGATTAGGGCAGTGGTGGAACAATACGAAAATGCTCTGATTATGGGAAACAGTGTATATTTTAACTATGAAAAATATATTTTATTGAGAAATTTCTAATTTGGGACATGAGGTTTTCGTCATTTATCACCTTTCAACCAGCCTCGGAGCTATGAAAAACATCTCGGTATCTTGGATAACTGCATGTCACGGGTGGAGGGTCCCATGATGTTGAAATAATCACGAATATAATTTACAATCTCATCCTATTCTTGTTGAAATAATGTCTGGACACAAAATATCCCCTTTTTTTGAAAAAAGCCCATAACTGTTGATATTTAACCAACACTGAGTCCGGCATAGTGTAATTCTCGGATTCCGTTCTAGCCTCTGAAGATAAGGGGGCAGGTGGAGATCATATAATTTTGACACAAACTTTAGCGAACTGGATTTTGGCATCTATGTGCAGTGGATACTGTCCAAGTTCAGCTCTCACTGCATGGTTCGATGATTTATTGCACACACCCTGGACTAACTTACAGAACTGAATATGAACGGTTTCACATGGCGATTTATCAATATTAGCATCGTTGATTTCCGTACCCCATAATTCACTGCCGTATAAGACGATGGGTTTTATCAGTATGTTGAATAGTTTTAGGTAAACCGAAACAGGCGGAAGCCACTTTCTTCTAAAGTTGTTGTTCAGGCTGAAGAGGGCTTTTAAACCTTTCAGTTTGAGATTTTTTTGCGCATTCTGTAGTTTAGCGTTCGATGTGAACGAAAGTCCCAGATATGTGTACTGATGGGAGCATGAGTGTGTATGTTATTTCAACGAGTTTCTGCTCAAATTTTAAAATTTTAATTTCTTAGATAGATATTTTTATTCACCAGTATACTAAGCAAATACAGAACTGACAAATGTGTACAAATCTACAATATCCAATTTACAATAATAAGGCACATACACAATAAGAGATAATATTAATTTTTAAGGTGTACACTGGCATGGAAAGGCATAGCCAGATTGGCTGTCTTCCTGCCTTTCCCTATTGGAAAAAAAACATAGAAGAGTTATAAGAGAGAACAAAGAAGATAAAGGCGGGAGAAACAAGGCATGTACAACATTGTGCTTTCTCAGTATTGTTTAAATTAATTTTTCACCGTGTCTAATGTACCAACGTCTATTATAACATCTGAGTGTGTGCACGTGATGGTCGGACTTCAAGACACCCAGGCGCCGCTGAAATGGCCCCATTCAAACACAAACACAAAGGCTGATATAATCGTATATATGTTTGACAGGGGACCAAGTCATGAGATCTTTCAATCTAGATGTCGGGTTCGTCAATATACATCGTATTTGGCAAATCTGCTTTTCGTTTCTTCACATTAAAAAAGTCTGTTGACAGAAATAACTGATCAAATAAAAAGCTAATGAGCCAGCAGCAGACATTGTGGTGTAGGAACCAGAGGACGGGCAGGTACCACGTGTCCCCCAACTCTTTTCAGACAAAGTTAAGAGAAAGTGAAATGTTAGGACCAGATTATCAACTTCAACAATATATTTGTATACCATAATACCACCATCAGTGATAAGAGTCCATGATGGCGGCCTCTCGCGACTCAAATGCAGCAACCTGAAACTTGTATTTCTCTCTTGGTTTATCGTCATTGTAATCTTATTGGAGATTAGCAGGGAGGGATGTACAGATTCCTTAATATTTAAGGTGTGTTCGAAGCTTCCCTCGTAAGATTTGTCTCTTCTTCTGCCTTTTAACCCTTTACCTAACATGAAAAGCAGACGACACTTGCAAAAAAATTTCTTGAATAACTAATTTTTTTCATTTTTTTGTCTCAAAAACATAGGTTATGACCCCTCGTTGGAACGAGCTCGTCGAGCTCGTTCCAACGAGGGGTCATAACCTATGTATTTGAGACAAAAAATTGAAAAAATAATGAAAATTAATTGGCGATTTTTGAGAATAGCGCTGGCCGTTTTTGGCCGTTACGTTGGGTAAAGGGTTAAAGTCGAGAAAAGTTCGCCATTTTCTGCTCCATAGTTAACAAACTTCCCCACAGGGTCGAAACAATGTTAAACTGGAGTTCAAAATGTGCGCTTATTGCCCCATGTTTTGTTGCGTTAGTCCCAAATATAGCTTCGTGTATTATACTCCAACCAATAAGGTTCACGAGTCACTACTGATATATATATTGTTAAACCTTCAACCAACGTAACGGACACCGCAATTCACAAAAAACACCATTCAATTTTCATTTTTTTTTTAATTTTTTGTCTTAAAGACATAACTAATGACCCCTCTTTGGTACGAGCTCGTTCCAATGAGGGGTTATAAACTATGTTTTTGACGCAAACAAATTAAAAAAATAGTTATTCAAGAATTTTGTTTGCAAGTGTCGGTTGCCTTTCATGTTAGTTAAAGGTTAATTAGGTTCAGCGGCCGCGGAATTAAAAATATTTTTGAAACGAGATGTCTTCGTTAATTTGTTTTTCGTTATGTCAACAAAGTTCCTGATGCAACCATAATAAAAAAAAATACTTCATTCTGATTAAAATTGTGCTTTGATATTTATGGGTCGGATGTGTACCATTATCATCCGTAAATGTGTGAATAATTAAAAGCGTGTTTAACCCTTTATCTAACATGAAAAGCAGACGACACTTGCAAACAAAATTCTTGAATACCTAACTTTTTTATTTCTTGTCACAAAAACATAGGTTATGACCCCTCGTTGGAACGAGCTCGTTCCAACGAGGCGTCATGACCTATGCTTTTGAGAGAAAAAATGAAAAAATAATGAGAATTAATTAACGATTTTTGAGAATAGCGCTGGCCGGTTTTGGACGTTACGTCGGGTAAAGGGTTAACTTAAAATGAGAGGGAGCACGGTGGCTCAATGGTTACGGCATTGGACTTCAAACCGAAAAGTCCATGGTTCGATCCCCGTCAGGGGTAACTACGCTGTGTCCTTGGGTAAGGCACTTCATCCCGATTGCCCACGTGGGGGCCACGTTGGCGCTGTGTACTATAAGACGTACAGAACGTCGATTGTGCTCTTGTCTTCAACCAATGCTTATCCTGTTGTGTGTGGAGTCAGTACGTTGGGGGGGGGGGGGGGCTGACAGTTGCTCGCCGTCGCTCGGTGGTGCTCTACGGGTACTCCGCTAAAACTGTCCGACACGAGGAGACCCTGGTTGTCGAAGGTATCGTTAAATCCTAATAAATAAATAGATAAATAAATACCTATAATAAAAGAGATTTCAGTTACGTTTTTATGTGATTTATACGCAATGCTGGCATTTTTTGCATTCTCATTTTTCATTTGAGAGTGGTGAATATGATAGCCTCCTTTTGGAGAGATTGAAACATGGAAAACTAGAAAATCCATAAGTGAACGCCACTGTCCATTGGTAGTGCGTACATTGGTTTTGAGCAGTTTCTTTACACGACGTGTTTTCCCCTCTCCACACCCTTGAAATAGTTATAATTTGGAATTAGAATGTGTAAGGAGGTCGCACCTCCCGTGTGCTCTCAACAATTCGAACCAAAGATATCTGAGTGTAAACTTCCTCACTTTTGATGTCTTATTTCCTGTTTGTGCCGGGACTTTAATCTACGTTTGTACCGATGCTGATATCTACCGAGCAAGGTGAAGCCTACATCTAACCTTTGCTATATAAGAGGGATCTCGACTGAACTCCTCGAGGAGTCCATAATTAACCCTGTACCTATCAAGAAAAGCAGACGACACTTGCAAAAAACATTCTTGAATAACTAATTTTTTTTTATTTTTTGTCTCAAAAACATAGGTTATGACCCCTTATTGAAACGAGGTCGACGAGCTCGTTCCAAAGAGGGGCCATAACCTATTTTTTTAGGCAAAAAATGAACATATAATGAAAATTAATCGGCGATTTTTTAGAATAGCGCTGGCCTGTTTTGGCCGTTACGTTGGGTAAAGGGTTAAAGAAAAACGTCATCGATATCTAAATAAAATCCTTTTTGAGATTACAAGACCAGTTAACATCTGTCTCTGCACCGAAATGATTACGTCATGAAAAAAAACGTTGAGAAATCAATATGTCATTAATATGATAAAACAACACATCCTATTTTTGATAAGCTACTTTACGCCTTAAAATAGAAAGCCCTTGAAAACAATAAGATAAAATTGGTTGATAAAAAATTGTTTGACG
This sequence comes from Pictodentalium vernedei, assembly GCA_031216915.1. Classification (NCBI taxonomy): domain Eukaryota; kingdom Metazoa; phylum Mollusca; class Scaphopoda; order Dentaliida; family Dentaliidae; genus Pictodentalium; species Pictodentalium vernedei. The sequence goes on along the minus strand of CM062292.1, from coordinate 199,115,482 downwards.
TAATTGAACACGCGATACACACCTGTCGTACACAGTCTTCTGTCGCTCTTGTATTGTTTTATTTATTCAAGATGCGAATAGGCAACATGAGATGTTACTCTGCTCGAGGCACATGTTTAAGTCACCCACAATCGAAAGGTTTTGAAATATTTTGGCGGTTCAAGAGCCATTTCCCTGAATAGTTTTATGAAGGGCAGAACCTAGTCCAAACATGGAGGTAGGACCATGAGTTAATTTCCGGCCTGTTACATCCTTTACAGAATACGGATCACCACAAAAACTAACACACAGTTGTACCTTTCAAGTTTAGACCATATGGACAGAACCAGACACAGCTAATGCAGAAAGCACTAAACTTTTCGATTACTCGGGGAAAATCTAATATTCATGCTCTTTGGTGTTCCGATAACCGTTGACGCTTCTGGACAATATTGTCTTCAACTCAGAATCGCCGGAAAAACTTTCAAACTTTATCCGATATTGAGCCGGAGTCTACCCGAATTTGTGGCACTTTAATTGTTGTCAATGTCAAAATTTTCTTCATTTCTTAATAATAGTGTAAAAAATATATATTTGTTTTCTTTTTTTTTTCGTTATTTTTGTATCGAGTATTTGATATGTCTTCTTTTTGATGCTATCCCTGTGACATATACTTAGAGGATATCAAAGCTATTTTCGTGAATAATACTTTAATTCCCGATATTCACTAAAATAGCGTAGATTTTCTTTTTTATTATATGCTACGTGGCATTTTACTGAGCAATGTTCAGACCAATTTCATTGCAAACACGTACGTTTCAAAACATTAACAAAGATCAGCTGATCGTTCATTCAAGGCGACGTTCAAGGCGGCGCCATGCGCCGAAGCGTATCGTCATTTAGGAAGTTACTGAAAAAAATCATCGTGTGGACTTGAAAGTACAATTTTTCACTCGCGCAAGCTCTCGAAGCGCTCGTGAAAAATAATACTTTCAGGTCCACACTCATGAGATAATTTCCGATGCTGACTAAGACAGAGTAGATTTTCTTTTTTATTATATGCTGCGAGACATTTTATTGCACAATATTCAGCCCGATTCGACCCCAGATGTATACGTTTCAAAACAATAACAAAGATCAGCTGATCGTTCCTTCAAGGCGCCGTCATGCGCCGAAGCGTGACGTCATTTAGGATGCTACTGAGAGATATTTCTCGATATCGAGTCGATGGATATCGAGAAATATTTTTTAGATAATTTGCGATAAATCACAGGCTAGCATATAATAATTTCTTTTATGTAGTTACAGATGACGTTATTGCATTAATTGAGAGACGGGGCGCGGTGGCGTTGTGGTAACCGGTACTCGTCAGATCACCGAAGTTTAGCATCATCGAGCCTGGTTAGTCCTCGGATGGGTGACCGTCTGAGCAATCGATTCGGACTCCCGCGTTGTGTCCTTGGGCAAGGCACTTAACCCCGATTGTCCACAAGGGACACGATGACGCCGTGTACTAAGGCGTAGTGCACTTCGCTGGTGCGCATGTCTTCAACCAATCTAACCCTGCCTGTGCTGTAGTGCCAGTGCGGAGTTACGATGTTGGGGAGCTGGCAGCTGCTCGTCGTTGCTCGGTGGTTCTCTCCGGGTACTCCGGCTTCCTCTATCCGTAAAACTGTCACAGTCATGATTAGCCATTGTGCATAAGTATATGACCTTAAACACTAATAAAATAAATAAATAACTAGAGAAACAGAATTCACTGCACCCAGTAAATTCAAGTCTGTGTGAAAAGGCTTTAAGTACCAGGAATGAACTATAGAGAAAGAGAATTTATGGAGGCTTATTTTCAGGAGTAAAATATTTTTAATCAAATCAGAAATGGATTTTCGTTAATAGTGTTTACAGATATTCATACTGGAATCAGAACATTTTTTTATAAGAAACCAGAAAAGGCATATATGTGACCAGCATTCAAAGGGTTCTATACATGAATCATAAATGGACATTTTTGGCTCTGCCCACTAATTTGAGTGGTAAAATACGTTCATAAACTTTAGAAATGCATTAAGGTGTAACAAAATGCATTTCCCAGTCTTTCTAAATAATATGCACTTGATGATTTTGGTGACCTCTTTCAGGCGGACCGCTAGGTGACCTCCGTGACCTTGATCCATATTTTGAATCTCCATCAAGTGTCGACTCATTTGGTGTTAGTCCCATGTCCATTCATCATACCGCAATTGAGATATGAGCGTGACCCGCTTTCAACATTTTTGGCCACACCCACTTATTTAACGTAAAAATGCATGTAGGGACCTCAGGAATGCTTTGGTGGAATCAAAAAAATGTGATTTCCCGCAATTATAAAAAATGCACTCAATGACCTTAGGTAACCTTCGTGACCTTGACCCATATTTTGAATCTCCATTGATTGTCGACTCATTTGGTGTTGGTCCCAGGTCCATACGTCATACCACGCCTGAGATATGGGCGTGACCCACTTTAAAAAATATTGCCCACGCCCACTTTTTCAACATAAAAATGCATGTATGAACCTCAGGAATGCTTCGGGGTTTCAAAAAATGTGATTTCCAGCATTATGAAAAATGCACTCAATGACCCCTAGGTGACCTCCGTGACCTTGACCCATATTTTGAATCTCCATCAAGAATCGACTCATTCTTTGTTGGTCCCAGGTCCATTTATCATACCACGCCTTAGATATGGGCGTGACCCACTTTCAAAAATTTTGTCCACGCCCATTTTTTTAACGTGAAAATGCACGGTCATTGAGTGCATTTTTCATAATTGCTGGAAATCACATTTTTACATTAGCTCTCTTGACCAGCAGACTTTTCGTGACAGTCATGGAAAGCATGTACCCCTTGATTTTCATGAGTTTTCATGTACTGTCAACATGTACATGAGTTGTGTAGGGTATTCAGTCTTCATTTCAACACAAACCCTTGTGATTTAAAGATTGAAACTGGCGAATGCAAATGTAGGAAGACATTTGTCTGAAGCAGAAATGTGGCGAGATGTAGGGATGGGGGGGGGGGGGTGGACAAGGAGCTACCCATCGTCAGGCTGGTGAAGCCCTTGATGTGCACCATACGGCGATCACCAGAGCCTGGGCAAGATTTCAGCAGCATGACACAGAAGTCAGATGACATGGTGGTGGCAGAGACAGGGCAACATCTGCAGCTGAGGACCGGTTTTTGCTCATTCAGGCCCGTAGGAACCGCTTTGACACAACAACCCAGCTTCGCAGTGACCTTCAGAATGCATCCGGGGTAAATGTTTCGACGCAGACTATCCGGGCAAGGTTGCACGAAGGTGGTCCCCGTTCGAGAAGACCATGTATTCGCATTCAGCTGTTCCAGAACAACCACCAGGCACGATATGAATGGGCCATGGGTCACATTGGATGGACCTGAGAAGACTGACGACCTGCCCTTTTTACAGATGAGTCAAGGTACTGCCTAGACAATACAGATAGGCGCTCTAGGGTATGGAGAAGACCAGGAGAGCGATTCCATGCAGCCAACATTGCTGAGCATGACCGCTATGATGGAGGGTCAGTACTGGTCTGGGCGGCATCAGCTGGGATGGACGCACAGAGCTCTGTGTCCTTGACCGTGGTACATTGACTGCACAACGGTATATTGATGAGATCCTGGATGCCCACGTCAGATTGTATGCAGGTGCAGTGGGTGATAGATTCATTCTGATGGACGATAATGCCCGTCCTCATGCTGTCCGGGAGTACCGACAGAGGGAGGGGATTGAGCGTATGGACTGGCCAGTAAGATTCCCTGTCCTCAATCCAATCGAACATATCTTAAATGAGTTGTAGCTTGCAATTTCAGTCCGTCTAGTGCATCCAAGAAGTGTTCAGGAGCTTGGTGCCATGCTGGTCCAAGAATGGAACAACATCCCACAAAGGACCATCTGGAACCTGACTGGGAGCATGAGAAGGCGTTGTTAAGCTGTAATTAACAATAATGGGTCTCATACTCGATATTGAACCCATATCAGTCTGCGTTCCTCTTTTACCAATAATATCCATTTTCCGTGGTTATCGCATTCTTAGCTGAAAAATAATGTCAAACACAAACAAAATCTTAATTTCTGTGCTTAAATCATTAAAGATATAATTAAATAAAAAATATATACACTTTTCATAACAATATTTCGACTAAAAGGTAAAACAGGTAGTTGGATATACTTGGTGCTTAGCAAATTTTGAGTAGTATATTATAAACGGTGCTGGGAAAACAGTTCCGGCCTGTACATCACCAGTTGAATACAGAAACATTTATGTGATAGCGGCCATTCCGTTAATTACAAGGATTTAAAATTTGATGGGTATGTAATAAAAAATAATCTTACTCTAAGCCTTCTGTGAGTCCCTAGCTATGCCACAACTGTAGTGCCAAACTTAGAGGGAAACTCGGTAATTATTACTTCACTGCCTCTTCCAGTGGCCACCAAGATATAGCCTTAGGTGGTGATGTGGCGATGAGCATCAATCAATAAATACTGCATCGTATCCAACGCTCGGATTGTGTGAACTGTGCAGATGTTCTTTGTCTTACTGTGTCGATCGTTTTGGGGATATTGTTTGGTGTGGTGGGAGGCAATTCGAATCAAACTAAGAAAAATAAGACAAGAATTTGCTGTCCAAACCGAAATCGAATCAAATCTGAAAGACTTTGCTATCTCTTCTCACATTTTCCGTCCATGTTTTTGCAACAAATCTAAATAAGGGATCCATAACGCAAAAAGGCGGGATTGGTCACCGAACTTTTATTTCAGCATTTTTTTTTCTTTTTCTTTTGGGAATGCGTGTTTCTTCTTCGGTTTTTCTTTCAAAATGCAATATCAGACATCCTGCAAACAATCATCTACAGCAGCCTGACATTCATTTGTATTAATACAGATTGTGTCCATGAGGTATTCTTTCATTTTTAGGGAACAAATCACGATTGTTGGTAGAACCAAACACCATTCAGCACCTCTGGCTTTTTATTTCGTCACATCCTTCTCTGTATGAAATACACAAACATTGTGTACTAAATTATCTTCGTGCGTTTTCTCATTCACTGCGGAACGAAACGAGGTGTATTCTTTTTTGTAATATCTGGAAGTCATAACTCACTCCCCTAATTATTTTTTTCAAAAGTAGGTGGGAATGCTCTCGAAAATAACCAACCAAAAAATATTTAAATTTTTTTTTTAAAATATCGTCACCTGAGTTCAATGTATTCTTTGTGTCTGCTGTCACATATAACTCATTGGAACTCAGGAGACGATGTGTCAATGAACGTTAAGCATATTCCAGATGTTTGAATAGAAAACAAATATCATAAACAATCATTTTCCTTGATGGTGAATAAAATACATATTGATTGAAAGATTCTGTAATTGGAGTACGAAAGAATATCTGTGTATCTTTGTGACTAAAGGGTCACTACAATACATGAACGGTAGACTGCGCGTAAACTCCACGAAAAGTAGGTGAACCAATAGCCCATAACAACGTCGAATTCCCAATAGAATTAGTTTGGTGACCAGGGGCCAATACCATAAAACTTTTACAATTGTATTTTCTAGAATTGTATTTTCTAGTTATGACTTTAAGTGGGTTGAAATGAACCATTAGCATTTTCAGTTGGCAAATGGCCATATCATTTAAAATGCTAATGGTTCATTTTAGTCAGTTATATTAATAGGTGGAAAATACAATTCCAGAAAATATAACTGTAAAAGTTTTATAGTATTGGCTCCTGAGAGAAGGGCTGCACGATATTCAAAACTGAATACCGGTATCGGTATTCAAACAAATACCGCGGTATACCGGTATATCGAAAACTGTTCAGATATATGAACACAAGTACCACAATCGAGACTCGAGGCATCACAGTCGGAACGAATTAGCATGCCTTGATGATGCGGTTCGAAAAACCTTTACCCAACGCAGACGATATCAAAATTTATTATTTTCAGATTTTCCCCAAAGATTTCAACAAAACTATATCATGTGACCCCCTCATTGGAACGAGCTCAACGAGCTCGTTCCAATGAGGGGTCACATGATATAGTTTTGTTGAAATTTTTGAAAATTATTTTTTCAACTGCTGAATTTGTACATTACGGGCAGACGATTCCTTGGATAAAGGAATAATATTATTCATTCGGGGCTACGGTTAAAAAACTCAAGACATCTTGAAAATTAAATTGTGGATAAATAAATAATAACGATAAACCGATATTTTTGTAATTACACCGGTATTCAATCGATATTGGTTTGAATGCTGGTATATATCGGTTTATCGATATACCGTGCAGCCCTACCTGAGAGCTTGATATCCTTTGTGATACTATATCACGTGTCAAAGGTACGCTTTTTTCTACAATTTCCAATCTTTATCTTTCCACGTAAAATCTTAGGATACCGATCTTTTTTAACCTCCATAATATTTGCAAAACAGTAGGTAAAAGATGTTTAGTCAATGTGTTCTATTTGAGAGAACCGCGCATAAGAGAGTAATTACGTGGAATTATAGATGTTGTTTGTGAGTGTTTACTTCAATCTGAGTTTCCCCATTCGAGTCCACCGAGCTGTGATCGCATATACCGAAGGCATTTGAGACAGAGGGGTATTTTTTCACAATGCAAATTGATACACTGTTTCGTAATTTCGTGAATTTTACATCTAACATCGTTTAGACTATTAATGCGCCAGTCATCAAAATGCGTCAGATTATGTTTTTTCTACCTGTTGCTGACAAAAATTACCTACCCTCAAGAAGTAAATGGGCACATATTTCGAGGCACGATACACGCTAAAAACTAAAGTGTTAAAAACTACACTCGAAGTGCTGTATTTAACACTTACTAAGTGCTGAACTAGCACTGTGTTCAAGTGTAGATATCCCAGAACTTGACAGGTGTTGACAATAATACCACTTAACAAGTGTAATGTCGCGACACTTGAAAGGAAACAACGCAGATGACGCGGATCAGGCTCGAACTCTCGAGCCTGATCCGCGTCATCTGCGTTGTGTCCTTTTAATTATGTACCCACCAAGCGCAAATCAAATTATGGACAATTCTGGAAGAACCACCAATGCTAGACACATGGGAAGTGCCATCCATTCAAGAATCAGATGTCTGACGATTGTAATGTCCAAGTACTTAAAGCATTGCTCTTTGAGTGTTAAAATCAAACCCTAAGAGTTAGAATGGGTTTAACACCTTGAAAGTGTCAGTTTTAACACTTTAGTTTTTTAGTGTGTAGCAGGAATGTACCCCCCCCCCCCCACACACACACCCCACCCCAGTACCTATACCGCTATCCTTATATCAACCATAAAGTGTGAGGAGTAGGATATTAAACCCAAAAAGCAATTGTTAAAAAGAGATAACAACGTTTCAATATCTTTCTTGGGAGTACCAGTATGAAATCTGGGGATAAAAACTAAAGAAAGCTGAAATAACGTATGATTACGTAATAGCTACCAATCGAACTGGGGGATTTCATAAATTTGAACAACTTGTCCGTGCGTTGCGTGACACAGAGCCGCGTAGCGGCTATCTGTTATAGCACGGGACAAGTTGTGCAAATTCATGAAATACCGACTGCAAGGTTGGTAACTTACTTACACCCTGTCGTTTGTAAAATCATCAAAACGCGCGAACACTGCGTCCCCTGAGTTCCTATGTGTTCTTTGTGCCTCCTGGCACATGGAACACATTGGAACTCAGGAGATGACTGGTATACTCAATGGATCAGATGTATTTAAGTGTCACTTGAACACCTAGTCTATTATTTTTGTCAGGAATTTACAGTTATTTACACCCTGGCTCTATACTCTTATCGGGGTATGCAAATAACTTGAAATACCTGAAGGAACAATAGACTATGTGCTCGAATGACGTCTTTTAATGCCTCCAATTCACTGATTATACCCGCGTCTGTGCGTTTTGTTGATTGGACAAAAGACAGAGTACAGGTAAGTTAGGGACTTTAGCCATGAATCACAGTCGGAACAAATGAGTATTACACCCACCAGCGCCGTCATCCCCCAACGCACAATCGATTATATTCGAAGCGTTCCCCACTCACGAAGTTGAAAGTCAGCGTTTATTTTTACATGTTCTTTGTGTTACAACTGTAAACATGAATGGAGTCATGACTGACAGTTTTCGTCATTGGAAGAGATTTACAGGAAAGTTAGCTCCCCTTAATTGTCTAAAGTTGTCGGTAAATTTGACACTAAGGGTTTGGGAATTTCATACAAAAATTAAAATTTCGAAAAGTTAGAGAAGTTGTGTTAACGATGTGCGCATCATTTCACAAACTTCGTGCATTTTTTCTATGGAGTGGTATAAAAATATAGAAGTTGGCTTTTTACAGTTCTTTTTCCCAATCAGTTTGAACGTTTGACAATACTTCTCTGTTCAAACACATTTAAAAATAAGAAAACTGCGCTTTCACCATCTTTTGATGTTCGTAACAGTTTTTCTGTCCCGATTGTATCAACGGTGCGCGCATCGTGACATATAATACAGACACTAGTCTTTCCGTTAACCCTTTACCCAACGTAACGGCCAAAATCGGCCAGCGCTATTCTCAAAAATCGCCAATTAATTTTCATTATTTTTTCATTTTTTTGTCTCAAAAACATAGATTATGACCCCTCATTGGAACGAGTTCGTCGAGCTCGTTCCAATGAGGGGTCATAACCTATGTTTTGGAGACAAAAAATGAAAAAAATTAGTTGTTCAAGAATTTTTTTTACAAGTGTCGTCTGCTTTTCATGTTAGGTAAAGGGTTAATATAATAGCCTAATTGGTAAGATTTGCTAATTATTATAAAAAATGTGCACATTGCTGTAAAAACACATTCGCTAAACAAAATGTCAAAGTGAACCGCTACTTATTTGTTTCTAAATAGCTTGCCATCAAAAGCCAAGTTTCCTCTTGTAATTTTTAATAAACGAAAACGATAGACAGCTCCGAGAGTTGTCTGTTGTTTTTGTTTCCTAAAAGTAGTAACAGAAAACGTCGTTTTATTTTTTACTGATGTCATAGGTGTTTTTTTCAACAATAACATTCTTCTTAATTAAACCTTCCTCGCCCGGCTAATATTTTTAGGGGAGATAACTTAATCGAAAGTCAATTTTCATGACGAGATAAGGCAGGGGGAAGCAGCATTTATTTTTGCAGGTTCTTTTTGTTATAACTGTAGATTTGAAGGCGTGGGACAGCATTGAATTTTTGAATTTGTACTACTCCTAGTTTTAAAACAAACAAAAACAGACAGAGTAAATATTGCCTTGTCTGACTGAATTTAACCATAGCCAACCAATCAGTCGCATTCGCGCGAGTAATTTTCAAATGCAGCAGTTGAAAAAAAAATTTCAATAAGTTTCATCAAAACAATATCATGTGATTCCCTCATTGGAACGAGCTCATCGAGCTCGTTCCAATGAGGATTCACATGATATGGTTTCGGTGAAACTTTTTGAAAAAATTTAAAAAACAATCCTAAAAATAATAAATTTTGATATCTCATGCGTTGGGTAAAAGGGTTAATGGTCCGTATACGGTGTATTTACAACAGCTGATCCATTTAGATAAGCATATGCTGTGTTCAAAAATCGACTTTCATACAAAGTAAGTTATCCATTATATCTCTACCGACCCGCATTCGATATAGTGTCGAGTTGACCGGCCAGGTGAGAATATATTGACATAAACAGGTCATACATAACACCATTTACCGATTTTACCATACCTCGCTTACAAATTAAAAACAATAAACAGGTTTTGTTATTCCCAGGGTCGTCATGAAAATGATGGTTTAAGTCTTGACGGGTAAAATATTGCAAGTACATCACCAAGGTATGCCTTTGTCAAAGGCATGTCTTCATCGTGTATTTGGAATATAAAAGGTCTATGACCAAACGAGGGTGTGGGGGGGGGGGGGGTGGTGGTGGCGTTGCGGTAACCGGTTCTCGTCAGATCACCGAGGTTGTGCAACATCGAGCCCGGTTAGTCCCTGGATGGGTGACCGTCTGAGCGATCGATTTGGACTCCCGCGTTGTGTCCTTGGGCAAGGCACTTAACCCCGACTGTCCACATGGGGGCACGATGACGCCGTGAACTAAGGCGTACTGCACTTCGATGGTGCGCTTGTCTTCAACCAATCTAACCCTGCCTGTGCTGCAGTGCGGAGTTACGATGTTGGGGAGCTGGCAGCTGCTAGTCGTTGCTCGGTGGTTCTCTCCGGGTATTCTTATAGCTTCCTCTACCCGTTAAACTGTCACGATGCCACCTTGGCTGTTAAAGTGTCGTTAAACGTAAATAAATAAATGACCCAACGGGGGTGGGGGAGTTGCGACGGCGGGGCGCAGCAAACTTTGAGTAATAAAAACATCGGAAATTTTCTTCTCTCAACAAAGGATTTTAAAACCTCAAAATATTATTGTTTCCGTCATCTTTCTCCATGTTACACATTTTCATTGTGTGTGTAGCCATACCCTAACACTTCAATTTCCTACATCACAAACTGTTGCAGGAGTTGATTACAAAAAACCACGAGACTTCATGAAAATATATTTGTGGAAAAATTAGCTATACATGTAGTAGTTGTGGCACATCTTATTTAACCCTTTACCCAACGTAACCGCCAAAACCGGTCAGCGCTATTCTCAAAAATCGCCATTTAATTTTCTTTATATTTTCATTTTTTGTCTCAAAAACATAGGTTATGACCCCTCTTTGGAACGAGCTCGTCGAAAAATGAAGAAAAAAACTAGTTATTCAAAAAACTTTTTTTTGTAAGTGTCGTCTACTTTACATGTTAGGTAAAGGGTTAATAAAGTACCTCAAATTAGTCATTCTTTGTCACCCTCACCATCTACCCGATGGGTGGGGGTGGGGGGGGGGGGGGAGGCAGCAGGCCATTTGTTTGATAGATTGTGTATGTGACAGTACGACCGCCGTGGACTGGTCACTTTACACGGATGACCAATATTTCCAACGACGTAATAATATTAGATTCCAAACACTAATTATAGGAATAATCATCAAAAAATTTAATTAATGAAGCACCGGGTACAACCCGGTACTTCATCAATTAAAATTTTGCTGATGATGATTTTATGTCGACAAATTGTCAGTCCGACAAATGGTCAGTATATTATTCGAAATCGAATCGAAACTCAAATTGATTACATGTGTCTTAACCCTTTAGCCAAGGCAGATGATTTCAAACTTTATTATTTTAAATATCATTTTTTAAATTTTTTCCAAAAATTCCAACGAGCTCGTTCCAAAGAGGGGTCACATGTTATGGTTTTGTTGAAATTTTTCGAAAAATAATATTTTTTCAGCTGTTGAATTTGCATATTATGACGGCGGATGCGGGCGATTCGTTGGGTAAAGGGTTAAAATACAGACTGATAAAATATTCCAACTACATTATCAAGCCCTGCCTTCGTCGAAGGCATTCCTTGATGATGTAGTTGGAATATTACCCAGTAAGGAATTTTGTTCAAAAACAGAAACGGGTGCGAGAATTCTGTACTGTGCACTACACGGGGCTAGCGGCTAACAACCGTGAGCTCATCCGCGATATTGTTTGGGAACTTTAAATTTACTTTCCGTAGTGGTAGAGACAAGTGAAACTGCAATAACCATGAATGATGGCATGGATAAAGATGCTTTTTATGTTAATATAGTGAAATTACACTCAGTCTTTATTTTCAACATTATTTACTGGTATGTACGATTTCTATCTCAGCTGTACGTTTTGTTAGACCACCAGGATGACTGATACCAAGCGAAATTCCCTTGAACAGATTCGAAGGAAAATGAATCAAGCAGCCGATTTCGAATCGAATCGAATCGAATCGAATCGAATACCAACTTAAGATTCGACATCGAATCGAATCCCGAAGCTTCACAGTGCCCTAATCTACATGCATGTTACATATCGTTAATATTTGACCTGTGGGAGGAGTTGATTACATGACAATTTATTTATTTATTTATTTATTGGTGTTAAAGTCACATACTTATGCACAATGGCCAATCATGACTGTGACAGTTTTATTGGTGGAGGAAGCCGGAGTACCCGGAGAGAACAACCACAGTGCAACGACGAGCAGCTGCCAGCTCCCCAACATCGTAACACGCAGGGTTAGATTGGTTGAAGACATGCGCACCACCGACGTGCAGTACGCCTTAGTACACGGCGTCATCGTGCCCCCATGTGAACAATCGGGGTTAAGTGGCTTGCTCAAGGACACAATGCGGGAGTGCGACCGAATCGATCGCTCAGACGGCCACCAATTCGAGGACTAACCGGGCTCGACGTTGCTTAACTTCGGTGATCTGACGAGAACCGGTTACCGCAACGCCACGGCGCCCCTGATTACATCACAAAGGTACCCATAGTTTCAAAATACCATAAAGGCACCCAGTATGCGGTCATTTAAAATTCTCTATGTCGCAAAGTGCCATAGCTCTGCCAAACTGCTTGATCTGCCCCTTATGTACATGTTGCAGGTCATCAATATGTGGACAACAATCTCCAAAAGTTTCAAATCTCTTCCTTCAAAACAAGAGGAGGAGTTTATTACGTCATAAAAAACATTGGAAATGTTATCAGGCGATAAAAGGCAAATCTGTCAAAAATTATTTTTCCGTTCTCTGTATACATGATACACATGCGTGCGTGCGAGCGTGCGTGCGTGCGTGTGGCCATCCATGCCCTAAAGTTTCTGTTCTACACATTGGAAACTACAAATTGATTACACCGTGAAAGCACCCAAAACTACCTATCGATTCAACATTTTCTTTGTCGACAAATGGTCATATCTCTTCAATATGTGTGTAACAATGTTCAAAAGTTTCGAGTTACCTTTACAGACTGTTTATCGAAAATCCGGACGTACGGGCGGAGCTCATTTCTGTACTACTCCTCCGGAACATCGGGAATCGTAGTTAAGAAAAAAAACACGAGGCTTCATGAAAATGTATCTGTGGATATATTAGCTATACATGTAGTAAATGTGACACATCTTATTTAACCCTTTACCCAACGTAACCACCAAAACCGACCAGCGCTATTCTCAAAAATCGCCAATTAATTATCTTTATATTTTCATTTTTTGTCTCAAAAACATAAATTATAACCCCTCTTTGGAACGAGCTCGTCGAGCTCGTTCCAATGAGGGGTCAATACCTATATGTTTTTGAGACAAAAAATGAAAAAAACAAGTTATTCAAAAAATAATTTTTGAAAGTGTCGTCTACTTTACATGTTAAGTAAAGGGTTAATAAAGTACCTTAAATTAGTCATTCTATGTCACCCTCACCATCTACCCGAAGGGTGGGGTGGGGGTGGGCAGCAGGCCATTTGTTTGACAGATTGTGTGTGTGTCAGTACGGCCGCCGTGGACTGGTCACTTTCCACGGGTGCCCAATATTTCCAACGACGCAATAATATTCGATTCCAAACACTTATTATAGGAATAAGAATAAAAAAAATTAATTAATGAAACACCGGGTACAACCCGGTGCTTCATCAAATTAAAATTTTGCTGATGATGATTTTTATTACCTGGTAAGCGCATGCGTGGACATCACTGCTCAAGTGTGGATTACGACCAATTCACGGCGACTGTACTGTAATGCATTAACCCTTTACCTAACGTAACGGCCAAAACCGGCCAGCGCTATTCTCAAGAATCGCCAATTAATTTTCATTATTTTTTTCATTTTTTGTCTCAAAAACATAGGTTATGACCCCTCGTTGGAACGAGCTCGCCCCAACGAGGGGTCATAACCTATGTTTTTGAGACAAAAAATGAAAAAAATTAGTTATTCAAGAATTATTTTTGCAAGTGTCGTCTGCTTTTCAGGTTAGGTAAAGGGTTAAGTCCAAGTCTCAAATCTTGTCTCGTGAGAAAGTATATGATTACTAGCAAGAGCGAATCGATTTTCAAGACTCCAACCCACCCCCATCCCGCTGCGACGCCCCAGATTATTTTTCAGGTCCATAGGTCCCCGTGTTTTTATTTGTGGTCAGGTTTTTTAGGCCATAATGTAGGGTCCCTGTGAATTGTTGCTTCATACTGAAATGGAATAGAATTTGAACGGTTGGGGAGATTTGGTTGGATTGGGGGCCGTCAAGAAACGCCAATAGTCAGACCGTTTGCTATTCTTGTTGGCAGTAATTTGTTCTCTGCTGGACAATATATGCAATGCAACAGTTTAGCGGAAAAAGGAGAGGCGGAGTACCCAAAGAAAACCTTTGAGCTGCGATAAGTCTCTGGGTTTTTAACGAACTAAGCAGATCGGGGCATAGGAACACTACGATATCTCGCAACCATTGGTCTGAGGGGAAAATGCAATTGTCGAAGTTTCTCGACCAATCCTTATTTTCATGCCCGAGCCAAATCTTTCTATGAACACTTAACAAAGATGTTATACTCATTTAAAACGATATCTGATTATACTTACGGACCTGAATGCAAATACATGTACATCACGAATATAGGTCATACCTTTTAACCCTTCACCTAACTCGAATAGTGTGCTCACGATTTGCCATTATGCAGAAATATGTGACCTTAAAAGTTAATAAATAAAAAATAACCCGAATAGCAGATGACACTTGGAAAAAGTATTCTTGAATAACTAATCATTTTCGATTTTAGCCTCAAAAACATATCTTATGACCTCTTATTGGAACTAGCTGAACGTTGTTGTACATGGCGACCTGAGATGTAGATACGGTGAGTCATGAGGCGACACCCTCTTCAACGTATTGCTGGAAAATTTGGCTTCTCAGAAAATTGCCTGTAGACTCAAATGGTAGTCTTGATAGATATTGGTATTGTTGATGCGCTTGCACAGAACGCGTTTGTAGGGTGGCACTTGTTTTCTTAATCCAGTTCAACTGATGAGGAAACCATCCAAAACTTCCAAGAGAGACATGGTTGCTGTGGATACGAAAAAGTTTGAATATAGAACGGATGTGATTAAGGGATGTATTCGGTTGTGTTGGACTACTGTGATGGCCCATGTCAGTTTTTGTCCATTTCAAAAGAGAAAACGTTGTTTTTTTCAATTATATAAACCCGCCCAAACCCTTATCGGAATCTACGAGTGCGATGTTGTATGGTGGGGCAAGATTTGTTTAAAACAGCATGGGGGCCTGAATTTTAACAGCAGAATCAGCATTTTGTCACAATTTAACGTCATCATCCTTTTTGTCAATTTCCAGTCCTTCACAGCTTTCTCCTGGGTCTACGTTAGCTCTCAAGCCACCAGTCAAATCGACCTTCAGCTCGTCTAGTACTTCAATAGTCCATCATCGTCTATGTTTAAATTCAACCTACGGTTCGCATTTCCCACCAACTGAAATATTCCATCCGATTAAATCTTAAAAGTAACATAAACATTCATTTTTTTAATCAACGCAAGAAGTGTTTCTATAGAAATCGAGACTTGATTTTGCCGAATCTTTAATGACTCCACCAATACCATCAGACACGTTTGTTCTTTAAATGTATGAAGACTCGTCACGTCTGTAATTTTATGATTACTCCGCGTCGTTCCATCAGTTGTGTTAAAATCTATCTTGATATTTACAAGGTAACTTTAATACTTATTGATTAGAATATCTATAATTAGATCACAAAATAATACCTATATATCTTTGTGAGTAAATGAACATCACATTACATCAACGGTAGCCTGCGCGCAAACTTTACGAAAAGCGGATAAACCAATAGAGCACAACAGTGTCGAATTCCTAACAGAATAGAACTGGTGACACAGAGCGTTGGATCTCTGCGTTCTGTTACTTGTCTCATTGATATCAGATTGTAGACTAATTGTTCAGCCAGAGCGCGGTAGCTCAGTGGTTAGATAGCTCAGAGGTCAGAGCATTGCACTTTAAACCGAGGGTTGACGCTTCGATCCTGACCAGCGGTAACTGCACTCTAAAATCAGTAAAATCAGTTGGGTTAAAAATTAACCCAAATCGACTGGGTTGAGTGAATATGAACCCAATTGGGTTCATATTCACTCAACCCAGTCGATTTGGGTTAATTTTTAACCCAACTGATTTTAGAGTGTGTTTTGTGTCCTTGGACAAGGGACTTTGTGCCGATTACCCATGTGGGGTCACGGTGACGCTGTGTTCTTAGGCGTAATGTACGTCGTTTGTGCATTTACCTTCAACAGCCGCTAATTCTGCTTGAGTAGTTGTTCGCCGCTGCTCTATAGTTCTCTTCGGCTTCCTGCGCCCCAAAAACTGTTTTTACGATGTGAGTCTGGCTGTTGGAAGTGTAGTTAACCCTTTACCCAACGTATCGGCCAAAACTGGCCAGCGCTATTTTAAAAAATCGCCAACTAATTTTCATTATGTTTTCATTTTTTTGTCTAAAAAACATAGGTTATGAGCTTGTCGAGCTCGTTCCAATGAGGGGTCATAACTTATGTTTTTGAGACAAAAAAATGAAAAAAATAATTATTCAAGGATTGTTTTGCAAGTGTCGTCTGCTTTTCAAGTTAGGTCAAGAGTTAAAGCCCAACAAACAAACAAACAAACTCCTCGGGCGATTCTCGGATTCTGATTTTGGGTCATTTTTATCATGTTCATCTGAACTCCACTTCTGTGGGCTCATCTCAGAACCAGTTGGGCTTCGGAACCTTTTTGTAGTGTTTAACAATGAGGCTGTTATCAAAAAGATCCATTAGTCGTTAGAATAAAACAACATCGTCAAGGAGGGGGGGGGGGGGGGTGGGATACAGCTATACACTGCTGGTGGATTCCTTCCTGTCAGTTGTTTTCATAATATCTGTACAGCGATATAAACAGCAACGCCAGGACCGTAACAATATCAGTTACGGAACGTTTATTTGGCGGATACAATGTCGAGTGTGACACCATATTCGCCAACTAAGCGTTCCGTAACGTATTTATGATACAAGCCTACGAAGTGTTTGCAAATCGTCTCATGCTTTTGTTAAATTTTCCTATCGGCATTCATCTCTTTACAAATGCGGAAAAGTTGTGATGCAATGCAAGGGGAGTAATCCAACATCTCACTGATCGCCAAAAAAATTATTAATTTATTACCCCCGACATTTTGGGGCGCATTTACAATTCTGCCTGCATTCCGACGTTTTGAACCGAAAACAAAATTTCTGAAGTGCCAATTAGTCGAATTCAGACTCCCATTTTTGCGATAAAAATAAAATGGTGGACAGCCACACTTAATATATCGTCATCGTTGACCATTATTGTCTGTGTATTCCTCAGTTCCTGGTCATTAGTTATGACCGTTCATCTATACGATTGGCGAAATATGTTTCAGATATTGGGGAGTGGTGGTGGGGGCGGGGATGGCCCATGTGCGCCCGACAATAGCATGAATTTCCCCGAGAATTCTGATGTATACGTAGCTATGCATCTCGGCAAAGTAGTCGCACATAAAATCCGCTGTTAACGTAAGTGGACGTGGAAATCCGCAGTTTCGTTGTAGAAACCGCACACACTGAGGCAGTATTTCACTAAGACATTGGCGATTGCCGTGGCTAATTTCTATGATTGGTCCGCCTAAAATATAACCCCAAATTATGCGTAGGTATTTGCCTCTGCGGATGTCTTTAAGCATACCACATATTGGACATTAAAACAGTACTAGTCTGCCCTCCGCCCTTTCAGGATTTATGACCATGAGAAACGTATTGAACTTTTATTATGTCGGTCAAATGTGCCCAACAGCATTCAGTTTCTTGGACTTTTGCCTAAAATGGGATCTGGAGAATATGGAGATTTTTGAAGTTGTACATTATTGCCGTATATATGCTGACATGTGGCTTCAGCCATTTACATAACGCAACTGTCGTAATCGGTGAACCCTATTTCCAAAAAGCTCCATTCACATTTCATGATTTTTTTTCATTTGTGTTTTGGCTTCAAAACCATCGCTTTTGATCACTCATTGGAACGAGCTCGTTTCGACTCCCCAACGTACAAACTCCACACAAGCAAGGTTTACATTGGTTGAAGACAAGGGTACCATTGACGTGCAAAACGCCTTATTACACAGTGCCACCCCCCCCCCCGCCCCACGTCGACAATCGGGATTAAGTGCCGTTAACAATGGGTAGCATCGAATAGTGGTCCCTTCGGTTTGAAGTCCAATGCCGTAACCACTCAACCACCGCGCTTCCTGTTATTCGTGTTAGGTGACGGGTTAAAAATAGAATTTAGAAGGAAGGTAGTATAATTTGCTTGTTATGTCTGCCCCATTTCCCATTATTGAATAGTGTCTGGTATCGGTAATGAAAGGATGAAAGTCGTACGGTACATGTTTGTATATTTTCTTCAGTGATTATCACAGGAACTGTCTAGTTTGTATAAACTATATATATAAGAAAAATACAGATATACAAAAAGATATACATTAATGATAACTACTTTGCTCTTTCGATTTATCCTTTACCTCACACACATTCCGGTATGCACTTCAAAAAACTAAAAACTAGAATGTAGTTTATCCAAATATAAAAACAATGCAAGTCTTCGTCGCTGCTGCAGCTACACACTTACATAACATTTTGCATCCCATTTCTCAGATGTCTAACTTCTACCACTGATGCTACATGTTTCTACACCATTCTGTTGTCTAACATCACTACTTCAGTTGTATTTTATCGTTTCTGTTGTACTCAGCTACTCCATTATCGCTACAACCACCATATGGGTTATGTCACTTCTATTATAAACTTTCATAAGCACTCACACCACTTCTGCCGACTTTTCCAATACTACTGTTTGTTATACCCCCCGCAACGAGTTGTGAATCTGAGGGGGGGGGGGGGTATTCTGGAATCACCTTGTCCGTCCACCCGTCCATCCGTTTGTAGGCATACTTCTGTCCGGAGATTTTCACAGGCGTTTATGGACCAATCTGCTCGAAACTTGGTACGAATGTTCACCACCATGGGAACATGTGCTCCTGCGATTATAGTTATTTTTGCCAGAATTATGCCCCTTTTCGACTTGAAAAAGTAGGTCTAGAATATTTCTTCAAAAAATGTTTAAGTGTCGATTCCTTTGAAACTTGGTAGGGATGTTTACTACCTTGCGAAATAGTGCGCCTGCGATTATAGTTTTGATTGGATTTTTTTTTGTGTGTGTGTGGGGGGGGGGGGGTATGGGCAGGCCCATCTGTGACAATCACATCTCTAGTTTATTGGGCTTTAACGACACTTTCAACAAACAGGGTCACATCGTGTCGGCCAGTTTCCCGGGTGGAGGAAACCGCAGTACCCGGGGAGAAGAACCGAGCAGTGGCAAGCAACTATCAGATTCTACAACTTAATGATTCGAGACAATCAGAGTTAGCAGAGGCTGAAGGAAAATGCACCATCGACGTTCAGTATGCCCTATTCTTAGTATCACCGTGCCCCGTGTGGTCAATCGAGATTAAGAATCTTGCAGTAATACTACTACCAACCATCATTACTAGTGTTACTACTGCTGCTGCTACTACTACATGTACTACTGCGACTACTATACTACTACTACTACTACTACTACTACTACTACTGCTGCTGCTACTACTAGTACTACAAGTTGCGATTCCATAACTTTTTATGCCGTTACTATCACTTCTTTTTGTTCTTTACTCTCACGTCTCTTGTCTCGTCGTCATCTGAGTGCTAGAATGTTCTATGTCCCCTATGGGACATAGAACATTCTAGCTCTCAGGCGACGTAGTTACGACTACAAATACAACTTCACTTATCACCCGAACCGTTACTCTATTCAGCCAACAATACTACCAGCTGCAACATCGTTGGCTAATGTTGCTACCTTCTTCCAATATCACTGTTAGTTATCACCGTAATTGATGTTACTGCAAGTACACCTATCAGGGCCAGTGACATTGGAAGTACATTGAAACTAGAGGGCCACAATGTCCGAAATGGGCTGGGCCTCCCATGCTTCGGTCCAGCGGTGTGAACTTTGAAAAGTGGAGTCACGGAAATGCCATTTTATTGATGGTCAATGAAGGTGTTAAGAAGTGTGTGCTGTGTCGAGGAGTGATGGGTGCACTGTTAAGTAGACTGAAAATGCTGATGGCGTCCTTTCATGGCACACCGTGTATTACAGCTTTGACTGGTGAATGTAAGAATGCCTGCTCGTCTTTCTTTTTGGGCGTGCATGTTACAGTTTGATCAGGCCACCGGTCTAATTATGTAGGGAACCCCAAGCTATTATCGGAGGGGGGTGGGGGGGTGGGGGGGGTGGGGGCTTGGAACAAATTCCTCTACACAGTGCTCAAAAAAGTTCTTTCCGCCTGCAGACCGGTCACCCACCACCCACTTTTTGGGAGGATTTTTTTTTTTCCTTTTTCATGAGGGGGACCCATTCCCTTCAACGCAGTTTAACCTCCTAAAATGAATCTTCAACACAAAACTGCCCTGTTTTTAGTCTTTAAGTCATATTGCTGATTCCTTTCTGTTATTCCACTTTTTTTAACAACACAAAAAGGGAGATAATTCACAGAAAAGAGAAAAAAAAACTAGAGCAGATTTTGAGCAAAACCAGAGATAAATACTTCAGGTCTGCAATAATAGTACTTAATCGTTTCAAATTATATCTTATATAGTGCCTTAGCGTGGGTTATTGAGCCTACAATCTCAATTATATTCACCAACTTGAGTAGATGTGTAGGGTGTAGCTCCCTGACACAATATTGTCAATGTGTCTTTTGGCCACCCCCTGCGATATGCTATAAAACCCATCGTTAGGACACTTTAATGGAGTGACCATTAGAATCGAACTTAGATTCAATGAGATTTTGGAGGTGAGTTTAGATGAGTTGATGGGGTAGAAAAAGGCAGTAGCCTATAGGGTATACATGTACAATGTATTGATGCTATCTTCCTAACTCACCAGCGCCAACCAGCACAATGATTTTGTGGAGGAATTGACAAACTTGATCACATATCCTGACTTGAACGCTAACCGGATATCAAATTCATCGCGAATCATGGATTACCGGTAAGGAACAAATCTATGGGCAGCCGGTGGACTGTTTAAATTTGTAGTGAAGCACCATGCAGTTACCAATTCCAGTACCTTTATATAGTGTAGTAGACTGGGATCCTTTTTTACTTACATAACATGATCAGCCGGTCGGGGTAAAATCTAATGTAGTTTGGTGCAAGTTTTTATCTGCCATCACACAGGGCGGTGCTGAGCACGACCATGATCGTGAGATTACATGCAAGCACTTCTTGAAGAAAATGGGCTGTCATGAGAGTGATTGCCGGGTGTATCACTATATCTTACTTCCTACAAGTATCTGGGAATTTCATTGGCTCAAAGACGTCACATGCAGGCTGCATATAAAACCCTATAATGCCTGTCAACATCAATATACGCTGACAGCTATGGGTAATCTCCCCTTTGTTCATTGATTATTCAAAATAACGGCAGTCGATAAACGCTAAAAGTTGAAAGATTGAGTGTTGGAAGCCCATATTTGGTCTGACGTGTAGGTTAGGCAACTTAAAAGGCTTCATGTTCCGTGGATGTGTGTCATGTACCTTCGAAATGAAACTGTTTGGTATGTATGAATTTGCCTTGTTACAATTATGTATGTAGGCACTCTCCCATAAATTGTAACAAGGCAAAGACACGTGAACAAATTGTGAGAATTCTCATTTAATTTTGATCGCTGTTGTTATTAGTTCTGTGCATCGATGCAGCAGTCGGTGAGATATATTCGTTACACAGTTTGTTGGTGGCCTAATATGGTATATATGGTGTCAATTAATTCCATATTGGACTCGAGCTTCGCTCTCGTCCAATATGAAATTAACTGACACCATAAATACAATATTCGGCCACCAACAAACTGTGTAACTAATAATATCACTTCAAAATCCAAGAGTCCTGGGTGGACTAGAATAGATGGGATTATTCGGAGAGGTAGGGATGTGATTATACATGTATGCACCAAGCCAGACCTAAAATGGATGACCCACATTCTGGGCCCATTTATGCAAGTAGCTCTCATATCTAGAGAAACATATTTTTGTATAAAATATGTTGTGTATTCTTTTGTTCTCATTTACTTCATGCAACTATTCATCTTCGGTCAGATTTTCCTATACTAATTTTCTTTTTTCTTCCTGATGTTTCTCTACTTTCTATTTTACTACACTCAACACTACGGTGGCTGATTTAGGCCACCCTCAATACTTTTTTATCGCGAGATCTCGAGATAATATCTCGAGATCTCGAGATAATATCTCGAGATCACGAGAAACTATGTCGAGATCTTGAGAAAATATCTCAAGATCTCGAGAAACTATCTCAAGATCTCGAGATAATATCTCAAGATTTCGAGATAATATCTCAAGATTTCGAGATAATATCTCAAGATCTCGAGAAACTATCTCAAGATCTCGAGATAATATCTCAAGATCTCGAGATAATATCTCAAGATCTCGAGATAATATCTCAAGATCTCGAGAAACTATCTCAAGATCTCGAGATAATATCTCAAGATCTCGAGATAATATCTCGAGATCTCGAGAAACTATCTCAAGATCTCGAGATAATATCTCAAGATCTCGAGATAACATCTCGAGATCTCGAGAAACTATCTCAAGATCTCGAGATAATATCTCAAGATCTCGAGATAATATCTCGAGATCTCGAGATAATATCTCAAGATCTCGAGAAACTATCTCAAGATTTCGAGATAATATCTCATGATTTCGAGATATATATATATATAATCGGTGTCACCCTTTGATCATTAGCATGAATTCACTCCTGCCACACAAACTGTTTATTTACTTGTCGCATCTTTTCCGACTGCAACATATTCATTCCTCCCATGACAATTACACGAATCAACTCCTATCCCTCAGAAAAGTGAATAACTTATCAACCAACCACTTTGTTGCGTATCAGTTATGAGAGCCCACCAAATCTCAATCCAGCTCTAATATAAACCGAGTCCCGTCATCCGAGCTTGCACTTGCTGGTGTCTTGTTCCCACTCCAATCCGAAAGTGTCAACCCAGCACCCGGTACCTCCCAGTACCTACTGTAGTGCCCTTTACCCTAAAACACAACGTTTTCTCACTACTTTACAAGATGAAAAGTTTGTATCTGTCTATCACTCCAAATCCAAAGTGTTGATCCAGTATCCGGTACCTCCTAGTGCATGCTGTAGTGTGTTTTACCCTAAAACTCAATGTTTTCTCACTTCTTTTCCTTCCAGCCCCATGCTGATTGTAGTGATGTTTACCCTAAAACACAAAGTTTACTCATTACTTTACAGGACACACACCCATAAATACCAAATATTTCCTTCCAGGTCCACAGTCAACGAAGTGATTTTTACCACAACTCACAAAGTGTACTCACTACTTTGCAAGACACAGATCCCTAACCCCCCCCCCCCCCCCCCCCCCAGCTCCACGCTGAAAGTTTCATTCCTACAGTGAAATCAATCACCCACTCCCTTGGTGGATTTTTCACCTACTTTCCACTTTGGTGACTGAGACACATCGTCTCTTGACACGCTGTTATTCCACGGACCCGTCATACACCATAACTTTAACCCCATCCGCGCGTACATTTTGATCGAGCAAATCGATGGTGCTACTCGGTGTATAATAACCTTACACCACCGACAGCTATAAACATACCGTCGGATTCCCTTTCCTCTCGTTGGTTTGAATAGTCTGGATTAGGCGTAACTAGTTACCCCCTGTGGATACTGCTTCCGGACGAGTGATTAAGGCCCTCACGTATTTCCAACTTCCAACGTCAGTTTTAGAAAAGGGCGTGCTCAGTATAAGGCTGCAGATGCTAGACAAAATCGTGAATTTATAGTCAATACTCAGCAATCTCCTGATCCCCCAGGACCAAATTGAAACCCATAACCCCGAGCCCAAGAGGCGAATAGAATCCCCCCCCCCCCCCCCCCCACAACACTCTCCCCGGTGAATCTCAAACGTGGCAGGATGGGCATGACTAACATTGTTTCCACACAAAACCCAATTACATGTAGTAATGAAAAGATTGACCTGTCACCCGACAAGTCTGAACAGTCCATACACCTTTCACACTTATCCGAAAGTGACAACTCCAACAGTGAAGTATCCAGTCTCACGCATATAAAGACGGACAACGTGAACCCGATTCCCAGTAGGCCTATCCCCGAACAAGATGAAGCCCCCTCAACGTCATTTACTGCCACCCTTAACCAGCTACAACATGGCACCCCCAATTAACAATACGTTCCTCCGTGATCTCATACTCTCACCCGGTCACGGGAGAACCCCCGTACTTGCGACCCCCACCTTCAACGTCAGCTCATGAACCGAATGTAATACAGAACATCCAGTATCATAAGATTAATTGGACCTGGGGGAGTCGTGGCTGAGTAGGTATAGGTGCAAGCTACAAGCCGAGAGGACCTTGGTTCGGCAACCGCGTTGTGTCCTTGGGCAAGACACTTCACCCTCATAGCCTACGTGGGGACACGGTGGCGTTGTATACTAAGGCGTACTGCACGTCGATGGTGCACCTGTCTTCAACCAATGCAACCCTGCTTGTGTGAAGTTAGTATGTTGGGGAGCTGACAGTTCCTCGCCATTGCTCGGTGGTTCTCTCCGGGTACTGCGGCTTCCTCCATCCGTAAAACTGTCATCGTCATGATTAGCCATTGTGCAGAAATATGTGACCTTAAACAACAACAAATAAATAAATAAATAAATTGATTGGTCTCCTATGTTCTTAACCATACGATCCTCCGTGATCACATACTCTCACCAGCTCACAGGAGACCCCGCCCCCAGTACTTGTGACCCCACCCCAACGTCAACTCATGAACCGACAGTAATACTGGACATCCCGTCCCATAAGATTGATAGGTCCCCCAATGTTTCCACTTTCTATTTTGCTACTCCCGGCCCCATAAAGCTGGAAAAGCAAAATAGAAAGTGGGGTGCTACTTGTTGTTTCAAATGTCGCGGGAACATCTTTTCAACAAAACATTGCGGGGAACACTGTTTGGCGGGAGAGACACTTTCGCTCATTTGAGAGGACCGCAAATTGGGTCAAACATTTTTTGGGAGCTATAGCAGCGATAGGTCAAACCAGGCGGTATGTTCACGGGTTTGAGTTTCAACTATCAAACTATCATTGCAGGGTGGTTCGCAGTGGTGTCGTTTTGAGGGATATTGTTGGGAGTCCCACTGAAGGAGTATGAAAAGTGTATTTATAGTTGGGTTTTGTCGGAGGACAAATCAATGGTGTAATGCGCTATCGGGGTTTGTTTGGTTGGGCAAGATGTTGCTCTCATAAATTAGGTGTGTGTCTGTGTCATCTTGTGAGTGAAGAGGGAGTGGTCTATGGCGCGTGGTCCTGGTGGAACTATCCTCTCATGGATGGCGAAATTAAGGTTTCTCAGCTTGGAATGGGGTTTCAGCCGGTGAGAACACAGGGGACCAATCAATCTTATGGGACGGGATGTCCTGTATTACTGTCGATTCGTGAGTTGACGTTGGTGGTGGAGGGTAACAAGTACTGGGGGTGGGGGGGGGGGTCTCCTGTGAGCGGGTGAGAGTATGTGATCACGGAAGATCGTTTGGTTAATTGGGGTACCATGTTGCAGCTAGTTACGGGTGGCAGTAAACGACGTTGAGGGGGCTTCTTGTTCGAAGATACTGAGAATCGGGTTCAAGTTGTCCTTCTATATATGCGCGGGACTGTATACATCACCATTGGAGTTGTCACTTTCGGTTATGTCCCTGGAGGAGTGTGAAAGGTGTATGGACCGTTGAGGCTTGTCGGGCGACAGGACAATCTTTTCATTACTATATGTAATTGGGTTTTGTGTGGAAACAATGTTAGTCATGCCCATCCTGACATGTTTGGGATTCACAGGAGGGGTATTCTCTTCGCCTCTTGGGCTCAGGGATATGGGTTTTAATTTGGGTATGTAATTGTGAGAACGGCTCCTGGGTGTCAGGAGATTTCTGGGTACTGACCATAAATTCACAGTTTTGTCTAGCATCTGAAGCCTTGTACTAGGCAAGCCCCTTTCTGACACTGACGTTAGTAATACGCGAGGCCCTTAATCACTCGTCCGGAAACAGTATCCGCAGGAGGTAACTAGTTACTCCTAATCCAGACGTTTCAAACCAACGAGAGGAAAGTGAATCCTCGGGTAGGTTTATAGCTGTCGCTGGTGTAGGGTTATTATACATCGGGTAGCACCGTCGATTTGCTCGGTCAAAATAGACGCGGGAATGGGGTTAAACTTATGCTGTATGACTCCGTCAACAAAGTGGAAAGTGGGTGAAAAATCTACCAAGGGAGTGGGGATGAAATCTTTCAGCGTGGGGATGAGGGAGCTATTTGGTATTTACGGGTCTGTGTCTTGTAAAGTAGTGAGTAAACTTTGTGAGTTGTGGTAAAAATCGCTCCATTCAATGTAGAGCTGAAAGGAAATATTTGATATTTATGGGTGTGTGTCTTGTAAAGTAGTGAGTAAACTTTGTGTTTTAGGGTAAACATCACTACAATCAGCATCGGGCTGGGCGGAAAAGAAATGAGAAAATGTTGAGTTTTACAGGGGTGTGTGGGGGGGGGGGGGGGTTGCAAAAAAAATGCCAGGATACAAGGTCCGGGTGGGTGGGTGGATGGGTGGGTCTGAGCCCCAAAGTGCAGTTTTTGTCGGTGTCATGCAATTTTTTGCCAAATATCATTTTACAGACAAGTAATTACAACCAAAGTGAATTCATAACCTAGAACAGAATAGAATATGGGGGCTGCATGTGTCGTCCTCTCTCTATAGCAAGATTGTGACTGCTAATTCTCAGTTTTGTAAAATTAATTCTTGCTTCATGTGATTTTGTATGAATGAGAAATAGTTCTATAGCGTAATCACTCTTAAATGTTCGATAGGTTCGAAGTTTGTTTTTACCCGTTCGTTTATTATCATTAAAAATGTCGTCTTTAAAAGAATTCAAATATTCGTTCCTGAGTTTTTCGGTGAAGTGTTTCAGTGTTTTGCCTAAATTCGTGATTTCCTCCACTTTCGGTACCCCATAATGGTTAAGCATTTCTGACAGTATTTTGAAATCGGCATATAATTTTGATTCTGTGGAAGCGTGGTGAAGAAGCATATTTGATTCATTGTTCTGCAGTTTGGCAATATATTTTAAACGACGGACTGAAGCGTCAATAGTAACTGGATACCTACCAAGTTCGGCCTTCACTGCATGATTAAATGCGTTTTTATTGACATGAAGTATCATCTTTCAACATCTTGTATGAACTGCCTCGCATGGCATCTTTTCAAGTTTGTATAACGGATTTTGCACACCCCACAGTTCACTGCCATATAGTTATAACGGGTTTTATCAATTTATCAAAAAGTTTTGAGAGGATTTCTACCGACGGCAAATGTTTTCTGTAAAGGAATTTACCAGGCAATGTAGTGCTTTGTTCCCTTTGAGACATAAAGCTTTTTGGGCTTCATTTAGTTTACAATTATCTGAAAACATTATTCCAAGGTACGTGTAATTATTACAAAATTCTAGAGCTCTGTTTCCCAGATTGAACGTTGACAAAGTCTTCGTTTTTCTGTGAGAAAATATTAGACATTTGGTTTTGTCAACATTAACTGTAAGGTCATTTCGTGAAGTAAATTCTTCTAATTTGTTAAGACTATTTGAAGTCCCGAAGCGGAGTGAGAAAACATGGACAAGATCATCTGCAAATAAAAGGTGATTAATTTTCATGTCTTGTAAGGAAATGGGACCGCAACTATCATCAAAAAATGTTTTTATATCATCAATAAAGATTTTAAATAACGTGGGTGATAAGACGCAGCCTTGTCTCACGCCTATTGTAATAGCTGATGTGGACCCAGTCCTGAACTTGTTTTTGTTCGATAATAACTCGATACATAGAGGGATTGCATGATGTTTGATACCGCGCCATGAACACCGAATATGTTGTCGGAAAAGACGCGACAAGTGAATAAACAGTTTGAGTGAATTCATACTGATGATCAAGGGTGAGGCTGATTAAATATGCTTATCTCGAGATCTGGAGATATTATCTCGAGATCTGGAGATATTATCTCGAGATCTTGAGATAGTTTCTCGAGATCTTGAGATATTATCTCGAGATCTTGAGATATTATCTCGAGATCTTGAGATAGTTTCTCGAGATCTTGAGATATTATCTCGAGATCCTGAGATATTATCTCGAGATCTTGAGATAGTTTCTCGAGATCTTGAGATATTATCTCGAGATCTTGAGATAGTTTCTCGAGATCTTGAGATATTATCTCGAGATCTCGAGATAAAAAAAGTTTTGAGGGTGGCCTAAATCAGCCACCGTACAACACAGCTGCACCCTTTCATTTTTTGTTCTTATTATTGTTTTTTGTTACATAAATGATTTATTTGATTGAACATTTGATTTTTCTTTATGTAACACTTGTTTAAACCTGTTGAAAGCAGGTTGAGGGTGGGCGATATTGACCACCAATTGTTTGATGGTCACCATCTCACCAAATGTGAGTTACAACAGCTGGTTATCAGTCATGCTACTATGCCACATATGTACTAACTGCCCTAAACATCATTAAATCAGCTAAGAGTGTATATCGATAGATTAAAACAGAAAAAAATGTATAAATTTGATGAGAGGAAAAAAGTGACTTTTTTAGTGGCGAGACCACCCACCCACCCCGGCAGTGTGTATAGGAAATTTTTAAAGAACAGCCCACCCCACCCCACCAACCCCCCCCCCCCCCCCACCCCACCTGCTGTTATGCGCAGTTTGTTTACACACGTTTCGTGGAGTTTGCGTATAGACTACCATTGTTTATGTGATATCCTTTTACTCACAAAGGCACACAGATATTTTTTGTACCCCAGTTATAGATATTCCAATCAATAAGCCGTCCCCTGAGTTCCATTGTGTTCTATGTGCCTGTAGGCATTGGAAATCAGGAGACGAAGTGTTGAATTCGCCTTGAAGACGTCAGTATATTAACTGAATAGGTTGGACTATGCGGCTTAACCATATTTATTTATTTATTTATTTATTTATTTATTTATTTATTTATTTAATTATTTATATTTATTTATTTATTTATTTATTGGTGTTTAAGGTCACATACATATGCACAGTCGCTAATCGTGGCCCGGACAGTTTTACGGGTGTGGGAAGCTGGAGTATCCGGAGAGAACCATCGGGCAACGACGAGCAACTGTCAGCTCCTCAACATTCTAACTCTGTTCAAGCTCCGCTCAAGCAGGGTTACAGCGGTTGAAGACATTACACCACCGACGTGCGGTACGCCTGTGTGCACGGCGTCATCGTACCCCCGTGTAGGCAACCGGGATAAATATACAGAACCACCCTTATGTCTGAATGGGTTAACGATTACTGGACGAGAGCGAGTGGCGCAGGGATACCCACGAGAGCCGGTAGGCTCGAGTGGTTATCCCAGCGCCACAAGCTCGAGTCCAGTAATCGTTAACCCATTCAAACATAAGTGTGGTTCTGTATTTATTACACACCCAACCATGAAAAAGAATTCACTGTAATTAATCGCTAATTTAATTAAATTTAATTTAATCGAAAATTTGAACGGTTGAAAGAATTTTTGAGAGAAACGGGCAATTTTGTTAGAGAACCAGTCTTAAGTCTTTGACCTTGCCACCTATAGAATCGACGTTGGAGTGAAGAGGGCGCTGTGAAGGATAGGAAGCAACGGAAAATTCTCTGATCAAAATTTTTGTTAATTTCGATTTTTAGTTGATAGTTAAGTTGTAGTGAGTGGCAAAAGTCATTCGATATCAAATTTTCTTTTATCGACGACATCTTCGAGTCGATATTCTGATCTTTTATTCTTTAAGTTGTTCGTAATCCCAGGTTGATTTTTTGTTTACATCGAATTTGAGAAACATTGTGTTTGTAACGGTTTTCGAAGCTTCTGAAGAATCAAACTTAACTCTTTCTGCTGTGATCCAGAAACGATAAATTACATTTCTACTTGAAGGGAATTTTACTACATCTAGCAGATAACCGAACTGCACGTCTGACTAGTCTTTTTCTCAAATAACTGCTATTTCATTCTATCGCGACTGAGTGAGTGCATATTCTGAAGTCTTCAAATCAACTTTATCAAGTTCATCTTGTTCAACGGTTTTCAACCTCTTCAATAAAATCAGCTGTGTCGGTGTTTCTGAGAACTGTTGGTGTACTGTCTAATATCATTATTGTAATCAGAAATTGAAATATTAACTGGATAATTGGACTATCAGTGCTACTATGTCTTCCATTGAAACAAGAAGAAAGAAATCCCCAAAGTCAATTGTTGCTGTTAAAACTAATTCTAAAAACAGTTCTAAAGCGGAAGGACAAAGTGGTTCCAATGACGATATAATTTCATCTGCCCGTCCAAGGAATTATACCTTAAACAAGAAAAAAGCCTTCATAAAGAAGCTAAAAGCTGCAAATTCTTTTAACCCTTTACCTAACGTAACGGCCAAAACCGGCCAGCGCTATTCTCAAAAATCGACAATTAATTTTCATTATTTTTTTCATTTTTTTGTCTCAAAAACATAGGTTATGACCCCTCGTTGGAACGAGCTCGTCGAGCTCGTTCCAACGAGGGGTTATAACCTATGTTTTTTGAGACAAAAAATGAAAAAAAATTAGTTATTCAAGAATTTTTTTTGCAAGTGTCGTCTGCTTTTCATGTTAGGTAAAGGGTTAAATATAATGTGGAAGTCAAAGCTGGAATGAATTTCACTATAGAGCTCAGCACAGGTGGGTATGAAATTTTCAAAAGAGCAATGAAGAAACTGTTGAAAGAATCACATGATAGCATAGCAGTAATTGAACCATTCAGAGAAAAAAGTAAAGATGCCCTCCAAGTTGATGAAGTGGTTCGTGTTTCCAACAGAGGTACACGTGGTTGTCCAGGCAAAAATCAACGTTATGTTGTGAATTGCTATAATACCAACTCAACTCTACCGGTTAATGGAAGAGAAGCAGACACAACTTTTTTTCAAAAGCATTTGCCTCTAATTGAGTATGAGGTCTTTACAGATGAAAACATCAACTCAATTGACAGTATTCTCAAGCAAATCTTGTCAAGCTCAGCAGAAGCAAGAGGAAAGACACAAAAATGAGCTCACAGCTGATCTGTAGAGACCCATGCAAGAATTCAAACAAAAATTCAGTGTCGCAGAAAATTCCAATCTTACATAATACTGCTTGTGACATCATAAACAATGGGGACCAATCTTATAGTGCAACTCATACCATGCAAGGTCCTTCTGACACTGAATTAACTATAGTTGAAGCTCTATGCCAATTATGTCAGGAACCAGCAGTCATCGATTCCAACTGGTGTGCGACATGTAACAGCTGGTATCACTATAATTGTCTTCATCTAACTGATTCGGACATTGGGAACCTTGAAGATGAAGATAATGAAAAGTCTTACATTTGTCCAGCCTGTAATAATTCAACATATGATGTTCACAACAAATCTATACCATGTCTTTATGAATCGAAACACTCACAAAATTCACCCACTTCACATCAGGGTGAATTAACAACATATAACTCACAAAGTAAGCTGAATGACACAATAACGGTTGCTGCACCTGGCAAGTTGATAAATATACATGATATTCAGAAGAAAGTCCAGCCAAATTATAATGAGAAGAAGAGAGATGATGTCAATGAAATGGTGTCTGAAAATAAGAAAAAAGAAATAATGGATAAGAGCAACAAATTAATTGACCAGAATAAAACAAATCTTAATCCACCATGCATGTCAGAAGATATCTTAAAGCTGAAAAAGGAGCTGAAAGCAAGAGAACTCAAGCAGAATATTCGGGAAAAGAT
Organism: Pictodentalium vernedei; assembly: GCA_031216915.1. Lineage (NCBI taxonomy): Eukaryota > Metazoa > Mollusca > Scaphopoda > Dentaliida > Dentaliidae > Pictodentalium > Pictodentalium vernedei. Next base: position 199,083,475 of record CM062292.1, on the reverse strand, counting down.
TATAGAAGAGAAAGAACTAAGTTTGAGAGAACAATACAAACAAGTTGCACTGCAAAAAGCTGAAATCATGAAGTTAGAAAATAAAATCGATGAGTTAAATAACTCAAATCAGCTTCTGCGAAAAAGAATTGCCTCTTTTAACCAGACAAAATACAATTCTGATTATATCAATACACAGAAATATGTAAATGGAAATCTTACTCCTCCACCTGGATTTGAAAACACATTTCATGGGAATCCATATAGTGACAGACGTATGCAAGAAATTCTGTTAGTTCGGCAAAAACAAACAGAAATGGAATTAGATCAACTGAAAATATACAAGATGATTGAACAGCAAACATTACTTAACTCAGCTTTTGTCTCTCAGCACCATGCATATGTGCCATCTGGCTTTGCAATGCCATCAAACAAAACAGATGCATACTTATAGTTACCAGGACTTTCAATTCCCCAGTCACAACAGTTCAAATTATAACATAGCATATATGAATGCACTACACCACCCAATCCTGCAAGACAGGAAGTACAGAGATCAAAATATGAATAATATACAGAATTTGAACGGGTCTACGAAACAGAACTATTCACGTAGCATGCATACAAATGATATAAAAGCAAATTGTAGATATTACCACTCGCCTAATGAAACAACTGCTGATAGTGAAAACAAGTCAGCACAAACATGTACATCATCTGCAAGTCATAGGACACAAAGTTTTACTACTGATAAAAACAGAAGAAATAACATGAGTCCTAGGATGAAGACTCCACTGAACTCTGGTTGCAGGAGTCCAAGTGAACAACAAAATGACGAGAAAGTATCCTTCCATCACAATTCAAAAGATTTTCTTCCCTCATCTATATCTGTTTCTACTGGTGTTAAACAGCATTTTTTATGTGGGGGCCGAGCCTCCGAGGTCGTATGGATATAGCCGACAACAAAAAAGTTTCCAAGTCCTGCAGTAAGCAGCAGCTTCCACTTAAAATCATATTCTTTAATACTCATGGGATAAAAAGCAACTATGTGTATATCAACAAGCTACTACAGGACGACACAATTTTATGTATTGAAGAACACTGGCTGCTGAAATTCGATAACAAATTTTTGAACACCATCAATCATGAATTCTTGTCCTTTTCCAAATCCATAGATGAATATAATCCAATTGCTCCGTCTCACATACCACATGGTCATGGAGGAGTTGCAGTTATGCTGAAGAAGTCGATCCCAAATCCTAAATTCCTTCCTGATGGATCAGAGAATATCATTGTTGTAGAAATTTCATCCTGTCCACCGATCTGTTTAGTAAATGTATATATGCCGACCAAAGGTGATAAAGAACAAGATGTAAAATTCATTGAGATGTTTGATGAAATTGCTGAGATTAATGTGAAATATGAAGATACTCACACAATGATTTTTTTGTGGTGATTGGAATGCTTCACTGAAATGAGAAAAGGGTTTGTTCGTGATAGAATATTTGATGAATTCATAACCAAGAATAAGCTTGCTACCATCAACATTGACAAACCTACCTTCATTCACTTTAATGGGAAGAGTTGCTCTCAGATAGACTATATCTTCATGAATGAAAAGAAAGCAGAAAATATGGATATCAGTATTGCTGACAGAGAACATGGTAATGTATCAGATCATGTACCAGTGACTGCAGTTCTCAAGCTTAAGTTGAATTCAAAGAAGTCCACGAGACTGCAACATGAAACAAGACCAAGGTGGGACAAATGTAATGCTGATTTGTACAAAAACTATATTGAAAAGAATTTGAAACTTCCATCCTCAGTTCTGTCTACTGATTCCATCGAAAGAGAAATTCTTCATCTCACTGAGGTTCTGCACGGGGCTTACAAAACAAGTACTCCATGTTTGAAACATTATCGCAGGGTTGGTCGCAAACATGTAAGGAAAAAATGGACCAAAGAAATCCAAGATGCTTTGCAGAAATCCAAACAGTCATTCTGGAAATGGAAACAGGCTAGCTGGAAAACCGAATGATTCTAATAGTGAAGAACTAATTGAAAGAAGAAAGGCGAGGAATGCTTTAAGCAGAATACAAAGAATTGAGGTTGCTAAAATTAGGGATAACGAGATAGAAAAGATAATGAATGCTAATGAATCTGATAAGGATTTGTTTTTTAAACTCATCAGAAAGCAAAGAAAGACGGAAGAAAATATAACTGATGAACTCATTGTAAATAACAGAACTCTATCCACTCCAGGAGAAATATTCACTGGATGGGCGACTTACTTCCAGCAACTCGCAACACCAAAAGTTGAGAAAAATTTTGATGAAGTGCACAAGTCTAATGTTGATGATGATTTGAAGGTGATTGAGTCCATCTGTGAAAACCAAGGCAAAAATATTCCAGAGGTATCCTGTGAGAAAGTTGCCAGCATCATTCGTCACCTGAAAACATCAAAAACTCAAGACTGTACTAGCATACAGGCTGAACATCTGAAAAATGGTGGAAATCAAATTGTAGAGTTCCTTACATGCTTTATTAATAAATGTTTCAAGCTGAAGAAAGTGCCAGATATCCTGAAGATGGGGATTATAACACCTATACACAAGAAAGATGAGAAAAATTATCCAACAAAATATAGAGGAATTACAGTCACACCAACAGTTTTGAAAATAATTGAGAAAATCCTTATTAGCCTCTCTGATGACAATCTTATGACAACTCAATCCAAACTGCAGACAGGATTCACAAAGGGTCTTTCAGCCACAAATGCAGCTCTAATTATATCCGAGGCAATTACAGAATCTAAAGAAATGAAGACACCACTTTTCCTGGGCACTCTCGATGCTCAGAAGGCATTTGATGTTGTTCCACATTCTGCTCTTATGAGAAATTTGTTCCTTGACAATATTGATGGTGATGAGTGGATAATTCTTAATCATCTCTACGAAAATATGAAATCAAAGGTAAAATGGAATGGACATATATCGGAACCCATTATTATCAACCAGGGTGTTCGTCAGGGAGGAGTACTCTCAGCGACTCATTACAAGCGCTTCAACAATGCTCTCCTGCTGAATCTGGAAATGAGATACAGTGGAGCCAAGATTGGACGAATACGCATTCCCCATGTAACCTGTGCAGATGATGTTGCTCTCCTCTCTCATGACTCAACTGAATTCCAACAGATGTTATTTGAAGTTGAAGACTACTCTAGCAGAGAAAGATACCGCATCAACCCTACCAAGAGCACTGTATCTATGTACCTTCCATCAAGATATGCTCCTACTGGTGAATCATTTGAATTTGAATCCAAAATTATTGAAAATGTTGAATCAGTTGTCCATCTGAGAATTGGAAGAAGAATTGATGGCAAAAGTGATGTGGGCCCAAGAATTCAGAAAGGGAGAAAGACAATTTATGCCCTGATGGGAGCTGGGCTACATGGAACTGATGGACTAAACCCACAAGTTTCTGTTAACATCTGGAAAGTTTTTATCCTGCCTCGAATATTGTATGGTATGGAATCATTATCTCCATCCTCAGCAGATCTCAAACAATTAGAATTGTTTCAGAGAAAGACCTTGAAGCAACTACAGTCACTACCAACTCGGACCGCCACTGCAGCAGTATATGGCCTTCTTGGTGTTATTCCAGTCGAAGCCTTAATTCACAAGAAAATGTTATCACTGTTTGGTAATATATGCAGGAGAAAGAACTCAGTTGAGAGAGAGATAGCTCAGCGTCAACTATCGATGTAAGATTTAAAGTCTGATAGCTGGTTCTCCATGGTGAGGAAGATATTATCAAGGTATAATCTACCATCAGCTTTTGATATACTTGAATCACCACCAGAAAAGATGGAATGGAAAAAATGATCAATGCGCATATTGATAATTACTGGGAGGAAGAAATCAAAACTGAAATAACAAGTAAAACATCACTCAGATATTTGAATTCTTCATCAATCAACATTGATTATCCTCATCATGTATGGTCAACTGTGAAAAACAATGTACAAGACATAAAACGAGCTGTGGTCAAAGTAAGAATGCTAGTGGGAGTATACACCATGCAGAATAACAGAGCAGCATATTACAATGAAAGTCCGATCTGTAAGATGTGCAACAAAGAGGTTGAAAATGTTGAACACCTGCTAACTACATGCACTTACCCGGTAATAAAAAAGTGTAGAGATTCAGCTCTGATAAAACTCCAGTCTCTTATTCCCGTTCCTGCTTTCAACTCAATCACTCACACTCCTGTTCTTCTTACGCAACTCATACTTGACTGTTCCTGTGATAGTGCTACTGAACTGTTAGACTTAAATTACACCTTAATACAGAAAATTGAATACTAGTCCAGATTATATATCATGAACCTTCATCAACACAGATCAGCAACTCTGATGGAGGATCTCAGCAGAATGAGTTAATTGAAACAAAATCAAATATAATTATTAAGAATCAATCATTGTACATAAATTATCTTACTCCATTTAGGAGGTGCAGCGAAAAATCAACGCTGGGATTTCATAAGAAGAAGTTGATTCATTTTGTTCGCAAAAAAATGTCGATCCGAACACTCAAAACTCAAAAGATTGCGTTCAGCATATCAGGCGTCACAAATTAGGAGGTATCAAATGTGTTTTCAAAAGTGTGTACGTGCAGGCATCATTATATCTGGAGGATGGAAAATGTACAAGGATTTTAATTTGAATACGGTGCGAACTGGCCGCTCTGTTTAAATTTCGTGCTTTTTAAACTGAAAATATAAGTTTGAACTCGGCTTGACGATACATGCACTACTGCCACTAGGCTATCGCATGTGGGCATCGGTCATTTCTGTTCTGCACTGTAACAAAAGTACACATTGGACGAGAAAAGACATTTATTTTGTGCAATAATTAACCTCCCTGGGCATTCATTCGAACGTTTGGAGTAACTGAGCCTGAGGCAGTTTGAGATTCCCAAATTTCCATTCTGAATCTGAGTCTGAGTGAACTCTGCAGTCTTGGTAAGTTTGCTCTTTATTTTTCAACATTATAAAGTTTCTGACTTGAAATTTAGCCTCTTTTCATTTTACCTCAAGTCTTGATAACCTTTGTTTGAAATTGGCTGCACTTACAAATAAAAGTTTTAGGATGTCCACATAATACTACAGATATACAAAGGGAGAAATATATTGCATGATAACTGCAAGAAAATGTCATGCCTTGTCTCCACAAGTAATTTAGTTTGTACACCTTTTTTCCCCCCCCCCCCCCCCCCCCCCCCCATCTATAACCTGACAGCATTTCTCGAAAGCTCACGAAATGAGTATCCAACAGTCTTAGTCAGAGGCTGAATGAGAAATAAGTGTGTGTGTATGTGGGGGGGGGGGGGGGGGGGGGGGGTGCTCACCAGTAAGGCTTACTGTAAGCTCCAACTTATTTTGGTTGATAATATTTTCAAAGATTGATTAATGTTTACATTATTTTGTACTAGTAATACTATACTTCACCAGTTTGTTATCTGAACGGTTCTGTCAATATTTTTTTCTTGGTATCTGGTTCAAAACAAAATAAATTTTTAGGTGTCTGCTCCAATATCTTGTGAATCTTAAATTTGGAATTTGGCATTCTGAATTTGCATTTAGTAAGAAGTTTTAAAGAGGGCTGACAGAATATGACTAATGATAGGATTTTGGACATTTTCTTGGGGTGGGGGCTGACCAATCAAACTGCCCTGAACTATTGTTTCAAAATCAAAATGCAGACCCTTTCCTCGAATTTGCCTATGAAAATGCTCTGCCTACCACCCTGATATTTGCCAAAATTATAAAATACCCCCTCCCTCTGAACAATCTGTTCTGAAAATACCAGTCCCTTTCAATGAAAACTGCACAATTAGCTGCTTATTGGTGAAGGGGGATGAAAGTGCCGCAACCCCTATCCCATCCCATACACACATGTAGCTAATTCATATAGGTGACATTCAAATTTATTTAAGTTCTGTTGCTGATAATTAAAGCAGAATAATACCCTTGTATAAACCAGAAATACTAGCAAATAATTCTTAACTAGTCATTTAAAAATACACATCAATCTGTGCCTGGAAAATATTGTCATATTGTCTGTGTTTTATATATTCTAATAATTATTTTTGAATTTCATGGAAGTCATCTCATAAAATTGACAATATATTGCATTCATCAGACCACATGTATTTAGCACCCCTCCCCTCTTCGTGGTCTCATTCCCACCCTACTCAAGACCTTTCAGAATTTCAGTAGTGGGTAGCTGGTAACTTTTTTTTTAATTTCCCCAGTACAAACTCCAGAAAAAGTCATATTTTAGCAATACTACTTCCCCTAACCCCCCCCCCCCCCCCCCCCCCCCCCCCAAATAAAATAAAATAAACCAGTTGCCCCAACAGGCAACATCCACTAGAACGTAAAAAAATATTTGTTCCATAAATGTACACTACTGAGTTTTTCATATAAAACCAAGCTTTTCATTCTTCCGAATTTATTTTCTTTATTGAGCTATCTGAGTGGGGAGGGGGGCGGGGGGGGGGGGTAAGGATGGAATTGGTGATAGTTAATCAGTAACTGCATGTACTAGCTGACAAACATCTCAAGGCGCTTTCGGCGTGTCACCGTCTGTTTTTCCGCTTCATGGTAACCAGTTTTCAAGATTGATTTAGTCTTGCTTCCTGAGAACTACTTCAACTTAACATGCTCTTCAAAGTAGCCTATGCTTACGTTGGAAAACGTGCTGCTTCATTGCCGTAGTGTGAATCGAATAGGATTACACAGTAGACCTCGTATCGGCTCGTCGGTAGCACGCAACGGTGAGGGCAACATTGTAACAAAATTTTATGGGGACTGTACAAGTGGCTGGCTGAAATATCGAACCCAAATTGGACTTTTTTGCTCTAAAATTAATCAAGTTTTCCCCGGTTTTCAATAACGGAGCAAAGGCTGAGTTTCACTGTTCAATTTCGTGGCAGAGATCATGTGTCTTTCATGACTTCCAATAGTTTTCAGCACAGTTGTGCATCAAACATTTTGGTATGAGAATCGGTAATTCCGACAGATAAATATAGCCGATGGTTCTCATTGGTTATGTCCCACTGAACGCTGCAAACTATAAGAACCAGTCTATCGAGAGAACTTGTGCACGCGAAGGGTACTTTTTATCGGATCGCACTAGAGCTTTCTGGTTAAAATTACCGCATGCCCCTAAAATCCATGTGATCGTGACAAATACAGTTACGGGTGTGTAATAAAGTGCCTTCCCAAGGACACAACGCGGGTCGTCCCGAACGGAGATCGAACTCGGGACCTCTAGCATAGAAGTCCAACAGTCTACCACTGAGCCACCGCGCTCCCGGCTTAACCATAAACTACAGCTCACCACAGCTGTAGGCTTAACCATAAAACTACAGCTGTGGTGAGTCCTCATTTCTGAAGGTAATGTCATCAAAAATTCGGTTAAATCAAATCTCGATTGAACAATGTTGCTTGTGTTTATTCAAAGAAAATGAATATTGATGGTATTTCTTTTCAGATTCAATTTTCCGGTTAACTGAAATATTCCAGACGAGTGAGTTTAAACATTGGCGAGGGACTATTTAAAGGTTTGAGTGGTTCCGGGTCATAACAGCGCCCTTATTATTATTACTACTGCCACATTTTCTCTTGCTTCGTCTCATCTGTCTAGTTATTACAAATAACACTCCCAACTCGTGACTTCGGCATATCTTTCCCTTCCTCCTGTCCTTCAATTGACGGCCTGAACAGATAAAACGATTTCCAGAAATGTCAAAACAATTCAGCTGTCCATTTCTGTACCAGTTCGTTTTTGGAAGCTTAATTTGTTTACGTCTCATGCTTTCATTTTTCGTTTGCATATACAACACGATGTGGCTTTGAAATCGGACTGAACAGCTCATTTGCAGTTGCAGACAGTGGCGGCGGAACTAAAATGAAAGTGTGTTGGGGGGGGGGGGCGGCAGTGGGGAGAGGGGGGGGGAGGGGAAGCAGTAATTTTATTTTTTCAAATTTTGACCTAAGAACAGAGCTTATAACCCAGCAGTGGAACTTACTCGTTGAGTTTGTTCCAACGAGGGGTCACAAGCTATGTTTTTGCGACTAAAATTTTTTAGTTATTTCAGAAGTTGTTAGGAGGCCTAAGTGTCGTCTGCTATTTGTGTTAGGGAAGGGGCTAATTAATAATAATATATAAATGTTGATTAAAAAACCTCCATGGGTAACTTTTGTTCTTTAAAAGTTGGGGCGTGGTGGGGGAAAATATATAATCTGAAATGGTGAGGGGGCATAAACGGCCTGCCCTTATCCCTCTCCCACGCCCCTTCGATTTCCGTCGAGTTTGCATGAAGAGCGATTTTAATCTAAAACATTTGCGGTATGGAATTTCCGTCCAAGAAATAACGCTCAAATTCTGTGAAAATCATAACAAACGTATGTACAGTATCGTCAGATGGACATCAGAGTTCACCTTGAGGTCCACTGTAAGTATCATCTGTTATTCATATTAGGAAAGGGTTAATTCATAATAATGGATGGATGTTGATTAAAAGACCTCCATGGGTAATATTTTACTCTTTTTACCCAACGCAGACGATATAAAAATTTATTATTTTAATTACAATTTTTTTAAATTTGAAAAAGAAAATCAACAAACACATATCGTGCGACCTATCATTGGAACGAGGTCGATGAGCTCGTTCCAATGAGGGGGTCACATGATATGGTTTAGTTGAAATATTTTGAAATATTTCTTTCTTTCAACTGCTGAATTTGCAAATTACGCGGGCGATTCGTTAAGTAAGGGGTTAAGAAGTAACGTCCAAATTCTGTGAAAATGATAACAAACGCATGTAAAGTGTCCTCAGATGTCCATCCAGATTCGCCCAGAGGTCCACTGTTAGTGCCGTCTGCTGATATTCTTGTTAGGAAAAGGGTTAATTAATAATAATAAATAAATGTTGATTAAAAATCCTCCATAGGTAATTTATTATTCATTTACAGATAGAGTACTGGAAGCCCGTATTTGGGCTTTATTCTGAACTGCCGCCAACACATTTTAGAGGCTTAATATTCTGTGTTGTACTTTTTAAGTGATATATAGAGGATATCTAGTGTTTTTGAGTGGATACCGAAAATTATCTCCTGAGTTACCGAGACAAATGTTTAGTTTTCGCGAGCGCTTGCGCGAGGTAAAATAACCGTCTATCTCGGTCACGAATGAGATATTTTTCGGTATCCACTCAAAAACACTAGATTTTCTTTTTATTGTACGCTTTTTATAAGAATCTGATCATTTCTATCGATAATTCCACTCGTTTCAACCTTGAATTGATGCATGAAAGAAAACAGCAGATGCGCATTGATACGCGGAAGTGATTTGATCGATACCGGAACAGCTGGCGTCTTGCGATCTGATTCAGCTAGCGGGTTTCATGCATCAATTCAAGGTGAATACGTGTTGAATTATTGATGGAAATGATCGGTATCCACTCAAAAACACTAGATTTGTTTTCCATTATACGTTTTTAGAACAAATTGATCGCTCCCTGTTATAATTTGATTCGTATTCACTTTGAAGTAATGGTTTGAAAGCCGTCATTTTGATTGATACCGTGAAAGTGAAAACTGCTATATCTTTACGGTGGGGAATACGATTTCTATCTCTCCGCAATGTTTTCGATAATCTATCGTTTAGCGTATAATGTTTTTTATCTGTTGGGATTTGCCTTGTTTCATTTAATATGTAACAAGGCAAAGATACACAAATTGCAACAAGGCAAAGATGCACAAAGAAATTTTAAGGACCAAAAATAATTTAGAACTCTACCAGTTAAAACTTGGGCCGAAGGGAGGGGGTAAAATATATGATCTGAACGAGTGAGGGGATGGGAGTGTGGGGCATAAACAGCTTGCTCTTATTCCCCATTCCTTCGGTTTCCGTCGTCTCCACATGGAGAGCGATTTTAATCTGGTACATTCTTGGTATGGAATTTCCATCCACGATATAAAGCGCCCAAATTCTGTCAAGATCACAAGAAGCTCATGTAAAGTGACCCCAAATGGACATCCGGGTTCACCTTGAGGTCCACTGGCTAAATAGTTACTTATGTTCGTTTGTTTGAATCTGAATTATTACCTGGACGTAGGCTCTGCTCAATACACTCTAAAATTAGTAAGTGAATATGAACCCAATTGGGAGAAGTGCATGCCAGTGGTCGTGAACATGTTAATATGCTTTTTTCTGACACTGATTGCGCAATGCAGTGACGTGAAATTCTCCGAAAACTTCAATGACAACGAATTTACTTTCTTGTACGTTGAAATGTAATATTAGTGATATTTACTTAGAGATGGTATGTAAACTTGTGTTCAAAGAAATACGGAAACTGCCCATTGAAACGGCGCACTGTTGATAAGTACATTTCGAAAGATTTACGCACTTCACTTGAGGTTTGCTTCTCGATCAGGAGACAATCAAATGATGAAATCTGTTTTCTTCTTAACTCTTTACCCAGCGAATCGTCCACATCCACTCGCGTAAGATGCAAATTCAGCAACTGAAAAATATTATTTTTCGAAATATTTCAACAAAACCATATCATGCGACCCCTCTTTGGAACGAGCTCGTCGAGCTCGTTCCAAAGAGGGGTCACATGATATGGTTTTGTTGACATTTTTTTTAAAAATTTAAAAAATGATATTTAAAATAATAAATTTTGATATCGTCTGCGTTGGGTAAAGGATTAAGGTCACATGTTTGATCATTTAAGATAATTTCAAGTCAGAGGCTTTAATAACAATGATGAAGAACACACATATCTATACCCACCCCCCCCCCCCCCACCCTCTCCCCAACCGGCCCCATTTCAAAATACCTAAATAAAAACTCATTACATAGACCGCGACAGGTAGAGTCCAGGGATGGATTACGCGAGTCACTAACCGGGGAGGAGGGAGGGGGGGATTCAGCGGTAACTGCCACGACTGCTCTATGGTCGTTTTCTCTTTTGATATACCTGTCACGGGGAATATTCCATTTTGTATACCTGTCACGGGGAGTATGCTTTAAAAATATGCGACGCCACAACCAGTGTGGTAAGATGTTTATCGGTCGCCTTCCTTTCCCTGTGGCAAGAGTTGTCTCTATGAGCACTTCAAAGTGCATCGCAGCCGGTTTAGGAAAGAAGCTATCGAGCTCAGCCATGTTTAACCCTTTACCCAACGCAGACGATATAAAAATTTATTATTTTAAATATAATTTTTTCAATATTTTCAAAACATTTCAAAACAACCATATCATGTGACCCCTCGTTGGAACGATCTCGACGAGCTCATTCCAACGAGGGGTCACATGATATGCTTTTGTTGAATTTTTTTGAAAAATAATATTTCTTCAACTGCTGAATTTGCATATTACGTGGGCGGATGCGGGCGATTCGTTGGGTAAAGGGTTAAACCCTGGAGTTGCGACCCAGTCAGACAAACAACTGTGTCGTTCTTGTGGTAATGTGACTGCTCAGTTCCCACTATTACGTAAAGAGAGACATGTCAGGAGACTGTTTGTCTCTATGCTGAATGAAATGAGAAGCGTTGCCGTTGTTATACCCACCCTACAATATTGCATCCAGGGGTGCTTGCCGAGATGCCATAGTCTGTTCCGAGGAGCAAGTTGGATCATTGTTTAGAGCATTGGATTTGAGATCAAAAGGCCGGCTGTGCGATCCTGGCCGGCTTGCGCTGTGTTTATGGGAAGACACTTCCTCATAATTGCCTATGTGGGAGCACTGCGGCGCTTTGTACTGACGTCTAGAGAACAAAGGCGGTACACTTGCCTCCAGTCGATGTTAACCCTGTTCGTGCTGGGTACGTAAGTTGGGCAGTCCGACAGTTACTCGCCGTTGCTCAGTGGTCCTCTCCGGGTTCTCCAGCTACCCCTAGCCGTAAAAGTGTGTGACACGATATGATCATGGCTGTTGAAAATATCGCTAAACCCAAATATAAATTAACCCTTTACCCAGGGTAACGATAAAAAAGGCCAGCGCTATTTACAAGAATCACCATTTAATTTTCAGTATCTCTTAAATTTTTTATCTCAAAAACATAGCTTATGACCCCTCATTGGAACGAGCTCGATGAGCTCGTTCCAATGAGGAGTCATAACCTATGCTGTTGAGACAAAAAATGAAAATATTTAGTTATTCAAGAAATTTGTTTGCATGTGTCGTCTGTTTTTCGTGTTAGCTAAAGGGTTAAACAAACATTATCCTGTTCCAGAACTCGTTTATTAACCTGCATGCTCAAGCACCCTCCACCAAGTAGCTCCCAGCTGAACGAGGGATTGCCGATATCTCGGTTACCTTTCTTCTAAAAGCCCAAACAATTAGTGACAGGGTAAACCAAAGTATTTTGTACTTGGAATACATACACTGTAAAATTAGGTGGGTTGTAAAAATCAATCAAAATCAACTGGGTTGAATGAATATGAACCCAACGGAGATCACATTCACTCAACCCATTCAATCTGGATTGACTTTTAACCCAACTGATTTCAGAGTGTACCACTCGTGTAACCAGAAACGCTACAGTTGTACAAGTAACATGGGCAACTATGCAAGCAATCGCGTGCACATCAAGAATTCGGTGGTTGTCTTCCTACTCGAAGCTCAACATCCCGTCCGACGTAGCAAATGTATATAGACTATGTGGCCGGATACCGAGGGCACACTCACTTAAGACATTCTAAAGAGCTTACAACGTTCGTTGAGATCTACGTTTTCAGTTATCTCCGCCTGAAAATCACCATGGAAACGCTCGGCTACGTATTTTGTACAAGAGGCGAAGATTGATCCACAGACCATGTATGCAATGGCCAGAGTAATGCTTGTAGCGGACGAGACAATGGGATAGTTGCAGGAGGGTGGCTACGGGACATATCTCCACCACATCCTCCATAGCACTGCGACGAAACAAGAGGTTTAATGTAGCGCCCTTTGGGGCTCCGGCTCAAGAATCAGGCACGATACTGAAGTAGAAGGGACTCTATCGCATGGTAAATATGTCCGAGATTCCCATGCACGAACTCCGGTCTATCCTACCGGTATCTGGGCGTAGTTTCTGCCCTAAGGCTATGGCGTGTGCATCATCAAGGCTCGATTTTAGGCCCAATACTGTTCTTATTATATATTAATGATATATCCAACTCAGCTTCCCTTAATCCAGTGTCTTGCTGATGACACGACAGTGCATTGATCAGGTCATGACATTGATGGTCTGTCTGAAAAAATTAACGCCGAACTAGAGAACGTCCACATACGGTGCCCAACAGACAAATTAAAGTTAAACGAAACAAAAGTAAGTTTATATTGATTAAACAAACCCCCTCCCCCCCCCCCCCCCCCCCCCCCCCCACAACGTAAAAGTATCAACTTAAGAATTTTCCTTAATAACGACCAAGTAGGAAGGGTGGGATCAACAGAAAATGAGAACGCAGTAAAATTTCTTGGAATACATATCGACGACAAACTGACCTACACATTACAAATTTCAGTAGACTGCTCTAAAGTTTCCAGATCTCTTAATGTAATTAGCAGAGTTAAAAACGTATTGCCCCACCGCGCATTACTTTCCCTATTCTATGCTCTTGTACATAGTTATTTCCTATACGGAATACAGATATGTGGGCACTCAAAAGCTATCAATAAATTATTCCTCTTGCAGAAAAGTGCACTCCGTATTATAAACAACACAAACTACAGGGCCCATATCGATCATTTATTTCGAAAGGATAAAATTCTAAAACTCAAGGACCTCCACATCTTGCCTATTATGCTATTCGTACACGACTGGAAACACAAGCACCTTCCGGCAACATTCGATCACTATTTCAGTGAAAAGGCCACGCCAGGACTAGCCACGAGACACGCTGGTGGCCTTCAAGTAAAGAACACAGGAAATAAATCTTTAGATCTATTCCCCGTTAGCCTCTTTCCCAAAACATGGAACAGTATGGACAAACGTATAACTAATTTATCAAACAGAAATGAATTTTAAAAAACTGTAATAAGACAAATGTTGGAAGAATATCCCAGTGAAGTAAACTGTAATGATACTAACTGCAAGGACTGTAATCGCCATTACTAAACCACATCCTACTTTGTGGAGCCCCATATATCGATTTATTCCGTATACCTCGATGCTAATGCATTGTGTGTATGTGAGCACGGTTACATGTGTGTGTGTATATACATAAATTAAATTCATGCAGTTGCATCTTCACGGATATTCCATTAATTGATATTCATGTGTTTAATAGGTGACACCATAGGCCATTACATATATATACTTGCCCACTTGTGCACACTCGTACGTATGCACATATATATGTATATGTATGTATTCATGTACACTTTTGTGGTCGATGCTGAGTGGAAGGGCGATATATATATATTACCTTTTCATCCATTATCGATAACACAAGTATGAAACGTCCATTCTACCTCGGCTCTCCCTCATCACCAACGTGCATATAAGTCGTTCATCAATACCAATTTCTTATAGTTACTTGTATCCATCCATGCAATCCACAATCACACCACAGAGAATGACAGGAAGACAGCCAATCTGGCTAGGTCATCCCATGCAGGACATATATGCTGAATATCTTCTTATAATTTATAAATACTTCATAAACATGATGAGTACATTCTTCTTGTTGAACTTAGTCTTATGTAAATGCTGCAAATAAAGTACCCTCTCTCTCTCTCTCTCTCTCTCTCTCTCTCTCTCTCTCTCTCTCTCTCTCTCTCTCTCTCTCTCTCTCTCTCTCGCTCTCTCTCTCTCTATCTATCTATTTTTCCGGGCGTCCTTGCCCGAGAAACGCTAGTGCAGTATTACACCTGGACCATCATAGCTGCTAGCAAGAGGCCAACGCAATAACATTCATATGTTTCGAACCCCAAGCAAGTGATGCCTCTAGAGACGTCCTATGTATCGTGATAGATAGAGAGTGAAAAACGCAAATCCGAATACAATTCGAAGCTTGGCTATAAACCATTAACTAAAGCAGGAGTAGAGCCAAAAGCAAAAACCGAGTTGGATGACTTGCGAATGTGCGGCGAAGTCAACCGCCGGTTTCGCCTTTTGTCCCACAGAACCAAGGAGAAAGTTCGCGGGGTGAGGCTGAAAAGCCACTAAACCATTAATCTGACAAGAAACCCACGCAGCGCTTTCTCGTGGTCTAACTTTGCATTGCAAGTTCGGAGAAGAGAACCCAGTCCTAATTCTCACCCACAGGGCATAATTCCACCGGTAGCAACACAAACTGGCACTGGAAAGGGTGGTCACGTTGTTATTCCAAACACCGACTCCAGGAAAAAGGTTATCGTTCTAACCGAAGAAGAGTGTGCTTGCGGACGCTATACCCAGAACATATTTTGCTTGGGTGCCCGAACCTGCACCCTTTAGACATCCAATTGCAACGGTGTATGGTTAATTCCTGGAAAAAGAGACGAATTGGATCGCTAGACCTGAATTACGAGAGCAAGTTCTCTCCCCCACAAAGTCCAGGAGCGGACCACAGCCATTAGAACGAGACAGGTTAGCTACCTTGGTGGCCTGTACCCGCGACACAAGACTCCTTCGTGGCAGTGTGAAAGTGTGTTGCAACAACACCCTCATCGAAAGCTATGTGGGTGGTGCCTGACGTCGGAGCGGTCACGAACAGCTCACTGAATTACCAATTTCAGCACTTTTTCTAGGTCTCAGCGCAGAAGAGGCCCTTTTCTACTATATACCTCCCGTTGCAGGCGCTTGCGCACATCCTATCTTTGTTGCTGTTTGGAACAAAAAAGACACACAGCAATGCAGAAATGGCTTCGGAAGCAAGCTCTTCTGTGGCCCAGCAAGATATATTTGCAAGCCTTGGCGAAGGCCTTTCTGGGGAAAGGGGGGGCATGGAAACACCTATGTGGTTCCACTGCTGTTCCCGATCCCTTTCCCGTTCCCGTCCACTCAACCGCAACTTATTCCTGGAAAAGATTTTCATCCCAAAACAGAGTCTATGCTGTACCCATCCTACCAGATGCCCAATACTCCTATGATTCCTGTTGCTTGTACCTTACAAGTAGTTGCATATGCAAAGTATTTTCATGGGTTTTCATATGCGCGGGGAAGCTCTTTCCCGGGTCTATGTAGTACTTTCCTAGGTTTCCTTTTGGACAATAGTTCTCAACGTTGGAATGCAACGAATGTTCTAGGAAACAATATCACCTAAAAGAAATTTTCCTTGGCCCAAATCTAGGACCTTTAGTAGCAGTGGCCAAGAAACGCTTCGGGCTTAGAATACACAATTTTGAGGGAAACAGGTCCCGTTCCGAAGGAACATCTAACACTCGCAATTCCAATCCAGCTGTTCGGGCGTTCGCGGTTCCGATGCCCGTAGCGTATTCAAAGCCAATGGTTTGCGCTCGTTGAAACAAACCAGCCGCTGTCAAGACGATGCGAACTAAGGTAGCGCACGAGCTAGGTGTTTCGAAAGAGCGGAAATGACAAAAAATACCGACAATAACCTTCTTCTATGTTAATTTGACGCGTCTCCAGAACACAACCGTGCAGATTTGTGCAATACAGTTTGAACAACAGGAAATCGACGTCGAAAAGACAAATGTCCAAAGTTCTTTGGAAGAGATCCATGCTCTGTTTAGTCTGTCGGACTGCTGGACGCTCCAGGAGAGCGGAAATGATTGGACAAGCCGCGATAGAAACCTGTTGGAACACATACTTTTGGAAGCTCTAACAAGATCAGGAAACACAAGTGAAACTCGCGAACAGGAAATGTTGTTATTGAAGATGTTTGCAACAATCTGAGGGGTTTGTGCTTGAACAGTCCCGGCTGCGGAGAACGCTGGTTAGAGAGCAGAAAGGATCATTGTTCCAGCAGTGGTTTAGAAATCTATATACGGAAAAAATACTTTCTACATGGATTTGATGCTGGTTCAGCTGACATCACCCGTCCTTCTCTCGTAGTTCCGGCTATCGGTTTTGTGGATGTTGAACATACCCAATTTTGGGATATTCCGCTGCCCCAGTTTGTTTTTGCGAATGCCAAGTTGTAGGGGCCTCAACTGGCTTTTGGGATTGCCAGCAGTCGCATAGCACGCACTGAACGTCCTTGATTTTTTCGCTGTCCTCTGCACTGGAACAACTTCTTGCATCGCCAGAGTGGGTTTGTGCACAACCATAGCCTTTTGTGTTTGCCCGAGTGTATATTCGAGATGAGAATGTATACAATGTGTACCCGCTTCATGCTCGGTACCAGGAGCTAAAGGTTTCATATTCCGTGGATGTGCTTCATATTATACTACTCAAAGTTTACTAAGCACCACATATTTGACACATTGTTGTGACATTTTCTTGTGACACATTTGCGATATTTTTGGTGGAAATGATTGAGGAATGTATTGAGACGGTCCCCAGTGTTTACATTAGCTCTCTTGACAGGCAGACTTTTCGTTACAGTCATGAAAAGCATGTACCCCTTGATTTCCATGATGTTTTCGTGTACTGTCTACATGTACATGAGATGTGTAGGGTATTCAGTCTTCATTTCAACACAAACCCTTGTGATTTAATGACTGGATATGGCGAATGCAAATGTAAGAAGACATTATAATGATTTATTCGAAGCAGAAATATGGTGGGCTGTAGGGATGGTGGAACAAGCAGCTACCCTCGTCACGGCATTCAGCAGAGTCTGGGCAAGATTTCAGCAGTATGGCACACCAGTCAGACGACATGGTGTTGGCAGAGACAGGGCAACATCTGCAGCTGAAGACCGGTTTTTGATCATTCAGGCCCGTAGGAACCGCTTTGATACAGCAATCCAGCTTCTCAGTGACCTTCAGAAGGCATCAGGGGTAAATGTTTCGACGCAGACTATTCGGGCAAGGTTGCACGAAGGTGGGCTCCGATTGAGAAGACCATGTATTCACATTCAACTGTCCCAGAACCACTGCCATGCACGATATGAATGGGCCATTGATCACGTTGGATGGACAGAGAAGATTGACGACCTGTCCTTTTTACAGATTAGTCAAGGAAATGCCTAGACAACATAGATAGGCGTTCTAGGGTACGGAGAAGACCAGTAGAGCGATTCCACGCAGCCAACATCGCTGGGCATGACGGCTATGGTGGAGGGTCAATAATGGTCTATGGCGGCATTACCTGGGATGGACGTACAGAGCTATGTGTCCTTGACCGTGGTACATTGACTGCACAGCGGATTATTGATGAGATCCTGAATGCCCACTTCAGATTGTATGCAGGTGCAGTGGGTGATAGATTCCTTCTGATGGACGATAATGCACGTCCTCGTGTTGCACATGCTGTCCGAGAGTACCGACAGAGGGAGGGGATTGAACGTATGGGCTGGCCAGCAAGATCCCCTGACCTTAATCCAATCGAACATGTCTGGAATGAGTTGCAGCTTGCAATTTCAGTCCGTCCAGTCCAACCAGGAAGTGTCCAGGAGTTTGGTGCCATGCTGGTCCAAGAATGGAACAACATCCCACAAAGGTCCATCTGGAACCTGATTGGGGGCATGAGGAGGCGTTTTCAGATATTTAAGACTTCAAGGCTTCAAAAGCAAGAACGACCGAAAGTGATGTATGACATATTTAAAGCTCTCTGGCTGATCGACCTTGCAAACTGAATTATGTACCGCGAACTTTAACCCTTCACATAACGTAATTGCCATAAGTGGCCAGCACTATTCACATAATTCGACACTGAAAATCAACCCCAAAGTGACGATTCTATCCAACATCCTTGGCACGTTGAAATGAGGCCCCGCGATTCGAAAATCTAATTCAAGATCGACAAGTCAAAGCGAATATCAAATCGAATTAGGCAGAGGATTTCGAATCGAATGAAATCTCGAATTGAATCTCAACGCATAGCGAGTTGCAGAAATTGTACACCTCACCACCCACATTCACTGCCTTCTTAATTGGATTTCGTCTCGCAAGTTCAGTAATCTCAAGGGAGATGATTTCCGCGTAATTTAATCAACATTGTTGGGGACTATGGGTTGTGTAATAAACACGGAACGCGAAATATGACTACGCCATTCCAACTCGTTATGTAAAACACCCACCGATTCAAACACACATCGCGTTCTGTCTTTTAATTCAATGAATCAGAAAACAAAACGTCAATCAACCCCTACTCACACAATTTATGAGTCACTTGCGGGCACGTATTCTCTGTTGTCGCTGTTTTTCCTCCTTCTCGCTTGTATTTGTTCTTTGGTCGCCTCTTCACTTCACTTTTTCACTGCCGTCGCACGGCCACTAACGTATTGTCACTTCACCGGACGCCTTTGCTCTCACATGTGACGAAATGTCACAGTACCATTGCCGTCGAACGGCCACTAATGTATTGTCTCTTTACTCTATCGCTTTCCCTCTAAAACGTGACGGAATGTCACTCTACCGCTGCCGTCGCACAGCCACTAACGTATTGTTACTTTACTAAACGCTTTTCACTTAAGCAGTCGCCACCAATGGGGTTAAACTCTCCCCGCGTTTATCTCAGAATAATGTTCATACAGGCAAGCCTACTCTGCCTACGTATTCCTTTCCTTCGACAACAGGTAGGCCGACTCTCTAAATACCAATAGCTGCCTGAGCGCGTACTTCCTCTTTCTGATCCAACACTCAGATATGGACACCGACTTGGCCCGCGACTGTTCCTATTCTAAATATGAGCTCTGTCGCTCTCCTACACTACAACATGCCTTTATTCTCGCACCGATGCGGCAGCTCCTCTAATCTATAGCATGGGACACCCCCAGCTCCTACGATCCGCAGCCTTACCCGGCTTCAGACTGGAATGAATTTTTCAAGAAATACCCCGATTTTTATTTCGATAGCCATTAATTCTCAGTTTACTTGCTTCTCTTGAACTTGACCGCTCAGATCTATCTTAATTTAATAATCACTTTAAAGTTCGCTTGAAAAACTCGCATTTCTGTATATCCTGGCATTCGGTGACAGGCTAGATGCGTAATATGGGTGTGTGTTCAGAATATGTGTGATGTACTGTTTTTACAACAATTATCTATTAACTGGCCATAATTACACGGATAGTGAACTATTGCTGGTCTGTTTAAGTGACAAATCGGTTTTCGGGAGGCGTCAAACGCACATTCTTATAGCTTTGGCCCGAACGAGAAAAATGATCAAAGATATATGCACTTTTATACAACAAAATCGCAAATTCAAGCTATCACCTTGACATCTCATTGCGTTGCAGATCCGTACTTCACCGATTGGGGCTGGTGGTTCTCAATAGACGGATGTTTCATCAAAATTGTTTATCGTAATGCTTTCGTGGATCAGAACTAGTGGATTTGTGCTCGACCAGTTGAGGGTGTTTTGTTTGATATCAACCTTAATCGTACTGCATCGTGAAACAGCTGCTCGTCGGTTAGTTTGAATAGTCCATAACCAGACATCAGTTCCAAGTAAAAGAACCCTCAAACCCACAGCAAAATTTAAAAAATGAGAAAGCAGATGCATCATCTATCATCAACTGTCAACAACAAAGAGCATCATGCGCTGGGTGACTCTTTTAGTGAAAATGACGTTCCCGTGACGGAGAACAGATGCTATTTATGATTCGAAACCTGTCGCGTCGGATGTGGATAAATATTCGAATAATTCGATATCGCCGAGTAGAAGTCGGATCGAATTGAATCGGCAACTCGGAATATTGGCACGATCCTACGTGGATGTAGAAATGGAATCGTCTGTTTTCGTTATGCGACCTGACAAGGTTAAAAAGATGCTCTACATTTATTTACCACGGAAGCAACGAGTCATATATTTTTCGAATTTTTGACTTAATTATTTCTGAGCTTCATTTTTTATACTTTTTATTTCACTTTGTACTTTTCACCTCGGGTGTGGAAAGTTTTCACCCAGGGAGGAAAATTTCGAACTCATATTGAAAAATCCCAACTCGTTTAGAAAATTTTCACCTCAGGTTGGATGCTTCAACCTCGAGTGAAACATTTTTACGTCGGTGGAAATTTTAAGACCGGTTGGATCGGGTGGAGAAAAATTAACAAGTCTCTGCTGCTGTAGGGAGTGGTGGCAGCGTGCGATAAGTGCGCTGGTGTCTCAACTCAATTTATGAGGTATTTCGGAATTATAGTTATACATTCTTAGGCGCTTTTGTCCAGCAATACAATTTATTTTGATAGAACATTGGCTGGGTTGGGATGGGGTGGGGTGGAATGAAAAAACATCTTATTTATCATTGTTACGTTACGGTAACCCTCTGTGCAGTGATGTTGAAAAATCAAAATTTCAACCCCAGATTTCTCCCTGTAATGCAACTCCGAATTTTAGCCGGTCAATCTTGTTTGACAGAGCGCATTGAGCTCTGCCACACAAGACTGAAGTGGTTAAATCCCTAGTTATATAATAGGAAAACAATTTGCTACCTGAACTTGCGGTAATTTGACGTCAGTGTGCAGAGGGTTTAATCCCATCAATAAGAAAAAAACAAGTTCAATTGCAGTGTTTGTTCAACATTCAACAGCGTATGTCTAAGAGCATGGGGACCTTGTGTGCTCAATATAAGTGCGGAAATGGCTATTGACGGAAATAAAACGTCACTATATACGTGGATTGCCAATTTATGACTTGCTCGAGTACTCCAGGCAATAATACATACAATGACGCAAATTTTGGAACTGAAATCGCGTGAATTTAAATGGCAGATCACTCCCACACGCATTGTACGTTGGGTATGGAATTTTGAAAGAAAATGTCGAGTCTGTTATACCAGAGGCCCACATTTGGTAACGCTACGGCATTTAATACGACATTGCTGTGCATAGTTTTGTCTATTGTCGACTTCTTGATTTATTTATTTATTTATTTATTTATTTATTTATTGGTGTTTAAGGTCACATACTTATGTACAATGGCTAATCATGACCGTGGCAGTTTTACAGGTGGAGGAAGCCGGAGTACCCGGAGAAAACCACCGAGCAACGACGAGCAGCTGCCAGCTCCCCAACATCGTAACTCCGCACTGCAGCACAGGCAGGGTTAGATTGATTGAAGACATGCGCACCATCGACGTGCAGTACGCATTAGTACACGGCGTCATCGTGCTCCCCATGTGGACAATCGGGGTTAAGTTCCTTGCCCAAGGACATAACGTGGGAGTCCGAATCGATCGCTCAGACGGTCACCCATCCGAGGACTAACCGGGCTCGACGTTGCTTAACTTCGGTGATCTGACGAGAACCGGTTACCGCAACGCCACCGCCCTTGGTTGATTAGCTGTCTGGGAAGCAAATGTCCCTGTACATAATAACCCTCGGGCAAATAAATGTCTTGGTCGAGAAAACATGCCCTCTCCTCTCACCCCCAGTATCTGAAGTCTATTTATTTATTTATTTATTTATTTATTTATTTATTTATTTATTTATTTATTTGTGTTTAAGGTCACTATCAACATCTCTGTCCATCTCATGACCGAAACATAGGGATGAAGTCAAGTTTAGCCAAACATCTATACTTATACTGCCCACTTTAGAGGAATATTGCCCCAGGCTTTGATTCTCGGTCCAATTTTACCAGTAAAGAAGAACTTGTTTACCATAGTAAATAAACACTAATCTACGTCCAGGGGTTCCCACGGGCCTGGGTAGACGTTTTGAAAGAACCGTCATGCTCAGTGCCGTTTCCGTCAGTTTTGAATCACTGTACGTCCTTGTTTCGGTGGCCTGTTCCATGAATATGTGCAGATATGGTTGTTCCAGGTATACGTGTAGATATGGCTCTCCAGGTATATGTATAAATGTCATGCCTCTCGTGTTTTGGCACGTTTTGGCAAATGTTGGTAGTGTGAGAATGTGGTACAACAGTTAATAAACGGAAAGAGGTGGACAGGGTGGCAGACGAATGGTGAGCAGGCGTACGGGATAGGGATGGCAGGCGCGAGCCTGAATGGACTGCCAGCCAAACCGGCAGACAACCAGACAGACCCGCGCCAGCCAGCCGATCAGACATACAGAGACAGGCAGGCAAACATTTTTGAGAAACCCCTACTTTGATCGACGTACTTCGAAAGTGTTGTCTAGTCAAGTCGTGTCTGCTATTATAATGCCTTTGTATAAGAGTATTGCCAGGTATCGTCATGATATATAAGCCAGAAGCATATTATAGACCTCTTTTCGATTTGTTGCGAGGTTAAGGACTATTTGATCATATGGGCCTATGTCATAGGAACAGAGTCAGTAATTTATATGTTTATTTATTGATGTTTAGGGTCACTTTCAGCATCTAAAGCTATATCATGACCGCAACAAAGTTATGATGTCAAGTTGAGCCAATCGTTTATCTACGCTGCCCACTTTAGAGGACTTACACCCAGGCGTTGGTCCCGGATCTGAATTTCCCAGTAAAGCAGAACTTGCTTACCACAGTTAACAAGCATAACAGAACTTCCCTGGGTTCCCATGGGAAAGAGTCGGTAATAACTAATAATTAACCCTACAGCCCAAGGATAATGTAGGGTGCGTAATCGTTTATCAATCTAATAATATAACTCTTTGTAAGCGAGGTGTCTCGATGGTTAGAGCATTGAACTTCAAGCCGAAAGGTCCACGGTGCGATCTTGACCAACCGAAACTGCGTTGTTTCCCAAGGCTCTTGCCCGCGTAATTGACAAAGTGAACCATTGGAAAACAATTATTTTTAAAAACTTTCTACAAAACCTTATCATGTGACCCTAATTTGAACGAGCTCGTTCCAATGTGAGGTCACATGATACGGTTTTGTTGACAGTTTTTGAAAAAAAAAAAAAAATATTAAAATAATTTTGATAACGCGTGCGTTGGGTAAAGGTTTAATCCCGATTTCCCACACGGGAGCACGGTGGCGCTGTGTACCATGTATCATGCAAAAAGTATCCTCAAAAGATACATCACCATGTTATCATGCAAAAGGTATCCTCAAATGATGCAATATCTTACCTCCTACAAGTATCTGGGAATTTCATTGGTTCAAAGACGTCACATGCAGACTGCATATACTGCCTGTCAACATCAACATACGCTGACAGCTATTGGTAATCTCCCCTTTGTTCATTGATTATTCAAAATGGCGGCAGCCGATAAACGCTTCAAGTTGAAAGATTGAGTGTTGGAAGCCAATATTTTGTCTGAAGTGCAGGTTAGGCAACTTAAAAGGCTTCATATTCTGTGGATGTGTTTTATGTTGCCTTCGAAATGAAACTGTTTGGTATGTATGAATTTTCCTTGTTACAATTTATGGGAGAGTGCCGGCACTCTCCCATAAATTGTAACAAGGCAAAGACATGTGAACTCCATTGTGAGAATTCTCTCATTTAATTTTGATCGCTGTTGTTATTAGTTCTGTGCATCGATGCAGCAGTCGGTAAAATATATTCGTTACTCAGTTTGTTGGTGGCCTAATATGGCATATGTGGTGTCACTTAATTCCATATTGAACTCGAGCTTCCCTCTCGTCCAATATGAAATTAACTGACACCATATACACCATATTAGGCCACCAACAAACTGTGTAACTAATATTACCATGCCAAAGGTATCCTCAAACACCAGTATATGTGTGTGCTGCATGACTGTGTTGTGTGTGCTTTATGCAATACCACACAAGCACATTCCATCAACTACCTATCCAACGTTCCGTGGAACCTTTTCCAGTATCCCACTATTCTTCAAGAATCCCTTTTTCATCTTCTGCGCCGACGTGTTGCATGTGGTTTGGTTTAAACATATTTTATTTGTCGCAAAGTACAAAAGGTTTGGAAGACAAGTGTCACACACATATTGAACTTATTGAACTTCCTCTCCATAAGTTGTAATTTACAGTATCAATGAAAATGAACATATGAACAATAGCGACAACATAATTGTACTAACGTGAAATGGCAAAGCAAACATTTTTGCATTTACTTCAAGAACTTACTCGAAGTATGAGAGAGATAGTGTTTAATTGGTAGGTGAAGGTATTTGTTGAGAAGATAACGATATGCCACATTTACTGGGAATAAGGGATGAGGGTGTACCACCAAGTGTACGTCGTAGCATGAGAAGCCTGATGCAACTCGCATCCGCGTACTTAAACCGAGTCTAATCGATTTGAACAGTCCATTGAACACAACGGGCTATGATATTACATTTGACGTGGTGGATAGTTAGATGTCGGTAAAATGCTTACAAAGGGATCTTTAAAACTCCCAGTTGATAACTTTTGAACAGACTGGAAGATATGTTCATTGGTGCTCACGGATAAGCTAGGGATACCATATAGAAGATGTGTGAAGGTGTTGTATGTGTTGTGTATGTGTTGTGCGCACATTGTGCATAAGCACACATGCACATATTGGTACATCCAGCATTTGCCCATGTGATGCATGCAATGTGTTCACGTTGTGGCACAATATGTACCAATACATAAGCACATCTCGGTACGATCAACATACAGTTTCTTATATGTAAGGTACCTTAGCTTGTACTAGGTCTAGGGATTGTATGGACAGATACAGGCTTAGATAAATGGGGTGATCTAATTGAGCCGATTAAAGATTTGGCCTTGGGTAGATGTTGAGGTAGCTACTAAACTTGTAATAGTGCCACAAGTTAGTAATTGTTGAATCACTCTAGCACAGGACATAATCGTGGTAGCCAATGATAATGGTACAATGCAGTAGTTTCACAAGACTGCAAGGGTGATAGAAGACTATAGTATTGGGTGAACACAATAGTATTGGATCGCACAGCAGATGGTGGCGGACAATGGCCGAACTACTAGGAACTCCATAGGAGCTATATAGGAGCTAGGAGCTGTGTAGGAGCTAGGAGCCATATAGGAGATAGGAGGTGTATAGTAGACATGTCGCAGGTATCCTCAAATACACGTATGTGGCTATGTGCTGCATGTGTTGTGCACACATTGTGCACTAGCACACAAGTACATTTAGCAATATTCAGCATGTGCCTTTGTGCTACATGTAATGTGTACACATCTAGGGAGGTCAGAATACTTTATAAGGAGGCAGGGAAAGTCATAACATAGAAAGGGCAGGCTAAAGAATGGGGAGAATACGCTATAGAATAGACTAGGATAGGCAAAGGCAGGGGATTCCGAAGGAATGCGAACTTGTAAAACAAACGTCGGGTTGTTTGTTGTAATTCAACGAAGTATCCGAGAATCTGGGGAAATACTGCTCCAGTTAATAGAACGCACCTTACAGCACTACTTACTACTATTATAAGCCCAAAATGGGGCTTCGCCAAGTCCGTTTCGGTAGTTTGGGTAGGTTTTTGTGATTTGGGTAGACTGTCGGGTCTATTTGAGTAACTAGATTTACTCCTATACAAAGGACCACACCCTTCGAACATTCCCCCATTCTTTAAGATGCCTACCATGCTCGTGGCAACCACGTGCTACCATAGTAACCAAGATGGCGGCCTCCAGTATATAAAATGGGAGACCGAAACGCGTATCACTCTAACACGCGCTGCCAATAAATAAAGAAATCGATACTACAACTCTTCTGCCATTTGTTACTCATTCTAATGTTTTACATTGACTGACACGCTTTCCTCCACACAGAAATATATGGGTGTATTGATGTATACGGTCCCTTTCAGAATCTATGGCTATATCATGAAACAGGTATAAAAAAAAGAAAACAGGTACAGGTATAAAGACAAGTTTAGCCAATCGGTTACACTTGTGCACATAACTGAAGAGTATATCACAACTAATAACCAAATATTTCCATGTTTTGGCTCAATAATACGTCTTATTACTCCTCATTGGAACGAGTTCCGCGGGCTCGTTCCGTGACGTCTATGAGGTATGTTTTGGAAACAAGATTGAAAAAATAATCAAATTCGAATGCCAAATTTGGGTGAAATAATATGGTCTTTACTCCGTGTAAATAGACAACTTCGGTATTGAGTCATTCTGCGCATCATGGCATTGAGTAACAAATTCAATAAGCGAGATGGAAAGGAACTAAAATATTTTACAATCTGATATCTAAGCACTGTGACCAGCAGGAGCCAAAACTATAAAACTTTTACAATCATTTTGTATTTTCTAAAATTGAATTTTCTACTTGTTAATATAACTGACAACAATGAATCATTAGCATTTTAAAAGAAATGGCAATTCACCAACTGGCAAATTGTCACATCATTTAAAGTCATAACAAGAAAATACAATTCTAGAAAATGCAATTGTAAAAGTTTTATAGTATTGGTTACAGACCTTTGGGCTTTGCGTGTGTAGATTGATGGTTTGATTTATACGCATTTCTAGAATCCCAGTTGGAAACACAGATGCTCGCTTTCTTTTCACGAAGGGTACCTATCCATATTTGTGTCCACGTTTGCGTTTCACAAACGCGGCTTTGCGCACTTATGGGCCCTAAACCTTTTGATTAGATCATAACAGACCACCAAACAGATTAAAAGATAGTTGTTAGGAGTTCTCCCGTTATAATGGAATGATCTGATTGCAGAAAACCGATATATGACTGATTATTTATTTATTTATTTATTTATTTATTTATTTATTTATTTATTTATTTGGTGTTTAATCATAACCACAACATAGGTATGCTGTTAAGTTTAGCCAATCATTTCTCCTTATGGTACCCACTGTAAAGAACTTCCAAACCAAGTGTTTGTTCCGCGTCCTATTTTACCAGTAAAGCGGAACTTGTGCACCGCAGTAAACAAACACTGCGCCACTTCCCGGAATTCCCACGGAAAGCATGACGATAAAAGAACCAGCGAGTACAAAATATTCTAAAACTAGTAAGACACGCATTATCAGTACACTAAAACAGGGCGTGTCCGTGGATCAGGTCGACCTTCTGTATCCAGATGCGTGTCTATTTATCAAGTGAATTTATACATTCATGGGTCCGTATATCATAAATATCGGACACCTCGTCCAATAAAACACTGACCTGACCGACGATCTTCAGTTCAAGACAGTCACTCACTACCCGGGATAGTACAGAAATGTGATTGCAACTATATACTATATATTTATTTCACTCATAAATCAATATATTTGATACATGAGGCCGAATTTTACACAAAAAATAAAACAAAATAAGAATGCCGACAGTTGTTCGTGGTGGGTACCTGCCAGGATGGTACCAACGGTTACACAGATGTACGCTCATCTCGCCTCCACGGGCGCAAACCTCAAAACTCGGAAGAAAAGGCTAATTTCTTTCAGGAACTTACGAACATTTATTAAGATACGTCGGTTTGACATATTTATCAAGGAGAAAAATTTGTGTGTACTCGAATATTTACAGAAATAAACAGGGATATATTTTTCACGATTTAATTTTAAGGCCTTACACACTAAGAGATAATGAAATTCATCCCCAATTAAATTATCATCACACAGTCTGTATATCCTATTTCCCCTGGGAACATTTGTCCACCTACCTACTTCTATGGGGAACTTAGTATTACGACACCTAAATTTAGTAAGAACGGATCTATATCTCTCATCCAACTCAAGGTATAATTCAAAACAGTGCTTATTTTTAAATTCAATATATGCCCTACTCTTGGCGGAATTTGTTACACCGTCATGCCATTGTTGCATAAACTGCATCTTTAAAATTTCTTTTACATAACAAGTTAAATTTTGCGCGTTTTCAACATATTGCCTATGCCAAACGCAAGACAGTCCACAATGATCTAATATAGTTTTAACTTTCAACAGCCATTTCGACTGTAGAGAACCGTTTAAATACAAAAACTGTCATACTTATACACTCTACTTGAAACCTTAGTGGAACCCATGTTTATAAGCTGGGCCCAGTAGCTAATCATATGCCATTGTATTTCTATGCTCAGTGGGTTGTGACCAACCTCCCCGTACACCATGAAAGTGGGAGTACTACGTTTAAGATGCAGAATATATTTTAAAAACTGAATGTACAAGTTGTCTATCAGTTCTAACCTTTCGAAACCCCACACTCCCATATGTTAAAACAGGAAACACTATTTTTACAAAGAGGTCAATTTGGCAAGTAACTGTTAGTCCAATCTGACGCGAGGTATTAATAATACTGTACACAGCTTTGCTGGCTAGTTGAACTAAGTGTTGTTTTGTTTTCGAGAATGACCCTGTCCTCGAAAATTTAATACCTAGGTATTTATAATATTTAACAACCTCGAGTGATTGACCATTCAGGTTAAACACAACACTGGTTTGACGACCTTTAGAAAATATCATAACTTTTGTTTTTGATAAATTTATGCGAGGCGTCCAGTTTGTGCAATAGTCATAAAAGGCGTCAATCATGTCTTGCATTTCTCCCACAATCTCAGCTAACAA
This sequence comes from Pictodentalium vernedei, assembly GCA_031216915.1. Lineage (NCBI taxonomy): Eukaryota > Metazoa > Mollusca > Scaphopoda > Dentaliida > Dentaliidae > Pictodentalium > Pictodentalium vernedei. The sequence goes on along the minus strand of CM062292.1, from coordinate 199,054,004 downwards.
ACCCGTATCATCCGCATACAGTAAAACTAATAATTTAATGATAATAAACCAAACCGCTTTCTACATCATTACAAGAATCTATAGCACCTTCTACACCGCGGCTGAGAAGGAAGTCCTCCAAGTAACTCAAATATAACGAAAAAAGAAAAGGTGAGAGGTTATCACCTTGTCTGACACCAACGGTACTACGATAGAACAGCAGACAGAGAATTTCGATCGGATCGCTACCTTCTTTTTCCACAGGCAACATTCCACAGTACTACGAGGAGGAAAGAGTATTAAGAATTTCGATCGAATCGCGACTTTCTTTTTCCACCGGAAGATTCTACAGTACTGTGGGGAGGAAAGAGTTTTAAGAATTTCGATTGAATCGCGATTTTCTTTTTTCACTGGCAAAATTCCATATTACCGTTGGGGGAGGGGGTGGTATTGAGAATTTCGATCGAATCGCGACTTTCTTTCTCCACTGGCATGATTCCACAGTATTGTCGGGAGGAAAGAGGATTAAGAAAATCGATCGAATCGCGACTTTCTCTTTCCACAGGCAATATTCCTCAGTACTGTGGGGAGGAAAGAGTATTAAGAATTTCGATCGAATCGCGACTTTCTTTCCCACCGGCAAGATCCCACAGTTCTGTGGGGAGGAAAGAGTGTTGAGAATTTCGATCGAATGGCCACTTTCTTTTTTCACGGGCAACATTCCACAGTACTATGGGTAGGAAAGAGAATTGAGAATTTCGATCGAATCGCGACTTTCTTTTTCCACAGGCAATATTCCACATTACTGTGGGGAGGAAAAAGTATTGAGAATTTGGATCAAATCGCGACTTTCTTTTTCCACGGGCAAGATTCCACAATACTGTGGGCAGGAAAGTGTATTGAGGATTTCCATCGAATCGCGACATTCTTTTTCCACAGGCAAGATTCCATAGTACTATGGGGAAAGAGTATTGAGAATTTCGATCAAATCGCGACATTTTTTCCACAGGCAACATTCCATAATTCCATAGTACTATGGGGGAAGAGTATTGAGCATTTCGATCGGGTTGCGACTTTCTTTTTCCACAGGCAAAATTCCACAGTACTATGGGGAAGAGTATTGAGAATTTCGATCGAATCGCGACTTTTCTTCGGCAGGCAAGATTCCACAGTGCTGGGGAGAAGAGTATTGAGAATTTCGATGGAATCGCGACTTTTTTTCCACAGGTAAGATTCCACTGTACCATGGGTAGGAAAGACGATTGGAATTTTCGATCGGATCGCGACCGAGTCGCGATCCGGTCGAAGTCGCAATCCTCTTTCCTCATCCAACAGTATTGTAGAATCTTGCCTGTGGAAAAAGAAATCCGAGAAAACTGAATCTCAGATTCTCAGATCTCAGACATTCGTTTGTTTTTCTTAATTTGTTTTGGATTTCTCACTATTGTCGTTTTGAATTACCGACGCTCCAGTGAATGAGCATCGCGACCAATTCTCGATCCGATGATCTCTTATGATCATAGCAGTGTATGTTGATGATTGAAGAGAAACAAAAGCGGGCAGGTCTAAAAGGTTGAGCATTAAACATCAGTCGGCATTGAAATCCTTGTAAATGATGATTGATAAAGAAACAAACACTGAATGAATCGTCTTTTAATTAGTCAAAACTGATGTCAACAAACCAACAAACAACAATTTGGCCGACCTGCAGCCGGAATTAGAAACATCAGGACATAATAACAAGGATGAAGACAAATGGACCAGCCATTTATAGTCAAGAAATACAATAATAAAATCTTTTCTGAAGATTATCATACAAAAATAACTTATACAATAATGGACCAGCCATCTTGCTTTCTTAATATTTGATTATATAGTATGGTGATCTTATGATTTCAACATGATAACGGTGAACAAAGATAAAATGAAGATTTGACTGAAGCGAAGCAATGATTTAAAATAATTATGTCAGTCTTTGTCTAACACGACTTGAAAGATAACACATTCGATATTATTAGCTAAACAACAAAATATTTTGGTTATAGGCTCCCTCCTCGAAACAAATAGATTATGGCCCTCTCGTTGGGGCGAACTCGATGAATTCGCTCCGATGGGAGGTTAAGCTATGACTGGGAAACGAAATTTAATTAGCTATTTTTGTGTACCCCATAACACTAGGCGGAAACGATCAACCGTTGAATCTAATTAATTAAAAGAGCGTACCAAAATGAAGTTCAGGATTTTTTCAGGCTAAGATATCGCTTTTATCCAGGGTTGTATCTTGGAGCCAGCATATGAATGTTATGAAGCTCAGCTTGTTGATACTCGTGCATCTTACTGCATCTGTTTTGGTTCAAATATACCCATGAAACAAAATCCGGCGCAACTGTTTGGCAAATATTCAAAGGTATCGCTTGTGTCACCATAATGGTGACGGACGTGTCGTGCTTTTAGGGTCAAAATTATCTGGTTGAGTGCTAGAAGCCTATATCTCTAGGCTTTATTCTGAAGTGTAGATTCAGGAATTTAAAGGCGTCTTCTTCTGTGGGTGGGCTTCGTATTATCTTTGGAGTGAAATTATTTAGTCTGTGTGGATTTACCGTATTAATACTTTGGGAGAGTGCCAGCACTCTCCCATCAATTGTAACTAGGCAAACCCAGATGAACATATTTTGATGGCCAAAAAATAAATTAGCACGTTACCAGTTAAGGCCGTCCAGTATAATGGGCGATTCAGTATTTCATTTTCTTTCGTCGAGACGTAATTCTATTTTTAGCAATTTTGACATCAACAGGTATACGTCACTACTTACTTGCGAAAATTGGGGTTTGAAAACGGCATAACAAGTTCCAAGACTTTTATCTGGAAACTACTATTCGAAGAGTAAAGACAACTTTGAAGTTGAAATGTCACAAAATTTCCAAAATTTTCCATGCCAATGAAAGGCAAGATCTTTCTAAAGGAAGTGTATGTAGCTGTTCGCCTCGAGAAAACGACACGGATGAACGCAAGTTGTCGGTGGCCACGTTGCATAGGACTTGTAAGGAGGGGACAAGTGAATTGCGCACTTGGCCATTATTAAAAAAAAACAAAGAACTGATTCAAATGTAAAATATTCAGATAATAATTTGGAAGTTATGAGATGACAAAATATGAGATTGTACATGAAACATAAGTGGTGCACCTAATGACATTTCAAACATATATACTTGTCCGGCAAGTATACACACAATGCGTCTCATCTGCAAGTTCTGCCCTATAAATCTGAGTTTACACCAACGTATTGGTGCCACATGAGTAGTGAATGATTCTCACATTGCTCCCAGTGGTCACTTCATGAAGAGAAAAATGTGAAATAAAGTTCGCTCAACTCCACCATGAGTTATTGATTCCCGTACTCTACACGGACGGTAACAACCGTTGCCATAGAAAACAACTCGGGGTGTGTTCGATCTGTGATAGGTGCGGTTTATCGCCTTTGCTCACGTATCGTGGATACAGACATGTTTCCGGAAATTAGAGCACGGTAATAATTTACCTGAGGTCAGAGCATGGAGCCGATCGGCTCTCAACCAATCAAATTACGGGTTCAGAAAGAACAACGAGGTCGAATTTAGCTGATGAATTGCAATGACTTATATTCCGCTGCGAAATACAGCTGCGGTATTTTCTTACTTCTCTGTTCGTTTAAACACGCAGAGTATCAGATGCTGCATTATATACATTATGTTGCTCCTGCTGAAGCATTGCAGATGGCACCTCGATGCACTTTGGGAACGATGTTCTCCCAAGGATACGGAATGGTGCTTAGGTGTTGAGGCTACACTCTAAAATTAGTTGGGATCACATTCACTCAACCCAGTTGATTTGGGTTAATTTTAACCGAAATGATTTTAGAGCCAAGCCAGAAATTCAGAAGACTGTCATCTGCAAAATGAGGTCCCCGAGGGTGAATTTAGTGATGCTATCCTGCACAGCAGGATAGCATCACTAACTTTACCCTCTGTGAACCTCAATCTGAATCAGAGTCTCAAAACTGAACAGAAAGAGGAACCCAGAGGATTAATTGGCACACTGAATGGGGTAGCATCATCAAATTCACCCCCTGAGGACCTCATTTTGCAAATGTCATACTGCTTATTTTCAGGCCTGTTTAGAGTGTATGAAAGTATCACTTCTCTTCCCAAATGTTTGGTGTGCACCCCTTTTCAAACAATTCGGCATCAACCACTGAACTCAATATGTGAAAACATGAGAAAAACATGTCTAATTAAATGCAGGAAGTATTTGTCAATTGTTAGTGGAAAGTTTGCTTTTTTCTTCAAAGAACGAGGAACGTGCAGGCAAACTGTCTAGATGATGATACAGATGATGTATGAGTTGATGATTTTTGCAGACCTGCTGCATTAAAAACATGATTTTTGGGTGAATTGTGTACACATAAAATTTTATATCTGAAGTGAAATTCAAACAGCAAAAGTTTATAACCATATGGAAAACTGGAAACTGTGGTAATAAATCTATACGTTAAATTTATATATTTTGTAAGACAAATTCGAAGCAGCTCTTATTAAGAGTGCTAAATCACATTCCGTTCAATAGATCTGTCCTACTTTTTGCGAAATAAACTTTTACGAAAATCTTCACCCAGTCATTGAAGAATGGAACCACAACTATGGCTTTCCGCCAGCGGAGATCGGTATAAATTGATATCATATTATTGTAGCAAATACACAAAAAAGGAAGTTAGAAATGGTATACAATAGGATCATGCGATATCCAGCCACTGTTCTGTCCTTCTACTGCAATGTCAATCGAAATGTAGACATTGTCTTGTTTAGATTGATTGACTCCTGTATATTTTCTCTCCAGACAGGGCCAAGGTGCCGAACATTGTGGGATATCTAATAATTCTATTGCGTGTGAACAAATATACGTATACTATTCGGTTAATACATTGCCAGTGATTGGTAAGGCTTCATTAGTTCCTCAGTGTCTCTTATAAATGGTGTAAATGTCGATGGATATTTCAAAAACGTAAACCACAAAAAATATGCTGAAACTCATCCATTCTGAATAAACTGTATCAAATAAACATAGATGATGTATTATGCAGTCCAAATATCAGTGACTCATGGTCTCAACCGATTCATCCAATCATATTTTGCGGTATACAACTACCAGTATTTCCAAAAACAATTTAAGTCTTTGTGTTGATACCGACTAGTCATCTGCTTATTTGATGGACATAAAAATATAGAACATACCCATAGTAGCTTGGTTTATCAAATGTTCACCACTCGTGGTGAACATTTGGTACACCAAGCTACTTTGGGTAGATTATATTTATGGTATGACGGTCAGATTATTAAAAGTCGCTATTATTTTTTCTTAGCGGACGTCCACATGTGCGAATCTGTTTTTGTTTGCATGAGCCGCGGTCCGCGGTACTTCCGCTGTCAATTTTATCGCTGAAACGGAATGGAAAAAGAAACACGCAAATCACTGGGCCTTTTTTTCATTTTAATAACATAATAACATACTATTTCGTGTTATGAATTCTTTATTTAACACGAGACAATGCATGTTTGTTAATTTTATGTGTCTTAAGGGGTAAACTTATTTAAAAACGAAATAAATATATGCTACTTTTTTCACTGTTAGCGAGGCGACGTGCGATAAATTTTGACAAGTTCGCATTCAGGTCGACGACACCTAAGGTCAACTTAGATGTAGTTCTACTGTAGGTGTAAATTTTAACTATTGAAAACCCATTGCCGGCGATTTCACCACAGTTGGTGTGTAAAGCTAAAATTTATGTCATAAGTTTTTCATGTATAGTAGAATAGGTAATTATGATATAAAATATTGTCATGATCAGGATATAGCGGCGCGTTCCACTAGATAAAATATATGGATTTACATTCACTTCTATTGTGATCTATAAATAAAAGCGGATTCAACAATTTCAATTTGAAACGCATTTGTGTTAGCGTAAAAATATGCAAACGACGCGTTGAACAGTGAAGAATTTATAATAACCGGAACCCCGCAGCGTTAAATTAATTCTAATACTCCTTCTGGCTCCAGCATGATTATATATACAGTCATCAATGTTCCCTATTGGGATGTTGGATTATTATTTTGTATTATATCAAAAATCAAGAGTGTCAGATTGCGGGTGTTATTTAAATGGAAGTAAAGTTTTGATCGAAATAAGTTAGTTCTTAATCAAGATGAAGAGGTTTTTAAAACTGCAGTACTGTAATTTAAAAAGCTGATGGGGAATTTCGACCGGATAGCGATCCAGTCGCGATCCGGTCGAATTTCTCAGTCAGCTTTCTTTCCCTCTACACTGTGGAATCTCTCCCGTCGACAAAGAAATGCGATAACACTGAAGCCTTGATGTTTTCGTGTCAGACAGTTTTACGGGTGGAGGAAGCCGGAATACCCTGAGAGAACCACCAAGAAACGGCGAGCAACTGTCAGACTCCCCAACGTACTAACTCCACACAAGCATGGTTAGCATTGGTTGACCGCCCCCCCCCCCCCCCCCCCACGTCAGCAACCTGGATTAAGTGTCTTCCCCAAAGACACAACGCAGTTACCCCTGGTGGGGATCGAACCGTGAACCTCTCCGTTTTAAATCTCATCGAAAAAAATACCACTTTTCTGATCATAATACTACAGATCCACTTAATTTGAAGTTCCACAAGATCGTGAAATAGTTTAATCTTAACACTGTCGCAAATAGATTGTTACTAAAAGAGTTCATTTCCGGAACATCATTAATGAAGATTGCAATTTGTGATGCGCTCAACACATCTACCACACATGTTTGCAAACGATGGATCGATTTTATGTCCCTAATGAATTTGAAATACATTTTTATCGCAAATCGTAGACTGTTAATACCACACTGCCACGAACCCGTTTCATCGAGGCGGTGGGGGTGGGCGTACTGCAATTGTTACAGTGAAATAAATAAGAAAAATAATGATAATTTGGGCATAATGATAAAGTTCTCAAACATCATTTTTTCCAATGATGAGGAGTCACATTATCTATCCAACTGTTTACACAAAAAACACTTTTGTGTATTGTTTAGTTTGTACGTATCTTGATATGATCTCAGTCAGGAAGCAGATGAAAAACGTTTTTTCGTGTAGTTTGAGAAAATCGTTGCGTTTGACGTGAAAATATATGCTTAACTTATAGAGTGCTACATTAACCATTTACCTGACACGACGGCCAAACCCGACCAGCGCTATTTACAAAAATTACCATTCAATTTTCATTATGTTATGTTTTTTGTCTCATAACATAGGTTATGACCCCTCGTTGGAACGAGCTCGTTCTTCAAGAATTTTGAATTTTTTTTCTTTCCAAGTGTCGTCTGCTTTTCGTGTTAGGTAAAGGGTTAACTAGGTTTGGTTTATTACAATTTACTTAAGAATGCCTATACGCCAGAAAATTGCGACAATGTAAATCCATAATCAAAAAGCTTCTGTTTCTGAGAGCATATGAGGCACAACTACAGACAATTACGCCTTTTACTGGAAGCTACCAGCACTTCGTAACAGAGCCCATATATAGTCAACTAGCTCTCAAACAGGTGAAGCATGCATAACTGCTTCAGAATTAAAGACACTAATTGGCCCCTTCCTTGTCTGCGGCTGCCAAGAAACGTCAGAATGCCAGCATTCTCCTTTCCGTGGCAGCAGCAGTTCACGTACGATGTGGAGCGACATTAACCCTTTATCCAACGTAACGGCCAAAACCGGCCAGCGCTATTCTCAAAAATCGCCAATTAATTTTCAAAATATTTTCATTTTTTGTCTCAAAAACATAGGTTATGACCCCTCGTTGGAACGAGCTCGTCGAGCTCGTTCCAACGAGGGATCATAACCTATGTTTTTGAGACAAAAAATGAAAAAAATTAGTTATTCAAGAATTTTTTTTTTGCAAGTGTCCTCTGCTTTTCATGTTAGGTAAAGGGTTAAAATATAGTGTAAAGTATGGCAGTTCTAAGTGAGAACAGTCTCTTATATATTGGCCATTAAAATGCACATTTCCAAAATCAGTTCGATACGGTTGAACAACACAGTCATTGATATATGGACATTTTAAGATACAAACAAATACCGACATTTCGTTTTATTTTACAGGAAATGAATCTCTTTGCGCACTGCGCAGTGGTAAACTTGAGCAAGTTCATTCCCTCTGTGCAACCGTGTCTTTCAATGAAAGTCTTGTGTAGTCTCTTGTAAGTGTTCTTCTTTCACTCTCACAATAGTTAGCGGACAATCTCGTAATTGCTGATCAACAGCTTAAGCATCACATGGAATTCAATCGTCAATAGTTGTAATGTCCGAAACCAGGATGCAGTGTGACGAACAGATGTTTATCGGAATGTGCGACCAGCGAACATTCCAGAAAACTATTCATTTTGGATCAGTCGCGGCAACGTGGTTAACCTATTTCTGAGGGGAAACTGTGTTATCATAGTCATCGCAAAATGATATGACAGAGCGATAAACATTCCGTGAAAATAATTCGCTGCATTTTCACCAGTGTTAAAATAATAACGCAAATAACTAAACCAAGACTGATTTCAGAGTATTTGATGATCTAGAACTAAAAGACTCACGAGGTGCTGTTATAATTCCAAATATATTTTACCAAAAACTGTTACTATATTTCACTCATTTTGTTAACTTATACAAATTTGAATATTGCTAATATTTTTGACATCATTAACCCTTTGAATCCTGATGATATTTTCCATGTCCGTTCAATTCCATCACATGGAAGAATTCATATTAGTTATTTTGGGGTAGACCAATTAATATTTTCAACGGGCAGCCTTGAGGCTGCACGTTGAAAATATTAATTGGTCTGCCACTGTGCCACACACATTTAGTGGGCAACCATTCAATTTATTAATTTCGGACGTAGAATGATCCTGGGTCAGAAAAAAACGGGCTTGCGAGTTCAACGGATAAAAAGGGGCGTCATTCACAGTATAACTTCGTGAATAGCTTTTTGAAAATGTTGTGTCAAGTATATTTGGAACCACTTACCATTTTTATCAAGGATGCTCGTGAGTTAAAGGTAACTGAAACGTAAGATGTGAAAGTAAGTTTTTTGAAGCCTTGGCACTTGTCAAAAGTTTCCGGTGATAATCCATTCCTTGTCTTCAGATGCCTGATCTGAAGGCGAGGAATGAAAGAACACTTGAAATTGACAGAAGCTTAAACTCAACAAAAAAGTGACAGAAACGTATTAAAATATATTAATATATATTAGTTAAATATTATTTCTCCATTGCCTGTCAATACTTTCTCGGTGATGTTGGGTAATTTCCTAATGGATTATTTACTTAGTTTTTTATGAAACAAATCATTTGCATACATTTCGGTCAAACCTGACGTTATAAATACACAGAAACAAGTCGAACGAGCGCCCCATAATACCTTCCACTGCATCCTGGTTTCGTTCGTAGTTACAGAACCTGACCGGCAGGTGCACATTAGGTACCCTGAGATCGTTTCTGACCAGCAGGAACATCTCTTTGGATACCGATAACAATCATACACAGAAAACCTGACCAGCGGGAGTACAATGGATACTTAGAAAACTGTTTCTGACCAGCAGGAACATCTCTTTGGATCACATATAACTGTAAAAAAATTAATGACAATATGCCATACAAGAGTTCTTCTGTAAGTGGAACTTACAACGGGGCCTTACTGGCTGTCTTTAGGAAAGCTAACTATACCTGAAAATAGAAGAAAAAAACAGCATGTAAGACTGGATAGAATTTGATCTTATAACTTAGATAAGTAACGGATAAAATACCATTGATCTTGAACATCACGATCACAAAATTTATAGGCATTATATATACTTACTTACTTTTCCTTCCTCCGACCTGCTCCGACAAATATTTTATTTATTAAAAAAATTGAGGAATAGATTTTTTTATTCAGCTTTTCTTACTATATAAACTGTTATTATATACTTTATAAATAACCACATTTCTATTGGCTGGATCTTATACACGTCACTGGTACGCAAAAATCCTTGTACACCGGATTTCCGTTGAATATCAACTTTCTAAATATAGCTTTTGGAAATCCCCTCTCTAGTTATATTTTAATCGACATGCATGCGCATTTACATGACTTCCGTCTCATTTTTATGTTATTCTGCAGATGATGACTATTTTATTGTTAAATAAAAGTATTTCTGGTTGATATAATTGAACTTTTAATTGACAAATAGAAGATTGTTTTTGTTTTGTTTTTTGAGGATGATGTATATAAGAAAACAGTTATGGACTTTTGTGGTGGTAAATATGATGTGATATGAACCTAAAAACCTTATACTGACCGAGGCTAACGCCTCGGTCAATAAAAATATTTCAGGTTCATATCACATAACATTCACCACCACAAAAGTCCAGAATTGTAAAATATACTCATTTTGCTGCAACTACATGAAAACTCTATATATACAGTCATACTTAGTGTTTGAACATTTTTGTGATACCCTTCCTCTGTAAGCTGTTGATCATTAACTTGTACATTTCTTGCAGCCCGATTGCTGCCTTTATTCGGAACATTGTCTGCAGTAAAATGTGAAAATCTAGAAACATGAAGCGGGTTGCAAGTCACTCCGCTGATGAAATAATTTTGAAAGGGGTAACGTCATTTCAAATATTTCGCTTGGTGACGTCAGAGGGTAACATATGCTACTGGAGTCGCAAACATATTAGAATCTACGCGAGCTGTCATCCAATCAGATGGCGAGGATTTTAGTCTTTTTGAAACAATAGACCTCCCCTGTATTTACCACTTTAGGTACTTATATTAATTAACCCTTTACCCTGACGTTCGCTTAGAATATCTGACTACAGACAATCGCATACAACTCGAGTTCAGAATCATTACTCACTTTTAACGACGATAAAACGTATTGACTTTGGCGCAATGCTGTGATGTAACACAGCATAACACACAAATGGCTGTCTTAACCTCTTTCCAACAAAGCATAACAGAACATATAATATAATTATTTATTATATGCTAGCCCGTGAATTATCGCAAATTATCTAAAAGATATTCCTCGTTATCCATAGACTCGATGGGTATCGAGGAATATCCATCAGTAGCTTCCTAAATGACGTTACGCTACGCCACATCACGTCGCCTTGAAGGAATGATCAGCTGGTCTTTGTTATTGTTTTGAAACGTACGCATATGGGGTTGAAATGGGCTGAATATTGTGCAATAAAATGTCTCGTACCATATAATAGAAAAGAAAATCTTCTCTATTTTAGTCAATGTCTGGAATTATCTCATGAGTGTGGACCTGAAAGTTTTATTAATAATATTTTCAGGTCCACACGATGAATTTTTTCAGTAGCTTCCTAAATTATGTTACGCTTCAGCGTATGGCATCGCCTTGAACGTCGCCTTGAAAGAACGATCAGTAGCTTTTTGTTATTGTCTTGAAGCTGTTTGCAGTCGAATTGGGCTGAATATTGCGCAGTAAAATGTCACGAAGCATAGAGTAAAAAGAAAATTTACGCTGTGTTGGTGAATATCGGGAATTATCTCATTCGTGTGGACCTGACAGTATTATTTTTCACTCGCGCAAGTACTCGTGAAAAATAAAACTTTCAGGTCCACACTCATGAGATAATTCCCGATATTCACTAAAACAGCGTAGACATCCTCTATATAATTCTAGGTTTCACAACTCAGTCCAGTGCTCAAAAAAACTTTTTTTTCTTTGCGTAGCAAAATGCTCTACATTTCCAAAAATGAATAGCATTTTGTAAAAATTACATAGCAATTTTATACACATGTACAGGAGTCGTGTTATGCTGTTTTGTATTGAATTCTTCTAAGTAGATAGAATACTTTCCATCCATTTCTGGGCATTTCCAAATGATCTGCAACACATGAAACATTTACTACGTTTTTTTTAACTAAACTGCCTGAGAGGGTTGCAAGGACTTGGATATTTTCAAATGGCGTCTTGGTTGATCAAAAGGGTTCTCAAAAAGGAAGTTGGGATTTTTAACTTGATGGGCTTGAAGTTATTTTTAACGGACATTTTATGCAAAATGTTGGAAAAACAGGAAGAATTTAAACCAATAGAATTCATCTTACATATGAAGTTGCTAATGATGTTTGATGGGGAGTTAATCTGAGTTATGCATGGAATGTTCCACAATCAGAAGTAAAGCATCAGTGAACTAGTTTTCAAATTTGTTTGCAAATTTTCATTTACATTTTGCGATACAAGATAATCAACTGCAGCCTAATAGGCTGCAGTTGATTATCTTGTATCGCAAAATGCTATACATAATTGAACATTGTGTAGCTTTTTGCAAGTATTGCATAACAAAAAGCGACGCGACACCGCTTATTTTGAGCCCTGACTCAGTCACAGTTTCAAACAGCAATCTGAGATGGACACTGACAGGTTCAACTTGTATATTTGACAGGTACAGAATTTATGTGAACATGACATACTAACAAGTAAATTTTCTTGGATCTGAATGAGACTGTGACTTAAAATCATGATCCATTTTTCAGACTTTACCAATACCAATCTCTAGACTTATTATCATTTACTGGAAAACACTCTCTAAGAAAACTTTCATTGACCCTTTACCCAACATGAAAAGCAGACGACACTTGTAAACAAAATTCTTGAATAACTATTTGTTTTCATTTTTGTCTCAAAACCATAGGGTTATGACCCCTCATTGGAACGAGCTCGACGAGCTCGTTCCAAAGAGAGGTCATAACCTATGTTTTTGAGACAAAAAAAATAAAAATATAATGAAAATTAATTGGCGATTTTTGAGAATAGCGCTGACCGGTTTTGGCCGTTACTTTGGGTAAAGGGTTAAATGATAGTAAGTGGGATTATTGTCGGCTCTACATTGGCACTTAACACATCTCCATGATATTATAAACTTTACGTCCCACAAAATTCCCCCTTGGAATCCCGGAAGAGAAAGCTATATTAAAGCTAAATTTAACTACTCTTTGTCTCTTCTGGTGGAAGGAAGCACTTGAAAATATATTTAGGCTTCAAGGAATGAATCAACACCTACGTAAGCTTTCTGCAGGGTGCGCTACCCAATTGACTAATGCTACTTCAACCACCTACATTGAACTATATAACGTTTGTTATAATACTGGAACACCTTTCTATTGGGTCGGAAACATGTCCACATAGTCGGGTGCCAATTTGGCCAATTGCACTAAACTGTTAATTTATCACCAAACAATCTGCAATGGCTAAAATTTTGGCACCAGAAAAAGTTCATTTCATTTGCAACAGCGAAGAACGCTATCGATGGCGAAACATATAGAAACAAATATATTATTACGTACTGGAAGGAAATTGTCAGTTGGCAATAAAAGCAGAAACAATAACCGATTTTCATTAAACACACCCAAAATGTAATCCAGTGATTTTGTCAGTAAGATCTCAGAAAGAGTAGTTGGCCAAACTTTCAATGATAATTGTCAGTGCGTGGTAATTGGTCATTGTGTTTTCTTCAATAAACCATTGTAGGTTGTCAACTTCACAAACGATAGCATTTAATTAGACAAATATTTCACACCGTCGCGAGTGACTAGCGACAGGGTGAACTATTTATCTAATTAAATGGTGCCTTTTGCGAATACTCACGGCCCACAAAGCCCTGTGGATTAACAATAATTAGTCGATTAATCTGTTTTTATATAACTTTGGTGACCGTCCTTTTCGCCTATGGAGGTTTTCGTCAGAACTGTCGGATTTTCCCATGATCAATTATCCGTTCACTTTTGAAACAACTGCCAGTTCAGTTTTTTTCAAAACTCGACCCATTTATTTTGATCACACAGTGATAAAACACCCCTCCCCTCCCATTAGAAGGCCCACAAAGCCCTGTGGATTAACAGTAATTAGTCGATTAATCTGTTTTTATATAACTTTGGTGACCGCCCATTTCGCCTATGGAGGTTTTCGTCAGAACTGTCGGATCTTTCCCATGATCAATTATCCGTTCACTTTTGAAACAACTGCCAATTCATTTTTTTCAAAACTCGATCAATTTATTTGGATCAGACAGTGATAAAACACCCCTCCCCTCCCATTAGAAGAGTCAACCGAGCAAACTATTCGGACAACGAACGCACCCAATTGATAACTCCTTATATTACAGCGTTCGTGTCAACTATTACTTTTCTTGAAAGCGTTCATTCTGATTAGTTTTAGCCTTTGGCTACTGAGATTAAAGATTCGTCTCCCCTTCTTTACTGGTTGAATGCTAAAAGCCACTTTCAGGGCTTTCAGAAAAATGAGGATACCAGAACAAAAGCCAACATTTTCCTTGCTCATGTTTCATATTCAGTCAACTGCGAATAATATTTTATTTATATATATTTGTTTTATGATAAATTATTGGAGAGTGCCTGTGGGCACTCTCCAATAATTTGTCATAAAGCAAATTCTGAATAACAAATTCAGAACGCCAAAAATAATTTAGCGCTCAGACAGTGACTGAACAGCCGTGCAATGTAATGAAGCCGAACTAAATATCAGCTCCCAGGTTCTCAGTCATCGCAGACATATCAAATTAGATGTTGTTCAGTCCTGTTCAGTATTGAAGAAAATGTTAGTCGTAATTTTACAGCCATTTTAGGGCTTCTCGTGACTCTATTGGTCCCTAATAATATCTATTAAACCTTCGGGGGCCATAATCTAACTCTGATAACTTTTCCTGCACACAGAATAGGGGGACAAACATGCGGTCTCTGGATAAACTCGAAGTTAAATTATAAGTACCTTTGTAGTTATTTGTAGGCAAGTCTTGGCTATGTGGGCAGCCTAGATTAGCCTAGAAACGACTGCAAAGCCACAGGCTGTTGTGTGACAATGTATAGTAAAGATGATGATAAAACATCTCCAAGTCTTTAGGAGCGAAATTACATCTTATGAAATGGGACAAAAATACATAGAAGATAAGCCAAACTATCTTTGACTTTGGTAAAATTTAAAGATCAAATATTAACCGTCTTTTTTACTGCAACATTTTAAGGCAGTAGTACTGCAAGCTGTAACCTTTTTTGTCACATCTTTAACGCTGCTTTTCACAGTGTGGGCAGGAATTAAACATCCCGTGGGTATTTTTTTTTTTGGGGGGGGGGGGGGGGGGGAATACTTCGCTGTCCCGATATTCATTTTAGTGGATGTAAATGAGTGGAAGTTAAATATTTACCTTCAGGTGTTAATGTAGAGAGTAATTCTTTAAGCTGATATAACTCATCAAAATGGACCACATCGCCACATTCTTGAAAACTCGTTGGTTTCTCCTTCTTTATCTTGTCTAAAGGAGGGGACACCATTGTATCTTCGTCGCTGACATCGGAATACATTTCCGTGTCGCGTCTGTCGGGACTGCAATTACCAAACTGTAAACAAGGAATTTTTGAGAGAATAGCCAGCTGTTCCTCGAGGAATTCTGTTTCTAGTTTGGGACTTGGTGTTTCTGGTAAGACAATGGCATCAAGAAACTCTTCTATATCATTCATATCAATGACCGGGTAGTTTTCTTTGTCATCTTGATGAGGGGTGATTGGTCGAACATCGTAGGGTTCGTCTTGCCTCAGTATGCGTTTACTGTCTTCGAATTCGATTCCTATATTGTCGAAGAAGCTTTGGACAAAATTTGCATCAAATCGTGGCAAATCTTTCTGTCGGACCGATGAGTTTGGTCGCTGTTGTAGCTGCTTTAATCTGACAGTTGTTGGCTGCAAAACTATAGGTTTGGTATCTTTGCCGAGATAAGGATTGGGAGATGATACTGGTGACGGGTCTGGCGTAAGGTAACCTTCAGGCACAGACTGGCATGGTACTACTGCATCGTCATTTATATTTGGCTCAGCCTTTAACAGCACTGGGGAAAGTTGTTTATTTTTTATGTCTACACATTGGAGTCCAGGGTTAAAGGAAGGTGCACAAATGACTTGAGGTCCACAGCACCTGTCAATAACTGGGATTTCTACAATGCCTTCTGTCGAATTGCGATAAATGTTGGACTCGACCCTGAGATTGGTTGAGGATGGTGTCGAATTCGAGTACGTGCCTGAGCTTCCGTCGTGAAGTCTCGTCATTCTGTTCAGTTTTCTCTGTTTGCAAGGCGTATTGCCGACCTGCAGCTTTCTTTTCAACGCCTTCAGTGTGTCGGGATGTCCGACTTGACCTCCTTGGCCATTCTGAATGCCGAGTGGCTGTAATGTGTCTCCCCTTCTTTGGTAGGCAGGAACAGTTTGGGTCGGTAAAACCGTAGCACAGTCTGGAAAGGTGTAGTCGAAATATGGAATATTTGGCAGCATGGACGGTGGTAGTGCATGATATGTCTGGGAGCGACGTTGGTGAAGCGAAAGTTCTTCACTCGGCCAGTATTGACTGCACGCCAGCTCAGAGTTTCTAGGATAAGACGACGAAAGTAGATGACTCTGTGCTTTGAACTGATAAGCTTCCTTCTCACTGAAAAAAAAAGTAAAGCCTTCCTCAAAATCTGAAATATTCAATACCTGTTTATTAATAGGTAGAAGAAAAAAGTAAAACCTGCATCAAACTCTAAAGTGTCCAATGCCTGTTTAACTTTATTAGCAGACTCATGGACGTGTTGGAAAGTGTGTGATTTCAACTTCTATTTGCTTGTACCTGGTTGTCCAGCAGCACATCCCACTGACAGATCTCGTGGATGAATTCGTGCTAACAGCGCAAAAAAAAACATTTTTAGACGAAGGAAATCAAGAACACCGAATATTCGTACAGAGGTACAGTGTAGTCTACTCACATTTATTGGTGTAAGGTTAAATTATTACTGCTTCTCACTACAGGGAATGTCAAGGTATTGCTCCTCCCTCAGAATTTGCGGATGTAAAGCAACGCCACGTGCAAACACAAAAGGAAAGTATCGATACTTTGCTTTGTCAAAACTGGAGCTGGGAAGTTTTGATTTTTCAGTTTCGGTTCGGTTTCCCTACTTGTTAAGAACAGACAGTAAATAAGACATCAGGGTCCTTAACACTGAAAAAAGTCTTCATTAGTTTGTAAGACACCAATCAGCACAAAAGCCGTGTCTTTTAGTATCTCCATTGGTTCTGCCTAACTTACCTATGATCATTTTTTGGAGTTCTAGGAGATCAGTTGCTGAGCCTAACATGAAAAGCAGACGACACTTGCAAACAAAATTCTTTCATAACTAATTTTTTTCATTTTTTGTCTCAAAAACATAGGTTATGACCCCTCGTTGGAACGAGCTTTAATTGGCGCCATGATTTTTGAGAATAGCGCTGGCCGGTTTTGGCCGTCACGTTGGATGAAGGGTTAAGTTAGAAAAACTGAAATCGGGGTAACAAATGAATAAAGTTCCTCTAATCTATGTTTTGTTGTTACAGTTCTCCCTTACTGACTCGCCCGGTGGATGCGTCCATTAGAGAGGAAATGTGACAATGAGAGAACGTATTCACCCCAATGTAGTCAAGAGGAAGTGACCAGAGTTCAAAGGGGGGCAATTGTCCAGTTCTCTCCAATTAAGATAGTTTGATCAGTTCATACACAAACACAGCAAAACCTTTCGGTCGGTTTCTGGTGGGTCTTGCGGTTCGGGTTTCCGGTTTGCAGCAAAAAGCGGAACAGAACTGGAAAACCGAAAACCCGCCCAGCCCTAGACTCAAAAATGCTGAAGTCTTGACATTTTTGTCCCTGTTAAGAAAATGGATGTACAAAATGGGTGAACGATTGCCTCGAAAAAATATGGCAACCCATTTTTCGCTGGCCTGTATGACCGGATTTTTGACAAGAACCTACACTAGAAATGCCATTAGTATTCATTTTCAACACTTCCAGAACCACATTCGACTTTATAGTGATGAAAAAACTTAGTGTACTTTGAATTTAAATCTGGAGTACAGTGACGTAAAACACTGCTGAAAAGTGCTCAAATAACCCTTTCTACAGTGTGTCACATTACAGCCCCTACTCGGCTCAACGAAAGAATTTCATCAAATAAGCCGCAATGTTTTAGGTTGTTCACACTCGCCTTAATATTACTTTTTAGGGTGGGTAATTCCTAAAAGGCGCAATCCCCCTGACGTTCTTGACAATTGGTACCATTTCAATGTGAACAGACCATCGAGTGAGTTAACCTTTTAACTGGTAGAGTACTGGAAGCTCTTATTTGGGCTTTATTCTGGGGTGCAGGTACCACAACTTGAAGGCTCTTATCCAGAGGATGTGCTTTGTATCATCTCTAAAGTGATATTATTTAGTCTGTAAGGGTTTGCCTTGTTACCATTTATGGGAGAGTTCCCATAGACACTCTCCCATAAATGGTAACAAGACAAAGACATATGAACAAGATTTGGTAGATAGCCAAAAATAATTTAGCACTCTACCAGTTAACCAACGCACACAATATCAAAATTTATTATTTTAAATAACATTTTTTCAAAATTTTCAGAAGATTTCAAGAGAACCCCATTGGAACGGGCTCGATGAGTTTTTTTATGGATTTATTGATTATTTTTTTTTCTGAAAAATATATTTTTTCAACTGCCCAATTTTTATATTACGCGGTGGATGCGGTCGATTCTTCAAGTAAAGGGATTAACCCTTTACTCAACGAATCGCCCGCATCCGCCCGCGTAATATGCAAATTCAGCAGCTGAAAAAATATTATTTTTCGAAACATTTCTACAAAACCATACCATGTGACCCCTCTTTGGAACGAGCTCGTCGATATGGTTTTGTTGAAATTTTTAGAAAAAATGAAAAAAATTATATTTAAAATAATAAATATTGAAATCGTCTGCGTTGGGTAAAGGGTTAATCTTTGTGATAGAACTCTAAATACCATTTCAATGAGACTGTGCTTTGTTCAGGTCATATCTATAATATTGCAAACCATATTTCTTAGTTTTACCACGTTTTACCGAGTGGAAATAGCATTCCGACAAGAAAAAATGAAAGCTGCTAGATTTTATTTTTCAAAAGGAAATTATTAAATGTAAACAATGTTTTTTTACACTCACCTTATCACTTGATGCGTGCAGATAACTACCGGCTCGTCGCTTCCTGGTACAACTGCCTGGCGAATCTGCATTACAGTATTAACCCAAACAATTTCCATAGACTTCTTCAAGAGTCTTACTGTCATTGAGCAGCCCACCTCATGTTTTGACTTGATCACTGCAACGAAAAACAATATTCCTTGAAGGACCTCCCCTTTCAACAAACTTTACAGTTCTAATCTTGATTTGTAAACTGTTTAATTCTATAAATTACTAAGGTTTTACTAATTTCGTTGTTTTCCTCTCTGATTTGTTAACTGTTCAGCTCTATACACTAATATGGTTTTAATAATTTCGTTGTTTTTCTATCTTGGCAAAGAAAACTGAGAGGTCTGTCTCCTTTGTAATTATTCATTCATTGGTGTTTAGGGCCAAATATTTCTGCACAATGGCAAATCGTGACCGCAACATGGAGATTAAGTCAAGTTTAGTCAATCGTTTATACCCATGTTGCCCATGTGAGAGGACTAACCACAGGCTTTGGTGACTGGAACATATTTTACCAGTAAAACAGGGCTCGTTTACCATACTTTGAATCTAACGTACTAAGTTGACAATATTCAGAATTCACCCTTTACCAAACGTAACGGCCAAAATCGGCCAGCTTTATTCACAAAAATCACCATCCAATTTTCATTTTTTTTTTTACTTTTTGTCTCAAAAACATAGCTTATGACCCCTCATTGGAACGAGCTCAACGAGCTCGTTCCAATGAGGGGTCATAAACTATGTTTTTGACACGCAAAAAATGAAAACAATTAATTATTCAAGAATTTTATTTGCAAGTGTTGTCTGCTTTTCATGTTACGTAAAGGGTTAAAATCGACAATACATTTTTATTACATCGTCAGTCAGAAAAATTCGAGGGCTAGCCGCTATAAAATACCGAGGTTCGTGGTATCCAGTCAGATGATGGTCGAGGGCGAACCCTATAAACAATAAATAATTTTGTCTGGTGCTGAAAATTGGAACAGTTCAAAGGAAGACGTAAATAGAAATGGTCAATCGCCAATAAGAAGCAATCATAGCTTCCTCACACGACCATATATGACTGCTGTTATCCTAAACGACTGATCAAACAATTTCTTCTGCATGTCGGTTATACTACAAAACAACCACTTTTGACTTCTATTTAATTATTGGACACCTTAAGTATGTATACTTGTGTATATTGTCAAGAAGCTATACAACGCTAGCTGCTTCAACACTTTATGGTGAGATCCTGAATAGTATTGTATTAACTTTTTACCTAAAATGGATACCAGACGACACTAGTAAAAAAAAGATCTTTGAATAAATAAAGATTATAAATTTCTTTGTCTTAAAAACATAGCTTATCGCGACTATTTTGAAAGGCGCGCGTGGTAATGTTATGAAAAGGGCTAAACAACACTATTTACTATTAATTTGAGGAAATTGTTTCAGTATTTCGACGGCTGAGTGCTAGAATGTTCTATGTCCCATAGGGGACATAGAACATTCTAGCACTCAGGCGACGATTTGTTGAAAGGGCCAGTAACATTACTTAGAATTAAACTGTTACTTCCCCCACCCCAATCCAAATCCAACCTATCAATTTAAGGATCATTGTGTCTTTTTCATATGAAGTAGATAAGGGCTACCCCCCTTTCTCCTCCATGTTCACCTCCAACAACAATATAACCACATACTTAAACGACTTACATTGTACATGCTTCTCTCGAGCTTCATGTATATCATCTGGATGAAGAAGCGAGTACCATGAAAGTCCTTTAGCATCAGAATCGTTCACACCAAGATGGAACTCACCACTGAAAAAAATAACAAATCATTTTAATGAAATATTTATCCAGCACGTAGGAAACCTAGACGACTCTCTCTCTCTCTCTCTCTCTCTCTCTCTCTCTCTCTCTCTCTCTCTCTCTCTCTCTCTCTCTCTCCCTCTCTCTCTCTCGTTGACATCGCTCCCCTTTGTATTTGGGGCTCAGTCTGCCTTTTATTATGTTAGTGGGCAAATATGGGAAACTTGGGAGAGCATGAATAAAACGACGATAATTCCAGTAGAATCTAAAACTGTTCATGAATTCAGTTCAGTTTTTAACCCTTTACCCAACGCACAGGATATCAAAATTTATTATTTTAATTAAGTTTTTCAAATTTTTCAAAAAATGCAATAAAATCTTATCCTGTGACCTCCCTCATTGGAACGAGCTTATCGAGCTCGTTCCAATGAGGGATCACATGATATGGTTTTGTTGAATTTTTTTCAACTGCTCAATGTGTAAATTGCGTCAGATTCGTTAGGTAAAGGGTTGACGCAAGATAGTCTGAGAAGTGTATCCGCCATATTATGAGACGGTGTATTTATCACCATAAAAAAACAAATTTCACACCCAACAAATCACCGCTGAACCACACTTCCATCAGAAATAAAACTCGTTATATTTTGTTTACAAATAGCTTCCCTGGATCTTTTAAACAAGATCGTGTTCATCATATACCTGGTCCAGTTCAGGGTTTAGGAGTGTTTCACCCTTTACCAACGCACGCGATATCAAAATTTGTTACATTAATTACCTTTTTTTTCAAATTTATCAAAACAAATTCAACAAAACCATATGACATGACCTCTCATTAGAACTCGTTCCAATGAGGGGCCACATAATATGGTTTTGTCGAATTTTTTTAACTGAATAGTTTTAAATTATGTGGGCTGATGCGGCTGATTCGTTGGGTAAAGGTTTAAGACAAAGGTGCAGGAGCGCGGTGACTCAGTGGTTAGAGCATTTAACTAGGTCGACGGGTCGATGCTGACCAGCGGTAACTGCGTTGTGTCATTGGCCAAGACACTTAATGCCGATTGCCCATGTATGGTCACAGTGGCGCTGTGTACTTGAGGGTACTGGAAGTCGATGGTGCAGTTGCCTTCAACCGCTATTAATCCTGCATGTTCAGAGTTAGAACGTTGGGAAGTCTGAAAGTTGCTCACCGCTGCTCTGTAGTTCTCTCAGGGTTCTCTGGCCTCCTCCACCAGTTAAACTCGAGCCAATACTATAAAACGTTTACAATTGTATTTTCTAGAATTGAATTTACCACCTATTAATATAACTGACTGAAATGAATCATTAGCATTTTAAAAGATATGGCAATTTGCCAACTGGCAAATTGCCACATCTTTGAAATTGCTAATGGTTCATTTCAACTCATTTAAAAAACATAACTAGAAAATACAATTGTAGAAAATTCTCTTGTAAAAGTTTTACTGAATTGGTCCCAGATGTGACTCTGGCTGTTGAAAGTGTCGTTAAACCCCACTAAACAAACAAACAAGACAAAGGGGCAATTTTGACCTCAAATGTCTGGGAGTTAATCACTTCACCATCCAGCCTGTGATCCAAGACTGATACACGTTTGCAGTTTTCGTACAGCCGTACAATGTACGATAAAACCTGTGGAGACGAAGTATTGGGTGTGGCTGAATTGAAGATGATTATTAGTAAACATCTGTACTATTTCATGCAATACAAAAGAGCGTAAAATTGGTTTGTACTATCGCTCCCGCAAAGCACACAGTGCTAACACTTGAATGTTCTTCGCATATAAAATGAGAATTTTTGTTTCACTTTGTCTTTTTTGTAAACTCTCCACTCGAAAGGAATATTAGTAATGAACTGAAGTGTGCGTCCTCTCACACACGATGAAAGCTTTTACCAGATTTAAGTATGTCTAATACCAACCATTTTATCTCAAATTAACACATCCCCTGCAATGGTCCCCTGAAAAATACTTGCTTTTACTGTTTAATGCGATTTATTTATTTATTTTATTTATTTATTTATTTATTTATTTATTTATTTATTTATTTATTTATTTATTGAGATGTAATGACACTTTCTACGGCCAAGGTCACTTCATGTCGGACAGTTTTATGGGTAGAGGAAGCTGGAGTACCCGGACAGAACCACCGAGCAACGGCGAGCAAACGTCAGACTACCCAACGTACATTGGTTGAAGACAAGTGCACCATCGGCGTGCAGTACGCCTTAGTACACAGCGCCATCATGTCCCCACGTGGGCAATCGGGATTAAGTGCCTTGCCCAAGGACACAACGGTGGGGATCGAACTGTGGACCTTTCGGTTTTAAGTTCAATGCCGTAACCACTGAGCCACCGCGCTCCCACTTAACCCTTTACCCAACGCAGACGATATCAAAATTTCTTATTTTAAATATCATTTTTTTAATTTTTTCAAAAGTTTTTAACAAAACCATATCATGTGACCCCTCTTTGGAACGAGCACGTCGAGCTCGTTCCAAAGAGGGGTCACATGATATGGTTTTGTTGAAATTTTTCGAAAAATAATATTTTTATTTTTTCAGCTGCTGAATTTGCATATTACGCGGGCGGATGCGGGAGATTCGTTGGGTAAAGGGTTAATGCGATACATGAAGGCAGGCAGTTAATGTTCTACCTAAAGTAGAGTATTAACTGCTTGGTTCAAACAGATACATCTGGGTGGTGTGGTGTAATTGCAACAATATTGACTGATTGCAACATATTTTTTCTCTCTAGGCCGGTGTTCCGGCAAGGACCGGCGGCTGGGAGTGAATTGTCGCTGAAACACCTGTGTTTGAAGTCTCCACACTCACTGGCAAATATTTTCATCATATCCAAAATAGCATAAAAAGCTTAAGGTGCTATAAAGTTATGGAAAGTTAGCGTGAAAATAGGAGATAGGTTATTTTAGACGCCGTCAATAATCTAAACAAAAAATAATGATTTGTCAAATTTCGCTGTCCATTCATATTTGTGAACAATGCTTCGCAGTTTAGAACACCAAAAATGGAAAATTATAACATGTTTATAGATTTGTCGCCATCAAAAATACATGTCACCGCCAGACGTGTAATTTGGGTGTTGTGGAGATCCTGGAACACTTTCTTCTAGAATGCCCAGAATACCAGTCTAAAAGAATAAGATTCACTGGGAGTATAATGGTTAAGTGGGATGGAAGAATGAAGGACATGTGGTTAGTGAGAGACTCAAAGGAGAGGGGATTAATATGCTAATCGGAGAGATTGGGAAGAATGGGGCAAGGGATGTCATCAAGCAGTTCGTCTCCGAGTGTTGGGAGGAGAGAAGAAGTGTGGGAATAGGGAGGCAGTTGGGAGTACAGGGATAACCAAGGCCTTCTCACCCGAGAACCGCGACAAATCAGCGGCCGGCGAAAGTGTTATTATTATTACCTATTTTCAAGCTAAATTCCCATTACTTATATATTACCTAAAGCAAAATTTCAACCAGTGGACGTCCGGGTCTAACCTGAGGTTCATTGGCTGAAACTTTGTTTGGGCTTATTATGCTTTGTCACAGATCATGAATATATATATAGTTATTATCCCAGTGAAAGTACCATTCTGTGAGTGTTTTTGAGCCCATTTGTTCACCGTATAAAACATTAAGTCCAGTTTTCTTTGTAAGTTACTGATGTTGTTGGTGCCGATGCCCTTATTTTGTTGCTGCTTGTGCCGTTTTGTTGTAAATGTTGTTCCAGTTATTGGTTTGCCATTTTTTCTCTTGTACTCTATTTTATTGGTTTGTTTTGTTTTGTTGTTTTTTTTCGGGGGGGGGGGGGGGTCTTTTTTATCTGTACTTGCCCTTTTCTTGCTGCTGTCGTTCCATTCGCGGCGGGTAAAGACACGTACATAGTCAACGTGTGCGCTTCAGTATGTTGACATACGCCTTCCATCCATCCGCGGTAGTCCGAGACACATAAACATTTTTATTTGGACCGGAACAGTTGATATGGAGAGCGTGTGTCAATTAGGTCGTTTGGTCAGTCTTAATTGACTGGCCATTCTCTTTCCTGTAAGGTTTTTGAAAAGCGGCTTGTTCGATATGTGTTTATCGGATATACTTTTAAATAAGACATAAATAAAATAACACAAGGACACAGCACACACAAATTCATATAAAATGGTGACTCACTTTCGAGTGATTTCCAAGAGAGACATGTCAAGTTTATGAACTGTTTTGAATACCATGGTGTTGTTTTGTATGAGGCTTTCTTTGACATCGGGTGTTATGAGAGGTGTGCATATCGCCATAAAAATATGACTGTCCGAATTTGATTCTTCTCCAGGTACCGGGACGAAATGACCTTTCACATGCATAATCTGAAAATAAATATTGAAGTGATTTTAGTTCAAAGCACCAGCATGATAATAACATATGGGTAATTTTTTTATACGGAGTAACATGAGCAGGGTAATTTGACGTGCCACGTTGAGTGTTGACGGCATTGCCGCCACGTTTTTACGCACGAACAACGCGGGGTATATTCGCTAGCGACATTCAATCTGGCGGAGCTGATTTTTCTTCACAGTGCTTTACTGATCAAATATTTAGTAAAATGAACAACCCCCACATCTTATCCACTATGTGCTTTTATTGGTAAATCTACTGTCAAATATTCTGCTCTAAATTCGCGGTGAATTGTGGATCTGGTGTAGGGCCTTCGTGAAGGCTGCACGTTGAAAATATTGAATGTTCTTCCCCCAAGTAACGAATGTACACTCTTCCAACTGATGTCACTGAACTGAGGTGGACGATACCATCAGGATTCAAAGGCAGGAATCAAAATAAGCAGTATCGCATCGCATTTCGCTTTGCAAAATTCAGAAAAAGCTATGCAATCATTAAATATGATTAGTGAAATGCCATGCACATTCTCAAGTTCTATATCATGGTGGACAATTGGGCATTAGTCCTAACCTGTAGCTGCTTGTCTGGCAGAAACATGATGGCTCAATGGTAAATCATCAGTTCATGGACCACCAGGTAGAATACCTGGTGGTCCATGAACTGCCGATTTGCCTCCAAGTCCTCAAGGATCCACTCGAGTAAAAAGGTTAATTGGGGATAGACGCCCACTCACACGATGGCAGAGTACCAAATCAGTATGTCTGTACCGTACATTTATGTATCAGTAATGCATGGATCAAACCACTTGAAACTTTGAAAGCTACAGTTGTGAAAGAGTTAAAGATTTCACATCTGTTGGTGCCAGGCGGCACTACAGAAATTTACAGACCCGGGTAATGCTGCTACTGCAAAATAATAGCAACATTACCCGACTGTATACATTTCTTTGTATTTTTGTTTTCTTAACGTAGGCTAACCACTAATATACATGTAACTGAGTATTAAGTGCTTTCTAGAGAACAAAAGCACTCATTATTATAAATTGAATTTGAAACATGAAAATGCTACACAATTTTCAAAATATACTATACATTTTTTGAAAATGTATATAGTACGGCAAAACAGTCTTGTAATAAATTGAATAAACAGTCTTGTAATAAATTGAATATTCGATTTACTAAATTGTATATACAATTTAGTAAATTGAATAAACAGTCTTGTAATAAATTGAATAAACAGTCTTGTAATAAATTGAATATTCGATTTATTAAATTGTATATACAATTTAGTAAATTGAATATACAGTCTTGTAATAAATTGAATAAACAGTCTCGTAATAAATTGAAAAAACAGTATTGTAATAAATTGAATATTCAATTTAGTAAATTGAAAAAACAGTCTTTAAATTGAATAACCAGTTTCCTAATAAATTGAATAAATTGTCTTGTAATAAATTGAATATTCAATTTACTAAATTGAATATTCAATTTACTAAATTGAAAAAACAGTCTTGTAATAAATTGAATAAACAGTCTCGTAATAAATTGAATAAACAGTCTTGTAATAAATTGAATATTCAATTTAGTAAATTGAATATTCAATTTAGTAAATTGAATATTCAATTTAGTAACTAAACATCACATGTCGCTTCTACGCCGCCGTAGTATAGCATTTTGCTATGCAAATAAAAAAAAGTATTTTGATCCCTGTTCAAAGGGTTAAATTTTCACATCACATTCATATAATTTAAAATGAAACTTTCGCTTGCTTGTCCAAAACCGCCTATTTTAACTGACGCAACAGTGTGTACATATGTAAGTAATGAATCAAATGAAAAACAAATGGGAAACTGGTCTAATGCAAACTAGAAACACCTGCGGGCATTATAACTTCTCTTGCAAGTATAAATCCATTAAACTAAAATAGCTTCACCCATTTTGAAGATCTTTTCGAGGTCAAGCCCCTGTCTCTGTCTCGTAAACGACAAGATTGTTGAAGTTTTTGATTTGTTGGTGGGGAGATTTGTTGATGGGAAGAAATGTGGAAAGCTGGTATATACCTGAAGGGAATGCCAAACCCCTGGCGGGTTAAATAATGGTGTGTTTTGTCACTGTCTGTGGCTTGCATATTAATATTATTTAAGATGCTCCTAATATATCATCTTGTCAGAAGAATACAAGGTGCAACAAATAGCACAGTGACAATGACAAATGATGTACCGTCTGAAAAAGTTTTGTTCTCATAAATGACAGTGTTGCGGATTGACTGTTTAACACATTGTTCTGAGTATCTAGAATAGTTGTGACTAAAAATCAGTGGTATTATAATCAAAACGTTTGTTGGCATCCGTAAACTCCGAAAAATTGTTCCTTCCGCTTCCATTTATTCAATTTGTGCTTTTCACAAGTTTACAATTTTCTAATTATACATAATTCGGGGTGGGGTGTTGTGCGAAAGTACTGTCAGTCAAAATCAGTCATGGGATAAAAAATAGAATACTTTGTTTAGAATGTGTCTTTATTGGATATTTCAGCAGCCTCTGACAGCAATTCATAAAATAAAACTTTACCGGGTTCGTTTCAATAACAAATATGAAGTCAGGTTATATATATATATATATTACGATCAATTTTGTATTGAACTTTCACAGTTACAATAAAGTCAGTGCCCTGCTGTAACACGTGGCAAGAAAACCCCGTTAGTACTTTCAAACATATATATATACGATGGTGTTCCGTTTACTTGCAGCTACTAAACACCCGTGTTGATGTCATCTTGGCATTCTCGACAGACACACCAAGTGAAATTGTCCACCTGAGATGACGTATTCGTGGAATATTTTAAACAACTGTGAACTATCCTTTCTACTTTCGAACCAACAGCACACCATAGTTGTTTTGAACATTCCATGCTCATGTTACCTGAAATGGGAACGTTTTTCATACATAGCTTGTCGTAAAAGCCTAGCCACTACCGAACCACCCACCCAACCCTAACCCACACATACTCACAATTCGTATCTCAGATACACTTTCAAAATCGCTCCGCGACCCCTACAAGGTGATACTGTTTCGGGAAAAAATTTTAAAAATCCTTTTTCTGATGACGAGTGAAATATTATTCGACCAGCACTACACGCATTGTTCACGATGGCCGCAAAGAAGTTAGGGATGGGGGTAAGAAACTGATCATTCTAGTTCAAACTAGCCCAGTGTTTAGGATATGACAAATTAAGATGCAATTTGTTTCTGACCAACGCTTGTTTGACAGGGATTGCGTATCTACTATGGGGAAAGGATTTCTGGTAAAATTAAAATATACAAAACATGTCAGTGTCCATGAACGAAAACGTTTTGCCGACGATAAATGATCTGTATCGTTTTTTATTTTAGTTAATATTTTTTTGGTGGTGGGGAAGGCTTTCTTGTGTATTAACACGTTCGTAAAACGCTAAAAAAGAGATAAAAGAACAATACCACAGGCCTTAAAATTCTTCCCAACTAACGACGGTAAACGCTGTACCCAAATAAGATAAATGCGCCCAAATTATACAGAGTTTGAAACTTTTTCCAAGGTTTTGCAGTGTTTCGGCAATATATGCATGGTTTGGCCAGGTTCCCTAATGCTTGTAATATAGCTTAGAGCTTACCTTCGAATCAAACAATGCAACAGACAAATAATTTTTTAAAAAACCCACAGAGTTCGCGACGACGATTGCTTTTCTGTGGCGAATTCCATATGATCATGCACTAAAAGCTTGAGATCTATTATATTCATATTTGTGGAATTTCTCAGTGAACGCCATGCGTAATTTACATTCAAATAGACCTTTGACTCGACACTGGGAAACTAAGAAGCCTTCTCGAGTTTGTCGAGTAAATTTACGTCAAAGGGTGGTAGGAGGGAACAAGTGATCATGGTGAAGACCTATAACAAGGGGTTGTAAACTAGCATTTTACGACGGAGGACCTAAAACCTAAAACAGACGCCAAGAAGAAGAAAATACCTGTGTTTTTTCTCCAACCATGCAGGCAACATCCATATTTGTCGTTGTGTCCAAATTAGACTGATCTAAAGGTCTGCAATACCAGTCGAAATCGAATGAACATGTAGGAAACAAAAAACACGAGACGCGTCCAAATGAAGACACACAAGTATCCATTTTACAGTTTTGTTCAATTTAAAGTATTATTAATCAGCGAGAACCAAATAAAAAAAACAGTTGAAATGTTTCCCTGCATCAAATTTCGGTTGTCATTGTATCTTGTAACTCTGCTCTGTAGTAGATGGGTTACGACCTCTTTCACACGAGAAACCTAACAACACACCCTTGATTTGTAACCTTATCAACAGACGTAATTATCCCCACGCCATGCGTTCCTTCGAGATAATGCGATAAAAATCGATATATCCTCCTGTTTCTCTGAACATACTAAAAAAAATTCTACATGGTAAGAGATTGAATGAAATAGACAATTCCGTAAAATACAATATTAACACCTGAGGCCAGAAATTATATTGGATGGAAATATGTTATATTGGATGGAAATATTATATCTCTGTAACCATATCCATAGAGACACACTGGTATTTTCACAGGCTTTCAGAAAATGAATGGCGTCATTGAGTTCTCAAACCACCAGTCTATACGGTAAGGAATTCGACGCTGTTAGGGCCTTGAACCAGTCTAGTCATGAAATAATCCATCGCCAATGTTTGCATTCACTCGTCTAGAATATGTCAGTTGGTCGGAAAAGCGAACCTACGCCCCACTGCCATAGTTTTATGATATGTAGTTCCACCTATTGTGTCGATATCTTGATGTTTTCAAGGCGAATTCATTGGAATATCTATAACCTGGGTACGAAAGAATATCTAAATATATTTTTGAGTAAAGGGACAACACATTAGATCAACGGTTGTCTGCGTGCAGGTTCGACGAAACGTGGGTAATCAAACAAACCAAAAGCAGCCTCGAATTGTTTACAGAATTAGACTGGTGAGTTGAGAGCTTGGGTGGTAACGTGTGCCCTTTATGAACGTAACAGTATTCCAAAGGGCGACAAGGTCGTCAGGCCTGGCATTCTGAAAAATTCAGGAGGGCAAAAAATCGCTCTCCTCAATCAGTTTAGGAGAGCAATTAGCTTTACACAGCATTTTTAGTATCCACTTGAACAAACTCATTGAAACTGAAACC
This sequence comes from Pictodentalium vernedei, assembly GCA_031216915.1. Taxonomy (NCBI): domain Eukaryota; kingdom Metazoa; phylum Mollusca; class Scaphopoda; order Dentaliida; family Dentaliidae; genus Pictodentalium; species Pictodentalium vernedei. Next base: position 199,023,484 of record CM062292.1, on the reverse strand, counting down.
AACAGACTACATCAGTGATTTTATTAACTTTACTAAGGTAAAGCGAAATCTCTTAGACATCTAGATGCCTCACTCAACAACCGAACACACACTTGACAAGACCTGTGTGTGTACCCAGACCTGTTGTCCTAGAAAGTCATACGCCTACCACTACCACATTCAACCCCCTAAGGGGGGGGGGGGGGTTGAAGGTGGTAGTGGTAGGCGTATGACTTTCTTGGACAACAGGTCTGCTTGAATCTACAGCCACATCCTGGTGCAAGTGCTTCAAGTGACAGGATAGTAGTAGTGGTAGTATATTATAGTGTCAATATTCCTTGAATAATTACCCCTTAAACTGTGATGTCAGTTGTTGAACTTGAAACTGACAGAAAAAAAAATATTGCTGTGACCCATTTTGCTTCAGATGATTGCAACTGTGTTTGGGTATGGTTGCAGCCATTACCCTTTACCACTTTCAAAATGAAATTACGTGATGTTATGTGACTTCGAAGTTAAATTACATTTTTGCTTTACAACAGAAATTTAATGTGACCATAATACATGTAATCTCAATCATCCCAGACCAAAATATTTAGGAGGGCAATTTTTCGCTCACCTTAATTCTTTCAGGGGGGCAGTAAGGAGAGCTAAAAAATCGCTCTCCTGAAATTGCCAAGCCTGGGTCGTAAACAAACTTCATGTTATGTACCGGTACTGATAATACAGATTGGAAGAATCACCAATACACACACCGGGATCCCTACAATCATTCTGGATTTTTGGAACTCAAAACATCTGCTATGTATTTTACGGATAGAGAAGATGGCTCTGACTTTTTTTTTGGCCCAAACACCGTTAAATAATAGGCGCAAACGTATCCCTATTATAGGTTTATTACACCAATTCCCTATGTAGATTATACAGTGGCTTAAACTTCAGAAATACACAAATTCCCCGATACAGTACAGTCGCCGTGGACTGGCCGTAATCCACTCGTGGGCAGTGATGTCCACGCACCAGGTAATAAAAATCATCAGTAGCAAAATTGTAATTAATCATTTATCCAACGAATCGGCCACATCCGCCCGCGTAATGTGCAAATTGAGCAGTTGAAAAAATATTATTTTTCAAAAAATTTCAACAAAACCATATCATGTGACCCCTCGTTGGAACGAGCTCACCGAGCTCGTTCCAACGAGGGGTCACATAATATGGTTTTGTTGAAATTTTTTGAAAAATTTTAAAAAAATATATTTAAAATAATAAATTTTGATATCGGCTGCGTTGGGTAAAGGGTTAATGAGGCACCGGGTTGTAGCCAGTGCTTCATTAATTAAAATTGCTGAAGATTATTCCTATAATTTAATATTTTTGCGTCCGCGGAAATATTGTCCATCCGTGAAAAGTGACTAGTCCACGGAGGCTGTGCTGTGGGTATTAGCCGCGTTATAACTCAGCAAATGGCGAAACCGATACCGTCGACAATATTGTGAAGACTCATGTTAATGATGTTGTACTAAAATGGAGACAGCTGGGCCGCTACCACATTATGATGTAAGTTTAGTAATTTACACCTAATTGTCTCGTACGGGTTAAATCATTTTGCAAGTAGTGTTATACTTTGGGACTTATTTAGCAGAATGGTTTGGCCTACTCCTTGAAGAAATGTTTGAATTATTTGTGACAGTGCAGTTAAATTACACTAGTTTAGGGGGAGGGGCAGTCTTATTGCTACCATCTTGTGGTATAAATTTTTTTTTTTTTTCAACAGTGTATTTTTGTGCGAGCGATTTGAGAAAGGACGCGAACCATGTTTTTGTTCCCGGCTCTCTGATAAGGTTAATTTAACATTGAGGTTTGGGCGATAATCAGAATTTACTCTTTCACGGCCGCTTTTTAACCCTTAACCAACGTAACGTCAAAAACTGGCCAGCACTATTCACAAAAATCGTCAATTAATTTTCATTATTTTTTTCATTTTTTGTCTCAAAAACATAGGTTATGACCCCTTTTTGGAACGAGCTCATCGAGCTCGTTCCAAAGAGGTGTCATAACCTATGTTTTTGAGACAAAAAAATGAAAAAAATTAGTTATTCAAGAATTTTGTTTGTAGGTGTCGTCTGCTTTTCATGTAAGGTAAGGGGCCAATTGTACATCTCCGACTCATTTTAAATATATATGACGTCATGGTGTAAGAAGTCACAGCTTTATTTGTATATGTGTGACGTATGGGTGCGTTCGTGTTTGTGGACATGTTCGTTGCGTCTCGCTGTTGGAGAGGGTCATTGCGTGTCAGTATGTGATTATCTGTTGTCATATGTGAGTAAGCAACTGGTAAATCAACCGACAAAATTATCTCACGCGCGCCAAACATATAAGCAATTGTGTTGACTATATGAATAATTATATTTTTGAATGGGAAAATTAAATATTTAAACGGTTAAATCACTATTCATGGCGCAGTAAATCACACAATGTACGCAATTTTGTGTGAATAAACACTGTCTTTCGCATAGACGTTTCACATGCTATTACTCGATATAAATGGTTGAACTTCCCAATATCACTGCGCGAGTGTGACATCATCCATTCAGTTGCACACAGAAAAAAACTTCTCTCTGAAACAGTCTGAAACATATGAAACATTGTCACTTGCTCAGGACTTAATCCCAATTGAACATTACTGGATTAATTTTGAACAACCGAGATACTGTCTCTCAGTTTTAGAAGGGAAAAACTGCTTATCAATAAATTTTTAGTTACAATTTATTGGGGAGTGCCTGGGGCACTCTCCAATAAATTATAACAAAACAAAACCCTTTGTTTTTACACTCGTAAATGAAGATGAGGAACAATCCAAAGTTTGAAACCTCTTTTATGTTTCAATGTTGGTGTTTAGCGTCACTTTCAGCATATATGCTATAATGAATCAAAATATAAGAATACGTCAGGTTTAACCAGTCGTTTATCAGTATGTTGCTCTTTTTTATGACAAATTCCAAGCTTTCGAACACGCGTCCCATTCCACCAGTAAACTAAAACAGAAATGGTCTACCATTGCAGACGAGCACTGTTTCACCTCCTGTCCCAGGCTGTCGAAAATGCATAGTTTCGCCCTATAGAAAATAGTATTTCAAGTCAAATGGACTCATCCATTTAGTCTTTGAAGAAAGGGTCTGTGATAGTTCAACTCCGAAAGGGCTGTGGGCTGAAAGGGCTGTGGGATTGAGTTATTACTTATCTCTGGAGAGGAACAGTGTGCAATCTGCAATGTTTTAGCATTGCAGATGGCACCTTGTTCCAATCAAGGAACGTACTGACACTTCTAAGCACGTGTTGTTTATTCTGTTAGGGTAGAGTTGATAGAACTAACAATGTCGCTTACCATCTAATAACTACTGGGCGGAGCTTACATCGAGGTTAAATCTAATATTGTGTAATCACCTAAAAAAGTAAAGGAAAGTTTCAAACAATAGAACTCCGGGTTTACCCGGAGGTGTATAGTTTGAAACTGTGCGTTTACGCTTCTTACTCTTCAATTCACAGAATTTACACTTCACAGTTCCGGTGTTTAGTGGTAAACCGCGATCCGCGAACTGAGACTGGCAGGAAGAATATTTGACAAGCTTATGTCTCCTTACTGGGGTAATTTCTCACAGTTTGGGGCTCATCATGATATGGGTGGAAGGAAAAAGTCAAAATATGAATAAAAATTAGCGATATTTTACATTTAGCACAAACGTTGATTAAAATGTTATGTTAGTTTGGGGGTTACACCTCCAGTCATATAAAGCAGTACTGCCTTTCCACGGAGAAGTAAAAAGACGCCGCAAATATTTTCGTCGTTACTGTAGTTTCCGCACCTACTTGAGGTGAAGTGAGTCACTTGGCACACATACAATGAAAAGCACATCCTGTTTTGGCACTTTGCATAATAAAATAGAGCCTTACCTTAACGTCTCCAAGTCCAGCTTGTCGTTTCAGATTTCTTGACATGTTCATTCTACAGAAAAATGTGACGTCATCTGAAAGGTCGGAGGTATCTTTGGTACCTGGCATCAATTGACTTTGTACGGTTGGATGATCTCTCTTGTCGACGATGTCGTATAAACTGTCTCCCTGTGTCTTCATGTCGACCTGAGAACAAACATTTGGCGCACTTAAGCTTAAATGTCAATGGTATCTTCTCCATTTAACACAAGTACTCGAAACGATCCCACGCGGGACAAGATAAATATCTCGAGTTCGAAATTCAAATTACTTGGATGCCTGCTCGACCCAGCTACTACACAGTAAGTGTACCGGAAATGTCACAAGAGGCTTCTGCGAAATTGACAGACTGTAGGCGCATTGGTTGACAATATGTATTGTAAACATCTAAGCTCGTATGAATAAAGGTCACTTAAGTCTTTTTGTGCCCTAACTCCTTCACTGGCTGCTTCGGATCCAGCTATATATAGATGATTATGATGCAGCCAAACGAACTGCTGAGAAATTTAATATTTTACTCGGGCAAGTGTTGACTTCCTGTACAGACACTTCAGTTCTAGGCAAGTGCTGGCTGCCTGTACTGACAGCCAAGACTTTCCTAGAAACAAGTGCCAATGTATTTAGAATGTAACTTGCAAGTTTACATATGGATCACATGTTGGGGCACCTGCTCTGTTGCACCAAAAGGCGACCTAAAGTAATAAATTTAGGCTTTAAAGGAGTAAATATGCTTGGCAGAAGGGTTTGGCCATTTTTTAGGAAAGGCAGACGAACAATATGTGTATCAGGTGAGGTACTGAGCATTCTCCGATAAATTGTAGCAAGGCAAATCCACAAAGACGAAATTATTTCACGTCAAAGATGATTTGAAGAACATCAACAGAATACGAAGCCTTTGATTTATGGTGCCTAAACTTCAAACTGGAGCTCAAAGATGGGCTTTCGACACTCAAACATTTAAAGCATCTCTGCGCGTTATGTGTAAAACGCAAACTCCGCTTTCATTTGAACAAAATCGGTATAAATCTATCTTATAATGTTAACCCTTTGGCCACTGGTGCTATGTTCCATGTCAGTTCAGAGCCATCAATTGGTGAAGTCTATGTTCGTAAATATTCGTTTATGTTCGTTACTTGGGGGAAGACCAATCAACATTTTCAACGTGCAGCCTTAGGGCTGCACGTTGAAAATCTTGATTGGTCTACCACACAGATTCACTGAGCAACTATCTACTTGATGCATTCTGGTCGTATCGCGATCCTGAGACGGAAAGGCGACCTTTCGGTCAGTTCGGGGTGGAAGGGTTAAAACATGGAACACATATTCTGCATATTTGGCCCATTTAACCCCGTCAAAAGACTGTGTAGTTCAATAAAACACTTTTTTCGCAAAGCAGTCCCTTTTTTGTTTGTTTGAAGCAACAGCACAAATTTGACCCTTAAGCTCAAAGTGATGAAATGAAGAAATTATTACAGTTCTTTCCGTGAATGGAACAAGATGCTATCTGCAATGCTTTAGCGTTGCAGATGGCGCCCCATTCCACTCAAGAGGCGTACTGATCTTTCTATCGAGGCGACTGTATCATCAATATATACTTTCAGCAAAACGCTCGACTCTCGGGCTGAATGGGATAATTTTAATTTGATGAAACTTCCTGTTTCGTTGTGCAGTGACCGTGATTTGGTTCCGTTTCACTAACCTAAATGGCCCATTTTGTACGGGTTTTAAGACAGTAAACATGATGTATACTTACCATTGAATGACCTAAATATTCTGTAACATTTTCTGAGATGTAAATTAGCTTTCCTTCTCTAGTTGTGACAAGCATGAAACCAGATATAGCCTGTGAAAAAATAAGAATCTTCGTACATATGTTTTTATATTTGTTGGTTGTGGGGTTGATTAGAGTCGCATGGAAATGTTTTATTCGTCAATATGTTCTCAAAATCATGCTAAGTGTCTCCTTATGAACTCTCCTTCTCTTATCGGGTCTCCTGTATAGGAGACTTTATGACAGAAGAAGAGTTCAAAAGGTTTAGTGTTCAACCGATTACCAAAAATGGCTGCTGACCGATTACCGGTTATTTGAGCTCACAATCGGCCGATTCCGATTGTAATACCGTGCACTACTTGGAAGAACTACATTAAATTGAACATATTTCATAGTGTTAAACGACGTTGACTCAGGTCGCAGTAAAATGACCAGACGCGCTCACTTGGGCGGTATACGTGGCTCTCAGAGTCACGTATTCCGATCAAGTGCGTGTGACTGTTGATTTTACTGCAACCTGAGTCAATGGTGTGCAACCTTCACTTTTTCCGGTATGAACGGGCGATTGCCGAAAGTACGCTCAGTTGTAAGCTTTACATGTCGTTTAACTTGTATAGCCCGTAAAGGGACGTCTAGAGAAATTAAGAATACACATTGTGGTTGTTTCTCAACTTATTGAATGGTATCATTGACATCATTTTACAATAACAATTGAACACTTATCATCACAAAAGGCTTGGCAACAATCGGTTGAACCGATGTAACAGGAGCCCTTGTCGTTGTCATCCGATTGCTCATAATCGACCGATTAGGGTGGCCGATTCCGATTATCGGTTTAAGACTAAAAAGGTTCCGTTTCCGAAACTACTTCGTTCCGTTCTGGGACATTCCACTTCCTTGATTGCCTTGAGGAGAGTCGCCGTTCAGCACAATACTTGAGTGCAGACAGACGATGCGTGTGGTTGTGAAAAAGTGCAATATCTGCAACATAACTTGAAGAACAATAAGATTCAATTCGAAAAGCCCTGCCCGATTCGATCTGTGATTCAGCATTAACAGCCATATTTGACCAAAGTACGAGTATAAAGTCAAGCTCATGCAGCCGTTTTTTAGATACGATGCTCAAATTGGATCACTCTCACTCCAGGTGATGGTTACCGGGTCCTACTGCACTGTAAGTGCAGTGTTATGTTTCACTCGAGCACTCAGCGGGCTAACATCTTCCTATAATTTTACCTTCAGCACATGCAGACAGCTGAAGGCACAACAAAGCCAATTTGCAGTTAACACGGTACATTACTTGGTAATCCATGAATTGCAAAACTTGACTTGTGTGTCTTCAAATTTCTACAGATATATCAGATAAAAGTACTGGCTGACATCCACTCAACGAGTTACCAAATTATTCAGAACGTGCACTGTGCGTGTAAAGTATAGAATTTGTCAACCACAGCAAACATTACTTTGTTTCCCATTGGACTTGGTGGACCGAAAGATTTTACTCTGTTTACACATAAACAAATTATCTTACTGGGAGGTAGCTGTACTAGTGGATCCTACGGACTCTCTTTACTCAATCTATCCGGTAAAGGGATGAATATTATACGTAGTGTCCCCATTGTCACATTTTCACCCTTATTGACTCGTCCACCGGACGAGTCAATAAGGGAGAAAACGCGACACCGAGAACACAACATAGATCAAATGAACTCTATTCATTTGTTACCTTAACCCTTTACCTAACATGAAAAGCAGACGACACTTGCAAAAAGAATTCTTGAATAACAATTTTTTTCATTTTTTGTCTCAACAACATAGGTTATGACCCCTCATTGGAACGAGCTCGTTCAAACGAGGGGTCATAACGTATGTTTTTGAGACAAAAAATTTAAAATAATAATGAAAATAAATTGGCAAATTTTTTGATTTTGAGAATAGCGCTGGTCGGTTTTGGCCGTTACGTTGGGTAAAGGGTTAAGTTGTTTTTTTTCTGACTCAATAGGCTTAGCAACTTATCTCCTAGAACCCTTGAGAATAACCAAAGTGAAGTTAGACTGAGCCCAATGGGGATACTTACAGCTAGGGCTTTTTGTAGTGAGTGGTGTGGTACAGACTATAGGGGATTTTTATTCGAAGTTAAGGAGCCGGAAGTGTTATTTACTGTATGTTCTTAACACATAGAAAAACTGAACCGAAACCGAAATTTTTCCAGAAACAGAACCGAAAAAGAACCTGAAAAATCGAATATTCCCGCTGGGAAAATACATGTTCATATTAGCGGGGGAGGAATTCGCTAGAATTGTGCACTTGGTGATACCTTCCTGAAATTTGGCATGATGTAAGGGTAGGCATCAGAGATTTCAAAATCGATCGGCTACAAGTTGGCACCATCCTCTAGCCACCACTAGCAGCGAAATCCAAAATGGCCGCCAAGCGGATCGAAAAAAAGCTATTTTCGCCGATCGCACAACTGAAGCTCCAAACCTAACACCATACATGTGCTGTAATTGATGTGAATGATGGAGTGAAGCCCTTGGAACAAGTTGGGGGGAAGATTAATGGATAATGGGATCAGAATTTCCGTCGATGTGTGCGTCTGTGTGTCTGACTGTCAGTATGATCGTCCGTCCGTAGATAAATTAGTGTTGAATGTTTCTCGGGAATGCAATGGTCAAATGAACATGGTATGAGAGATTCCTGTCAACACATGAACAAGGGTACTCGATAGTATGCAGCAGTGGGGATACTTGGACATTTGATAATCCAATTAAAGTGACAGTCTATTCTCAACTTCCGGCATTTTCGATAGATTTATTTTCTAAGAAAATAAAACTATCAAATTTCTAGAGGAGTTCTGGTTCAATCTCAACACCATAGCGACACGTCTGCCAGCAAGGGCAGTGCTGGAATGAACTCGGGATGCATTAGTTCCCGTTGTTAATTATACAATGTTATCTTGCCAGTATAGAACATTGGCAAAATGGGACTAGAAGGGGTGAGTGTATGTTTGCAGTCATTCGAGGTACAGGAATATTTTTTGACTACAAGTAGTATTCTTCATTTTCGGCCAGTTAAGATGTGGTGTGTTCCAAGTCAGGATTAATGTTGCCGACACTTAATGCCCATCCCTCATGGTATGCTACTTTACCAGGGATATAGAGATATAGCCACCACTGGGAGCCAAAACATGACCTTTGATGTCGATGAGTGGTCGAAATGTTTTAGCGAATAACTTATCGAAATATGATCCGGTATGGCAATTTGATACCTTACGTTAGATTTATTAGATCAACTCAGGTATGGATTCATTGAGACATGAGTGCGCTACAAGATGAAGGATTTCCAAGTTGATTTGCTATGGAGTAGGAACTGACTAGTCACATGTGGCCTATGGCCAGAGAAAGACAAGGATACCATAGATGAACACACGGGTGAACGAAGGTATCAACTGTTGTACAGAGGCAAAATAGTTGGGGATATTGTATCATGCTATGCATGAATTAACACCGTCTTGTGCAGTAAATAACAGACTATTTTCCGAAATCTAAAACTGTATTCCTATACCCCGGACAATGTAGCAAGCCACATGGGATGAACATTTGTTAGCAAAATCAACTCAACTAGAAACATGACATGTGTTAACTGGCCGAAAATGGAAAAAAAAATACCAGAATAGGAGATGACTGGTCCTAACATGACAGTATACTACTCAATATTGTTACAACAGCCACCTTCACACTTACACAAAGGTGTGCACCTTAATCCAGCTTTCAAGCATTTGCAATTGCCCTTGCAGGCCTTGGCACAACTACAGTGGAGCATCAGTGCACATGCAGCACTTGCGTCTCCTAGGTGAGTCCAAAATGGGACCAGAATATTGAGACGTGGATTCCACTCCCATCCGTACTGTGATGGGTCTGGCACACATAAGTGTTTCTGCAGAGCACGATGCCAAATGAAAGATGACACAAGAATTACCCTTTTTACATGTTGATACAGAGCTGCTTTGGTGGGCGGGATGTTTTCCATAGACTTAAGGCCATGTGTGAACATATGCCGTCTCGCATCATTGACACGTGTACTGACACAACTGTTACTGTACATCTGTATGGTGAGTTTTTCGATATGCTGCATATGAGGGGAATCCTCTGAAAAGACTTGCGGATTCTCAGTCAATTCTATCATCATTTCAGTTGATGCGGGAAAATTCATCCATGCATTCCATCCTGTCTTCTTCCCAATGCCGAGCATGCTGGATGTTACATCACAACCTGTGAAGGCGTGGAAGAAAGTCAGGGCCTTACAGTAATCAGGTCCAAGTTGTGAAGCTATCTCATGAATTGGCATATCTTTATATGCCTTTCCAATTCCAAACCCAATCCACAGCTCACTGAGTCCAAGGTCACGGAATGTTGCGAAATGGTGCAAAGACAGAATGACGACATCAGAATCAACCGTGCGAAGAAAAGCTATTTTGTGACCTTGTGAGACTGCATGGTTGAGATGAAGCATCATGCGCGTGTCTGCTTCCTCGTGGTTCGATGGAGATATGTCACATAAGCTAACATCCTTATTGCATAGTACATATTCTCCTGATGTCGTTAACAACTGGTACTCGGATGTTGATGTTAATTTCAGCAGTTCAGCAGACAGGAACTTGAAAAATTCGTCTTTATTCTCACTAACTTTCAAGAATGCCTGCCAATTCTTCCCTTTAGGTAAAGGGACGTTCTCGGACACCCGTATCAACCTAACTGCTGTCTCACCGAGGCGTTTTGCTCGCGTCTGATTCTTCAAACTGCCTTCGGGGTAACAGTCATAGATCGCATCAACCCTTGTGGTGTTCGTGTTAATCAGAGATTCGATGTATGGCAATAATTGCAATCGAGCATATTCTCCAAACAGATCCGCTTTCTGTGGTTTGATTACATGGACTACAGCAGGCATATCCAAGATGACAACTGAAGCTTGTCTAGCTGCTGAATTCTTCCCTTGTGCAGGAATAGCTGGTAAACAATTGAGAATTTGAGATTTTGTCCCACTCCGTAGCTTACCTCTATCGGATAATGCTGGCGGATCACGTGCATTCTCGTGCATGAAAAACTCATCCATGTTTGAATCAGGCCGGGCTTGCAGTGAAACGAACATCTGGGTAACTATTGCGGCAGTTGCTTTACTTGACATGAGTTTGTCTCGGCCTTTGTCCAGGTTGGCTGGGGGTGGGTTAAGGAAGGTATATATATTTGCCTTGGGAATAACATCATTCAGGGGTACGGTGCATTCCACAAGCCTTTCCTTCAAGAAAGTGGAATATAAATGCTTGCCCCTTTCGGGTAATGACCGTAAACTCTTACTAACTTCGGGGTCCATATATTCACCAGTATCTAATGTCACCAGCTGACCACTAGTTTCATCATAAGGGTTGATAATGAGTCCCTGATTCACCAGATCGAGGAGAGATTTCAATTGATTCAGAAATTTTTTCTGCTCTGATACCGAACTTTCCGGGTGTTCCGTGTTATCTGATGATGTTGTGTGGAAACTTGCATATTCATACTCATCTATAACACGCAGAACTTCTGACCTTGAAAGCTCAATAACGACTTTCTCTTCAGCCTGGCCATAGAGACCTTTTGGACCACTGTCTTCTTTGAGTAGTTGGATACTATGTTCTTGGCTCTGATCTAAACCCATCATACTGAACTTCCTCTCACTACGCTGGACCACAAAATGGCCTTCCATGAATTTGTTGTGGATTGAAGGATGCCGCCTGGGTAGCTGAGACATGTCTCTCAGAAATACGGGGACCCACCGACAATAATTTGTATGTCCTAGGGCAAAAAAGTAACTGCACAACTCATCGATAGAACACAGTGTACCAGGCCAGTTACCGATTCGTTGGTTCCGAACGAATTGACAGCTTGTCAAGAGAAAGTTCCGAACGATTTCACCCCAATAGCGCGCAGTTGGAGATTGTGAAAGAATCCTCTGTTCCCACATTTCAAATGACTCATGGGGCCCAGTCTGCTGACAGTAAATCTCATAAGCATTCTTTCTGAGGATCTCAAGCCAAGCTAGAGTGAGAAGATATGCCTGTCGCGTCCTCTTGACATGTTTCCCACCAAGTAGGGATGATGCTACACCGGGTGTGAATATCTTTGCGAGGTGAAACATTCGCTCCCAACCAGAACCACCCATAAGCTTACCACCAGCTTCTTGGGTGCACATTTCAAGATGCAGGAATCCAATCATACACACCATTCGATCCTCACCTATCTCCTCTGGGAACAGCCATTGACATTTTTTCTGCCTGGCATACAACGGACAGTCACCTTCAATGACAGGTATCTGGCCGGGGTTTACGAAAGCAGTAGCTTCCCTGACCACATACATAGCATGCTTCTGCATACTGAGTGAGTCCGCTTTCTGCTCACTGAAAACAGGGAATACCCCAATAACTGCACGAGGTTTGACATTGTCTTGATCTTCATGTTTTGAAAAGAAGCCTGAAAAGGTCACAGGGACTTCATCAAGCTGCCAGCTGCCATCAACCTTCCCTTTATTGCTGATCTGTGACACATGAGACAACCAGTCATTCTCTCCCACGTTCAAATCTGCATATTCATTGGGCCGTACATTACATTCATCTGGAGATTCAAGCCTGATGTCCCCACCAAAGTCTTCAACGAAAGGAACAAATGCATAGTCGTCTGGGAGTTCAATTTGTGTGTCTTCTGGAACATCTAAACTCAGTGGTGGGGGATCAGTACCCACATTGTCCCTGCTCAGTTGACCAATGAGTGTGATGGACGTACCATGCATATCAGATCTACCAGATACATCAATGTTATCAGTGGTTCCTATCGAGAAAACATTACGTTTGCAGTTAGCTGGGACTACAACACCTTCGTTCTTGAACCGCAGTGAAACAGCTCTCGCGAAACTCCTGCGAACATCCATTACGCGATCATAAGAGACAGAGAGTCCCATTTGATGAAAATCTCTGATAAGATTTTTCATACGATCATGGGCATGCAACTTCAAACCCACATAAAGAGGCATTGGAGTTTCTCTGTCACGTCTCTGGTGAACATTTTGTGCATGTTCGGAGCGTTTCGCTGAATTGCTGATCAACATCTGTGAAATAGTACAAGCCACTCGAGTCTTGGCATTAACAGTCTCATCATCGCCTAAGTTCTGTATACTACATGTGCCCTCAAGTAGAACTCTAAGAAGAGTCAGGAGTGAGTTGGGTACAGGCTCGCTCAAGCAATAAGATGAAAATGATCCCGTGAAAGGAGCTTGAGATATGAGTATGTGTTTACGCAGAAGAAGACCCACATCAACTATCTTTTTTGCCTCTTCCTCAGACACTATACGAGTTAAAGATTCGGACAACAAGGAGCCAACTCGAAACCTACTTGAAATAAACACATCTCTACCCTGTGTGAAGGCGTCCCAGCCATCGCCCAATTTCTGCAACAAATGTTCTTTGAATCGAGTGGAATGTATTTCTTCACTAAGCCAATCAGAACCGACTTGCTTCAACCTCCGACTGTACAGATTCTTGAGATCGACAAGCTTCATCGCGGAATCGTTGTGTTCAACAAATGTTATGAGCTCTGCCATAACGAGAGGGTCATAGGGCAGGCCTGACGCGGAATGTTCGGCGTTCTTCGACTTTTTAGATTTAGCCGCTCGTGCTTCATTGGCAAGCTTACAATAACAGGTTTTGTGATAGTAAAGATCACTAGCAGCGGAATCAAATGCTGCATTGACCCGAGAAAAAACAACCCAGTTCTCGGCTTCCTTTGCCATAATTTTGAGTTTATTGTTATCAGACATTGATCTGCAAATAGGCTCACTGCTGTCACCTTCGCGTTTGTGACAATAAACACACTGGGGCAGTTTCCTGTCACAGCCAGATTCAAAACTTGTCCGTGTTCTTTTAGGACTCAGCGTGGAGCAGGATGCCACTGCCTCATTTCGCTCTCGCTTGTGTAGCACGCGCTGTACGATGTGAGTCCGAATACTGTCACGGCATGTCTTATGATATATTGCCTTATTCGTCAACAGTGACATCGACATACACTCATCACTCTCTCTCATCAAACAATCAATGGTCAAATTATATGGAAGCTCAACGCCATTATCTAGGAAGCGCGTTATGTCTTCCTCAATAGCTTTATAGGCGTCATGAAAACGAGATTCTCTATACGGACGCATCAATTTCTTGGAACTGTCTTGCTGGCAAAAGCAACAACGTTCCCAGTCAGTACTAGTCCGTACACGAAGAGGATTCTCACTCATTCTGTGAATGATTTTTGTGAACAATCGCGTTCTCGAATTAATTTCGACAGACAAATCAGAATTGCTTGCGGAATTACGCCAAACAAGAGATTGTATGGCAAAGAGACTGCTTCATAAAGAGCGTTGTTTCTCCGGGATCAGCGTCATTCAGGTTTGCCTGAATGACGCTGATCCCGGAGAAACAACGCTCTTTTCAAGTTCCAAGAAATTGATGCGTCCGTATAGAGAATCTCGTTTTATTCTACATCATCTCCCACGTCTGTTTCCAACACGTGCGTGGATCAGAGTTCACTTTCGCGCCCTTACAATCGGATGTATAGTCGGTAGACCGTCGAAAAGGAGGTTCCCTTCAGCCGCTGGCGGCCATTTTGGATTGTGCCGCTACTGGTCGCCACCGGTCGGTGTCAACTTGTAGCCGATCGTTTTTGAGAACCTCATAGCCTACACTAACAGTGTGCCAAATTTCAAGAAGGTATCACCAAGTGCACAATTCACCTGTATGTGACGAATTCCTCCCCCGCTATATGGATAGCATCGCTACCGACATTTACGATTTTCAAATTCTGTCGCCCCGAACAGTATCGCTCTGTCAAACAGTCTGAAGCAAAATGGACCAATTACTTTGCATTAGTTGAGAGGCACAGTTCTAATTTAATCCAATCGGCTGATGAATAAATTATTAGAGCTCATTCCAGACCAATTAGCACCTAGTAGGCGGAATATCCGGTGTTGCACGTGACAAGAACGTGCGAAACACAAGAACTGTGACGTTTCCTTCATGTTCTCGGTGGGGTTTGACCAGAACAGTTTTTGAACTAGATGACTGTGGTAAATCTTTGAACCCTGATGGTATACTCTAAACCAGTTCAGAGCCATCATCTGGTAGAGTCTATATTCGTCACTTGGGGGACGACCAATCAATACTTTCAATGTGCAACCTTAAGGCTGCACGTCAAAAATCTTGATCGGTCTACCACACAAATTCACAAAGCAACTATCTCCGTTATGTTTCAGGTCGTGTTACGATCCTGGACCGAAAAATGGCCTTTCGAGTTGAAAGGGTTAATGGACTCATCAACTGAAATATCAGTGAATAAAAACCAACAATAGCCAAGGTGATTCTCAACATACAGTAACGTGGTCGAAATTCAATACATGATTGGCTTTTGCTCTTTACCTGATGCAGACAAGTTTCCCCATCCGGAACAGAAATGTTCTGTAACCTAGTATATCAAGCTCTGAGTCCACCAGTCAAATTCTGGAAGGTTTTTGACGCTGTTATAGTCTATTTGTCTACACACTTTTCCTGGAGTTTGTGTGCGGACTGCAGTTGGTTTAATGTTATCCCTTTACTCATAAAGATATGCAGATATTGTTTCGTGATCGGGTTCTCTAATTCCAGATTTTAGTATTTAATGCGCCTTGGAGTAGAGTTGGGAGGTTTTCCGGGTCGCCTCAGATTTTTGCGACAAACCGGAAACCCAAACTCCAAGACCCACCAAAACAACGGCCGGAAGATTTTGCTGTGTTTGTGCATAAACTGATCAAACTATCTTAACCCTTTACCCACCGAATCGCCCGCATCCGCCCGCGTAATATGCAAATTGAGCAGTTGAAAAAATTAAATTTTTCAAAATATTTCAACAAAACCATATCATGTGACCCCTCAATGAGGGGTCACATGATATGGTTTTGTTGAAATTTTTTGAAAAATTAAAAAAAATGATATTTAAAAAAATAAATTTTGATATCGTCTGTGTTGGGTAAAGGGTTTATTAGAGAGAACAAGACTAGTGGCCTCATGGACTCTCGCCACTTACTCTATCCGGTATAGGGTCGAATATATACCTCTGCTCAATGACTAATCATGACCGCAACATGGAGATAAAATCAAGTTTAGTCAACCGATTATATCGATGTTGCTCATTTTAGAAGACTTTCACCACAAGCAGTGCTGAATGGGTCCTATTTTACAAGTAAAACAGAGCTTGTTTACCACAATAAACAAGCGCTGGTTTATTTCTCGATGTTCCTACGGGGGGGGGGGGGGGGGTGTTCTAGGTACACCGCGCGTGGAATACGAATTACATGTAAGAACGTCTTGTAAGAACATATCTAATTTGACCTTACGCGTCTGAGCAACGTTATAACGTGAATGAAAGGCTTTTATACAAAACAGTATCAAATCGGAACATTATCAGACCGTCAAGGTGACATCTTTAACCCTTGCATGCTGTTGACGGATATTCCTGCCCACAACAGTATTTCTATTGACACTGAAATATGTGAAATTTGGTCTCATTTAATCCAATTTCCACCCTGTAAATTAATGTAGTTTTTCACAATGATTTTTCGAGTTAAATTTAGAAGATTTTTTCTTTTTCATCAAATCTAGTCATGGCTGCTACATAGCAGCCATGACCAGATTTGATGAAAAATACAAGAAAAATTCAACTCGGATCATTGATCCTCGTCCCTCATACTCTACCCTTGTTGTGTTCTGTCTTATTATCCAATACTGACAACCTAACATTGTTTAGAAACATAACAGGTATATAATTATGTTTGTTATTTTTATAACTCAAACCGCGTAACAACCTCCAACCAATACACCTGTTACCCGACCTTGTAACAAAAAGGTTACGGGAACAGTTGCATTGGTGCATACGGCTGGCCTCTTTCAACACTGTGATCAAACCTCCAAACGGAAATATGGTACACGAATTGGTAAGCCAATAGAATTTAAATGTTCTAGAAAAATCGACCGGATTTTGTTGGTCGATGGTCGGTAGTCCATCGGCGAACGATATAAAAAGAAATGAACAACAGAGTGTTAACGGGAAATAAAAAAATAATCCTGCAGCCGTTCCGAGCGGTAGGCTTAATTAATTACTTATCTTCCAACAAAAGTACCAAGGAAATTCATTCATTTCCAGTCGATTGAATATTACGTAGGAGGATGTCTCTCGGGATACAAGGCTGAGGAGCCATTTTTTTTATCCCTGAAGGCTCGATTTAAAACCTAATTTTTCAACACTTCTGACGTTTAAAATGACCCCACACCGATCTGTAACAATCCAAAACTAGACATCTGTAATAGTATTTTTATTCATTTATTTCTGTCAAAAAGGGAAGGTCTGAAGTGACTGGCAGTGTGATGAAGTCATGGGATTTTTAAGCACAAAAGTACCGAGCAACTGCTCAGTTAATCAGAAGGCGAATCCACCCTAGTTTGTTTTAATATTGTGACAAGTCAATCGCTCCGAAGGAACATGTCATCTTAAACAAACTTGATCAATGTGACTTTGGATGTAGTTTAAATTCTGTCACGTGGAAGTAAAGAGAAAGCAGTTAAAAAACGGTTGTCTCTTGACGTCAGTTCTACTATATTTAGTTCCACAAGTGCTAAAACACAAATGAGAAATGTCTTTTCTTGTCCATAAATATCAACATTGAAAAACGGTTATGAGTTCTGCTTGACGGGGCATTCATCAACATTTACTTGAAATTACTTGATTTGTATAGGACATGAAGAAAAAATATGTGTATTTCCTAACAATGTAAACAATTCACTTCAAACAACTTGAAAGCATTCCGCGTCTGCAGGGCTCAAAATACCTTTTTTCTATGCGAAGCAAAATGCTACACATTTCCGAAAAATGAATAGCATTTTGTTAAAATTGCATAGCAGTTCTTGTATACCTAAGTCATGCCATACTGTTTTGTATTGAACTCTTCTGAGCAGATAGAATAATGTCCATCCATTTTTGTGATTTTTCAGATGAGCTGCAACACATGAAGCACTATCTTTGTTTTTCATCTGATCTGCCTTTAACAACTGCATGGACGTATGTATATATTAACAAATACGTAACATCTCGTAATTTGATGGGCTTAAAGTTATTTTGACTGGGTATTTTATGCAAAACGCAGAAACAATGCAGGATGAATTTAAACCAATACAATTCACATTACATATGAACTTATATCAGGAGTAAAGCATCAGTGAACTAGATTGCAAAGTTTGTTGCAAATTTTCATTTTCACATTTTGCAATGCAAGATATTCAACTGCAGCCTATTAGGCTACAGTTGAATATATTGTAGTGCAAAATGCTATACATAATTGAAAATTGTATAGCTTTTAGCATGTTTTGCATAGCAAATAGCGATGCGAAACCACTTATTTTGAGCCCTGTCGGCGTCTGATGGTAGTTGGGTTACTTTGGGGTTGAATGCTGGTGCTCTTTCTATAACTAGTTACATAAAGCGTTTGTTTGTGTACCAAACCTTGTTCCCTCAAGAATTTAATTTGTAGCCCATCTTCTAAATATTTTCGTACTTCAAAGTCTGGGGAATAACGTCCGAAAACACGCGCCTGTGTCACCCGCCCCCCCCCCCCCCCCCCACCCCTCACCCCCCATGCAAGCTCCCAGGCCACCAAATTTATTTATTTATTTATTTAATTATTTATTTATTGGTGTTTAAGGTCACATATTTCTGCACAATGGATAATCATGACCAAAACGTGGAGATAAAGCCAAGTTTAGTCAATCGTTTATACCCATGTTGCCCATTTTAGAGGACTTCCTCCCCAAGCATTGGTGACTGGGTCCTATTTTACCAGTAAAACAATGCATGTTTATCACAGTAAACAAGAACTGCATCACTTCCGGGGGTTCACACGGGACAGGCTACCAAATTCTGTAAGGAATTCGACGCTGTTATGGTTATGTTTCTTCACACACTTTTTTCTGGAGTTTGCGCACTGACTAGCGTTGATTTAATGTGGCGTCCCTTTACTCGCGAACTGATACGAAGGTATACAGATATTCTTTAGTGTAACAGTTATAGGCATTCCAATCAATAAGTATTTAATTCGCCTTGAAAAATCAAGATATATACACAATTTGTGGAACTACACGGCGTAATCATAAAACTACAGCTGTGGTGAGTCTTCATTCATAATCTGTTAGAAAACAAATACGTTTAATAGTGTTGGTAAAGTCATTAAAGATTCGGTTGAATCAAGTCTCAAATAAAAAACATTTCTTGCGTTGATTCGAAGAGAATTTATGTTTGTGGTATTTTCTGCAGTCAATCGGGTGGAATATTTCAGTTGGTCGGAAAAACGAACCGCAGATTCGCGTTTCGACCAACTAATATATTACAGACGATTGAAACAAGACAAAGGCGATGGACTATTTAATGGTTGGGCTGGTTCCGGTGTGACAGGAATGGAAGTCCGTAGGAACGTTAGTCCCTCTGGACTATTATTCCGCGGAATTATAGTCCTAGGTCTAACATTTCTAGGAATAGTAGTCCGGCGGACTACTATTCCTAGAAATGTTAGACCTAGGACTATAATTCCGCGGAATAATAGTCCAGAGGGACTAATTTTCCTACGGACTTCCATTCCTGTCACACCGGGCCAAACGGCGTCGGACCCCTAATAGAATTTAACTGGTGGCCTGCGAGCTTGCTCCCCATCTAGAACTTATTCTCAATCCGCCATTTCCAACGCAACATGGGTAATTTTTATCGGCTGAAAAACGCAAACAACATCGGCATGCAAACGGGGCTCATTTATAAACTATTTAGAAGACATGCAGACTGAACTCATTTATAAATTATATAATTAGTCAGACGAAAGCAGTATCAATACAACACCCCCTAAGTGGTCGTTTAGAAATAGTTAAGAAGTTGTAAGCATCAAGGAACAGGAGAGCAGAAAAATAATAACAGTACAAAAATGCGACTGATTGTCAGTGGAGCAGAATTTCTGTTGTGTCACTGACATAGAGAGATCTTTGGGTAAGTTATTAAGGTGGTGAGTACAGTGTGTGCTGCTGGTCATTCCATTGAACTATCAGTCTCGAAACAGTTAGCTAGTATCCATTGACCCTTGCCCTGCGAATTGGCCAGATACGACCAGGACTTTACACAAAAATAGCAATTTCATTATTTTTATGTTTTTCCATGTTTTTGCTTACAGCACATAGCTTATGGTCCCTCACTGGAACGAGGATCAAAAGCTGTGTTTAGGAATAAAAAAAAAATCAAAAACTCTGTTATGAAGGAAAACAATTTGATGTCATCATATCTAATTAGGGAGCGGAGTTAAAAGACTGATAAAACTACCAAATTAATTTTATGGGGTGAACTACACTTGAGTGCCCCCCTCCCCTACCCACCCCCCCCCCCCCTACCCAGGTGTTGGTTAAAGTACGTGCCCTATTTTACCAGTAAAACAGAACTTGTTCACCACAGTGTGAAACTTTTGTTTCCACTGGGAAACTTTTGGCACCTATAGGGTAATTCAAATGGCTCTCTTCGAAAAAGACACAAAGATGTGCCTCTCTTCTACATCTTAGCAAGATGTGCTCACCCTTTCCTTGACAAATGCGCCAGATCTACAAAGCACTGTTCACACAAATGTCTACAAACGTTTTGTTTATTCCTTTCTATCACATATATGAGCTTCGGCCTTCGAGTGCAAGTAAAAATTACAAGATTCAGTTGCTCAAGAAAAAAATGTCATCTAGTTGTTTTGGATAAAAAGTTGCATATTTTGTTAATCTAACCAACACTACGATACGAGAGTTTAACTTAATACGAGAAGTAGATTACACGTGTACACGTTTTCCTTAACCCATTACCCAACGTAACGAACAAAACCGACCAGCGCTATTCACAGAAATCATTGAGCTCGTTCCAATGAGGGGTCATAAGCTATGTTTTTGACGCAAGAAAAATCATTCATTAATTGTGTATGCAAGTGTTGTCTGCTTTTCATTTTAGGTAAAGTGTTAAATAGCTGAATTTTTTTTGTGTCTCCAAAATATAGTTTATAGTCACTCGATGGAACGAGCTCGCCGAGCAAGTTCCAATGAGAGAGTCATAAGCTATGTTTTGAACGCAGATATTGGAAAAATAATGAAATGGGAATGGAAATTTCGTGAACAACAATGACAAGATATGGTTGTGTGGGTAGGGGGTTAAAATTGGGTTACAGTATTTGGATCCGACCGCACCAATATGTCACGTACTCAACCCATTTGCATGCGATGAATAAAAAACATACATTTTGAATCTTGTCGACAGCTTTTCATATGATAATTTTGTTAATATCTATGAACCTAAATGGGTGTCAGTCGAAATGATAGGAACTTTTCTAAACTTCCTTGTTCTATTTACAATATTTTTGTTAACCCTTTAGCCGACCAGAACAGCAGACGACACTCGAAAAAAATTCTTGAGGGGCTTGTTCTTGAATGAGCTCGTTCCAATGAGGGGTCATAAGCTATACTTTTGAGACAAAAATATGACAATATAATTAAATTTGAATGGCGATTTCTGTGAATGGCGCAAGCTGAATATGCTCGTTGCATTTGGTGAGAGGTTAATGTCGCTTGCATTACTAAAACTTCCGGCGACCCAGTTCCATATACAAAAGTCATTCTCTTTTCATTGAAAGAAACTAACTGAAAAGATTTTAGGTGGGTCTTGTTATTTACGGATGGGTGCAGCTTGGGAATTTTTCTGCATTTTATTTCTTTAAGATCACCACATGCTTGGTCTCTCAACAAGGATAGCAAATTGACAACTTTCATCTGGGTACAAAAAATAAGTAAAAAACACGACGAAGGGTTTTTTTTCGGAATGAACAAAAACTTTAGTTTTTTTTCCGAATAAACTGTTTTATCGGTATCGACAGATAAAAGTGTTTAGCCTTGGAAGGGCACCATCGATGACCAAAAACATTGCCATTTGTTAATGGCAAGGGGTGGGGATAATACGGGGAGAATGTTGATTGTGCTTGGGGGAGATGGGGTCTGGTCAGTCTCCTGGAGAAGTAAACCTTTAGACGTTTCAAAATTTGGCACCAAACAGACAAATTTCCCGCAATATACTACATCACAAAAGTTATTAATTTATTTATTGGCGTTTAAGGTCACATATATCTGCACGATGGCTAATCATGACCACGACAGTTTTACGGGTAGGGGAAGCCGGAGTACCCGGAGAGAACCACCGAGCAACGGCGATCAACTGTCAGCTCCCTAACATACTAACTCCACACAAGCAGTGTTAGCATTGGTTGAAGACAGGTGCGCCATCGACGTACAGTACGCCTTAGCACACAACGTCACCGTGCCCCCACGTGCCACGTGAGCAATGGGTTGAAGTGTCTTGCCTAAGGACACAACGCGTTTGCCGCCGGTTGGATTCGAACCGAGGACCTCTCGACTTGCAGGATGTACCTCCACTTACTAATCCACCGCGCCCCCTTGCATCACATTACTAAATAAATCTTTGATAAATTCTATGATACAACGCCCATTCCACCACGCGGTTATTTATTCTGGCCATGCAATGTTTTTAAGTTTTTAGGAGAGAGGCGTCCGTTTTGTGTTTGATTTTGGCGGCTTCGTGCCGTTTCCTTCGCCCCCGATTTACGATATCAAAAGCATAATTCATTTTAACTCACACTAACATTTCTTCCATAATGCAACTAGGAATTTAATCAATTCAATCTTGTTTGATAGAGCTCTGTCCCCAGTTACATTATAAGAAAGATTTGCGGCTTGAGATTTCGTCATTTTTGACATCAAAGGGCAAAGGTTAACCCTCTGCGCTCCGATGTCAAAATGACGAAGTTTTCAGCAGCAAATATTTCCCACAATGTAGTTTAGTATTTAACCAAATATACCTTGTTTGACAGAGCTCAGTGAGCTCTGTCAAACAAAATATAATTGGTTAAATTCATAGTTAAAGAAGAGAAAAACAGAGTGATTGGAGACAATTGTGTTGCACTACCGGAGTGCAAGAGGTTAACTGGAGGTGGATGCAGAATGTCTAAGCTATTGCATCATGGCTTACTAACATTTTATGACATGGCAGTACACTTCTAAAATCCCATTACTTTACGAAACTCTCAACTGCGTTTATTTTGTCAATTTCAAAGTCTTTACAAGCTTTGTATTTATTTATTTATTTATTTATTTATTTATTTATTTATTGGTGTTTAAGGTCACATACTTATGCACAATGGCTAATCGTGGCAGCGGCAGTTTTACGGGTGGAGGAAGCCGGAGTACCCGGAGAGAACCACCGAGCATCGACGAGTAACTGTCAGCACCTCAACATTCTAACTCTGGTCAAGCTCCGCTCAAGCAGGGTTACAGCGGTTGAAGACACGTGCACCATCGACGTGCAGTACACCTTAGTACACGGCGTCATCGAGCCCCCATGTAGGCAACCGGGATAAAGTGCCTTGCCCAAGGACACAACGCGGGTCGCCCCGGGCGGGGATCGAACTCGGGGCCTCTAGCATAGAAGTCCAAAAGTCTACCACTAAGCTAGTCTTTGTAAGATCGTGACCTAGGGCCTCCCCCCTACCATCGGGGGTCGATGGTAGGGGGGTGAGACCGTAGGTCACAGTCTTACAAAGATTAGCACTGAGCCACAGCGATCCCTACAGGGTTTGTAGCAATAATTTTAAAATTCATTGACTTTTCCAGGATTACTTTACCCGCATGAACCTTAAACATTCATCTACCGTGCCAATAATGGCCTACTAGGGCATTTACATAGACAATGCCGATTAAAGTTGCTAAATCTGAGCGCCGATCTTCAGAAAAGTCTCTGAATGAGATCATCCAAAAATCATGAAACTGAGGCAGTCGAAAAAAGTAAAAAGTGTCCAAATACCCCGGCCAAACCAACCCACCCCTCCCATGCACACCACCCATGCCAAAACACTCTGCTTATTTTGAATTATGTAAATAGTAAAATACATGTTGCTGGTGTGTCAGCGTGGGGTTAAGAAGAATCTGACCGTGATTTCCAAGGTAAGCGAACTCGTCTGTTAGATAAAATGTTGGAAGACGTTTTCGTAAACAACTTAATCAAACAAATGAACCCCATCCAACAAAATACCTGTTCTCAACAGCGAGTCTGCTCATAAAGCAGTGTGATCTTCTTTATTTAGCAAATTAAACAATTAGATTGTATGAGGCAAAACAATTTGGGGAGAAATGTGTTTTGTGATACACTGTGGTAGGCCTACACACACTTCAACCCTGCCACGAAGTGTAAATCCATCGACACAAAAACTGACAGAACATTGCCAGAATTGGGGACGTGACAACCGTTACTTATTCTCAGTTCCTTATTTTGCATTCGTTATCAACCGATAAAATCGGTTGATAACGAGTGTCGAATAAGGAACTAGGAATAAGTAACGGTTGTCACGTCAGTGCCAGAATTGGTGTCGAGTGAATATTAACCATTTGGACACTGATAGTATCTTCCAAATGAGTTCAGTGGCGCCGATTGGAAGACACCAGGCCTGAAAATAAGCAGCCTCACATTTGCAGAATGAGGTCCCCAGAGGGTGAATTTGATGATGCTATCCCATACATTGGGCCAATTTATCCACTGGGTACCTCTTTCTGTTCAGTTTTGAAACCCTGATTCAGATTGAGGTTCACATAGGATATATTTAGAGATGCTACCCTACTGTGCAGGGTAATATCACTAAATTCACCCTCTGGGGACCTCATTTTGCAGATGACAGTCTGCTTATTTTCTGGCTTGGAAGAGTGTACTGGGTGATTTTCTGGTAACCACAACCTATACTGCTCTTTCGCCAATACAGTTCATGCAGAGGGTGTACAAGCACTAATTCAACCGCGGATGAAGTTTTTCATCTTTGATGCTAACTCGAGTGTTGTGAAAAAACATATAAAGCACGTGCAAAGTCTCACCAACTGCTCCTCCGGTCACAACTTGGAGGTCCATTGGGTGAAACTTGTTTTGTGCTTCTTTAAACCTTCTTGTGATTCTTCGTGTGATTGGTCCCCCATTGGATCTCCGTTAGGTGGAGCAGTGCTTGTTCACTTGGGTAATCAAGTTCTGCTTTACATTAAAAATAGGACACGGCCACCAACACCTGGGAAGGATGTCCTACAAATTGGGAAAAATGAGTATAAACGGCTGGCTAAATATGGTTTCATATCTAAGTTACGGACATGATATAGCCAAAGATGCTGGCAGTGACTTTAAACACCTATACATAAATAAATAACTTGTTAAGTTACTGCCTGGATTGATTTTTGCACACCGTGGCTATTTGAGTAGTCATCATCAACACCTCCGCGTAGTGTGGCATCCTCGAACTTACCCCTTTGGACCCGAGCGCCCGCTTTTCCGGCCAGGAACATGATACGTCATAACGGCATTATATAGGGTGGCCGTTCAGAAAATGTGTGGGGTAGACCAATCAATATTTTCAACGTGCAGCCCCGAGGCTGCACGTTGAAAATATTGATTGGTCTACTCCAAATAATGAATATGGACTCTTCTAATTGCTGTCGCTGACCTGGCATGGAAGATACCACTAGAGTTCAAAGGGCTAAATTTTTTCTTGTTATTAAATTAAAGAGGGAAGCAAATTTGGCTTTGGTGGGACGGGAGGGGGCATGCAGGGAACAAGTTATTCTGAATCTAGCTGTAAAATAATGAGAAGAGTTAATACATCTCAAAATTTGATCCCAACACCTGTTACCGCAAAAATCCTTTTCAAATCATAATTTCCCCATGACCACAAACAAACATACCTGTTGTTACATGGCATAATGTAAATTTTATGAGCTCATATGAATACACCCGGATAATAGCTGCATAGGTACGTAGTATTACTCATAACTATTATATTTGACTTCATTCATAAAACCTACCCGTGACGTCAATGTTCCGCTTAATTTATCGCATAGCTAAAGATACTGTTGGCCTCGAAAATGTGTACATACTCTCAGCCTCACCCTTCCGACTTGCATATCCATAAACTCTCACACAGCTACGGTCTCGTTTAACCGACTTTGTGGGGACTTGTTGTTAGCTCACCTGACTGAAAGTCAGGGTGAGATATAGTGATCACTCACCGATCGTCGCCCCAAATTTTAAAAAAATTCATGAACCGATGACTTGATTTTTGGTACTGAGCTTCCTTTTGAAGAGTAGAATCATGTTTGTTCAAACGAAGTTCGTAGAGCAATATTTGCCTTTGTAATGGGAGGGGCAAGATTTTTGTTCCGCCCGAAATTTCTATTTTCTGAACCGATGAACCGATTCGAAACAAATTTGGTATGTGGTATTATTGATTCGGGCTATAAAAAATTCTCGCATCTCCGTGGGAAACCCGGCAACTTAAAATAGAAATATCTCAAACTCCCACATTTCCCCCAAAAGAACGGATACTTGTTATTTGGTATGAAGCATCCTTTGGACCAGTATAATGGAAGGGCAAAAAAATACCATCAGTTGTGTCATGGTGTACTGTAGGGGGAATCGAAAAAAATGCCGAGTCAGCATATTTGCAAAAATTAAATAAATCTTCTCCTGAAGGGGGTATGATACACGTTTATTAAAATTAAGCCCATTGGTAAATTTTAACTTGGTATAATATGAGAACCCCCCCCCCCTCTCCCCACACACACACACACACACACACACACACACACACACACACACACACACACAGTCTTGTTTTCCCTACATACCGAGGTACCCCATTGTCTGTCCTTTGTGTGGACTAACGGTTTCAACCTCGTTTTGCCGGTACAGTTCTGGGAAAACAACCGAGGTAAAGGGTTTCTTTTGTCTTTTGTACCTCGGTAAGGCGAAACACGCAAACTCTTTTGTCTAGTTACCTCGTCAAGTTGGTAAGACAAACGCACCCACCCACACACACACACACACACACACACACAGACACACACACACACACTCACACTGACAACGCCCTTGTACATCGAATATGAAGGGTGTAGAAAAATACCTAGCCATCAATGTGTTCCAGAATGGTATTGCCCTCTTTGTCATGGTCCAAAGCAAAGGACTGAGTTTGTTTTATACGTGTTGGGAGATTGAGTAATAAAATTTGAGGACTACGTGGGGAACCTCAATCTGCTCTATATATAATTTTATTCATTTCGCTGGGATTCGAGAAAATGGCGACATGTGAAGACCAAATTTAGAACATGCGGGGAATGTTACATCCGCGGGAAATTTTCTGAAGTTGGACAGCAAAAGTCGCGGATATCCGTCATCGAAGATGCTTTAACCAAGAAGAAGGGTGGCCCTCTCATACTCTTCTCGCCGATTTGAGACTCGGGCAATATGTTTGACACCATGAATGAGAGACGATCAAGAGCTCTGACCAGAAACAAAATTCACCCGGGCCAGAAATTCCAATCCCCTACCCTGTATTTCGTTTAGGTAACAGAAGCTGCGTTGCAGTTTGAAAGGGTCAATACAGTCGCATAACCGTCGAAAGAGAAGACTGTTTGTATATAGTCCTTCGGGGCCTTAGAGTTTAATCGTTCTGACGTCATTGACTGCGCGCTATGAATACAAATGCGCTTTTCCCACTGTCTCGGTAAATATCCGTTTTATACCGCGAGTAATAAAAGCTGAATAACGAATCGGTGAACTCACCTGGAAGAAATCAAATCCCAACAAATCTAAACACTGGTCTGTTGACGAAAGAACTGTAAAAGAATAATTATATGATTTTAAGAAAAAAGCCTCCACAAAAAGGCATATAGTTTTTACCGATTTGTTCGATCATTCAGTCTTTATGTTTCTTTTATTTAGTTTATTTTATTCTATTTATTTATTTTGTTTTTTAACCCTTTACCTAACATGAAAAGCAGACGACACTTGCAAAAAAAATTCTTGAATAACTAATTTTTTTCATTTTTTGTCTCAAAAACATAGGTTATGATCCCTCTTTGGAACAAGCTCGACGAGCTCGTTCCAAAGAGGGGTCATAACCTATGTTTTTGAGACAAAAAATGAAAAAATAATGAAAATTAATTGGCGATTTTTGTGAATAGCGCTGGCCGGTTTTTGCCGTTACGTTGGGTAAAGGGTTAATAAAAACTATATATTGTGATCTGGTCGAAATATGGGTTTCATTTTTAACCACAATCAACTTCAGGTAGAGTGTGGTTAAAATTCAAACCCATATTTCGACCAGTTCACTGTATTAACCTGAGAGGTCAGCCAGGGCGTTTCAAAGGTGACCAATTAGAGGGGTTTGTCCCGACAATAATGGCTGAAGTCCCGATTGATAAAATATTTCAGCTACGTCAAAGGCATACCTTTGTGATGTGTTGGAATATTAGTTTCTCAGGATTACAGTTAACCTTTACCAAACATGAAAAGCAGACGACACTTGCAAACAACATTCTTGAATTACTGATTTTTTTTCATTCATTGTTTGTCTCAAAAACATAGGTTATGAACCCTGATTGGAACGAGCTCGTTCCAAAGAGGGGTCATAACCTATGTTTTGGCACAAAAAATGAAAATATAATGAAAATTAATTGGCAATTTGTTAGAATAGCGCTGGCTGGCCGGTTTTTACCGTTACGTTGGGTAAAGGGTTAAAAAAATCTTAAGTCTTCTTAGAGTTTATTTGTCGATAAAAAATACATATTCAACCACTAGTCGTGGCGAAATTTCTTATTTAACCCTTTAACTAATGAATCGGTCGCACTCAACGCCGTAATTTTCAAATTTAGCAGGTGAAAAAAATATATTTTTCAAAATATTTCACGAAACCCTATCATGTGACCACTCATTGGAACGAGCTCATAGAGCTCGTTCCAGTGAGGGGTCACATGATATGGTTTTGTTGAAAATTTTTAAAAACAATAATTAAAACAATAAATTTTGACATCGTGTGCGTTGGGTAAAGGGTTAACAAGTAATATCCCAAATTGGTGATGTTGCTCTCGCCAAAATCCCCAAGGGTAGGCCTACCACAGCCGTCCATTTTTGTGACCGACTGTGTATGTGACATCGAAGTATCACATCTAGTCTCGCGAGAAAGAACGTGATTACTCTTAAGATCGAATCGATATAAAAAGACTTCAATCCAGACGAAAATGTCCCGAATGGGAAATGTTGGGGATGGTGTAATACCCCCCCCCCCCCCCCGCCACACCCCAGAGCCAATAGTATAATGGAACGCGGTCACGCGGCAGCCAAACATGGTCGTAAACCTGGAAAAAACTGTGCTGGGAAGCAATGAATGTTTTCACTAAACTTTGATCTATTTTTATCTTTATTTATATCATAGTTTATATTCGACTGATATCATTAACAACTTAAGAAGTCACTTGCCTGATTCTAAGGTACTACTGTGTACATCACAGATTTAATGAGATACGCGTAGTTTTAATTCATTTTCAGAAATTATGACAAGTTTTGGCAGCCATTCCTTTACCTAACAACACCCTATCATTTTACCACACCTCTGCACTTTGGGGGTACAAACAAGGTACGCTATTAAGATAATGAGCACGTCAAACACTGCTCTAGAATTCGAAATAAAACAACAATGAAAGTCGTCTTTACAGAAAACATAGATAGCTGTTTATAGTGCTGGAGCGAGACCATAAATTGTCCGCAAGAAATTAGCAATGCGCTGCATCACCACATGCCACAAGCAGCAGGTAGGCGCCGACGCATTGCGCCGCCAATTTATATCAGCAAATTTCATGTCCTTGCCCCTGTATCGCCTGTAGTGTACACCTCGCCAAAAATGGAAATGTATTAAAAAAGGATGTCTAAAATAAGGGATGTCGTAGATACTACCGGGAAACTGGCAATTTTCCCCGTCCCTTTAAACTTTAAAAAAATGTCAATAAGACTGCAAAAACGGAGCTTAAAAGTTATGGGAGAATCAAAATCGATTCTCGCCAATGATTCTCGACAGAAAAACAATCAGAATCAAATTTTCTTCTCACAAAATGTTCATTTGATTTTGTCGCATATGCTGAAAGTGTCTTTATAAAGTTAAAGGCTTGGAGAAATCGACTTATGTTTTGTTCTCTCATAATGAGAAAAACTTTGAATTAGCAGTAGTGCCTAGTGAAGTCTTGATGCCTATACAGGCAGCCAAGACTTCACTAAAAACAACTGCAGATGTACAGTAATCTCAATCTTCAAGACCATTAAAAGCCTTGTGTGTTGGAACGTGTGTTCTACAAGTACATATTAGACAAGAAACTCAACAAAATAGGAACTGATCCCTCCCCTCCGACACCCCCACCCCCACCCCCACTGTTGTTAAACTCAAGTAAATATATAAATTTGAGGTTTGTTTTCTACTATGGAATAAGCACTGGTTGCACTCACGAGGGTAAAACAGTCTTCTCAAATTCTAAATTACTTAAGAACTGAAAATTGATCCTCGCAACAGGAGGTCGTGAGAATCAAAGCAGACAAATTTTAAGACATGAAAATCTTTTGGTGTGTGTGGGGGGGGGGGGGGGGCAGTTGCACCACCGACACCACCTGCATGTTAGCCCCACGTGTAAAAATTAAACCATCATTGGAAACATCGGAATCGTGTCCAAGCCAATTGTAAACGAAACCGCTACTGAAGAATTCAGTGGTGCCTGTGCTTTATTTAACCAATCCCACACCACCCACCAAACTCCACTCCATCCCATCCACACCCACTGATAGATGTGTGACTCAAAACTGACCGAGCTCGTCGTTTCGCTTGGCACAATCTCTCCACCCCTGTAATTAGCGTTTGGAAAAACAGCTCTATCTTGCCATGCAGTTTTTCTTGGAAGTATGGCCCTCAGTGGACGGTGCTTTCCGAACTTGTGTTAGTGTACGGATAGGCTTAGGGGTTTGGTATTGTTGAAATAAATTATTCAACTGATTTTGGGATGTTTTAAGAGAACTGTGTCGTTAAACCATAATAAATAATACTGGGACTGAATTTAAAGTCTAACTGGGATCGCAGCGGCTCACTGGTAAGAGCAGTGGACTAAAGTCACCCGCGTCGTATCCTTAGGCAAGACACTTAACTCCTTGCATACTGCAAGTGGATGTTCCTGCCCAGAACAGTTTTCTCTTGTCACTGAAATAAGAATAATTTGGGCTAATTTGATATAATCCCTACTCCACCCCCTCCCTCCTGTAAATTGAATGATTTTTTCATCACTGAATTCCTGAATTAAACTTTGATAATTTTTTCATGAAATCTAGTCATGGCTCCTTATTAGCAGCCATGACCAGCTTTGATGAAAAGATATCTTGAAAATACTCAGCAAGGTGGCGCCGTGTGCTGATGCGCGATTGTTCACATGCCTTCAACTGATGAAGCTAGCCCTGCTTGTACGGGATAAGTAAGTTGCAAAACTGTCCGTCACGATATCACACTGTCCACTGAAAGTGTCGTTAAACCAAATAAATACTCACATTTCTTCAGCACATTGCATTTTCTGATGTAAACACAGCTTAAGGACATAATTTGTAGTTGCGCCAGTCTCTGTCTTGCAGACTCGGGGAGAGGTAGAAGATCCCGTATTATTCCTATCTCTGCATTTATTTGATCTCGCCTCTGCTTTGAGGCACCTTTGGAACAAATTTGAAAAAATATCAATATGTGACTTAAAAGGAACTTACATTAGTTTAACTTCAGTTGCCCAACATTGTTTCTCTTCAGAGGTCTCTTCCCTCGAGGGTATGACATCCAAGTGATATTCAAATGCAAGGTGAAGGTTTCAACATTACAGCAAACATTCGAGCTCGTCCCATTGAGGGGTCATAAGCTATGTTTTGGAGATCAAAGAAAACAAAAATACATTTTTGTAGATAGCGCTGTCCAGATACGGCCGCTGTGTCAGATAATCATTTAAAGCGTTCAAAGAGCAGAGTTTTCAAACATTCAGTTTGCGTGAAATGGTGTAAAAACAACCAATGTTTCTGCTGATGGACTTCATCACTCAACCTCGATCGCCAAAGGTTAAAACATGTCTGTGCTTCGTATGCACTTTCGCGGAATATGAGATGACGCCTGACTGGAAATGAAACGCATGTGTATATTTTGGTGGTAATCCACTGTCCGCGAACAACAATCAGACCAGACAGGTTTGTAAAACCTTCAACCCTTTACCTAACATGAAAAGCAGACGACACTTGCAAAGCAAAATGGCTTGAATAATTTTTTTTTTTTCATTTTTTGTCTCAGAAGCATAGGTTTTGACCCCTCATTGGAACAAGCTCGACGAGCTCGTTCCAAAGAGGGGTCATAACCTACGTTTTTGAGACAAAAAATGAAAAAATAATGAAAGATTTTTGTGAATAGCCCTGGCCAGTTTTGACCGTTACGTTGGGTAAAGGGTTAATTAATAAATCGGCCGCATCCGTCCTTGTCTTTCCAATTAAGCAGAGGAAAAAAAAACATTTTCAAAGTATTTTAACAAAACCATAACATGTGCCCCCTCAAGAACTCGTAGAACTCGTTCCAATGAGAGGTCACATGATATGGTTTTGCTGAAATTTTGTAAAATGAAAATGGGAAAAATGACACATTTTGATATCGTGTGCTCTTTGTGAGGGGTTTAAAAAGTCAAAAATTAAAAGATATTTCCAGTGGCCGATGAGCGCGATGGCTGAAATAAATTTCACAATATGTTCCCATACATTATCTAATAACTGTTGTGTAAACAAAAGTTAAAATCGAGAAAACATGAATTCGATTCTTTTCCATTACTCATTGCATTTATTTTTATTATTTTCTTAAAATTTGAAAAAAGCGGCATTTAAAATCTATAG
Organism: Pictodentalium vernedei; assembly: GCA_031216915.1. Classification (NCBI taxonomy): domain Eukaryota; kingdom Metazoa; phylum Mollusca; class Scaphopoda; order Dentaliida; family Dentaliidae; genus Pictodentalium; species Pictodentalium vernedei. The sequence continues at coordinate 198,990,778 of CM062292.1, read as the reverse complement.
TGGACTTATAATATTATCCGTGATCAGTGAAATTTCCATTTGGGTATTAATGAAATATCCGTAGTGTCAAAGACCTGTTCGCTGGGGATGTCGCGTACTTATTTTCTGTTTCTTTCTGTGAGAGTTGAGGAGATAATAAAATTGACGATGAAAGATATCGCCACGTTCCACAAGTTGGCACTAGGCGATGTATTACTAAAAGGAATTCACAGCATCCGTCAGCGTAATGTACAAATTGATCTGTTTAAAAAGAAATTCAGAAAATGTTAACAAAACCATTTCATCTGCCCCCTCAGTGGAACGAGCTCGGCTGTATTATTTAACGAAATGGAAGCATCCATCTGACTTATTTACAAACTGAGCAGCTGGAAAATTTTTTTAAAAGAATCAACAAAACCATATCAAGTGCCCCCTCATCGGAACGAGCTCGGCGAGCTCGTTCCAATGAGGGGTCACATGATATGGTTTTGTTATCATTTTTTGAAATAATTTTTTAAATTTAAAAAAAAACAATTGATATCGTCTGCTTTGGTACATGGTTGAAAACTGGCAATTTTCATCAGCGTGAAAACAACATCATTTTGGTGACAAAATTAAACAAGCCTCTGAATTTCTAACCAAACCCTAGTGGAGACGAACCTCACGTACTGTCTACACCACTAATGTTTACACCCCGGGAGATAAAAAAGGAAGGGAAATGTGCGAATGATTTTCTGCATATTGCTCACTAAAAATCGATCGAAAAATAGATCATAAAAACACACATTGATTTTTTACCAATGTTCAAGTTAACATAAAACTAAAATAGTCTTACCTCTCCAGATCCAAAAGAGCCAGCTCTTCTGCTGAAGTCGGTGACATTTTAACATACATATATAAATATTTACATTAATAAAATAAAAAAATAAAATAAAAATAATTTTACGGACAGACCAGCCGCCGTTCTACTTGCTCGGGAGCAAACACACTTTTCCGAATCGTCTTGTGTTCCTCGATGTTATCCCTTCACCGAATGTCACATGATTCGTTTCGCGTGTGACGATTGGATGACAGATCGCGCTCTGCTTCTCGAACTCAATTACGCACACACAGTGAGAACTGTTTTGATTACGAGAAAACGAATGAAGTGAACTTGGGAATACATAAAACTGACGTTGAGCGACAAAATACACCACACTGCTGTAAATACCCAATATTTGTGTACCACTTGCTTCACTGTCAGCCTTATCGATTTTCCGCTGTTTATGAAGTAATTTTGAATGTTATGGTTGGAAATGGTGCGAGTTGTCTGTTGATATGGAAAAGCATTATTCTGCAAAACCGCCCAGAACCTGCAGTGTCTTTCTGAAGTGGTGCCATACGTGTTAGATTTATTTAACCACTGAACAGGGACGTGGCTGGAGATTTCCGATTGGAGGGGTGTAGGGTAGTGAATTTCCAACTATGGGGAGCTACCGGGAGGGGGGGGGGGGGGGGTGCCGAGAAACATTTTGAAAATGAAGTCATGAAAGGGCGCATAAAAAAGATTCTAGTAACTGAAATGCCAACACATTTATGATAGAATTATCAGGGTATTATTATTTGGTATTATTCTGGGAACTGAATGTGTGCTAAACAAATGCTCAAGCTGAGAACTTTGAGCAATTCACGCTGTACTAACATTAAATCAGATCTCATGCAAGAATTTTCGATGTTTCATCATTTTATAACTGTGAATGATGGAAGAAACTCAGGATAACGATTTACATGACGCGATCTTCTTGAAGTGCATTTCGAGGATGTTTTTATTACGATAAGTAAACGTAGGCCTACTATAGAAATCTCGTACCGATTGACACCATGCAAGCTCGATATTGCGTACACTGTAGTTGTAAATAGTAACACTTGGATTGGAATTTTTGCCCATTTGCAACCGAGTTGGGATTTTGGGAAGTAAAGAAAACATCAGCATCACCAAAGAAGCTCTAAAATCCAGAGAGATGGAATTTCCAACTTGCCCTCCGAATTTCCAACTATAGGAAATTTTGGCCAGATACCTCCTACACCCCCCCCCCCCCCCTCTCGCCACGTCCCTGTCACTGAAGCTTGGGCAGTTACATTATCTTTGTGGTTGTACGTTTTTAACAATTTCGGTCTCAAGTGGTGTACGCAGGGCCAGGGAGGGAGTTGGGGGTAGGGTTTGTACCTGAACAGATGCTGCCCGTGGCTTGAAGTACTAAGAATCGATCCAGAACAGCTACAAACAGAGGCGGCGGAACCAGTGGGGCACAGGGGACACGTGCCCCTCCACTTGTTTCCACAGGCATGTTACGCGGTTACACAATGGGTTAAAATGGGTGAATGCAAACGTGTCAGTATACAGGCATTCCTGTAATATATTGGCAAATCCAAACAACAACATTTGGCCTAAGAATTCCACCTTCCGTCGCTTCGGTCAGTTTCTTCTACTTCAACCATCTTCTTGCCTTCGGGTTAGAAGATGAGTGAACTAGAACAAATGGACAGGACGGTGACCACACCGCGGCATGCTAATCTAAACGAGAGACTAGAGTGTGTCATTTACCGATATGTGACTGTAACTTTTCTCCCACTGAGCCGAACTATGGTGGGCTTGAAAATTTGTGCCCCGCCACTGTTGTCGAGCTTCCGTCGCCCCTGGCTACAAATGCACACATGCAGCCAGGCCAGACTGGATACCGATAGGCAATAGTGACAAGCAGCATAAACTATGTTTACCCCTTCCAGAATAGATTGCTGCTGCTCGTGGTGTTCCCCTGCCCCTACCGACTCGCAATGAGGTATTTATAATACAATCAACAAACTCTAATCTGCACCTAATCCATCTATACTCTGTGGAAGAAAGGGATTATCCAGGATCATTCATATTGGTTATTTCTTATTGGGGTTTAACCCTTTACCCAACGCAGACGATATCAAAATTTATTATCTTAAATATAATTTTTTCAAATTTTTCACAAAATTTCAACAAAACCATATCATGTGACCTCTCGTTGGAACGAGCTGGACGAGCTCGTTCCAACGAGGGGTCACTTGATATGGTTTTGTTGAATTTTTTTGAAAAATAATATTTTTTCAACTACTGAATTTGCATATTACGCGGGGGATGCGGCCGATTCGTTGGGTTAAATACATTTTCGACAGCCAGGGTCACCTTGTTTCTGACAGTTTTACGGGTGGAGGAAGCCGGAGAGAACCGCCGAGCAGCGGCGAGCAACTGTCTTACTCCAAAACGTACTAACTCAGCAAAAGCATGGGTTAGCATTGATTAATGACAAGTGCCCATCGGCGTGCAGTATGCCTTGTTACACAGTGCCAAGTTGCCAACGTGTCCCCATGTGGGCAATTGGGATTGAATACCTTGCCCACGGACCAAACGCGGCTGCCTCTGGTGGGGATCGAATCGCGCACCTTTCGGTTTGAAGTCCAACGCCGAAACCACTAAACTACCGCGCTCCCTGTCAGGTATTAAAACATATATCTTTTCCATAACGCATTTTGTCATTTTCCACAGTCATGAAGCACCATGTGTTTAATACTATAAAATTATTATTATTATTATTATTATTATTATTATTATTATTATTATTATTATTATTATTATTATTATTATTATTATTATTGGGCATCTTACTTAATTAATTGTAAACTGTTTCTGGAAATCAGAACCGTGTTTCAATTAAGGCTTGTGGGAGTCAGTAATTCACGGAAACCATTTTTCTGCTATCACGGAAGCCCTATGCTTGTTGAGCTGCATGTTATTAATAATGGTATCTCATCAGTGACAGTAATGCAAACGTGAGCTTCAATGGCTGCTCAATAAAATGTGTCAGAGTAATCAGTGGGAAGTGAGGCGTAAACAAGAATCGGGATGCGGATTTAACGGAATATAATAACTTCACATGAAGAGCACACACAGCGCAGTACTGTGATCACAAAAGCGGGCAGAGAATTTCAATTGGATCGCGATCTGTTCGAAAATGTTTTTTTCCGGTTTTCTCCCCACATCACCACTGAGTCTCACCAGTCGAAAAGGAAAAGATAGAATATAGAATCTGGGGTAATATTTACATTTATTTTTCGTAATTTGCTTGATTTCGCAATATTTTATCTAACAATCAATCCAGTTTTCACCCCAAAACTCAGAAAAAAGTTTGTATTATCCCCCACCCCCGGTTCGGTATCAGACAGATTCTGTTTCCAGTAAACACCACACTATAACATATGTGCATTGTTATTCCGCATTAAAATATAGCTCCTGAACAGTGGCGTCATGTCAATGGTGCACGGCGCCCCCCCCCCCCCCCCAAATATTTTCGGTGAAGGCCTGGGAAGTGCCATTTCCGGCAATCTGGGGGGCATTTTTCGCCAAAGTTTTGGGGCACGCTACGCGCCAACCGATGGTGGCGCTACGCTTAGATGGTGTTACCGATCCGCCCCCCCCCCCCCCCCCCTGATTTTTCCCTGGCATGACGCCCCTGCTCCTGAAATTCAAAATTTTGACCAATTTCAACCCAATGTAAACTGAAAAATTGGGGAAACGGGCTTTATGTAACGGGATTATTAGACAAATGTATTATCAGATTCTCGGCCGTGTTTACAATCGGATCGCAACGAGCCCTGACGGGATCCTTGCGATTCGATTGTAAACACGACCTAGAATCTAATACAAATTACAGGACATGCACATGGTCATGATAATGTATATTTATTCATGAAATCTTTACCCAGTGGGTTGAGATCCGATCGCGATCTGATTGAGAAAATTTCACGTTTGGTGACCCAATATTTAGGGCCATTTTAATATAAAATTTCGGGTTGAATCGAAACAAACAGAAGATTTCGAATCGATCGAATGGAATCTCACCACTTTACAAGTTGTTGATATTGCCCCTCTTACAACCGTGAATATTGTCAGTCTCCTCTCAAGAAGTATTGTACAGTACGCGGAGAGTGCATTGTCACTGAATCACCCGCGGAGTGGAGATTCCATCCAAGCAATAATTGCAAATTTGTAGCAAAGTATAACAAGCACAAGCAAAGTTTCAGCCAATGGACCTCCGGGTTATACCCGGAGGTCCATTGGCTGAAACTTTGCTTATGGTTTTTGTCCACATGTTCAGAATTTGAAAGTGATACTTTGGGTGATAACTCCACTCCCCAGATGATTTGGTTACAGTCCACTCTCCACGTACTGTATGTAATGCAACCCCTCGATTTAGGAAAATGTATTTAAAAAAATCGAAATATTCCATAATGGAATCAAAATAGTTTCAGAAGCGGATCGTCCTTGAGTTCTTCTTGATGACAGAAGAAGAGTTCAAGATGAGACACTTTGTGGGATTTTGAGAACATCTCGACGCTTCGGAAATTTCCAAATCGAATCGAATCAAATCATCGGGACAATTTAGAATCGAATCGATCGAATTTCGAAGCTTTTCAGGGTCCCTACAATGGTTGTACATGGAGAGTGGCTAATCAATAAAATACTTGTGGACAGGGGCGAAACTATGGGAGAGAGGGGGGTTGAACTGAACCCGCGCCCACCCTCACCCGGGCCCAATATGTTTTTTTCAATCAGGACATTTTCATCTAGATTGGAGTCTTGGACTTCAATTCGCTCTTGCTGTTAATCAGGTACTTTCTAACGGTCCAATATTTTCTTCTTGGACTTTAGTCATACACGCAGTCGGTCTCATCAAATGGAGATATGTGCTGATTGGGGATGTAGGTGTCCTACAATGACTAATTTACAGTCCGGTAAATAAGTCAGATACCAATCAGCAACATCAGACGAGGAGAAAACAACATCCCAAGACAGACTCTAACCTGGAACCCACAAGGCAAGAGAAAAAGAGGGATGCCACCCATTATTTGGCGCAGGGTCGATGTAGAGTCGGAGATGAAGCAGAAAGGGTACGCATGCATTTATCCATAAATAAATCTCCTCTGAGTTTTATAATTATGATCCCCATTGACAAATATTACGGCTACATCATCAAGGCATGCCTTCGAAGCATGCCTTGATGATGTAACTGGAATATTTATCTCTTCAGTCAGGACATGAGTCACTGCAGTCGGGACAAATTTGGTTTACCGCCCGCTGTCTCCCCCCCCCCCCCCCCACCCTCTCCAATCGGTAATCACGACGACTCCACTGCCCATGGAGCGGTATTAGCACCCGAGCGAAAACTCCTGTTGTTTGAGAGACGATAAAAAGAAGCTGCCGAGTTTCAGTTATTGGATCGTCAGGTTCAACAATAAGTGTTTCATTGATGATCCATCAACTGGGGTTCCTTTAGCTGAATCACTAGCTGCCCTTTTTTGGCACTTGACTGGGTGGGAACTTCACTCCAGTGGTAGTTGGCTATAATACACTGCGCAATTGAATTTGAAACGCAGGTGCTAATCGCGAATAGCTGAAAAATGTTCTGCATTTCAATGTCCGCTTTGATCTATTAAATTATTTATACACAAACACATTGCTCGTTGCAGTGTTTTTTTCCTTTCCATGGGTATTCCCATCTCGGAGGACGCTCCTTCCCAAAAGTTCCCAAACTGGAAAATAACTTTGTTTAATAATAACATGTTACACCGTTGGCTATGGAAAATAAAGTCACGGTGGTTACCCTATTTATTTTTTTTATTTTTTATTTTTTATTTTTTTTTTTGGAGGGGGGGGTGTTTCTTTTTTATTTTTTATTATTTTTTGTAGCGAGGAAGAGGAAGTTGTTCAAATAAGTATGAATGTTAACCTTTTGAATCCGAGAGAAAGCTTTTCCATTCAGGAACACGATACGTCATAATTTCATTATGTGGGGTGTCAGCTAAGTGGATTTGTGGGGCAAGGCCTTTGGGCTGCACGTTGAAAATATTAATGGGTCTACCCCTAAATAATGAATATAGTTTCTTCCCGTTGCATGGAAGATACCACTAGGGTTCAAAGGGTTAAGATTATTTTTTTGATAATGATCGTAAAAGGCAAAAAGGAATATCCAATACAAAGATTACGTTAAAGTAACATCGCTCCTACCCTACCTCCACACAATCTCTTCCTCTATTTCTACCATATTTTGACCGAATGTTGTTAAAGGTCTAAAATCGAAATGACTTTTCGAGACTTCTGTAAAAATTGAGGTCTCAGAGTTAATGTCAGTGAGGGAGTCTCGCCAGGGCCGTCGAGAGGGGGGGGGGGTGGTAATCCCGGGGCCCGGCGGTCCGGGGGCCCGCGAGGACGACTCAGGTATATAGAACCGAGAGCAGAATAAATCCGTTGAAATTCTTTAACTCTGGGTCAACTGAGCGTCCAAACCAATCAGCATGCATGATGCATGCTGATTGGTTTGGAGCTCAGTTGACCCAGAGTTAAAGAGTTTCAACGGATTCATTCTGCTATGATGCATGCAGCATATGTAGCATGACAGTGAATCGCTTAATGTTGAGAATCCTTACCACATGGCAACGCCTTTGTATACAGTTTAGGTAAGAGGAACAGCCCCATAAAAAGAGACAAAGAGGTTAAAAATAACTGCAAGATGCAGCCGTGCGGCTGCAGCTTGCAGTTATTTTTATCCTCAATTTACCATCTGTATGCACTAGTGTATGTCCACATGCTTTATTATATGCCAGTTAAAGTGACGTGAACAATAAGTTCGGTTGATTCAATATATATATATATATCCCTTCTTACCATTCTCTTGTGTAACCCAATCTAGTCTTTGAGAGGCGATTGAGTCATAATAGTTGTCGGTCGGGGGAAGGGTGAATATTTCATGGGTCCTTGGTAAGTTGGGGTTGAAACAAGGGGTTCCAGGTGGTACCATCTAATTGATCCACCCGGGGCCCGTAGTTTCTCTCGACGGCACTGAGTCTCGCGTGAATGTTTTATCAACTTGTGAAAAGATGTTACATGCAGATAATGGAAGATTGGGATGGGCAGTACTCGTAAGTGCGAGCGGATATGCTTTTCCATCAGTGCAAAAGAACAGAACAACAATTATAACTGTTGTGATATACTAATCAGAACGAAGCATTTATTCACCTTGTTTGGCTTGATATGCAAATCATCGAAGTGATGTCAGCATCTTGGGACAGAGTTTTGTTTTCCTTAATTTCACCTGTTGCTTTTTGTCAACGAATCTTTTCTATTTCCTTCCTCAAGTTCCTTTTCATGCTTTGATCTTGAAATTAGCTCAGTGGTAAGTCAGAAAGCCTTTGATACCATTTCTGACAATTAATGCCCGATATTAATTTTTCTTTTCTTATTGACCCATCTCACTGTAAATATAAAAACCGTTCCTTCCTCATAAACTTGATTTTTTTCAAACGATTGGCAGCTCAATCCAGAAAATTCCGATTGATCAGTCCCTATCCAGAAACCAATAGCTCTCAACAGAAAAACACGTGCGAGCCATCGTCTGCCCAGGGATTATACCAAATAACGAATCATATTATTGGAGGGTTTGCATCTGGTGCCATGCCAATTATCGTGAAGTCTGAATTTTATGTAGTTTAAATATATAATTTATTTGTCATAAAGAATACAAAAAAGGATTTGAGAACAAATTGTTCAGCTTATATAACTCCTTTCCTTTACAAAAACATGGATTGACACATCTACGGAATATGAGGAAACAGTGATGGTTCCTATGGGAACGCTGGGGAACGCCGTGCCCCTACATTTTTTCTGAGTCCCCCACAAATACTAGAGCTGAAACGGTTAAGGGGTTTTGTTGATCGATTAATCAGGTGGATTAACCTTGGTTAATCGATTAATCACTTGTCCACATAGATATCTGAATAATTGCCATACCGTTGATGATTTACAGCATGAACCCGTTACCCAACGTAACAAACAAAACCGACTAGGCCTAAAAAACATCTCCATTCAAATTTATTATGTTTTCAATTTTTGTCTCAAAGACATAGCTTACGACCCCTCATTGGAACGAGCTCGTTCCAATGAGGGGGTCATAAACTATGTTTTTGAGACAAAAACTGAAAATTGTTTAGTAATTCATGACTTTATTTTTCAAGTATCGTCTCCTACCCGCAATGGGTAAAGGGTTAAGAATGGTCATTTCCATCTACTGATACAGTATGAAGATCATGCAAGTAAACAAGTATGTCAGCAAGTAACTTGCATGTTTTACTCTGTCTCATATAATTGATGTGAGTCAGTGTGACAATGTTTGCCTGTTTTGGAGCAAGTTTGTTCCTTTGTTGACCTATATAATACAGTAGTTCAAAAGTAACGTTTGATCGAACAATTACTTTTTGGATCGATTGATATGTTGATCATTGATTAATCGATTAATCGGTTAACCGTTTCAGCTCTAACAATTACCAGACCTTTAATTGCTTGAACTTGACGAATAACCAACATACTGTGCAGCTAGCAAGATGAAGGAGCGTTCGCTGTGTTCAACCCAGCGAGCACACCTTCGCCCTGCTCGCTGCATTCAACCCATTTTAATTATCGATAAGTTACGCGCTTTCCAAACTATAATATAACGTATATATGGAGGTCGGATATAAATACACAAAGTGGCATCATTGGCAAGTTGCACGCGCATTTGTTTTGGTTTGTAACTAAGTTATGTCCCATCACCCTAAAACGAAGGGAGGGTGAATCGTCCTGATTATCCGGCTGTCAGAGTAATGGGAATCACTGTGAAAACTCAATGACAATGCGACCCCAGAGTAACAAATTTCACCTGGTAGACCTCAGACAAATAGAGAATGATTGCTGAAATGATGAGCCCCCCCCCCCCCCTCCTTTCCCAACTTCTTAATTCCGGAAAGCGTCATTGTGAGGAAAACGTATAAACCAATGGTGTAACCACAAGGTGGAGAAGGCTCCCTAAAATGTTTGCAGTCCCCCCCCCCCCCCTTCCTCCAAAAAGAGCATTGGCCAAACACAACATTCACAAAACATAGAGAGCCCTAAACAGACTCCATTATAGGGCCACACACTCTATAAATGCCCCAGATTCATTCTTAGGACGCCGAACTTTGCATAATTTTGTGGGTGGGTGGGTGGGTGGGTGGGTGGGTGGGTGGGTGGGTGGGTGGGGTTGGGAGGCCTAGTCCTAACTATAGCTCGCTCCGGCTGTTAGCCCTCCCCTCTTACTTCCCTTGAAGGGAAGTTGGAGGAGCGAGTGACAACCGGAGGGTCTTATGGATAAGAATAGGAGAGGCCTCCACCCCCACCCGCAACGGTCTTCCAAATATCCCCCCCCCCCAAAAAAAACCCTGACTAGGGTACCCCCTATTAATGAATCCTGGCTTACTAGTGTGGTATAAACTAGACTTAATTTGATGATTTATCGTATTCGTTCAATGAATAGGCTCAGACTATAGACAACCAATCTATTGAGGCGAAATTGGAATTAGTAAAAAAAAATTATGTTTATCGCATCGCTCGTAACGCACGCTTCGCGTGCTGTGTGTGGAAGCCTACATCCATCTTCGGTGTGGTTCTTTATATATCCACGCATGTACACATTACTTGTCCACTTATTTATATTTATATTGATCAACACATATAATCGGGATCGCACTGGCCCGTTGGTTAGAGCAATGGGCTTCAGGTCGAGAGGTCGTAGGTTTGATTCTGACCAGCGCTGGATTACTACGCCGCCGTGCTCCCACTCGGGTAATTGGCATTACATGTGTTGCACACAAGCACAAGTGCCGAATGCGATATGGCACACTGTTAGTTTAAACAGTATTTATTTCCGTAGTATCAAGAGACAAAAAAGACAAGAAAATACAAGTATAGCTTACATAACAATAGATACAGGAGGAAATGGATTCAGCAACAAGCTTCAAACTCTGTACACACTGTTACATATCGCGTACTAGAACACAGACACATCTGGAAAAATCAAACTATGCAGTCCAAAGTAAATAGATGTGATAACATACGTAGTACAGGGTCAAGAATGTTAGGATGAGAGCAACCATAATACAGTTAGAAGCAGAGGATTCAGTGGGAAAATCCGAACTAATAAAATGGTTGTCGGGTCTATTTGGGTAATTATAGGAAGTAGCCGAGGATTTTGTGAAAATCCGAACTATTTAAAGATGTCAAGGTGATAGCTTGAATTTTCGATTTTGTTGTTTAACCCTTTACCCAACGAATCGCCGCATCCGCCAACGTAATATGCAAATTCGGCAGTTGAAAAAATATTATTTTTCAAAAAATTCCAACAAAACCATATCATGTGACCCCTCGTTGGAACGAGCTCGTCGAGCTCGTTCCAACGAGGGGTCACATGATATGGTTTTGTAGAAATTTTTTGAAAAATTTCAAAAAAAATATTTTTAAAATAATAAATTTTGATATCGTCTGCGTTGGGTAAAGGGTTAAAAGCGTATATGTTTTCGATAATCTTTCTCATAGGGCTAAATATAAAGCGTAAAGATAGATTTGTCACTGCTAATTAAACATGACATTTTATGTCCGTTACCGCGTTTCTGTTTAACGCTATAATGGGTTATGTGGTAAGAGATTAAACGTAGTGGAAGCCAGTGCCCTCCTGTAGTCATTATCTGTGTAATTATGGCCAGTTAATAGGTAATCGTGGTGAAAACAGTACATCGCACATGTTCTGGACACACACCCATATTACGCACCTAGCCTGCCACTGAAATGACAATAGATGCCGAAATGCGAGTCTTTCAAAGGAACTTAAAAGCTAATATTAAATTAAGATAGGTCTAAGCGGCCAAGTTCAAGAGAAGCGATTAAACTGTTAAACTGAGAATTAATGGTCTGGCTATCGAAATAAAAATTGGGGAATTTCTCGAACATTTCATTTCCAGTCTGAAGGTGTGTAAGGCTGTGTTTCGTTGCGAGTAGATGTGGATGCCCCATGCTATAGGTTAGAGGAGGTGCCGCATCGGTGCGAAAGTATAGGCACGCTGTGATGTAGGAGGACCACAGAGCTCATATTTAGAATAGGAGCAGTCGCGGGCCAAGCTGGTGGCCATATATGAGAATAGGATCAGGAACACGAAGTACGAGCTCAGGGAGCTATTTGCATTTAGGTAAACGGCATTACCTGTTTTAGAAGGCAAGCCATGAGTAGGCAGAGTAGGCTTTGCCTGTATGGACATTATTCTGAGATAAATGGAGGGGAGCGTTTAACCCCCATTGGTGGCGACTGCTTGAGTGAAAATGGACAAATAAAGTGACAATAAGCTAGTGGCCATGCGACGACAGTGGTAGAGTGACATTCCGTCACTTGTTAGAGCAAAGGCATCCAGATAAAGTGACAATACGTTAGTGATAATACGTGCGACGGCAGTGAAAGGGTGAAGTGAAGAGGCGACCAAAGAACGTACACCAGCGAGAAGGAGGAAAAAACCAACGACAGCAGAGTATACGGACCCGCAAGTGACTCAAAACCTGTGTGGGTAGGGGGTGATTGACGTTTTGTTTATCATATTCATTGGATTCCATGTAAGTCACCAATTACCATATTTATTTATATGTATATATAAGTATTGTTTTCAGTGAACCCCTGTTGATTTATGCTTTTCGAGGAAAGGTTATTGACCCCCTTCAGAATGAGAACCACCCCAACAAAAGTGAAACGGGCGGGTTCGTTACGGCGAGACATACGTTCACGCACGGATTCAGGCGACACTCCTTGGGTTTTGACTGAATACGCGGCATGAATCTATTTCCCCCAGCAGCGACAAAGCCCCGGTTTCCGATAAAAAACTCGTATACAAAGGGACACGCCTTATTATTGGAAAAAACGAGGATTCTGGGTGAATCGGAACCAAATAAAGTCTGATTCTGTAGTTTAGGGTAGTTTTAGGCGATTGGGGTGATTGTCGGATCTGTTTGAAATTTGTTACTGAAGGGTCTCATTCTCGTTGATTTTTCACAGTGAATTTCATTATTCTGATAGCCGGATAATCAGGGCGATTCACCCTCCCTTCGTTTTATGGTAGGACATGATTGAGTTACAAACCAAAACAAACGAGCGTGTAACTTGCCAATTAGTTTTACTCCTATTCAATCGAACACACCCTCCGAACATACCCTTGTCCAATTGTTGGCCATTGGGTCACGCGCTAGGGTAAAAACCAAGACGGCGGCCTCCCGTATACAAAATATACGACGGAAACCCGGTCTCTCTTACAACACGCTCTGCGCATGCGCACAGACACCACGTATCACTATGGGGCGACGTCGTAAGATGGCCGCTCACGTGGGCTACCATGACAACCAAACATGGCGTAACTGATTCACGTGACTATGACGTTACTTCCGGGGTCAAATACGGGATCCATCCAATCAGACACAATCCATCTCCTGCTCATAGTGGTGCACCCTTATAGAAACTCGCCAACGGTGGAGGGTGGTGGATTCAAATTACACCTTTCTCGTGTTTTACGCTGTTTGTGCAGTACTCAGTACACACCAATTTTTCCCTCCCGCAGTTTCCAGCATTTTGTGTTTCTGGAATCCCTGTATGCAAGCCAGAAAATAAGCAGACTGACATCTGCAAAATGAGGTTCCCAGAGGGTGAGTTTAGTGATGGTACCCTGCACAGCAGGGTAGCATCACTAAATTTACCCTCTGTGAACCCCAATCTGAATCAGAGTCTCAAACCTAAACAGAACGAGGTACCCAGAGGATAAATTGGCCCACTGTATGGGATAGCATGATCAAATTCACCCTCTGGGAACCTCATTCTGCAAATGTCAGAGGGCTTATTTTCAGGCCTGCCTGTATGTTGGTAAAAGACGTGGTAATACTGTTTTCGTTTTGATAGACACTAATTCCATGACTACTATCGCACAAAAACGAAAAAGAAATATGGCCGTTGCAAAGATATCAGTAAAAAGTTTTAAAAGGCAGATTTTCTTTTTAAATTTTCGTTGTCATTTGAATCATTTCCAGTTCCCAAATGAACTTAGTAGTTATGGGCCTATCTTAGTGCCCACGAATTCAGGAGCGTCGCTCAGATAACCGACTGGGGGGAGGTAAACCTGATTTGTCCATGCTATAATAACTCAGTCCCGACTGATAAAATATTCTAACTACATCATCAAGACATGCACGACATGCCCTGATGATACAGTTGGAATATTAATAAGTCAAATTAGTCATGTCCCCTCCCCAGCAATCCGAATCGGGTATCAATGACCTCCGATTTGGCTGAACTACCGTGTGTGCGACATAAGTTCAAGTCTCAAACCTCAAAGTTTGGAAAGAAAGTACATGTTGACTAGCAATTGCGAATCAGTATCTAAAACTCCAATCCAGACGAAAATGTCCCGATTGCATGGAGAATTATTGGGGGAGGAGGGGGCGTGTCACCCCTAGATACTCCTTAGCGAATTAACCCAACTCAGCTTGGTTGAGTGAATATAACTTGCATCAGCCTAGAGAGTCTTGCCTCTCTGGAAAAATTCCCAACAGGCACCCGCCCCAGAATCTTGAATTCTACAATCTGCATGAGCGTCAACTAATGAATTTATAGGTGACATATGACGCTTAGTGTAAATGGGTGCTCTTTCGAACCTCCACTAACTCCAAACAGAGCCCTTGGGTTTTTTTTATTTTTCAAAGATTTGCAAAAAATATTTCCCCTCCGGCTCCACTAACTCGAGCAGTATTCTACATCCATATCTTTCCACAACACAAGATTTCGATCTTCGTGATATGCTTGCGGCATAAAAATGCTTTGCCCCCTCCCCCCCCCCCCCCCCACCCACCAACCCCTCACAAAAGATCAACGCGCCCACCTAATTTAGATACTTGGCTACACGCCTGTCAGTCAGTTAGTTGCGTTAATATGAGCGTGACAAAATGAAACCTGCTCCTAAAACGTCGTTTTTCTGACCCACATATCCAAGGTGGATATTCTTCCAAAAACCACCAAAAAGCTCCATTCGACAGCTTATTCATCCAAATAAAAAACCCTCCCATCCCTTCTGCCCCACCATGGCTTTTTTCTACAGAATCGGCGTCCTAGGATGGCCTATTAAATTACCGTATAATGTAATTTCTAGATGTAGCGGCCGTCTCTCCGCTTAGCTACAAAGTGCGTTGATGGTGAGTACAGAAAAGTGAGGACTGCCTCGCAACTCTGCTGAAGCGCGATTGAAACGCGTTTAATAAGATCTATATAACAAAACCCTCCACATACTCCAGGATAGTGAATCAATGGTGAAGCTGAACGAACACCGAACCCTAAACAGAAAAACAAAATAATCCACAGTAAATTAAAATTACTCAATAGAATAAACTGCGTGGAGTCAGTGAGGATTGCCTCGCTACTCATTGAGGTCTTTAGGATTGAGTCTGTGAGGATTGCCTCGCAACTCTGCGTGTTGGGAGTGGACTCCGAAGAAACACACCCCTTACCCCATCCATAGCAACAATCACACAGCAGGCACAATATACAATAGCGGATACCTATCTTTCTCTCTACCTTTTACTTTTCTAACTGAACATTCTCAAATTTTCTTGCAACACTCTTATCAAGAAGACGCATGGAAATGGTAGACAAAGCGTAGGAGGAATTGGTGCAACCTACCTTTCTGCAACATATACAAGAAACCACCAAACGCTAGGCAAGGATTGAAACAAGCTTGTCTGGCTGGGAACGAGTGTACATTTGATATAAATAAACATTTGAATAAAGATTTAACAGCCCTTTTAAGGGCTTGAGGGTGTGTGTCAGTGATTTTTTTTTTTTTTTGGGGGGGGGGGGGTTGGGGTGGGGTGGAGGAGGTCATTTGGGATTCCCGAAGGATAACCAGATACCTCAAAATCACATACGGCATCCTATCTCCCAGAAGGCTTGATGGATGACTCCCGGTTTCTTAAAACTAAACTGTTGGAGCTTTCTCCACTTCTTTTTTGTAACCGCTATGGTCATATACCGGGGCCGCTACCAAACCGGCGTTGCTGTTTGGTTTTCTTTTCTCTTCTTCCCTTAAACTTGCCATCGCACAACATTACATTCTGGCTCGCCACCATGGTGGGACTCAAACCTCTACCATCGCCGAACTGGAACCGAACAGAGCTCGCTCTCTAATAGTTTTAAAGGCGTTGGGGGATTGAGTATTGACCATCTAACACTCCAGCTTAAACTGCCGGGTATTCTAACCGCGTGCATAACCCCCCTCAGACTCCATTTTGGGCAATAGGAAAGCTAGGCCTGTGTGATCCAAGGAAAAAAATAAGGTTAACCGGGTCGCAAGGGATTTGTAAATCCCACATCGTCCCTGCGCGCCTTCGGCGCGCTAAAACCTTTCATTCATTCAGAAAAGTAGTCAACACAAATCTAACTCCATTCGAAAACAAAATGTATAAACCCTCATATGAACTCGGAATACACATATTGACAGGCGTAAGAATGTACGGAGGGGTGGGTTTCGGGCAGACAGACTGATAGCTTCACATCGTTGTCTATATCAGGGAGCTCGAGGCCGCTGAAGGGGCTCGAGGCCGTTGTGGTCTCCTCTCGTACCACTGCAAATGCAGCAGTGAAGTGCTGGAAATGGATAATGAATGCAATTCATCTATGACCCATAAAAATGAGAAGACTCAATAGTTTAGCATTTTCCTGATCGCTTAATTCTGACATTTTTTAACCCTAGTGGTATCTTCCATCTAAGTTCAATGGAAGCAAGTGGAAGAGTCCACATTTATTATCCGGGGAAGACCACTCAATATTTTCAACGTGCAGCACCAAGGCTGCACGTTGAAAATATTGATTGGTCTCCCCCACACTTTAAGTTTGCAACCATCCTACTCGGGGGCTCGGTGGCTCAGCTGGTAGAGGTGCAGGCTGCAACCCGAGAGGTCCTCGGTTCGAATCCCACCTGCGGCAACCGTGTTGTGTCCTTGGGCAAGACACCCCCATTGCCCACGTGGGGGCACGGTGGCGTTGTGTACTAAGGCGTACTGCACGTCGAAGGTGCACCTGTCTTCAACCAATGCTAACCTTGCTCGTGTTGAGTCAGTATGTTGGGGAGCTGACAGTTGCTCGCCGTTGCTCAGTGGTTCTCTCCGGGTACTCCGGCTTCCTCAACCCATAAAACTGTCGCGGTCATGCTTAGCCATTGTGCAGAAATATGTGACCTTAAACACCAATAAATAATAATAATAACCATCCTCAACGCAAGTATGTCGTGTCCTGTCCCTGGGCCGGAAAAGCGGCCTCTCGTGTTCAAAGTGTTAATGATGTTGCCCGTCGATTCTTGTCGTCAGGGGAATAAAATAGTTTTGTCATGACCAGCTGAAGTTGCATCCAAACAGATAAAAATGCTAATAAAAATCGCGTGAAACGAACGATTAGAGGTATTTGGTCAATATGTCACGAATCACAACCTATTATCCCTTCAGCCAGATTAATGGTGACAGAGCATGCAAGACTTCCATTTATACGTCAGGCAGAATAACGAGTTTAACCCTATGCACACTGATGTCAAAGTATCGCAATTTCAAGCTGTAATATTTTCTCATAATGTACCTCAGCATTTAACCAATTCAGTCTTGTTTGACAGAGGTCAATGAGCTCTGTCAAACAAGACTGAATTGGTTAAATTCCTGGTGAAATTATGGGAATAATTTGCTCTTTGCAATTTCGATATTTTAACATCGGCGCGCAGAGTGTTAACCCTCTTTCTAAAGCGAGTACTAGGCGAGACTAACAACAATTTTTCTTAAATGACTAATTATGTTGAAAACAGTTCATGACCACTAAATAGAGCGGGTGCGAGAAGCTCGCTCCCCAATGAGGCTGGGACACAATCCATGTTTTAGATACAAAAATGAAGGCAATTTTTGGTGTGTATCGCTGTATTTGCGTAACATTTAATTTTTATTGTTGATCGTTTGGGAACATACGCCTGCTACTTCAGGTTCAATGGCTCCGGACACCGGAGCAAGTGTACCTGTAGTTGCATCCCTACAAGTTCCTATTGGATTTACACTGTAAATTTAAATGTGTACCAAACCTGACAGCCCCACAGCCCCACAGCCCCACCGCTAACAGCGGAAATAAGATGTGGGAGAACAACGTTTCAGTTCTATTGTTTTCGTACATAATACCAACTTTTGCCATTGTTCAATGGGAAGCTTTCGTGCAGAGTCTGTCCGGAAGCTCTCAGTGGAGATATTGTTACTCAAGGAAAAAAAAGATAAAGAGACGTCCCCGTATAGTTATCATAAACTTTTCTGCCACCATGTGTGCCAATATACTAGAGAAACAGAATTAACTGTGATCAATAAATTCGAGTCTGTGTAAAAGTGGTGAAAGTACCAGAACTAAAATGTAAAGAGAGAGAATTTATGAGACTTATGTTCGGAAGTAAAATATCTTTAAAGAAATTCAAAATGTTTTTTTTTTTGTAAACAGCATTTAAAGATTTTCATACGGGAATCACATAACATTTTTCAAGAAACCAGAAATAACTTCTGTGAACAGCATTAATTGTGTTCTATAAAGGATTCTGAAAATGGTATTTTGGGCTCCACCCATGTTTCTGAGTGATGAAAAAAAATGTACGAACTTCGGTGACCTGACCTATTAAGAATATAATCGCGGCGAATGTAAGATCCTCTTCATCACACAGAAAAGAAAAGGTATCGTGAATTCTGTAGGTAAGTGTGGAGGAAAAGGAAACCCATTCCACATTGAAACTATTTTATTTCGCATGGTCATAGAAGATGTGTTCTTTATTTACACATACATCACTGTGTTCTGGGCGGTAACAGTGTCATAAAACAATTTATTATAGGACAACCACAAATACCTACTCACTACCGTTGTTACCTCTCCAATACATACCGTTATAGTTGGGTCAGCAGAACTGGCCCGCCGGAAAACGAGTCTCAGTGTTTTCAACTCCTTATCATTCCTGTCTCAAACGAGACTCGCATGACGTCAATGATGTGCGAATTTTTCGAGGCGACCATTTTACAAACGCGAAATAAAAACTCGAGTGCCTTAGTGTTGAACACTGGGCCAAC
Organism: Pictodentalium vernedei; assembly: GCA_031216915.1. Taxonomy (NCBI): domain Eukaryota; kingdom Metazoa; phylum Mollusca; class Scaphopoda; order Dentaliida; family Dentaliidae; genus Pictodentalium; species Pictodentalium vernedei. The sequence goes on along the minus strand of CM062292.1, from coordinate 198,971,748 downwards.
ACTGCTGGTTTTTATTCTTTTTTTTTGTTTCCATTTCTGGTGCCGTATTTAATTTTTAAATATGTACTGTCATAACAAGTAATACACAAATTATTCCAACAGTCAGTTAATCTGGGTTGTCATATTTCCTCTCGTTAACGAGTACAGATCAACCAGATTCAAACACGAACCTGCAACGTTGACGAGACCACATCAGTCAGATCAAACACTACGCCTACGGCGTCCTGTTTTATCCAATTGACCTGGTCTCGTTTTCTCGATGGAATATAACAACCCAGATCAATTCACTGTTGTAATAATCTCTTTCTATAAGAGGCGATTCATTTACTTCGTTCCATTCCAGTTTTAAAATATGACATTTATCGTCCTCGATAACTCGTTTAAAATGGAAAATGCTACCTCACGAGCTTTTGATCTGTGTGTGTGTTTTCTTTTATGTTCGGTTATTGTTGAATAGATTACAAATTTTGTCCTTCAGAGTGCTATAGGAATCTGTAAGCTGGATTTTCGTATTTTTTTCTCTTGATGCTGAAAGCAGACAAACTTGTGTAAAATGGCTTCAGTAGTCTTAATAGTAATTGAAAATAATCGCTTGTGGAAATAATGCTAATAGTGGAAAACTTTAGTGCATCTTAAGAAATACAAGCAATATCCGAGCTTGCAAGATTTGGGTTTAGTAAGCTAGCTTTGAGGTTCGGTAGTTACCCGACAGCACTCGAAACTGCCATTTTGGCTTTTAATCTACGCAAGGTCACAGGTCATGAGGTGTAAACATTTCAAGAAAACGCGTTGTAAGCAATGGGAGAAAAGATCAGGTGAAGTACTTCGGACCCTTTACGTTCACTAGTGCGAATTGAAAAAACATTTAGCCAAGGTTACCATTGGGTTAAGACATTGGCAATATTGTTTGAGAACTTTCATTATTTCGAATTAGGTTCCTGTCGACTTAATGGTATTTGAATGCACGCTGTGTCATGGTTCTGCGGGCGTCGGCACTGTTTCGACAACTTTCGGGGATTCCCCAGGCCGAAAAACTGCGTGCAACGAGTGTCCCCTTGTTGCCATTCAAAACAAATCCTCGCCTCCGTAAAAAATTCTTTAAAACTGCGGTATCTCATCGTTTAAGGTCGTCTAAGGTTTCCCCTTTAGTTAATTCGAATGATGACATCGGTTCTACGAATTTAAACTTGATATTACACAAAACTAGTTGTCTTTGCTGACACAGAACTCAGCGAACATGGAAATCTCTTTGTTTACACCCCGCGACCTGTGACCTTGCATAGATTAAAAGCCAAGATGGCAGTTTCGAAAAAGGCTTATTCTGAACACCACTGCAAATGAAACTGTCCGAACATGATTATCACCTAGATAGACGCTCCCAGAGAGAGAGTGTGTCATATAGACGCTTTCCAGATAGACAGTTCTCTCTGATCTCAAACGGTCATCTCAGGCCCATCTATCTTCGGAGCGTCTATCTAGACGCTCCTCAGATGGACGGGTCTCAGATGGAGGTTTCCTACAGTTAAAACTAGAAGTCCTGTCATGAAATGCGCACAAATAGCACGTCGATCTGCGCGTTAATCTACGCGTTATGACCATGGTAAGACTATCAAATTCTATACATATGGCCTGTGCACAAACAATGTTTCAGCCAATGGACCTCCGGGTAACCCGGAGGTCCATTGGCAGAAACATTGCCTGTGTTTGCTATGAGTAACCAGGAGAACCTGCCGTGCTTTGGATGCCATTCGATATGGCAATTGCACTCAATTCCTACACGCAATTAAGCCTAGATAAGATGCCACATAATATAAATCCTACATGACATGGTCGTTTCTAAATAGATAGTTATTTTAATTAAATCAAATCGTGGTCTACGTGTATGCTGGGGAAAGGGCTAATAAATGTTTTAAAACTTGCTCAACAGACACTGTAAAGTAAATATGAGGAGATTAGATAAGATTATATAATCATCTGTGTCGCATATAACATCCGGTGTATTTCGAATATTTGTCTGAGGTTGGAGCGTTCAGAAGCTCCTGTTTATCGGCATCGATTGAACTATTTTTGAAACACATACGTCACTTTTGGTAAAAATTCATTAGAGCGACGAGATCATCCTAATGAAATCTAACGCGTATAATATATACCTACGATCACCTGGATTAATTTTCTACAGATAAGTAAATTGATTTTCGTTGAAAAAGGACCTGCCGAATAAAAACGCAATACTTGGCATTGATTTTTCTTGATGATATACCATTGGCGTTATACCATCTTTAACCTCAGATATGGGTTATCTCTGTTGTTCTGGAGGATTCTATGTACGTATGTTATCTCTCCTCTTGTGCAGGAACGTCAAATTTGTCAAACCAAACTTTTGTTTCGACATCGCCATTCAGCGTTAAGTTAATATTTACTGCATTTTAATTAATCATATTTTCATTCAGGGGCGTTGCGAAGGTGGCAAATTTGGGTGGGGATTAAATCTGATTTGTCCCGACTGTGATGGCTCAAGTTTCGACTGATAAGATATTGCAAGTACGCTATCAAGGCATGACTTCGTCGAAGGCATGCCTTGATGAGGTAGTTTGAATATTAGTCAGCCTGGGACTCAGGACTTCTTGGAAATTTAGTTGTGGATAAATAAAATATAAAAGTGGTAGTCGTGATGCACTGGCAATTCTTTATTTAATTAACACGTACCCCACTCCGAGGTGGTCATACCTTGTCCCAAACAGCCAGGATGGAGGACCACAGATCTCCGCATGACTGGCTGTGTGTCTAACATAAGTCCAAATATCAAATTTAGTCTCGTAAGAAACTGATTTCCGACATGGGGTGACCCTGGCTGTCGTTAAGCTCCAATAAATAAATAAATAACTAAATAAATAAATAAGTAAGAAACCGATTGCTTAAAAGTGATTTGATAACTAATTTGTCGATAGAAGTGTATTTTACACTAAGCACAATGTCAAAATTTATGCGATATCAATATGGATAGCCGCAAGTATCATAGAATAGCTTTTGAATGAAAGGGGTCTTGCAGAATGATAGAAAAAAAATATCTACGTTCCTAGGTTCTTTCTACCCCTGATCCCAAAACAACTGGCTTACTTAAACCGAAACGTCAGCGAAAAACGTCGCAATTCAGGTTCCGCTTCATAGTTTTCCCAGGCATTTCCAAAAATGACATGCCATACACTCTCTTCAGATGCGAATATTCTTTAACTTAGTTATCTAACCCATAACATGTATTACATTTCCCAAATCCACAAAAAATATAAAACACTATCTGACCAAGTATAAATAAACAATCTGAATGTGGGTGAAACAATTTATTGTCAAATGCAAGGCTTCAACCTGGAAACTTGCATGAAAAAATGCCGATACAGGTCATTTTTAGCCCCTAGGTAGCCTCAAAAGCAGAGTTTTTCCACTACGTCCACTTACCTAACCCTGGATCATATCACCCCTTGTTTCTAAAATGTGAAAAAAAAATATGTTTTAGTTACATGCCTGGCAACAACAAAAATAGTCAATTTTTCGAAGCAACTGTGTTCGATAATTCCTCAGGTAATTTACCCCTATGCATCAGACTCCAACCCTGTGACCAAAACTTCAAATTCTCTTTCCAACAAATAGCCTAATGTAATCATATATTTTTCGAAGCCACTGTTTCCCATAATTCATCTGGTAATTTACCCCTATGCATCAGACTCCAACTTTGGGACCAAAACGTCAAATTCTCTTGTCCAACAAATAGCCTAATATAATCATATATCTGATACTAAAAATATATCTCTATTTTACATGGCCTTAGTTTCAACATATGCCCAATATTTAGAATTTCACCCCTGTGCAATAGTGCGAAACTGTAGAGCGGAACCTTAAGAGAAATCAAGAGTTATCTCCTCTTGGATTTCACTCAGGAAAAAGAATCTGGAGTATTCCTGAGTTGGATGAACAAAAACCACAGGTCTCTCTTTTCAACCAGTAAAAAGATACAGCATGGCCTTTCTGACTGCCGAATAGCTTTTACGGCCAGTTTTTGCACGATTTTCACAACCACACCACACCTCCTCAACCCTCACATTTCTCTAAGCCACCAGAGAGGATTTTTGTTATTATCACCAGCAACATTGATATACCCAGATCCTTTCAATATCACTGTTAAATACGATCAAAATGTAAAATAGTAAGCAGTAATAACCATTGCTTTGGGGTGGAGTGTTGCTCTCTAGATATGAAAGTGCAAACAGCTAAACGGACGGATGACACACAAACATGACACCAATGACCAAAATAAAAAACTAGACACCATGACTGCAAATCTGTGGTGAATAATACCAACCAGGCTGTTCATAATTGCTTATATCTGTCATAAATACAAAGCTCGGTGTTTCGGAAAGGCAGTGCTCTATCTTAATGTGTTTTCGAAATCTTGACGTAAATTCAAAAAAGTTGCGAAACTAGGCTACATTAACAAATTTCTCCAAATTTCCACTTATTTCCTTCCAGCTGTGCTGAGATATCACTTGATGAATGTTAACTATCACTAACAATTGCATACAAACCAAAAATAATGAAAAGTTTTTTTTAAAAATGGTGTATTTATAACTCAAACACAGATAAGAAACTTCCTGGTTTAAGAGTTGACACCGACGGTAAAATGCTCTTAAGGTTCCACTCCACAGTTTTCCAGGCATTTCCAAAAATGACATGCAGGACACTCTCTTCAAATACAAATATTCTGTAACTTAGTTATCTAACCCATAACTTTATCACTTTTTCCAGTCCACAAAAAACATATAACACTATTTGACTAAGTAGAAATACACAATCTGAATGTGGGTGGAATAAATAATTTATTGTCAAAGAGAAGACTTCAACCTGCAAAACTGCATGCAAAAATGCCGAAACCAGTCGTTTTCAGCCACCCAGCAGCCTCAAAAGCAGAATTTTCCCACCACCCCCACCTACCTACCCCTGGAGCATAGCATCCCCTGTTTCTAAAATAAAAGAAAAATTATATGTTTCCATTTCATTTTTCAGTTACATGTCTGGTAACAAACCCGTGTAAAAATTACATTTTAAAAAATAGCCAATTTTTCGAAGCCACTGTTTCCCATAATTCATCTGTTAATTTACACCTATGTATCAGACTCCAACTTTGGGACCAAAACTTCAAATTCTTTTCTCCAACAAATAGCCTAATGTAATCATATATCTGATACTAAAAATATATCTCTATTCCACTTGGCCTTAGTTTCAACAAATGCCCTATATTTAGAATTTCACCCCTGTGCAATACTGCGAAACTGTTGAGCGGAACCTAAACCTCAAACGAACAAACGAAATCCTAACATGTAAACTAGTAACAGGGTATCAACTTTTCAATAATAATGAAAATTGATGCAGCCTACAAGCAAGAGTTCATTGTGCAGTACATGTACCCCCCCCCCCCCCCTCTCTCTCTCTCTCTCTCTCTCTCTCTCTCTCTCTCTCTCTCTCTCTCTCTCAAATATATATTAACAATCAACAAAGCTTTTTTATGAAAATGCAACTAAAACCGTAGTTTGTTTTTATTATTTTAACCCTTTGAATCAGGATGGTATCTTGCATGTCAGTTCAATGGCAGCAATTGGCAGAGTCCATATTCATTATTTGGGGTAGATCAATTAATATTTTCAACGTACAGTCCTGGGGCTGCACGTAAAAATTTTGATTAGTTTACCCCACATATGCAATGAGCACCCATCCCACTTAATGGAATTATGATGTTTCATGTTCCTGTATGGAAAAATCGGCCTCTCCTGTCAAAGGAATAAGGACTGTAGGAACCGAACATCTTCCAATAGAAACACTTGTCTGTATCAATGTGGTTTGGTTATATGTCATATGGCATCGTGGCGTCAATAATTTATATCAAATATCTCTACCCATTTAGCACGCTAAAACGTTCGATGGTAGCTCCTCCCACTCGGGTCGCTGGTTCGCAATTTGCATTTCTCGTAAACTCTCGTCAAAGAAAACAAAATGTTTGCGTTCAAAAAGAAAACCAAAAAGAAATGGATAATTAACATATGTTTTATATTTACTTTTAAATGATTTTTATTTTGAAAGATTAGCAAAATATACGAAAAGCTATTTTGAAACCCTCGCAACCGGCTTCCGGAGAGATTTAGCATGGCCGCCGGCATAAAAACACGATTTTTTATTTCATAGCCCATAGCCACTATCGGAAATTGACTTGTCGTTCTTGGACTAACCACTACCTGTTGGTATTTGCGGTATTGTAAATATTACGGCTCGGATTGATAGCGCATAGTCAAATTTCGCCTAGGAGCGAACACCACAGAATACCTTGGGCTCCCCGACATCAACCCACCCCAGTCGGGAATGGGTTGGAGGAGTGGGGTCTCGAGGTGTTCTCCCCTTGGAAATATGTTCTTGGCAATCAATATGGCATCACAATCAACATCGGCTCGTACACTGTACATCACACAAATCAACGACATGACCGTTGAAAACTTTGTCGTTGAACTTGTAAGTATGACACACAATTATGCGGTAGACTTTTCCCATTAATATGATCGCAGTTTTGACAACGTTATTTAAATGAATCACAATGTACACAAACGAACACTTCCAATCGGAAGTAATTCATATTAGTCTCCTCAGCGTGGAGGAGTTCATGGAATTAGGTGGAGATAACCTATTTATCGATAGAGCCTATAGAAATTTCTGATGGAAATACTGGAAAATCTCACGCGTTATCTGTACAGCTCACTTCATGAGCCGCGTTGCACTCTGCTCGATCCACATTCTCTATTACCACGTGTTTTGTCAATAATAACTAAAATATGGTGTAAATATTCAATCTACATTGTCGGGAAAAATGTCCACAACTTCGCTGAGCTCGTTACAATGCTGAGTCCTAAGCTCTGTTTTAAGGCAAAAATTGAAAATGTTTTGTTATTCAAGGAATAGTTTCTCAAGTGTCATTTACCATTTACATTGTAACAGATCATGAGAGAAGTGAAGCAGTTGAGGCTCGAACCATCGACCTGCAGCACACGAAACGACCAATTTACTCCGAGGCTATGCGATCCGGACCAACCAGCCTAGTTGGTAAATGGCTTTATTCCCCGATCATAACACTACTCTCTCGTTCTTTTGCGATTCAACCCAGGTGCGCCGGACCCCATATTCCACCCCAGTGTTGTCAACTGCGCTTCACCACAGCACCAACAATGCTACTAACTGCTGAGGATTGGTTAATGACACCATTGTAATCTAGAGAGAAGTGCGGGAGCTGAGGCTCGAACCTTCGACCTCTAGCACACAAAGCGACGGGAACATGACAACCGTTACTTATTCCCAGTTCCTTATTCCAATCAAATCTGTTAATAACGAATGTCGAAAAAGGAACCGGAAATAAGTAACGGTTGTCAAGTGTGTCAAAGTGACCGACTTAACACGAGACAGAGAAGATCCAGGCTGGTTTGGTAAATGTCCTTCACACTTCGACCGTTACACTATTAACGGGATGTCCAACCTATCTTTGGTCAAATTTCAGGTAATTTTCTTCAAAGTCCAAAAAAGGCCCAAAATTAATAGCCCCAATAAATTATATACCATAATGCTTGGAATGGCACATAGAACATGTGGAAACTGAAAGTTTCCATGGAACTGTTGCCATGAGGTAGACAGCACCGCTTGAAAGTCTGCTATGGCATAAGAAAGAGAACATTTTTCTTACAATAATAAAATAACAGCTGTATTCTAGAAACACTCATGTATATACTCTAAGAAATCAATCTTTTCCTAATTCTTAAAAGGAATAAAAAGTCAGACCAAATGTTATGAGTGGAGTGCTCACAGAGTGAAGGCAGCCATTTTCTTCTTTTGGTGTTTTGATTTGGGGAAGTTCAACAAAGGTCAGCTTGAAGGAGTCCACGAGAAGAAGTATGGAAGGACAAAAGAGTATCTCCCCAATTAAAGATGTGTGTGTCAGTGTGGTGGTTTGGAAAAAAACTATGATCTTCTCTTTTGTAGAATGTACTGCAAAGGCATAGTTGAACACAAAATGAAATATATTTACAGACCGCTTGCACTTTAACCCCCTTTATTACACATCCATTAAACTTTAAGCCCTTGTATTTAGCGGAATCTCCACTATAACATAAATGTTTCTGTATTGAACTGATGATGTACAAGCCGGAACATTTTTGCACGTTTATACTAGTTCCTTTCCCGTCGAGTCATTAGTTACGCTTCGAAAAGTTTCCAAATTTCGTTATACAATTATCGATCGTCTGTCGCGAAGTGTGAAAATTAAAACGTCCAAAGCAAAATAAAGTCGGTTCACGAAAAAATAATTAACCAAAAATGAGATAATATTAAAAAAAAACAATTATTTTCAACCGCAACATTAACCTAGTCCCGTGTCTGTTCCGTCTGCCGATTCCTATCTAAATTGGTCAACTTTATTTCGGTAAATCTTCGGACATCCTGATATGCTTCGAACTTCTTTTAAAAAAGCTTCTCCCAGCTGTTTTGCAAATCTGCCCAAATTTGTACTTATGTTTTAACTAACAGTAATAGCCAAATGATTAGGCGTGAATGGATACCAACCGAAAAGAAACAACGATACGAATTTTGATCAGTAGAGCTTCAAACAAAACAAACGGACTCTTCACCTTTTGGGTTTAAACATCGAAATTAAAAGTTGTTTATTTAAATGAATTTCCATGCACGGATTGTGTAATAAACATAGAACGCGATTTGTCTTTGAATCGGTAGGTACGGCTCTCGCGAAATATGACTGAGCGGTTCCAACTCGTTATGTAAAACACCCACCGATTCAAACACACATCGCATTCTGTCCCATGCATCAAGTTGATAATGATTAACTTGTTAAATCTGACTAGTTTATCAATAAGTAACATAAGTTGTTTTACTCTTGGGTAACAATATACTTATGCTATCTGTTGTGGAAGAAATAAGAGTAACTCTTCACTGCAACAAACCTTTAATATTCATAAAAAGTACACTGTTATTCAAAACACATCAAATTCACCCTACATAACCATTATTGCCTCTACTTTTCCAAAAGAGGCGTATTGGTATATTGAGATCGGGAGAGCACATCCAGTAGGTCTCCCATTCGTAGGTGTTGCCGAGGGGGTGAGGTGAAGTTAGGGAGAACCCCCTTTTACGTTTTTTCGAGAACGGAGTATGCAAAGAAATCCCCAAAAGGCCACTAGAGAGCTCCACTTCATAGTAAATTTTTAAAAATTTCTGGGGACGGGGGACGTGGGAGGGCTTGCCCCCGCCCTTGTATGCTTGTACCTTCGGCACTCATGGCATATGCCTTTCTCATCAAAGTTTAACCCCTTTTGAAAAAACCTGGCGACGCACATGCTCCAACCACTATCAAACATGCAATATTCCAAACAAATGTATCTGCCAAAATCATATTACATTGCAAAACATTCTTTTTAGACATTAAGTACTAAACCTTTCATGACCCTTTCTTCCAAATATAACACTAAATTTATTGATTAATGGTGTGAATAGAAAAAACCCTGTCATTATCAACTTGTCGAGCCCCAGAAACCCCCATAATTGCTCCAATAAAAGTGCCAAAAAACACTTTGGTGGCTTTATACAACACTCATTAATAAGCAGTAGAAAAAAAATATTCACTAAAATTATGTTGTTGCAATTAATTGTAGGGTGCCAGCAGGCACTTTCTAACAAATTGTAACAAATCAACTAGCTATGAACAAAATCTTCCTGAAGTATGACTCCCATTGGTATCTTTGAAAAAATACTCGTTACAAATCCCATTCGAAAAATAATTTAGAACTCTATCACTTAACCACTTACCCGATGCACACAATTTCAAAATTTGTTATTTTTTTCAACTTTCTCAAAAATATTCCAACAAAACCATATCATGTGACCCAATGAGCTCGTTCCAAAAAGGGGTCACATGATATGGTTTTGTTGGAATTTGTTAACTAAATATATCTCCCAAACAACCAACATTTTCTATACAATCACTACAATTGACCTGTTAATCACATATAGATGCTATAATAAACTCGTGTTAATTGATTTACAAATCTGGTGATGCATGAAAGAATTTCACTGACATGAGCCAAGGTCCCCATGCTTATAGACCTAGTGGGTCATGGTGCGTCGATTAAAAGCTTTTTGTCAATCATATGCGACAAAACTCCTGTTAGTCAAACGGGTTTTTTACTGAGTCAAAAAAGAAATTATAATAAACTTTGAGGAGCAATTTTTTTTAGTATTATCGACTTTAATCCCAAACAAATTATTGTAACTTCATATTTCGAGTCCAGCTGTATGAATTTGCATAATTTCATGTTCTTACTGTTGCCAGCGTCACGTGAGGACGTCGCAATTCAGACATAGGGTGAAATAAAAAGTTCACACATGCAGTCAATAGCGTGTATGTCCACCGTTTGACTCATGGATGACAAGACATCGACGGCGCATGGACCTGATAAGTCTCTGGATGTCACCCTGTGGTACTGCGTTCCACTCCTGCCTTAGAACATGACGTAAATCGCATAACGTCTGAAGATCATGAAGTCGTACCCGACGGTCCAGTTGATCCCAAAGATGCTCGATTGGCGACAAATCTGGCGAAAGTGGGGGCCAGGGAAGAAGTTCGATGCTCTGCTCCTAAAAAAAATGCACGATAGATACGCACCACGTGACATAGGGCACATTCTTGCTGGGATAACTGCAATCCGACGTTAGCGTTGAACAACGAGACAACAACAGCGTTAAGAATTTCATCTCTATATCGCTGTCCATTCAGATTACCATCGATGAAGATCAACTGCGTTCGATGGTGCAAGGAAATTCCCGCCCAAACCATTACACTACCCCCGCCGAAACGGCCGCATTCCCGCACGCAAGCACCAGAAAACCGTTCTTCTCGTTAGCGATACACTCTTGTCCTACCATCAGCGCGCCGTAGACAAAATCGTGATTCATCACTAAAAAGAACTGTGCTCCAACACTGCTGAGTCCAGGGACACGCTGACGTACCCATTCCATTCTGACGGTACGATGACGCTGGGTGCGGATTGGTCCGTGGTATGGACGCCTACTTCGGATGCCGTGTTCAGCGAGTTTGTTGCGGACAGTTTGTGCACTGATTTTATTGTTAGTTCTACCAGGAGTAATTGCTGCTGTCCTCGTCGCCAGAAGGAAGCGATCCCGCAAGTGAGACGTCCCGATGTGCGGTCTTGTGCAGGGGTCGTAATTCTTGGTCGACCTGAACGCGGTCGGCCGGCAGTAGATCCAGTAGTCCGATGCCTTCCAATAGTTCCACAGTTACTCCGAACTCAGCAGCGAGCTCATCTGGAGGTATCCCAGCCTTATGCATACCAATAGCACGCAACCTCTGATTTTCGGTTAACCTTGGCAGTTTTTTAAATGTCGGAGGACAAAAACTAGCGTGTTTCTCAATAACCCAGGCTCTTTAGCACACCATAACACAAAGAAAATCGTCGATCACCGATTCAATTTGACATTCTCGGGTAGCACGTGCTATTTTGAAATCCGTAGCAAAATTGTATACGGTTGGGTGGACAACAACATGTCATTAAACTCTTTGCACGACTTCTTGTCCACAAACATGCAACATTAGAACTATTATATTTCATCCTTTATGCTATTTTTCCACATTTGTTTTTATCATATATTTTCTTTTTTGACTCAGTATAATAAACTGAATGTACAATTTATCACGAGAATCAGCAAGAATACAGAAAAATGCCCAAAGTCCTGTTGATTGAATACTCCTATTAAATTGCATTTTTCAATGGCAACAGAAGTTATTCAGTTAGTAGGATAGAACTGTACATTTACACGTTATGCTTATCAATGGACAAATACTGAAGCTGCAGCTAGAGAGAGAGAGAGAAAGGTGAACAGAAGTGTTAGCAGAATGTTATGTCACTTCCCCCAAGGGACATGTTGTAAGTATGTAACCACATTTTACATTCTACTATATTACACAGAAGGACCGCCCTCATCCTTTACTCAGGTTTGGGACTGGCAGGCTAAACGGACAGCCGGGCAGATTTAAGATCGCACAACAATCGAGCATTGGGCCAGAACATGGTTGGTCGAGTTCAACCCCACCAAAACAGAAAGCTTGTGTGTATCACGTAAATACAATCCCAACCCCACCCACCCTTATATGTTGGCGACTCACAAATTTTGGAAGTTTCTGAACATAAACATTTAGGGGTGGTACTGAATAGCACATGTAAACGACCACATTGACCACATTTGCTCCAAAGCCTGATCCCGCTTAGATTTATTAAGAAGGCAAAAATTTAATCTTGATCGTAGTGTCCTAGAAAAAATATATTTTGCTTTTATTAGGCCTCTTCTGGAATACGCAGATACTGTCTGGGATAACTGTACTATTACTAATGCCGCGGAACTTGAAAAAATACAGATTGCAGCAGCAAGAATTATTACGGGTGCAACAGTAAGTGCCAGCAAGTTCTTGTTATATGTGGAAACACGATGGGACTCCCTACAAGATAGACGACGTAAACATAAACTAATCCAGTTTTTTTAAAATGTATCATAACATGTCACCCCCATACATCTCCAACAAAGTTCCCCCAATCATCTCCCTCTCGAATGCATCTCTTAGTCTCCGATCTGGTCAAAACCACCGAGTTCCTTTTTGCCGAACGCAACTGTATCAGCGCTCTTTTATCCCCAGTGTTACTGACCAGTGGAATAATTTACCCTTAGCTGTCCGCGAGAACACGTCATTGCTTAACTTTAAAACTTTTCTGAACGATGGTAACCTAAGGCCCCCAAGGTTCTACAGTAATGCGAAATCTCGCAGGGCCCAAATATACCATTGCAGACTGCGGTTGCATTGTAGTTGCCTTAATTCTCACCTATACGATAATCACTTATCGCCCAGTCCCTCCTGTCAATGTGGTGAGCGTGAAACTACCGATCATTTTTTCTTTCGTTGTCCACTTTTTTCTGACGCTCGTAATTATACGATTAATCTACTCCCGCAGTAGATACATCCATACTTCTGTTTGGCTCAGAATTCTTGAATAACGACGACAACCGTCGTATCTTTGAAGTGGTTCATGACTTTATTTTATCTAGTAAGCGCTTCCAATGAGTCGAACACCCGTGGGGATCCCGTGAAATGAGGCAGTGCTTGTCTATTGTGGTAAACAAGTTCTACTTTCCCGGGAAGTGAAGCAGTGCTTGTTTCCTACGGTTGACAAGTTCTGTTTCACTGTAAAAAGGGACTCTGTCACCAATGCCTGGGTGGGAGTCCTCTTAAATGGGCAACGATTAGCTAAGTTCGATTCTACCTCTTTGATGCGGTCGCAAGTCTCAACTATCCATAGCTGCAGAAAAGTGACCTTAATCATTAATAATTAAATAAACAACGATGTGAAACTCGATACTATGCCGTCATTCTCACTTCTTGTGGGAATCAAGATAATGAAGCTGTGATTGTTCACTACGGTAAATAATTTCTGCTTAGCTGGTACAATAGGACCGAGCGACCAATGCCTAAGGTTGAATACATTTTCATGCATTTCATCGTTCAACACTACCAACAATTATTCACGCCTAACACTCTACAAAATAAAATAACGAAACAAGCTGCCTATACCCGATTCCTTGACTCTTGAGTGTTCGATCAATGTATGATGTATTCCAGCTGTTTCTATTTTTCTATCTTTTTTCTCCTATCAGTTCTGCTGTTCTACCTTCTTTTCCTCTTCTTTCCAATTCAATTTGATGTTTAAACAATCTCACACATCGTTGCCTGGCGGTTGAGGCTTTCTATACTCCGTACCTGAATGCTATTGATCTCTCCAACCATATTGTGGTGCGCTAATTCTGGGGACTGGGTCTTGGTGATTGAGACTGATTGTGCACACGTACTTGTACTGATCTACAACCGCAGGAACTAAGCTACTTTACATCCAATAGAGTGAGAGTCTCAGCCTCCTGGTCGCGATGTGTGAGCTTCTCCACGGATATGCATCATCTACAGGAGTAATTTTATATTTTCTCAGGGAGACGACTTACATAAGCTTCAAGCTTTCTGTCGAATCCCTCTCTTACACAGTAAGCATTTATCTAGTCTTCATTTGATTCGTGTACACTACTGTATCTTGTGTTGCCCAGATCTTTCTTGTTAACTGTTCTTGTGAAGTGTATATACTTATCATTTATTCAATAAATATTGTTTAAACTAAATGTTTTGATGCAAGACATTGTGTGGATGCTTTAGGTCGTGAAAAGTTTTTGGAGTTATTCTCGCATAAAAATTCTGAGACAACAGTAATACAATCAATAACAAAGAAGGTTGGAATATCTCCAGTGACTATTGTCATTGGCAACAGTCACTGGTGATATCCCAGCCTTGTTTTTATTTTAATCTTTAAATAACGTCATTGTAATCGTCAGTTACCAACATTCGTGACATTCACCCTCGGACATTATGACCTGCACCAATCTAATGGTTTGGAATATTTAGGATATTTGCTAAGGTCTTTATCCTTTACCAAAGGCTTATTTGCGGGCCAGCAAATGTAAAATCACAAGTAGTGTTCAATCGATTACCAAAAATGGTCGCTGACCGATTGCCGGTTATTTGTGCTCACAATCGGCCGATCCTCATGCCGAATCCGATTGTACCGAACACTACTGGACAAGTCGAGGCTCGAAAGAACTACATTAAACTGAACATTTTTTTACAGTGTTAAACTTCGTTGACTGGGGGTCGCAGTAAAATTACCAGTCGCGCACACTTGGGCGGTAAACGTGGCTCTCAGAGCCACGTTTACCGCCCAAGTGCGTGCGACTGGTAATTTTATTGCGACTTGAATCAATTTTCCAGTATGAACTGGCGATTGCCGCAAGGATGCTCAGCTGAAAGCTTTACATGCCATTTAGCTTGTATATCCCATAAAAGGGCGTCCAGAGAGATGAAGAATACACATCGTGGTTGTTTCTCCACTTTATTGAATGGTATCATTGACACCATTTTGCATTAACAATTGGACAATTGCGGAAGATAATGAAATGCGGTTAATGAATCATCACAAAATGATTGGCAACAATCGGTTGAACCGATGTTCCAGGAACCGTTGCCGTTGTCATCCGATTGCCCACAATCGGCCGATTGTGGTGGCCGATTCCGATCATCGGTTGAACACTAATCACAAGTTACACTTAGAATAATATAAATAACCATAACAAATATTCTCACCTTACCAATTCATAATTTAGGCAAAATAAACAGAATTAATCAATTTAAATTAATTTATTGATGATGGGAAAATATTTGGCTTCTGTCGTACTATTACTACAAAGGTCTGTAGACATTGTGATGGTGAGTTGCTGACAAACGAAAATAAACGCATGTCGTCTGGTGTGTCAGGTTTATGAGCAACTCAGCACGGACACTAGAAATTACGAATATTTCGGGTATTTCATTTCTTTAAATTTCAAATACGGCTAGTTTTGACCATAAATTCGATAATTCGTTTTGGTTTTGACCATCTCGGCCACACTGACCGCTGTTGTGTTTATTGTGACATGCAATTTGAGAGACAATTTCCGGAAAAAGGAGATTTGTCACATTTGTCAGTCTAAAACGATCGACACTCATGTTGGTATGATCGTATGAAAGAAAAAACTAAATTCACAATATCGCCTAATCGCACCCTATTTAAAAGAGCGAATGCACCATCTTCAACCCATCCTCCATCGGCCCTTTGCAGACATAAAAAAATCAGCCACGGACGCTGATCCACGGTTACTTGAAAGTGAATAATTTCACAGTATGGGGGAAATCAACACGCTCACTATAGTTCCAGCTCTCTCGAGAAAAAAAGTGCTTTCTGAATCATTCAGCTTACTTTTTATAAATATTATTTTATATTATGTGTATAATCCCGATTTTACACACTCGGTTATTTTGTTTACAAGTGGTTCATGTTATCTTTTTAGTGCGCACTGATTCAGATTTTCATCAATGAAAAGATCAAGACAGGAAGCGAACATCTGATGACGATCGAGGGAATTTCAAAGCATATATCTGCATTTATGACATTAACAGCTAAAGCATTTGCGGTAACTTGATTGCGAATCCCCTCATACATTGTCTCGAACAAATAAAAGGCGTGATCGCGTCCATGCATTTTCATATCGCCCAAAATGCATATTCCTGTAAGAACCACATTATAATCACATGACCGGAATCATCATGGCCACATCCGGAACTTCCAAATTTCGTGGTGGTGGTATTGCATTACAAAACACACCCGAGTTTTTGTCATAAAAAAAATGCTCTCTCCGAGTCTGTAGTATGTTATCATTACATTGAGGACAACACTTTCGAATTACAGATCATTTTGTGTTTCTACGGGTTCGTTACTTAGGACGTTGTCAAATTAATCTTCTTCAAAATCATAAAATTCACTTTTTATCATAATAAGGTTTATATATACCTTTTCTATGCACTTTACTCATTATTTTGCTATATAATTTGCCTTTCTTCACTTCTCTTATCTGTTTCTAAGACATTGGTAAAAATGCCAACAAATCGACCAAAGTTAGGTTGGACGTCCCCCTGAGTAAATGGTTAAGCCGATCAATTGTCTGCATTTTAACTCTACTTTTTTAAAACTTTGGCACCAAATAGTTCGTGGTCAAAGTGAACACTGGTTTCGTTATCTAGGAAGTCATTTTGCAGTAAATAATACTGCAATAGTGTTGGGAGCTCTCCTTGGGATAGGTCTTCTCGTGTATGCAAAACTGACACTCTGACGGTTATAAATGTCAGAACGTGGTCGATGCCCCTTGACCCGGTGTGACAGGAATGATAGTCCGTCGGAACGTTAGTCCCCCTGGACTATTATTCCGCGGAATTATAGTCCTAGGTCTAACATTACTAGGAATAGTAGTCCGGCGGACTACTATTCCTAGAAATGTTAGACCTAGGACTATAATTCCGCGGAATAATAGTCCAGAGGGACTAATTTTCCTACGGACTATCATTCCTGTGACACCGAGTCTCTTGATGTCCCTGGCTACTCGCAACATCGCATATTTGCAGATATTTCTGATATTCGAATAATACCTGTTCTAATTTGCCAATGGCAATTATCAGACAGACTCTGTATCAGGTGTCACCTCATAAATATTGTATGAAAACAATACCATTCATCATTGTCTACTGTATTACATGGCTGTGCACTCTGTTTTACAAATATGATGTTGCGGGAATATGAGCTGATTACATTTTATAGATTGCACTGTCAAACAACAATGGAACGTTTACTCAGTTGCTCGACACTCTTTTCCTGTTGTTTCAACTGAAACACAAAATTGTATTCATTGGCTAACTAATGAATTTTACTCTATGACAGCTTGTCAATAATCTATTCATTGTATGAGATTGAAAACCCGACACTGGATATCAAAGTTTACGTAACTCGTCCGCGTTTTTCTGCCTTGGTGCGGTCTGAAACAAGGACAAAATCCCCATGGAAAGAATCTCTTTTGGATACAACCGCCTAAAAACCCATTAGGAATTAATCCTATCACTTTAATCTTCAAAGACGTACACAATCACATCAGTTTAGAAAATAATATACAAATTACATTGTCTCGAATACATAACGTATGACACCTTATCGAACTCGTTTCAATGAGGGGGTCATAAGCTATGTTTTCGAGACCAAAAATGAAATTGTTTTCTTATTCCGTGAATATTATGCAGATGTCGACTTGTGTGGTAAGCAGTTACTGAAATAAATGACGTCAAACACAAAGAAGATTAATTGAATTCTCCTTCAGTTTTAGCTTAGCCCTTTACCTAACCTGAAAAGCAGACGACACTTGCAAAAATAATTCTTGAATAACTAATTTTTTGTCTCAAAAACATAGGTTATGACCACTCGTTGGAACGAGCTCGACGAGCTCGTTCCAACGAGGGGTCATAACTTATGTTTTTGAGACAAAAAATGAAAAAAATAATGAAAAATAATTGGCGATTTTTGAGAATAGCGCTGGCCGGTTTTGGCCGTTATGTTAGGTAAAGGGTTAAACAATATTTATTTCAGAAAAATAGGAACAGTAGCATTACAAGTAACACATAGGGTTGTGGATTCGGCAGTAAGCTTGTAAGCTAATAGTAACCGTCTCCACACAGGCGACAAAATATATAAAAATAATATAACCCGTAAAATAGTATAACTCGGAGCTTCAATAATTAAAATTTTGATGATTAAGATTTTTATTACCTGGTAAATAATGGGGCTGAAACGGTTAAGGGGGAAAAACATAGCTTATGGCCCTCATTGGAACGAGCTCGTTGAGCTCGTTCCAATGAGGGGTCATAAGCTATGTTTTTGAGACAAAAATTGAAAATTTTTAGTAATTTATGAAGTATCGTCTGCTATCCGCAATGGGTAAAGGATTGAGAATGACCATTTCCAGGTACTGATGCAGTATAATGATCATGCAAGTGAACAAGTATGCCAGCAAGTAACTGGCATGCTTTACTCTGTCCCATATAATTAATGTGAGCCAGTGTGACAATGTTTGCCTGTTTTGGCGCAAGTTTGTTCCTTTGATAACCAATATAATACCGTAGTTCAAAAGTAACTGTTAACCGATCAATTACTATTTTGATTGATCAAGGCGCTGATCATTGGTTAATCGATTAATCGGTTAACCGTATCAGCTCTAGTAAATAAATGCATGCGTGGACATTTCTACCCACGCATGGATTATGGGCAGTCTACGGCGACTGTACAGTACGTATGTGAAATCTCGACAGACCTTCGTAATTGTTATACCATAGAACAATGTGCTGCTTTTGTGTTTTTCGTAAATAAATATTGTTTGATCGATAATTATAATAGAAAGGAAAAGCTACATGTGAAATTGAACAGTTTGTTCTGTTGTTTTTTTCTTTTCAATAGTAAATTAATTGCAGTGTCCAACCGAGAAGTGAACATTCCACTATTATAATATAAGAACTGGAACGAATAATATGTTATGTTATCGGAGTATGAATGTGGGATGGGCGTGTTAAGTGTTCTATGAAGTGCTACGCACGTCATAAATTTGTCACACCTACCCCACATTCATACTCTTATAAAGCGACAGCGAATTCATTTCAATTCTTGTAATTCATTTTATAGCATCTGTTACTATAGTGTACCCAGAGGCGGTCGAAGTCTGCACCATTTATACCACAGAAATATAGAACGACGGCGAAAATAATATGTTCTTAGAATCAGTCGACTTAGCTTTTGTGTAGATGTCAGTGTTATAGTTTTCAACATCGGCTGTAACAAGCAGCCGCGAATACTCCAGGAGAAAACTACTGTGAATGACTCGCGTGAATGCCAATTTTTGAATTCAGTGACTCAGCATTATAATGAATGTAGCCCTGTCCAGTTTCAACCCTGATCCATTTTTCAGTGGATAACTACGGCTGATTGTTTTTGGGGTAACTAGGGTTGTAGCTAGGATTTCCTATTGAGGGGGCGGGCATTAGTTGTTTTTTATGGGGGGGGGGGGCGTGCCGGGTCGATATATGCCACAGGCATATCGGAAGGCCGTAGGCCTGAGGTGGGATGGTTATGGACCTCCCATTGGTGAGTAACTGTGGGCTCTCCCGAACCCTCACCAATGGGAAGGCCATACCCACCACACCTCAGTCCTACGGTATCCCCCCCCCCCCCCCCCCATTGGTGAGGGTTCGGGGGTCCCCCGAGTAAATTTTGAAAATTCAATGATCTGGGAGTGAATCTGGGGGACTTTGGTGCATTAATTTCCTCATTTGGGGGAGCACTGTAATTTTAAGGGGGAGCATGGCCTCCCAGCCCCCCCCCCCCCCCCCCCTGCTACCAAACCGGGATAACAGGCGAATGAAATCCAACCATCTGGTAGAATTACTGTTTGATTGCACTGTTAGATTCGCCGATATATGTTTCTCAACAGATGGGAGGCGTTAGAAGCATAAAACATTCATACGATCAGAGAGGTAGCTAGAGGGTCCTTGCTAGTTCGGGGCGGGGATACCTCTGAATTTCCATCTGTACCCCCATCCAACTTTTGAGAAATCTATTTGCATCCCCTGCACCTAACAGCTTAAGAAATTCGAATGTACCCTCCTCTCCCCTTGTGTTCGAAATATGTGGCCATGACCTTTGAGTTCTAGTGTTGGAAAGCTTTTAGGTGCAACAAGGCGCCATCTGCAGTGCTTCAGATAGCGTCTTGGTGCACCCAGGGGATGAAATATGTATTCCAGTTAGAAAATCACATGAAATGTGGTTCAAAAATCACAAAACAGTTGTTAGAAACCATATCCACAGATAAAATGCCACGAAATCTACAATAATATGGCATGAAATTTACAACTGTTGGTGGTTTGTGACTTAACATGTCGAACTATTGAAAATGTTGGCCTGGACTGTGTGTGTGGTGAAATAGTCCCACGCCCTTCACCACCCCCTGTCGCCACGACCCAGTATGAAAAGTCATCTCGACCAATGATATATAAGAAAAGTGGGTATATTTTAAGAAAACTAAATTAAATTTGTTTGACAATGACTAATTTCAAAAGCTGATTGTGAGTCGGTGCATTACTGAAACTTTTAATAAATATAAAATTAACTGGTCATCCTTGCTGTGATTCATATTCTTGAGGACGATATCATTCAGGGTTAATTTTTGTTCAAAATGAGTTCATGGGCGTAAGTGGGGTGTAGGGGATTCCCCCCCCCCCCCCCCCCAATAATTTTCCAGTCGGGACATTTTGATCTGGACTGCACTCTTATATATCGATTCGCTTTTGTAAGTAATCACGAAATGTTTTTGTAACTTGGACTGACTAAAATGAAATTGTCGGGTGGTGGTGGGGGAAGCACTAATTATTTTTTTTAACTTTTACCTTAAAATATATCTTGTGATCACTAGTTTGAGTGAGCTCGTTCCAATGAGAGGTCGTAAGCTATGGTTTTTAACCATTTACCCAACGTAAAGGCCAAAACCGGCCAGCCCTATTCACAAAAATCGCTAATTAATTTTCCTTATTTTTTCTTTTTTTGTCTCAAAAACATAGGTTATGACCCCTCTTTGGAACGATCTCCACGAGCTCGTTCCAAAAAGGGGTCATAACCTATGTTTTTGAGATGAAAAAAATTAGTTATTCAAGAATTTTGTTTGCAAGTGTCGTCTGCTTTTCATGTTAGGTAAAGGGTTAAGCAACAAATGTAATATTTTAGGTATTCTTGAATATTTTGGGCTAATATCGTCTGCTATTCATGTTAGGGAAGAGGTAAATAGTAAATGTAAATAACTGGTGATAAAAAGCTTAGTTGGGTAAATGTCTTATTCATATACATATTGGGTATGGAAACGTGAGGGGTCATGGCCCTCAATTTTCCGTTTCCGCCGCCACTGTTTGATGGTTGGCTGAAAAACATTTTTCTGTACAACGCACGAGGAATGTCTCGATGTCTTGCCGGTTTGCCGAAGCGAAATAGCCATAGGAACTGGAAGTGACTCTTAAGTTATAATTGAACTCACAATTACGTAACGTATCCTGAAAAAGATCAGAATCAGAAGCAAAATAAGTATTGTTTGTGCTGATAAGGAAACCACTGTCCACAGATGCAGCCGAGGCCTGGATTATATGTTACATAAATTCAAACTTGCATGACTTGTATCATGTGACACATCAAAACTAATACTCCAATAACTCCTTTTCGTGTTGCTCCGTTCAAAACATGATTTGTGAAAAACATCTGATATTCTCCATTCTCGTAGCTGCAAAATCAAACTACAATCTCCACTGATTCCCTGTCAACTTGTCCTAGTTCAAGGGGTTGGCTTCACGACATATACAGGTCATCTTCTGGGCGTAAATTCATCATGAAGAAATTATCAGCCAACTATGTAAACTTGTAGAGGTGTTAGTTTTGAACCTGAACCCTTAAGTCGCCATGTCCAGAGATGTTATGCTCGTTGATACAATGGGGAAAGATAACGATAAGTCAATGATGAACTTCAGATCCAACATGCTTCCTTGGTTGCTTCCCAACCATCACTTCTTCTGAGCATAACCAAGAAGTGGCATTTACCTTGCATTTGACCCCAATAAATGCTCCTTTTCATCTGCATTTGTCGAGTTTGCGCTTTGGATCATAGAGCCACATTGTTTGCTTCTGTGCTTGACCCCCAAATTATAATTGTTCTTTTCTTCTGTCGTCGATTAGCTTTTTGTAGAATTTCTCTTGCTAACTCATGTGCTTTCTTGACATTTTTTTTTCTTGCAACTTGATAGCACATTCATTTTTAGATTAAAGTGACACTGTTTCTTTGACAGGTTGTCCCACCGGTTGGAACACTTTCCCCACCACCATCATATTTGGTGTCTGTCAGATGTCTGCGTGCTCTGGGGGCGATATGCCATCGTGAACTGTTGCAAATATTAACCATTTACCCAGCGTACCGTCAAAACCGACCAGCGCTATTCACAAAAATCGCCAATTAATTTTCATTATTTTTTCAGTTTTTTGTCTCAAAAAACATAGGTTATGACCCTTCTTTGGAACGAGCTCGTTCCAACGAGGGGTCATAACCTATGTTTTTAAGATAAAAAATGAAAAAAAGTAGTTATTCAAGAAGTATTTTGAAAATGTCGTCTGTTTTTCATGTTAGGTTAAAGGGTTAATCCCAGGTACTTTGATTCTTCTCAGCATACACAGATGGCTCTGATTCAAAGGCTGTTTCTTGTTCAAAGTGTTGGGAAACAAGCTCCAAACCGCCACACAGATTCATTGACAAATGCTTCTGCCACAGTTGTTGTTTCTTGGTCAGGAATGGCAACTGCTTCAACCCATTTGGTGAAATTGTCATACATGACTAATAAAGACAGAACATAACGAGAGTGGAGTGCGGAGGACTGGAATCAACGATCATTGGTAGAGTGTTTCCTGTATTTCACGTGCGCCGACGGTGCGCGTGTAATACAATAAAAACTCCACGAAGAGTCATTCATTCCCTTCCCCATACTCTATCCCAGTTGTGTTAGGGAGCGCGGTGACTCAGTAGTAGACTGTTGGACTTCTGTGCTAGAGGTCCCGAGTTCGATACCCGTCCGAGACGACCCGCGTTGTGTCCTTGGGCAAGGCACTTTATCCCGGTTGGCTGCATGGAGACACTATGACGCCCTGTACTAAGGCACGTTGATGGCGCACATGTCTTCAACCGCTGTATCACTGTTTGAGTGGAGCTTGGACAGAGTTAGAATGTTGAGGAGCTGACAGTTGCTCGTCGATGCTCGGTGGTTCTCTCCGGGTACTCCGGCTTCCTCCACCCGTAAAACTGTCACGGTCACGATTAGCCATTGTGCATAAGTATGTGACCTTAAACACCAATAAATAAGTAATAATAAATAAATAAATCCGAGTTGTGTTCTGTATTTATTCTACTATTAAACTTGTTTGAAGTGAATGAAGCTGATTTTTTAACTTTCTTTCTTGACACTGTTTTGAGTTGAAACATTTCATTCACGTCATGATGTAACACAGACGCGTGACGCCTGCTCCGAGGCGTTCTTACGTGACTTCCTTATGCTTAATCCGGATTTCTCGCGTGGTATCTCTAGCGCATTTCCTAATGTCTGTATTGTATCGCGTAACGTTGAATACAAACATCAATCGTGGTATAAGAATTTGTTACACTTCACTGTGAAAGGAAATGGTCCCATAATATCAATAGAAATTCTCTCCATTGGCTCGCACACCGGGTAATATCCGAGAGGTACTTTAGAAGCTTTGTTTGTCTTGCTGGCTACACACACGTCACAACTGTTGCAGTGATCCTTGGGATACCCATCATCCAAGGCCTACAAAATCTTTGTTTCACTTTTCTTTCTGTTTTGTTTGATCCAAGGTGACCACTAGAGGGAATGTCATGATGATATTGCAGTATTTCTTTGCTCATTTTACTAGAGCAACCAAATGTTAGACTACAGATCCTCCAGGTTCGATCTGGTTTTTCCGGTACTTGATTCCATCAACCATGCCTAGATTTCCCCATTGGGTCCATAGTGTCTTGGCAACATCAAATCTGTACGGCACATTAATCCAGTCAGGACAAGGTTAATCATTTTCTTTTGGAATCATTCTAGATGTCTATATCCTGATCTCCCAACAGTTTTGTTAGGGTCCTATCCCTCTAGCCATACTTGATTCTCATACGGACATGGGCTTGCTTGGGTACGTGTAACTGCTACCATGCTATCTCAAATACGGCTCATTCGGGTCGCTTCTTGCTGTGGCACTCTTGATCATAATGGCAGTTATGGAGTGTATGGGGTGGGAGGGGTACTCACCTTGCGCCCCCACATAACACTCACCCTGCTCCTCACAATTCCCCATCTGTTGTGTCCTGCATTTACTGTATGGTCTGTGTGACGGGCGTCGTAATTTCGCTGCCTCAGACATGGACGGTGGATAGCTAATATATTATATACACCAAGCTGTTGTGGAATCTTGACACTTGATCCGTTGGGTTTTTAACCCTTTGAACTCTAGTGGTATCTTCCACGCCAATTCAATGGCAGCAATCAGAAGAGTCCATATTCATTATTTGGGGTAGACCAATCAATATTTTCAATGCCCAACCTCGAGGCTGCATGTTGAAAATATTGATTGGACTATCCCACGCATTTACTGAACAACCATCCTATTTAATGACTTTATGACGTATCGTGGCTGGCCGAAAAAACGGCCGCTAGGATTCAAAGGGTTAAGATTTCTCGCTCACGATACAGCTGTACTGTTTGTGCGAAGGGAAACATCGTCTCCGTGCAAAGAATGTGGAAGATCCTCACTGCTTGTACTACAGCCAGGAGATCGTTTCTGGTACTGACGCGACAACCGTTACTTATTCCCAATTCCTTATTCGACACTCGTTATCAAACGATTTAATCGGTTATAACGAAAGTCATACATTGTGACCGTTCATGGATATACAATACCTTACTCATGTACGCTACTACATGTTCTTTGTTCTTTCCAACAGCATTGATAAATGATCACGTGCTTTCTGGGTTCTGGTTACTTCATTGCTTGTTACTTCATTTCTCGTTTCTGATTACTTAATTGCCAGGCTTCTTTCAGCTGTTTAAAAGCGAGCCTCGTTACATTCGTCTGACCAGTGATGTTTATTGATCTAGGCACGGATCTTCTGCAGTCGTCGAGCTGTATCTGGGAACCCTTTCAAGAATCGGCTGTGATTTCATGCAGGTCCAATGAAGAATCGTACATTTTTGGTTGTACATTTTTGGTTGGTCTTGGCACTGCCATTCGGGACTACAACTGCTATCTCCGCAGGATTAGCAGAAACTTCATTTTGAGAGACAATATGTCCCAGAAATTTAACTTCTTTCTGGAAGACGGTACAACTTTCAAGAGACGGTACAAGTTGGCAATCCTAGTCTCTCCGGGACAACTTGTGGTCTTGTGGTCTTTCACTTCACTGTTCTGTACTGGACACTGTTATCACAATGTCACCAATGAACAAAAGACATCATTTCAACTGTAATCCTCTTAAAATAATATCCTCTCAATCGTAGCGGGGGAGTGTTTTAATTCCATAAGCATGACAACATTGTGGGGCAACATCTGGAAGCTACTAAAGGCAGCTTTTTCTTTGTCTTTAGGTGTTTCCTAGAATCGCGAGAGAAGAAGACCCATGGTGGAAAACCACTTACCACCAGACAGTGCATGAATACATTCATCCACCCGAGGAATCGGATCGGTACACTGTCTTTATTAGCTCGTTAAGTGTCCTGTAATCGACCCCAAATCCAGGAGATTTATGCTATTTGAAAAAAGTACAAACAAGGAAGACCATGGGTGGCTCGAAGGTACATCGCCCCAACATCTTCTGTTTTTTTCTGTTTCACGCATTCCAGTTGACAATCTTCTGGTCTCTTACACTGTTGGCCTCTTATCGCATCTCCAGTATGTAATTCATGGTGTGCCCGGTCTGTGCGTCCCATGTCGTCAGGTCCATTGTGGGCAGACATCCTGGAATACAAATCGAATATGTTTACAACGATATCATCAGGTAACTCACAACACCCCAATAATGTCTTAGAATGCATGGCTATTGGCTCGTCTTCGAGGTTCATCAAGAGGGTGGCATTATCTTTTATATTACTGATGGGCCCTCTTGGCATTGCAACCCGCATATCTCTCATTGCCACAAGGGACCAATTCTTTAACCCAAAGTCGCCTAAGTGTTCAGAGTGAGGTTGAGTAACTGGAACTAACTTCGTTAACAGTGGTGGTAGTGCAACAGTTTCAACTTCACACACCACATTTCCCTCATCCCCTGTCAATAAAGATAAACTCCATCCTCTGTGTAAATCATCAGCTTCCTATAATCAACCTGAGTGATATTCTGGAGCAGAAAATCTTATCCCAGTATTCCGACTGGTTCAATATTACAAATCATTAGGTCATTATTAACGTTTAGGTACCCATACAGCCACAAACTGTCCATCCTATATAGCTCCCAGGCGTGTTCTTCCTTGAGACATTTGTCTTGGCAGTGTTTTACATGATTATTGGCTGTCTATATACGCAACAATAATGTAGAAATGTAGAAACTCTGTTAAGTCATCTGCATCTGTGTTCGTGTATATATGGCAGTTATTTGCGTACAGTTAATCTTAGGACATAAGGGTTAATGGGTATTCCATCAACGACGATATCTGCCCAAATAATGCTGAGAATAACCATTCTCTCTCCACTGACAGTTTTCAGTGTTCTTGGCGTATCTCTTCATGTATGGACTCGAATATCTTCTTTGACAGTATTGATGATGATGCCTCTGTGTCCATCGGGCAGCTGCACGGAATGCGGTAGATATATTAGCTCACATAAAATCCTTTCTCTCATTTCCCAAATGATTTTCCTGTCCTGCTCTAAAATACCCCTCTGTTCTGTGGCCTCGGTATCTTCTTGATGCCTTCAAATGTTCGGTAGATAATTTTATTTTGTAGTACATCACTAGTATATACAAATACAGACGTTGAATAGCAGCGACATTAATACATTAATACATGAATACAAAACAGTATAAATACATATGTGTGGAACTAGATTGTACTACAAGGAGATGGCGTAGCCTGAGTGGCTATCTTCCCGCCATTCCCATAGATGTAAGAGTGAAGCGTATATCGTTGCACAATCCTAACAACAGCACAGTTAAGCGATTTCTTCTGAAAGAATTGTTCGATTTCGATTTCCTCTTGGTAGTTTTCATAAACTTTATGAGAAAGAATAATTTTTAATCTTCGGACTGTCTAGGCTAGAGTAAGTTCGGGAGGAGAAGAGATAAGATAACAGAGCTGGCGTTCTAGATGTGGTGATTTTGTTTCGTTGTGTCAACTGGGTGAAGTGTGACTCAAAGCTCTGATGTACAGTCAGGACAAAGTGGGTTGTTGCAGATACTATGGGGGTGGGTAGGAGTTCAGGTTCTGTCAATATTCTTTTAAATATCTGTCTCGAGCAATTTTGAATTGATGGCTCTATTGAATTCCATATTCTTGGAAACGTATGAATTGGGAGGTTTGCAGAGAATTGAGTTTACCTGATTGTCGTGTGTCTACCTCCCCTTGTTTGCAAGTGTCGTCTGCTTTTCGTGTTAGGTAAAGGGTTAAAATATCACCCTTTACCTAACCTGAAAAGCAGACGACACTTGCAAAAATAATTCTTGAATAACTAATTTTTTTCATTTTTTGTCTCAAAAACATAGGTTATGACCCCTCGTTGGAACGAGCTCGACGAGATCGTTCCAACGAGGGGTCATAACCTATGTTTTTGAGACAAAAAATAAAAAAAAATAATGAAAATTAATTGGCGATTTTTGAGAATAGCGCTGGCCGGTTTTGGCCGTTACGTTAGGTAAAGGGTCAAGTCCCCCGTACTCCATTCTCGTTGTGTTCTGTCTTATTGCTACATACTTTTCAATCCCGGAAATAGCGTCTGATACGCTCTCGCAACCTTTGTCCCGCATCGGTATCTTGTATTCACGCTAATGTCCTGATATAACTAGTTTAAACCCGGCATTTCTTATGCCCATGTATCGAGATTACAATACGCCTTCTGTGCGCGTAGTCTTAAATTGACGCTGAATGTTGCTCTCATTCGGTCGTTTTCAACCAGAGTTGTGCGTGCCCACTCTCTGAGCCAGTTTGTTTTTAGTACAGTATGTTGCTGTGTTTCTGCTGCACCTAAATTCGTGTAAAGGGTACGCGATTGTCCCCGTAAAGTAGCATCCAAGAACAGGGCTTTATCCAGTTCACTCCATCTAAAGAGTTCGGCACAGATCTCAAAGCGCGATATATATATTCATCTCAATCTTCCACTCCACTATATGATTCTGGTTTTATGGCCATATGGTTATTTGTTTTATGGCCATGTGGATATTGTTTGCGTTCATCTCCTCATAGAAAGAGGATATGAAATGAGTGTTTTTCTCGTATAATATTTATGAAACGAGTCTAAGAATTTTCCGTTTTGGCGAGCCTCTGGCGAGCCCAAACGGAAAATTCGGACGAGTTTCATAAATATTATATGAAAAAATACTCATTTCATATTCTATTTATCATATGACACACACACGCACAAATTAGCCACTTAGTAGGACTTTTTAACCCATCACCTAACTGGACTTGCAGACGGCACTTGGAAAAAACATCCCTGTATAACTAAAACTTTTCATTTTTTGCTTCCAAAACATAGGTTATGACCCCTCATTGGAACGAGCTCGCTCGTCGAGCTCGTTCCTATGAGGGGTCATAACCTATGCTTTGGAAGCAAAAAGTGAAAATATAAAAAAAAATGAATGGCGTTTTTCTTGTAGGTAAAAGATTAATACAATATAACCCACCCCAAATAGGAACGATAACGTAAATTCTCCCTACTGAAATTATGCAAATGTCACCCAGTTGTATTTTGTTTAGCCAATCAAATTGTCCAATTTTGAAATTGACCAATGAAAGCTCCCAACTCTAATTATGCAAATTATGAAAATGTGGCCCAGTTTTATTTTGTTCAGCCAATCAAATTGTCGTCTAGTTTTGAAATTGACCAATGAAATTGACGGAAGGCTTTATTTATCACTGATCAATATGAAAACAAAATATCAAATGTTTTAAAGTGAACAAAACGGACGAGTCATATGATAAAATAATTTATCCACTTGTTGAATGCGACCCTTGCAAACTTTATTATCTTCGAAGTTGCCTGTGTTTCGATTCCATCAACAGCGTCATATCGTTGATCACCCTGCTCTCCACGGGGCCCATTTTTAGTATACTGCACTTCGTTGTCAGAAGATTCTGCCATCCTGATCTATTAAGTCTTTCAATCGGTTTGGGTTCGTCCTCCTGAGGCTGAAAATTTATCAACTATCTCTTGACCTCTGGCACCACATTGTACCCCTTACAGCCGGGCGGGTTTTAATTGTTCTGGAGGTATATGGCCTGTATGGCTGGCTGCGACTGGCTATTGGTCACGGGTGAATCGGGATTTCTCTATAGATAGATAGATAGATATAGATAAATTTATTCAATTACAAAAATATAACGTTGAACTATAAAGAATTCACAGCATTGAAAAATTGATTCAACAGGTGAAGGCGTTGCACTTGAAAAAGGTTTCCAAGAAGGGGGAAAGCTTGTAATTACATATTAAATGGGTCTATAAAGGTGTTACAAATCCATACTTGTCATATTGAACAAGGGTTGACATGGTGAAAGTGTCTTGACTGACTTTCCTGATGCCTGGTACTACAAACTGCACAGCATGTGGCGAAATAACTGACTTAGACGCGGCAATGGACACTTTAAAATGAGATAGCCGTTGGACTTACAAGGAACAACCTTTTGAAGTTGGCCGTCAGTAAAGTACCGTGGCCGCGGAGCCTGAGGAGGATGGGGGATTCGGTCCCCCCCCCCCTCCATTTTGAGGCTACCTGTTTAAAATCTTTGTAAATAGTAAATGAATGAGTTTCGTTAACGCTGATAAATATTATTCAAGTGGGTGTGTTTATAGGTCTACACTGAATTGTTTGTTATGCTACCCTTAATACGGAAGAACTTACTTTCGAGTCGCCGATTATCCCTTTAACCAACGAATCGCCCGCATCCGCCCGCGTAATATGCAAATTCAGCAGCTGAAGAAATATTACTTTTCGAAAGCTTTCAACAAAACCATATCATGTGACCCCTCTTTGGAACGAGGGTCACATGATATAGTTTTGTTGAAATTTTTTGAAAAAAATTTAAAAAATGATATTTAAAATAATAAATTTTGAAATCGTCTGCGTTGGGTAAAGGGTTATACGAGTCTACCTCAATTTTAGAGTGTCAGATTACTCAATATATGCTGTTTGTGCGATCTGGGCGACTTTAGTGAATTATTGGACTACCGATACCGTGTCTGTGCCGATGGTCCACTATTGCCATAAAATTGCCCAGACCGCTTCTCACACCACAAATTTTTAAATAATTTTCTTTAGTGGTTCCCGGAACCCTACTTAGATTCCAGGACCCTCACATTCAAATTCTTTCTGTGGCTCCTGAACGATAACCATCGATCAACTTTGAACAATGTGTTTTCTTATTGAAACTAAACATTCGGAATAGTAGACTGCTCGGAGAGCGATCAAACAATACTGGAAATTAGTACACGCGTATGTAACAGGTTCATTGAAGTCCCTTGCGTGTGTTGAATCAATAATTAATACTTTCTGTCCTGTTTTGAATCATAGTTCATACTGTCTCATTTGAGTTCCGTCGCAGACTCGTTTAATAACCTCACCTTCATCCGTTTCTCGGCACGAAAAAAGAAACTTCACGATACTTTTTTGCACAAACTGACAGTAAGCTGTGTCTATTGCAGCTAATACTCACATATATCTTTGAGGGTTCAACAGCACTAAATGTATTCCTTTTTCTTTCATTTGAAGTTACTGCCTTCATGCAATAACATGTTTCCTTTTCAGCTGCACTTCATTAATATGTTGCTGGGGATTCTCGCATATGATTGGTCGTTTCGTTGACCCCTAAAATTGCGATAAATACACATTTTGGCGGCTTTTTGCTAAGAAATTCCTCTTCCCCGGTCGAAATTTGTTTCCATTCAACACTCCGAGAAATCTGCGTCAAAATTGGTTCCTAGTAGAACCAAAACCCATCGAAGAACCAAAACAAATGAATCTTCATGTGGGCTTGAACCAGGCAAATTCATGTAGAGTTGCCTGTGGTGTTTATGTGAGAAATTGACGTTGTCGCGCAACTTAACCCTTTACCTAACATGAAAAGCAGACGACACTTGCAAAAATAATTCTTGAATAACTGTTTTTTTTTATTTTTTGTCTCAAAAACATAGGTTATGACCCCTCGTTGGAACGAGCTCGACGAGCTCGTTCCAACGAGGGGTCATAACCTATGTTTTTGAGATAAAAAATGAAAAAAATAATGAAAATTAATAGGCGATTTTTGAGAATAGCGCTGGCCGGTTTTGGCCGTTACGTTAGGTAAAGGGTTAACCCTTTACCTAACGAATGGGTCGCATCCGCTGGCATAATTTACAAATTAGGCAGTAGAAAAAATAACTTTTCAAAATTTTTCAACAAAACCATATCATGTTACCCCTCACTGGAACGAGCTCGTTTCAATGAGGGGTCACATGTTATGATTTGTTGAAATGTTTTGAGGGTTTTTGTTAAAAATAACTAAAATAATAAATTTTGATATCGTGTGCGTTGGCTGGAGGGTTAACGCATGCGTGATGGAACTATTGAAAGCGTGCTTCTGACGTCGCGTCGTCCCCATTTTAACACTTCATCTTGGCGCGGCTTTATTTTTTACAAGTCATACAAAATCTAGAGGCCTTCACAGTCCAGTTAATGTGATAGGTTGAAGTTGAAGAGCCAATACATGTGTACGTTCCCATGCCAAGACAAACTGAAGAACCAGTGTTGGTTCCTGAAGGACTCAACTGTGCCTGTGTGAATGGGGAAATTGGTAAAAACTGAAGCCCGAAACGTGAAATGTTCTAAACTTTAGAGGTATGCTCGTCCAGGTATTGTATTACTACCCTCACGAGGCACTTAGTGAAGTACTGATATATATCAATGTGTGGATGCCCGTTTATGGCCGTGTCCCATCCCGCCCCCAAAGTCTCATCATCAGCACAAAACACTCACTCCTCTCTGCATGCCACCTTGGCAGCGAGTGAAGCGACTCCAAGGAAGCGCCGCCGGGTTGCTCCCGCTAAGTACTTTACGAAGAATGACTCCAAAACCAATGCCTTCTACAACGTCTGTTGTGTAAAAAGTGTTGTGTTCTTTGCACCGATGCCGGGGACACTTCTGATGTGCTATAACAAGTCAGGCAGTACCAAACCAAGGGCACCGAGAGCAATCAGAGTGTGGGAGGTCTAACCATTGAACACTGGAGATGCAAGTGACACGTTTCGTATTCTAGGTCCGCGTATTTACTATACTTTTCCGGAATTTCTGCAAGTAAATTTGTGTCGAACGAGACATGGCAATGAAAATAATCTTTTTCGGTTTTACCGAACATGACAACATCTGGGCTGTTGGCTGAAAATGGCCTTAGGTTGTAAATGGATCTATTCCACAAAACTTTTAAAGTTCTCATTTTCCACGACGCCCTAGACATGTTCGTGTTCTTCCTTGACACTGTTTTGGGTCGAACCATTTCATTTACATCAGAACGTCTCTTAGATGCGTAACAACCAATCAGATGCGTTCTTACATGGCGTTCTTACACGTAGACCAGATGCCGCGTGTTGTGTACCAGGCAAATTTCTAAATGTCTGTATTGTATCGGATATAGCTGAATACACATAGCTATCCTGGTATGGTCTTTGTGCTGATGCAAAACACCCATCGACAGGATGCGGGGCAGTTTCTTTAAACTCATAACAGAGTCGACATTTAGGGTTTACATGCTCTTTTAAAATTACTTGCTGGCGATTTCGTTTTGGAAGTGACTGCTCATGGGCGGCGAAAACATCTGTTTCACCTTTGAGACCAGCACGTTACATCCAAGCAAAGAATCCACAAGGTTTCTGTGCTGTTCCACACTGTTCATATAAACACTATGCCCGTGTTTCCCAGAAACCTCTTTTTGAAATATCGACACAGTACTGTTTTCAAAAATGCTTTTGCTTGGATGATATCCACAGCCGCATCGGCCAGCAGCTCACTGCCGTCAGTAAAATCAATCTCAGAGTTGATATTCTGTCCAACAATCTTGTCACATTGTAAGTAGCTGTGGAATATCTGGCTTTCGCCATGCTCCTTGACAAGCTCTACAAGAACATCGTATTAAATTCTGCTGTAGAGAGCCTCTACAAACCCCGTATTCCAAAACTGTTCGGTAATATAAAGGATTTAATGGAGAACGGGGTGATGACCTCTGCTATGCAATAGCGTAGCTATGACCCTCTTCGTCACCTAAAATTTTCGTACCCCCCCCCCCCAAAAAAAAACCCCAAAACATTGACCCAATGCAACTTTCACACAACAAAGAGTCCCAAAATAGTCTCCAATATAGGGCCACATACCCTACAAACTCCTGAGATTCTCTCTTAGACAAAGGAACTTGTCACAAAAATATGTTGTACCGG
Organism: Pictodentalium vernedei; assembly: GCA_031216915.1. Classification (NCBI taxonomy): domain Eukaryota; kingdom Metazoa; phylum Mollusca; class Scaphopoda; order Dentaliida; family Dentaliidae; genus Pictodentalium; species Pictodentalium vernedei. The sequence continues at coordinate 198,937,912 of CM062292.1, read as the reverse complement.
GGATTTCACGTTAAGATTCGAGAACTGCACGTCTTCACACTGTAATACAAATTTAATAACAATTCATCACACGAGAGTTGGGTTTCTAAACTCTGTTGGACACTATATTACTATTTGCTCTCGAGACTAATTTCTACAAATAATTAATAAATTTATATACATATAATATCGTTATAGCAACACGAATGAAAACATCACCATTTAGCCGTAGTTATGGCAGTAGCTTATTGGTTGTAACTCCCTTTAACCAAATGGGTGAATTGGTCCATCAGAAATCATTTCAGTCAGTATTTACAGTCTCTCATTTTGCTGGCGTCGATTTTCTCCCGGCGATTCATACCCTTCTTGTCAGAGTGCTAAGTCGCTTTAGTTCCTGTTCAGTACAGTCCACATGTTACTACAGCACCAAAATGACACATGCGTTTGTTTATTTAACATTTTTCGAACACTGTGCTGAGAACTCCAGATTTTTTCTTCAGTCAGTACTTACAGTCCGTGGAGAGTGGATTGTAATAAAATCACCCGCGGAGTGGAGTTATCACCCAGGCTATAACTTTCAAATGCTGTACATATCGACAAAAACACAAGCAATGTTTCAGCCAATGGACCTCCGGGTTTAACCTTTGCTTGTGCTGGTTATACTTTGCCACAAATTTGCAATTATTGCTTGGGTGGAATCTCCACTCTTCGATTAGAAGAGTATGCTCTTTTTAGAGTAATATCAACCTTGACAAAGCGGTCTAGTTCTAAATCACCCATATAAAGAAGACGAGTAAATGGTGTTGGAGTTCGTTGCTAAGAAGCTCCAGGGTGGTAATCCTCCCCCTGTTTAACCCTTTACCCAAAACACAGAATATCAAAATTTATTATTTTAATTATAGTTTTTTTTTAAATTTTTCAAAGAGTTCAACAAACCATATCTTGTAACCCTTCATTGGAACGAGATCGCTCGACGAGCTCGTTCCAATAAGGAGTCGCATGATATGATTGTGTTAAAAAAAAATTGGGGTGTTTTTTTTAACCATGTAACTTGGAAGTTACGCGGTGGGTGCGACCGGATCGTTGTTGAAACATGGGTTGATTGACGAACAAAAAGACAAAGGCTGAAGAAATCACCTTGAAGTATTCCTCTCGAAATTACATCTCAAGCTGAGTCGACAGCAACTCAAAAACTTCAGGAAAACAAGTAGTCGCACAGGGACGTCAACAGACGATCTTTGCAACCCCCGCCTTATTCTGCTCTGTATAAATAACATCGTTACACGAGCAATACGATGTTACTAGGTACGTTAAACAACATGTAACCCATGTCTGTGTAGTTATATGTTGTATATAACTAATTTCTATTGCTGCCCACAGCATAATCTTAGGGTTAATCATTTGGTGTGCTTGAATTGAGTGAATAAATGCAACTCACTTTACACTGCACTTATCTCGCAAGACGTTTTAACACCTTCGTTCTCCCGCCACATTCTTGACCGATAGGGTCAGGTAGCTACAGTTTGTTCCGCCATATCTAGTGAGATTGAAAATGTAACGCGAGTTCCATTTTCGCTAATATTGTAATTCACCGTTTATATTTGCGAGAATATATCTAATATTTTTATTGTACCACATCGCAAGAATGATGGACTAATTTATACATTTACGTTATCCAGCCTGTTTTGTTTAAATAAATATTTTTGAGCCTTAAACTTTGAGTTTGAACATTTCAACCCAAAAAAGGTTACAAACATGTAAATAATTGATACCGTGTACTTAATCGAGTAAATTGGACGAAGATATTTCTGATCTGTCAGTTCACCTTTCTTTGGGAGGAGTATTGTTCGTCCTCTATCACATTTCCTGTGTCCACATCACAATGAAGCATCTAACTAAATGAGGATAAGCACAGTTTCCAATACCGTTTATGACACCACCGAGACCTTGCGCCGTATCAAATTTGGACTTTTTAACAATTTTACAGAGGCAGTCTTTTTTAATGTAACTCAGTGGAGATGATTTTTCCATACATGGCAGCAATGCCAGGAGCCGATCATAGTTTTGTTTATTTAAGCTCACTTGTTTTACAAGGATTGGCGAACAAGTTATTGAACTTATATTAACGCATCTCCTTGGCCCAGTGGCGCAGGTGTGTGGGTGACCTTCGTAGCGGCAACTTCGTGGCCTCGTTCTTCTCTACGAATAGATTTTTAGCCTGCACAGAGTGTGTCTCTCTCCGCACAGAGGACAGACATTTTACGTCCCCACCCGATAGGACGGTACAATGTGACAGCTTCAAACCCCACAACTGATGCTGACAAGAGAGTGTTCGGGCACCTCGAGAACTTTCCCCGTCCGAGGGTCGATCCCGGGACCTCTGGTACAAGAGACCAGCGCACTTATAGTTGTGTCGCAAATTTTTCATTGGATTCCATGATGAGTCTTTGGCCATCTTTTCTGTATGTTGCATTTAATTACATGTAAAAGAGTTTTCCATTTTGCCTAAACAATTTGTTATGTTTAATACATTTATTTCTCTTTTCCCATTTTCTTTTTCGTTCTGTCCAAATCTAGAGCTTTGCTTTCAAGGAATCAAGGATTGTCTTCAGTTTACTCCATATGATTTTGTGTTTCATTGGCATTGATTGGCTTGAAGATCAGATCTTAATTTCAAGCAAAGCTCAAACATATATTTCATACTTCTTTGATTTTTTCGTGGTTTTTGTTTGTTGTTTATTTTGTTTACTTCTTTTTACTGGAAACACCATGAATTTCTTCTCGCCCCTGACTTATCTCGTCATGAATATCGCACTTTCTTCTGAGTTATCTCCCCTGAAGTTATTCGGCGAGCGAGCAAGATAGTATTTATTTATTTATTTATTTATTTATTTATTTATTTATTTATTTATTTATTTATTTATTTATTTATTTGTCCTTAGTGACACATCAGCAACGAATGATATATAGAAGAAGTAGTAGTAGTTGAAAATAAAGCGAAGTTTCTTTTTTTTTGACTTTTCATAAGCGAAAACAACAGACAGCTCTCGGAGCTGTCTGGTGTTTTCGTTTATAAAAAAGTTACAAAAGGAAACTTGGCTTTTTATGGAAAGGTATTTAGAAGTAACTAAGTAACTGTCCACTTTGGCTCTTTGTTTTTACAGTAATTTTAGTTTTTATTCTTCCCAAGAAAAAAATATCAAATTTTCTTACCTCCTAGTCAGTTCTCGTTAGATCACCGAAGCTAAGCAACGTCGAGCTCGGTTAGTCCTTGGATGGGTGACCGTCTGAGTGATCGTTTCAGACTACCGCGTTGTGTCCTTGAGCAAGGCACTTCACCTCGATTGTCCACATGGGGGCACGATGACGTCGTGTACTAAGGCGTAATGCACGCCAATGGCCTGCATGTCTTCAACAAATCTAACCCTGCTTGTGCTGCGGTGCGGAGTTACGAAGTTGCTGGGTGGTTCTCTCCGGGCAGTCCGGCTTCCTCCACCCGTAAAACTGTCACCGACACGATATGACCTTGGCTGTTAATGTGTCGTTAAACCCTAATAAATAAATAAATAACCTCCTTGTCTTTTATATCAATGGAAAGGACAGGGTTGCCTTATACATGTATGTCGCGATGCACACACCGTTGATACATTGAACAGAAAAAAGTTAGAACATCAAAAGATTGTGAATTCTTATTTCTAAATAGAGAATACTAGTCAAACGTTCAAACTGATTATGAAAAAAGCCAGCTTCCGTATTTTTATGCTACTCTATAGGAAAATGCCTGAAGTTTGTGAAATGATGTGCACATCGCTGATGCTAACATTTCAAGATTTCAATTTTTATATGAAATTCCCATTCTCTTAGTGTTAAATTTACTGACACCTTTAGAAAATTAAGGGGAGCTAACTTTCCTGCGGATCTCTTCAAATGACGAAAATCGTCAGCCTTGAATGGAGAACTTGGCAGTTTTCTCTTCGAATGATGGCAGGTATGACAGATTGCTTACTGGTCCATAATTTAACTATGTGATCGTATGGGCATTAAATTGTCAGAAAACAGTTAAGTACGCCCACCCTTGCAATTCAGTCAAAAAGAAAGTTCCTTTCAAAAACGATTTGTACCCAATGTTACGATCAAGTGCATTTTGAATTCTGAATAAGTTTTTGCTTTGGTGTTCTCGCACTTCTGTCAATGTGGTAATAATTTGAATTGGTTGTCTCTTTGTTAATAGACAAGATCGATTGAATAAACATGACGTCAATGAGTTTCTTCGCAATTTGAGAAAATTATAAAGCCCTTTGACTTCTTAACTTTTTTTTCTTTACATCGATTGTTTTGTGCAGACCAGTTTACCTATTAACCACTCAACACTGATGGCTCCTTCCCTGTCAGCTCAATGGCACAAGTTTGAAGAGTCCAAATTTATTTATTTATTTATTTATTTATTTATTTATTTATTTATTTATTTATTTATTTATTTATTTATTTATTTATTTATTTATTTATTTATGGGGTTTTTGTCGAGGGGGTGGCGGCGGGTAGACCATTTAATGTGTTCAACGTGCAACCCTGAGGCAGCACATCTACTGCACAAATTCATTGTGCACCAGGAAAGAGGACATACAACGATCCTGGAACAGAAAATCGGACTTTCTATGTCAAAGGGTTAAGCTTTTCAAACAGCGAGTCCTTTAACCCTTTCCCTAACAAGAAAGATAGGCGGCACTTGAAAATAAAATTCTTGATAACTATTTTTTTTTTCATTTTTGGCGTTAAAAACATAGCTTATGACCCCTCATTGGAACGCGCCCCACTAGCTCGTTTCAAAGAAGGGTCATAAGTTACTTTTCTACAGACAAAAAATGAAAACAATAATGAAAATTGAACGGTGATTTTTGTGCATAGCGCTTGCCGGTTTTGACCGTTACGTTGGGTAAAGGGCTAAACATGGGCGTAGGAAACATTTCGAACATGAGGTGGGGGAGGTGCACGATTATAGAATGGCAACCACACTGTGATTTATATCAGTAATGGCCCATGTGCTTTAGTGGCATGGTGGAAATTCTGTACACAAAGCTTTGTTTGGAACTAATACATCTTTACTTTGAGAAGTTTTGTGCGTTTTAACTCTTCGAGTTGGCAAAGCCATTGTTATGGAGAGTTTTTGCATCCAGTGGAATAGTAACCCCCCCCCCCCCCCCTACACACACACTTTTCCTAAAAAGGTCACCCTAATAGACATTCATGCCTGATATTCCTAAAACTTGTCCATGCATTTTGCATTTATTCCTCTACTTTCTAAGTACTCAAACGTTCAAAGACTACACAGGGTGTACCAATTGGCAGGAGCATTTTTTCCCGGAGAAGATGCCTGCCCAACACCAATGGGATATGGGAAATACGAAATCTTAATCCAGCAGGAGGTGAAATAAAGGGGATGTTCTCACTTACCCAGCAACTATTGTTTTGAGTATAGGTGTTGAAAGTGGTGACATCAAAGGGTCGCCGCTTATAGTCCGTATTATTAATTTTTTGGGGAGTTATGAACAAGACGTAGATTATCATTAATTAAATTTATTACCGATTAACCATTCAAACGCCAGACAGCAACAATAAATACATTAACTCATACCCATAATTTCAGTATTACAATGACAGACAGCAAGAATACATAAGAATAAACACAAAGTCATTCAAAAGCCAGTATTGTGGCCCACAGCATCTAAGAATTGAAGATTGTCCATTCGCCCCTGCAAGTACATTAACTTTAAATGGCTGAGTTTGTTGTCGATTTGGACATATCGTTGTTGCCGAGGTCTGCTCCTGGCACCAGCTGCAGTTTGTATGATAGACACTTCTTGATAGGCTTGCTCTTGTCTGAGAAATTCAATTAATGTAAAGATGTTTGGCTTTGACGAAATGAACAACTGGAGCTTTCTATGCCATCCCTCGACGTGATTTGTAGTTCGCGGCCCCTGTGTTTCATGATGATTCCACACTTGACGTCCATGAGCTCCCTCCACCCAATAACTTGTCATGTAGTCGTTAAACTTCGTGACGCCGCTACCTTCCGTGGACTCTTGTAAAATGTCGAACCATGCGTCACTTATCTCTCCCATAGGAAGAAATGGCAAAGCGATGGATCTTCTTACTAGCCTCCTCACGTCCTCATTGTCCTGATAGTCACTTTGAAGTTTACACTCTTTTGTTGCATATTTATACACTGCCTGACTGTAGTGAAAAAAACATCCCTTCAGAATAGACGATGGAAACACTGTCCTTGCTGCATTTTGGGCTGCTGTTTCGAAGTCCATGAATATTTGCGTTGGTGTCAATAGAGTTCGGTTGTTCTCAGCTCTCTCACTGACGAGACGGAAAAATCTCTCGTACGTTGCTTCTGTTTTATTTGGTAGAAGACCATACACGAGAGGACGCATTTGACCATCAACAAAGGCGTGGATTGAATAAAGTTGATGAAAAATCTTCGGTGATTTCTCGAACGTTCCGTCACAATAAAAAACTGAAGCCTGCGAAAGGTGATACAGGTTGTCATCAGTAGCAAAAACCAGCAGTTTGTCATTGTTGTTACCGTCGTTTGCAAGTAAGAAGTTTGATCCTGTCGACGATTTTGTATATTGATCCGGTAGGCTGATGTCGCTCCGTTGTTTTGGAAGTTTTGGTTGAGTCTTCGCTGAACATTTCGCGATGATGTCAACAAGTCGTTCTTAGTATTAACAGTTGCATTACAAGTTTTTACACAACATTTCCAATGAACAGAATCATTTCGCCATAAAAACAGTGACCAGATAACAGGTTGATTACTGCCAACTGTGAACACGGTGCAAGAAGCAAAGGGTGCGTCAACTAAAACAACAATACTGGGTAAGTGAGAACTTCAGTAGGCAATTAAGAAAAACAAACTATAGCCATCTCTGATCAGCACTGTAATTGATGTCGACTGGGTATGTCAGAATAAGCCAAATAAAGTGGGGAGATTAAAAAATATATTGTACTCCCACCCACACACTTCATTTGCACTTGTCAGGCTCCTGTTTGTAAATGAATTCCAGAGCAGTGGGCAGTGGGTCACTGGCATGAGCACGTGGAATACATAAAACAAAACAAATGTGAAACTCTGTTGAGAGTACTTTCGGGAAAGTAACATCGTTACAATAGAGGTACAATAGTTTAATGCATTACACCAAAATGTCAGCTGCACAATACAAAAATAACAAATAAGAAGACATAATAAACATGATGTATAATATTAAGTACTAATGACTTTTTTCTTTAACCCTTTACCCAACGTAACGGCCAAAACCGGCCAGCGCTATTCTCAAAAATCGCCTATTACTTTTATTTATTTTTTTCATTTTTTGTCTCAAAAACATAGGTTATGACCCCTCATTGGAACGAGCTCGTCGAGCTCGTTCCAATGAGGGGTCATAACCTATGTTTTTGAGACAAAAAATGAAAAAAAAAAGTTATTCAAGAATTTTTTTTGCAAGTGTCGTCTGCTTTTCATGTTAGGTAAAGGGTTAACAAGGTGATCTCGCTTGTGGAAGAATGACCAGATCATGTCAGAAATAATATTAATCGATTTACTATCACAGTTTTTCAATATATAATAGTATTTCTCCGAATCATTCAATTGTTTAAATTCTTTGTTTTTTTCCTATAAATTATTCGAACCTCGTTTACCTAATTTCGACATATGCCTCGCAATCCATAACAAAATGTTTTTCGCTCTCTATTTCCCGGGTATCGCATACCTGGCATCTTCTATTATTTATAGGCGTTGGAGGTTGTTTATGTCTACCCTTTTCTATTTTTAAATTTTGGTTACTAACCCTAAGTCTAGTAGCCTGTCGAGATCTGGTGAATTTCAGATAAGATTCAAGCTTGTATTTATTTTTAACCAATCCATACGTTCGTACCTTATTACTGCCTTTCATTTGTCATCATTAAACATGTCTTTAGTAAATCTCTCTCTATGCTGAGATTCTAGTACATCTTTCATGCAACTTCCATTACTATTGGTTAACGTATAAGCATCCGAAACTATATTATTATATCAAGAAAACTGAGTTATCCACGTTTTCGGCAGTTTACATATGAGCGACTCTTTGAATGAGTTGGAGAGTATGTTATCGCCAGCAATTTTGGATAATTTATCGACATATTTATAGAGATGTAAGATGGAATCGTTCACTAATAATAGGATATCTACCCAACTCGCCCCGTGATGCGTGATTATATGCTTTTCTATTTAACATTAATATTTGTTTACAAAATTTCAAGTGGACTTGTTCACAGGCTGTGGTGTCCACAAAAGGAGTATTAAGGTCGGGGACCATATCTCGCAGCCATTTAATCAAATAGGTTTAATCAGTTTATCAAAAAGCTTACATTTCATATCAAGAGTTAAGTCAATTGACTTTTTGAGAGAATTTGTAAGGAAAAACATTGCTTTCGATCCTTTTGTACTTAAATTCTCTTGAACTTGTTTTGTGTTTCCATTGTATGTGAATTCAAGACCTAAGTATTTATACTGATCTACGATATCTAATTTCGCTGTTCCAATACAAAACGTAGGATCTTTTTTAACTTTTCTATTTTTGAAAATCGTGCATTTTGTTTTAGGAATATTGACACAAAGTTTGTTTTGATCCGCATAGTGTTCTAACTTCTGAACACATTTATTCAGTCCTGATGGATACTCTGATAATATTACCAGGTCATCGGCAAAAAGCAATGTGATTGAGTCATTGTCCATTCACATTAACTGGTGAACACGATTCATCAAATATCCCCCAAATGTCATCAATAAAAAAAATTGAAAAGAGTAGGAAATATAGAACATTCTTGTCAAACTCCCACTATTAAGAATAAAGGTGGGCTCAATTCTGCAAAGGTATTTGTAGAATAGTAACTCGACTCATAAAAAGAGCTAAGAATTTTGAGGATTTTCCCACCGATACGCAACGGCTTTATTTTCTCCAAAAGTAACGACCTATCAACTGAATCAAATGCTTTCTAAGGAGCGCGGTGACTCAGTAGGTCGAGATGTAGGCTGCAAGCTGAGAGGTCCTCGGTTCGAATCCCACCTGCCGCAAACCCGTTGTGTCCTTGGGCAAGACACTTAATCCCGTTTGCCCATGGGGCACGGTGTCGTTGTGTACTTGTCTTCAGCCAATACCAACCCTGCTTGTGTGGAGTCAGTACGTTGGGGAGTCTAAAAGTTGCTCGCGGTTGCTCAGTGCTTCTTTCCGGGTACTCCGGCTTCTTATAGAGAGTGTTTATTATAGACTCACCCAAACATATAGGGTAATGACCTGATAATAATATTTGGTTAAATAGCTTGACAACATCATCTATGATAATTGGAAAAATAAGTTTTAATAATTCATTCGGAATGTTATCTACTGCCGATGACTTTTTGTTTTGGAGCTGCCTAACAGGGTCTAATATCTCTCTAGCCGTTATGTAGTCATTGTTTAATTTGATATCTGGCTCCTTAATTGTCGCCGGAAGATGACGTATTTTAGATTCAGATCTTTTCGGACAAAGTAATGATTTAAAGAATTCTACAGTTTCATCTGGGTGTAAATAATTTGGCTCTTCTTCCTTAGCACGAAGTGTGTTAATAATACTCCAGTGCTCGGAAGGATTATCTGTCTCCATATTAGATAATTTATCAGAGATATATTCATAAAATTCTCAGCGCTTACGCTTTGTCTCCTGTTCATATTGCTTCTTTGTGGAGTAAAATTTAATCAGTAATGTTTTATCATAAGGCTTCTTCATGTCATTTTCGACATTTGTCATATTTTTTTAACTGTTTCTGTGTCTATCAAACCAGGGTCGTTTACGTTTTTGTTTATACCTGGAATTTATCACTTCCGACGAAGCTTCATTGATAAGTAATATGATTCCATTCAGATCACGAGTGGCCCTTTCGTTTCCTATGGGATTCGCAGAATACTCACTTCATATGAACTCCATTAATCTTTTCTGAACATATGGATCACATATGGTAGATATGGTTTTATCTCCGCTCTCTTTACCCCATTTTGTAACTAAATTGTGTTTTAGGTAGGTATGTTGAAGCTTAGTACTGGTACTTTCTACTTCGACTTCCCTAAAATCGAAATGAACAGTAAGTTGACTATGACCTGAAAATTCTTTCGGGGATTTAACACAAAAATACCTAATATTGGGCAGATACCTCTTATTTATCAATACATAGTCAACAATACTCGCGCCATTATAATTGTAGCTCGTATAATTTCCGAGAGAATCTATCTCCAAATTTCCTGCCAGACGATTTGCACATAGATAATAATTGTGTGCCAAATAAATTACATTCCTTATCCAAACTTGCCATATCATTTTCACAATCAAATGTATAATTATCAGGTAAAAGTAATGTGAATCGTCATCTTTTATGACATAATCTGGTCGACCACCAGTACATGCGTTAAAATCACCACCAATGATAGTCAATTGATCTAATTCTAAATTCGCCAGGTCTCGCTCTAAGTTACTGAATACTGATTCCTTTGTACAGGTGTTATTAAAGAAGAATTAAATGGATGAATGTAACAATATTGTTTTTAGACTAAACATCTTTCCACTAAATTCATTCCGCAACATTGTTCTAGGTAGTCTTTCAACTGATTTGAGATATTTCGTATATTTCGAACGACAACAAAAAGGTATTCCTCCTCTGACATTTTTCTGTTCACCACGACATTGACGACAATAGCCAAATGCAGTGATGACCATGTAAGTATAATGACTGTCCCTCACACTGCCACGTTTCCGTTATAGCAAGGAAATCATTGCGATTTAAAAGCGAGACAACATCTAGGTTATCGAGTTTGTCCACAAAGCCCTGTGCGTTCCACACAGTATAAAAAACATTTTTGACGTTATTTTGAAAATGATTTAACATCTTAAGAAATTTCGTTTGGGGTTATCGAAACGAAATAAACATTTACTCGAAAAAATATCTGTCATTACATATTCCATTCGACATTTTTCTGGAATGTTCCGTATGAATGTCTATATAACCCACGTACTTTTGCACAAGTATATATATCATAAATATAGTTATTGTTTCAAATTCTTAAGTTATCTACCTCAGTATGATATCATTAGAGCTGAAACGGTTAAGGGTTTTCTTGATCGATCAGTCACGTGGTTTAACCTTGGTTAGCCGATTAATCACTTGTAAAAATTGATATCTGAATAACTGTCATACCGTTGATGATTTACAACATGAACCCTTTACCCAACGTAACAAACAAAACCGATTAGTCAGTGTGACAATGCTTGCCTGTTTTGGAGCAAGTTGTGTTCCTTTGTTAACCCATATAATACTGTATAATACTGTGGTTCACAAGTAAAGGTTAACCGATCAATTACTTTTTTGATCGATCAAGTCGTTGATCATTGGTTAATCGATTAATCAGCTCTCGTTATCATATTTGTACAAATTTAAGAAACTATTATAAGTAGAATGGATATGAATACTAAACGACCGTTATAGGTCATTGAACAATATACACAATAGTATAAACTCGTTCTAACATACAATATTACGATTAAACTCAACCAAACCTGCCCAGAATAACTTCTGAAAATTTCAACAATTGGTTTGAAAACAAAATTAAATCATTCTCAAAGACTGGTCTGTACATGACATTTGGTTACTTATCTGTGACCTATTGTTCAATTCGTGTTGATTTGCCGATCCCCTTCTTCCACCACGACTCACTGATTCTTAGCGTTGAACCGAAGCATGCTGATTGCATCGAGACCCGTTTGATAGATTGAAGTGTCCTGTTTGTGCATTTCCAGGTAGTATTCTGTTTGGTTGTACTTGAACAATATCCCGGAATTCTGTCGCATATTTGATGTTTTTTGCTAGCCCATCGAAACTCGGGTGTCAGTTATCCCAATAAAACGAACGACGAATTTCGGATTTTGAATTGTCGACAAATCCACGCGTATTGTCTATGAAAATACATCCTTCTCCAGAGCAGACGTCCTTGTATAAATAGTTAATATCTTCAACTTAATAATTTATGTGATCCGAATGAAGTGTTGGTAATATTGAAGACAATCGCACTTTGGCACTAGGTTGTTTTTATTTAATTTTGGAAATAAGCTCAACAAACTCTTTTCGGCTGGTAACAATGTTATTTCTGCAAATATTAATCCCAATACGAATCGTGATTTTATAGACATTTGTACATTCATCGGAATTTCCTTCTTCCAGTCATCGCATCAACCCTGCTATTCTCTGTCCAAGCTGAACAACACATTCGACTCTCTCCTCTCCAACAGCCATTTTTCTCGGATTTACTTTCCTCAGAACCGAATCCCCTAGTATGAGATGCAGAGGATTGTGAGAAACGGTGGAAGATTCGTACTGCGATTTATCAGGACACATATGTGCCTCACTAGCATAATGCTGGACTGAAATGTCAACATCACAATCACGAGGAATCGAAACAAGTGACTCGTCATGATGTTGTAGTGCGTCGAATTTGTTAGATAAGGATACATTTGCCTCTATAATTTCATTGAAAGGTGGCGGTCACACCATCGCATGCGATTTTCTTGTCCACCTGTCGTACACGTATTTCTCTGCGATTCGCATCGTTGCATGGTCTAACTATGAACGTTTCCTTGGCGTCAAAGCTTTCCGTAAAGAGCACGTATAAATTGAAATATCATGGAAATTGGACGAAGTCATGGTTGAACTCCTGTATAGAGCTTATGATTTTATAAAATTACCTTAATTTTCAATAAAATATTTGAATAAAAAAATCAAACTACTGGGCGGAGCGGCAGTGAAGTAGACGTTAAGCCACTTGAAAATTAATCATCTACCTGATATTCACTGAGTTTACTGGGGAAACTATAAAACATAAGTAACAAAGATGCACACATATCTTCCACACAACACTCCCGGGAATCAGAAAAATAACATAGTACATGCATAATTATGTTGTTTTTGATACTTTGATTTGACCTTGACTTTCAAAATATTGAAAAAATCGTATACGATTGGATTCGGTCCGTCAAAAATGGAGCAAATTCTATTTTATTCGGACGGACAGGAGCAACGTATACGAACATTTTATCGTTCAAGTAGGTGTGACCACCCCGTCGGAAAGCCATGGTTTTCATTTCAATCTGATGACGTATACGACTGTCGTATCAAAAAATCAGATGCTTGATGTACGATGGAGTGGCCGCCGCTTAAGATGCGCATCTTTTTCGGGATCGCATTCAACAATAGTTGGCGTATTCAGTTGTTCAGCTTCTCGTTCCTTCAAACAACTTTTTAACGAATGAACTTGACTTACTAATCTGCCGTTTTGTCGACGTAGTTGTTTACGTTCCTTTGCTAACTGAGCCATACGGCCTTCAATTAACCGCATGGTTTTATCGGAAGAGGATGGCTCAGTGGTTACGGCATTGGACTTCCAACCGAAAAGCCCACGGTTCAATCCCCGCGAGGGGTAACTGCGTCCTGTCCTTGGGCAAGACACTTTTTTCCGATTGCCCATGTGGGGGGCACGGTGGCACTGTGTACTATAGGCGAGCTGTTCGTCTTCAGCCAATGCTCACCATGTTGCGGAGTTAGTACGTTGGGGAGTCTGACAGTTGCTCGATGTCGCTCGGTGATTCTCTCCGGCTACTCCGGCTTCCTCGACCTCAACCGGTAAAACTGTCCGACACGGAGTAAAAATGGAACCAAAAAGATGCATTCAAGTTCTAAGCACTTAAGGGGAGTGAAAATTTAGCCATTGTTCGGCTAAAGAAAATGCGAGTCAATTATGCCGTGAACGATCTCCAGTCGAATAATCCAACATGCGTGCCATTTCTAGATTCAGAACGTTAAAATGTAATCATTCTTCAATATCATGGCTAGTCTGGGTCCACCCATTATAGGTTTGCACAGAATACTGTGACTTTGTTTAGATAAAAGACTAATCTCGTCGCACAGGGTACATCAGTGCATCGATTATTCAAAAGCAGCACTGGCGTATAGCTCAAAGTAGCTATAATATAATACAGTAAATATATGACTGTAATTATCACAAACTACACATAACTGTAATTAAGTTCTTGGTCATTAGTAAGCCATTTTATTTGGTAGACATTATGAAAAAACAGTACTAAGTGAATGCGACCCTTCTCTCTCATATCAGTCTTGCAGCACTCAAATAAGTTGACATATTCCGGCAGCCAAATACTAATTTTGGCTCGAACCTGGGTCCTGGAAAATGGTGTGGACAGTATTCTATTGGCGTTTCTTTGGGAACATTTTGCGCTGAAACCGAATCCCATTGGTACCAATCTGTAATAAGCCGTGGCAAGATGTCGCGAAGATGACCGATTGGGGAGCGGGTGGGTATAAACTTGATTTGCTCAGACTGTGATGGCTCAAGTCTCGACTAATATGCCAACTACAACATCAACACATGCTTTCGTCGATCGCATGCCTTGGTAATTTAGTTGGAATATTAGTCAGTCGGGTTAAAAGTTAAAAAACACAAGACTTCTTGGAGCTTATTAGTGAATAAATAAAACATAGGCGTGACGCAATCTCTTATATTAACACGTGCAGTACCAGTACACTAAATTGGTCATGCTGGACTCCAATACTACTTCTGCCTCCTATTTGGATTACAGACTATGTGTGTATCACAAGTCCAAGTATCAAATTTGTTCTTTTAACCCTTTACCTAACACAGCTTTTTTAAAAAATAAATTAAATTTGATATTTTTCGAAAAATATTCTCGCAGTTTTTCATTAAAATCTTAGAAATATGGATATCATTAGAACCGGCTCAACGAGCCGGTTCTAATGATATCCATATTTGTACGGTTTCATGGAGACAGTTGTAAGATATTTTAGGCTGTGGTAGGCTTATTTGGGTTATTTCCCTGGCCGTTATTCCCGCTATGTTAGGTAAAGGATTAGGAAAGTACAAAATTACTAACAAGAGAGGATTGATTGATAAAAATGTTCCGACAGGAAAAATTATTACGGGTGTCACAACTCCCCGAAACCCTCCGATACTTGGGCATTCGACAGCCTTTCTTCCGACTACCCACGAACAATTTGAAGAATTTGTCCAAAGAAGAAATACACAATGTCCAAAACTACCAAAGATTTGATAGTCACACAGTCCTAGGTATATAAGGAATTTCATTAATTTTTGTTATAGAGTTTTGGGGCAAAAATTCCTCTGATGGCCAATTTTGGGCGTGGTTCCGGTATTCACCTGGCTTTGGCTGAAAATAAGAGTCGAGCCATATCATTTTCTACATATTGTTGGACATTGCTGCTGTCTAAATCAGTGCAACAGTTGACAAATTGTTTAGGCTAATTTCAAAGGATATTAAAGATATTGCCACTGTCGGGCTTTGATCTCTTGCTCATCGAGTTCGGGTGAGATTTCCCCGCTCTATACTCATATCCATCGTGGATAATAAAAAACACTGTGTTCACGTCACTCACGATACATGCAATGCGTAACGGCTATATGATAGACACATTAACCCTTTGAACCCTGGTGATTATTTATTTATTTATTTATTTATTTATTTATTTATTTATTTATTTATTTATTTATTTATTTATTTATTGGAGTTTACAGACCCTTTCGACAACCAGGGTCACCTCGTGTCGAAGAACCCTGGAGGTATCTATCATGTCAGTTCAATGGCGGCAATAGGAAAGTCCATATTCATTATTTGGGGACAGACCAATTAATATTTTCAACGTGCAGCCTTAGGGCTGCACTTGATTGGTTCACTCCACACATTCACTTAGCTGTCGTCCTACTTTGTGAAATTATGACGTATCATGTGGCATGACTGGAAAATGGCCTCTAGTGTTTGAGGGGGGTTAACTATTCTGTAAGATAAACGTTTACAAGGGAAGTAGAGAATAATATGGAAACATTTCAACAAAATCAATATTAACATTGACATTAAATTATCTTCATTTGGACATATTGCATGTCAAGCTGTGATTTATGAGGAGCTCTCACTGAATTGGAGCTGATATTACCTTTGATGAACCGGTTCTCGTCAGATCACCGAAGTTAAGCAACGTCGAGCCCGGTTAGTCCTTGGATGGGTGACTGTCTGAGCGATCAATTCGGACTCCCGCGTTGTGTCCTTGGCAAGACACTTAACCATGACTGTCCACATGGGGGCACGATGACGCCGTATACTAAGGCGTACTGCACGTCGATGGTGCGCATGTCTTCAACCAGTCTAACCCTACCTGTGCTGCTGTGCGGAGTTACGATCTTGGGGAGCTGGCAGCTGCTCGTCTTTGCTCGTTGGTTCTCTCCGGCTTCCTCCACCCGTAAACCTGTCACCGACACGACATGACCTTGGCTGTTAAAGTGTCGTTAAACCTTAATAAATAAATGTTTCTGATGAACTTATTTATCGTTGCAGCTTTGTATTTGGCGATCGTTCCTATTTCCAGACGGCAGTCTCTGCATGCCGGCTGCGCCCCCCGAATATCGTAACTCCTTTTTCCTCCGTAGATTAAACCCCTATTACCCTGACAAGATCCCGACCAACTTCGGACCTGCTTTTATGATACAGAAGGTGATATTTGCCATGTGTTAATGACTCTTTATAGAATTCAGGAAAATTTGTGAAGGAAAGTGCAAAATACTTTTATCCTTCATTTTGTGACCTTAACAGGAACGTGATATGACTGTATACTGCCCTACTTAGTCAAACTAGTTACAGATGACACCTGTAACGTTCTGTTTCGCTGCCGTTTACTTGTCCACAGAAATGATGCAAACCTTGACCATTTTTCATTTTCTGATGAATTGGTCCTATTATCACAGGACGCTCAGGGTTTGATGATTTGAACTTTTTTCGGAAAGCTGAAAATTTAAGTTTACGCCACCAAGGACGCATGGGGCAGAAGGGACAGCTGACCTCCCTACTTTCGGACCACGGGGTGAGAGGGTGCAGAAATTGCCCTTCTCAGGTTCGTCACTTAATTTTTTTTCAATGATTTATTCTCGAAGTAAAGCTAAAGTACACCCCAAATCCGTTCTTGGAGCTTTGAAAATGCCTTGGGAGGGGGACACTTCCTCTCAAACTCCCCATCTCGGGCCTTCGGCCTTCTTGACATATATGCTTCGTCATGGTGGGGCCGCTACTGCGAGTAACTGTCCTTTTCCCGGGGTCTGACCCCCTCCTGAAGTGCACTCGGCGCCCCTGGACACCATTGTTCCTATTTCGAACAGAAATGATTGGAATGGTGTCAGTTACTGTAATTAATACGAATAAGAGAGTATTCCGTGTGTTCTGTACTAGCCACGAACATCAAAGGTTCACTTGCATTTCCTCTTTAGGGTCTGTCAGAGCCGAGCGCGGTGAGTGGTTTAGTCTAACTTCGCTGGGCGGTGATGCCGAAGGAACTCTCTCGGCAATGGTATGAACCCCCGCTTTGACATTTGTAAAATATGAAGTGTTTTTTTTTTATCAAAATAATTCACTCATATATAGTAGAAGAAACTTACCAAAACTCGGACAGCTGTTCGAAACCTACCAGTGATCTTGATCTCGACCTGAGACTCAATTATTGTATTAAAATTATAACTCCCTGTTTTTTCCCCACTGAATTAGTAACAAATTGTAACAAATGTGAAATAAATAAAGAAATTAGATTTCGGCGAAAAGCTGAAGTATTAGAGTCTAAAAAGTTGTCGACTGCATGAGTAACTCGAAAAATTACGGAAGCCCATTAGGGCAATCATTTGTAGCGGGGGATGGAGCATTGCCAATATTCGCAATGCAAATATTCTCAATGCATTGCGAACATTCGCATTTAACATTGCGAATTTTCACATTCAAGATTGCGAATATTCGTATTCATATTGCGAATATTCGCATTCAACATTGTGAATATTCGCATTCAACCCAATGGGGCCAACATGTGTAGTGGGAGCATTTGGGAATATTCGCATTCACATTGCAAATATCGCATTCAACATCGCACTCAACATTGTGAATATTCGCAATGCATTGCTAATATTCGCAATGTTGAATGCGAATATTCGCAATGCATTGCGAATGTTCACAATTGTCGATCCCCCGCTACATATGTTGGCCCCAATGGGCTTCCATAAAAAATAAAAACATCTACCAGGAGTGACAATGCATCGTCAACTAATAATATAATAACACTGGCCGGCCGCTGATTTGTCGCGGTTCTCCGGAGAGAAGGCCTTGGTTACCCCTGTGCTCCCAACTGCCTCCCTATTCCCACGCTTTTTCTCTCTTCTCAGCACTCGGAGACAAACTGCTTGATGACATTCCTTGCCCCGTTCTACCCAACCTCTCTGATTAGCATATTAACCCTCTCCTTTGAATCACTCACTAGCCCCATTACACTCCCAGTGAATCTTGTTCTTTTAGACTGGTATGTTGAGCATTCTAGTAGAAAGTGTTCCAGGGTCTCCTCCACGCCTAAATTATACATCTGTCACGCCTTTTCGCGGCTTTTCCCAATTTTTCCCCTCAGCTCCAGGGACTGAGACCTCAGCTTGAACAACAGTGATCCACCAAAGGTGCTATCAAGGTACTCTCTAAAACCAGGCTTCTCTTTATTACGCAGGTCACCCAAAGATCTCTTTGATTTGACCCCCTCTCACCAATTAAGTTTATCATTCTCCATGACTCTTTCTCTGACAATTTTTTTACCCTCGGCTGCCCCTACATCTAGGTCCGTGATCTCCAATGAGTAGTTCTCTATTAACTCCCTCACTTGGACCATCCACCCTGTCTTGGTATTTGGGTTGAAAATACTCTGGAACATTACTTTACACCCTCGGCTGTCGGGGAGATTTACCAAATAACAGAGTTTCAATAAGTCTATCCTGTCCTTGATCCTCCCTGATCGCTTCTAGTGCTGCGGCATTACTCGACCCCGTTGTCCATCGGTCTGCGTCATTCTGCGGGGTTCCCAAGCTCTTTACAGCCGTTTGGTTTAGGGGTGCCACTTCCGTACCATATGTTATACATAGCAGACCCACCATTTCCCAAATGATTTCCCCACGAATCTGTTTCTCCCTGTAAGTTTCATTTGGTTGAGGATTCACCTCTCCTTCAGAATCAATTTATTCGTGTGGTTTCGGTAGATGCATCTTCCTGTGATGTTTATGCTCACCCCAAGATACTCATAGTCACCTGTCTCTCCTACCCTAAGAAGTTTGCTGCTACCTTCTGGAATACAGAACTCCCCCACAGTCCACCTTCGAGTAGGATCCACTTTACGGCCCACAGGTATAACTTTACTTTTGCTTTCATTTAGTTCGAGTTTCCATTTGTTCCCATATTTCCCAACAATTTCCAGCATTGTCGTTAGCCCCTCTTCGCTTTCTGATACTAGCACCACGTCGTCTGCAAAAAATAGCCTTGAAATCTTCAAGTCCCCAACTGCCACCCCCTCGTCGCTACGCAGGAGTTCATCCCCTAAACCTTTGATGTACAATGCAAAAAGAATTAGCGAAAAGATACACCCCTGTTTTAGGCCCATGTCCATAGATACATTTTGTTGTTATGTTACCCAGGCTAAGTTCACTCTGTACATCTTTATACAATGCTTTCAGAATTCCAACAAACTCGCCTCTCAAGTCCAGAGCCTCAAGCTTTCGCCACATACCCTCCCTCCATACTCTATTGTATGCCTTTTTAACATCCAAAAAGGCCATAAACTATATGAAAAGAATGGCTTTTGAGAAAGTCATCTCCCTCTTAAATCTGTAAATCTGTCAGGAAAATCAATATTAACCCTTTACCTAACATGAAAAGTAGACGACACTTGCAAAACAAATTCTTGAATAACTAATGTTTTTCATTTTTTGTCTAAAAAACATAGGTTATGACCCCTCATTGGAAGGATCTCGACGCGCTCGTTTCAACGAGGGGTCATAACCTATGTTTTTGAGACAAAAAATAGAAAAATAATGAAAATTAATTGGCGATTTTTGAGAATAGCGCTGATCGGTTTTGGCCGTTACGTTGGGTAAAGGATTAAAGATATTTGAATTTTGCATATAAGCCAAATCGGCAGAACGTTGCGAAAATTGAATAGACAAAGTGAATCGTTTGATAAACTGCAAACACTGTCCTTTCGGATAATATAAAAATATACACAATGTTGTTTTTCAGTTGTTTCCTTCATGATTTGAAAATACGACACTAATCGACCAAACGAGCTCAACACAGAAAATGGAAAATTGCGTTTTCGCACTTGTTGGGTGATCTCACTGTTATCTATACAACTGAATTGCTAGAACGTAAGCGGAAAACATTACAACTCAGGTTCCGCTCCACAATTTTCCAGGCATTTCAAAAAATTACATGCCATACACTCTCTTCAAATGCAAATATTCTGTAACTTAGTTATCTAACCCATAACATGTATTACATTTCCCAAATACACAAAAAATATATAACACTATTTGACTAAGTAGAAGTAAA
This sequence comes from Pictodentalium vernedei, assembly GCA_031216915.1. NCBI lineage: Eukaryota > Metazoa > Mollusca > Scaphopoda > Dentaliida > Dentaliidae > Pictodentalium > Pictodentalium vernedei. The sequence goes on along the minus strand of CM062292.1, from coordinate 198,917,377 downwards.
CAATCTGAATGTGGGTGGAATAATCAAAGGCAAGACTTCAACCTCCAAAATTGCATGAAAAAATACCGAAACCAGTAATTTTCAGTCACCCATCAGCCTCAAAAGCAGAATTTTCCCACCACCGCTACCTACCTACCCCTGGAGCATAGCATCCTCTGTTTCTAAAATTGTCTGGTAACAAACCCGTGTAAAAATGACATTTTAAAAAATAGCCAATTTTTCGAAGCCACTGTTTCCCATAATTAATCTGGTAATTTTCCCCTGTGCACCAGACTCCAACTTTGGGACCAAAACTTCAAATTCTCTTGTCCAACAAATAGCCTAGTGTAATCATTTATTTGATACTAAAAATATATCTCCAATTTACATGGCATTAGTTTCAGCATATGCCATTTCTTTAGAATTCCACCCCTGTGCAATAGTGCGATACTGTAGAGCGGAACCTTACGAGAAAACAAGAGTGATCTCCCCTTGGGTTTCACTAGGGCAGAAGAATCTGGAGTCTATCCTGAGTTGAATGAACAAAAACCACAAGTCTGTATTTTCAACCAGTAATAAGATACAGCATGGCCTTTATGACTGTCGAATAGCGCTTTTGCGGGCAGTTTTTGCCTGATTTTCACATCCACACCACACTTCCTCAACCCTCACATTTCTCTGAGCCACTGGCGATAGTATTTTGATTATTACCACCAGCCACATTGATTACCTTTGTCCTGTCAATAGCACTGTTAAATACATACACCATGTAAAACAATAAGCAGTAACAACCATCGCTTTGGGTGTTGCTTGCTCTCTAGATATAGAAGTGCAAATGGCTTAACGGGCGGATGACACACAGACATGCCACCAATGACCAAAATGAAAAAGTAGATACCATGACTGCTATTCTGTGGTAAATAATAACAACCAGGCTGTTTATAATTGCATATATCTATCATGAATACAAAGCTCAGTGTTTAGGAAAGACAGTGCTCTACCTTAATGTGTTTTCAAAATCTGACGTAAATTTTAAAAGTTGCGAAATTAGGCTACATCATCAAATTTCTCAAACTTTCCACTTTTTTCCTTCAAGTTGTGCTGAGATATCACTTGATGAATGTTAACTATCACTAACAATTGCACACAAACCAGAAATAATGAGAGGTTTTACTAAAAAAAATGGTGTATTTAAAACTCATACACAAATAAAGAACTTCCTGGTTTGAGAGTTGACACTGACGGTAAAATGCTCTTTAAGGTTCTGCTCCACAGTTTTCCAGGCATTTCCAAAAATGACATACCATTCACTCTATTCTGTCACTTAGTTATCTAACCCATAATATGTATTTCATTTCCTGATGCCACAAAAAAACATATAACACTATTTCACTAAGTAGAAGTAAACAATCTGAATGTGGATGGAATAATTTATTGTCAGAGACAAGACTTCAACCTGCAAAATTGCATGAAAAAATGCCGAAACCAGTCATTTTTAGCCACCCAGCAGCCTCAAAAGCAGAATTTTCCCACCACCCCTACCTACCTACCCCTGGAGCATAGCATCCCCTGTTTCTTATGAGCAAAAAATGTTTATATGTTTCCATTTCATTTTTTAGTTACATGTCTGGTAACAAACCCGTGTAAAAATGACATTTTAAAAAATAGCCAATTTTTCGAAGCCACTGCTTCCCATAATCCATCCGGTAATTTACCCTTATGCATCAGACTCCAACTTTGGGGCCAAAACTTAAAATTTTCTTGTCCAACAAATAGTCTAATGTAATCATATATATGATACTAAAAATAGATCTCCAATTTACATGGCATTAGTTTCAACATATGTTCAGAAATTCACCCATGTGCAATAGTGCGATACTGTAAAGCGGAACCTCAGCCCCCTCAAGATGGCGTCAAGTCAATCAACGCGGTAACTCTTCCCATCAGTGAATTTTGATGGCGTAAACACTGCAACGCTGTGACTTTGCTCACACCGAAACAGCATTCACAACATCAAATACCAAACGAAAGCCTAGCTTTCATGATACCCGACATGTAATATGCGCGAATGCAGACTAAAACCAGCCAACAATTAAGATACAAACTATGGTCGGCATCTCTCTTATGTAAAGGATTATAACACCTTGACCCGAAACAATAGGTGCCGGGTAAACAGGAACAGCCCGAAACACGTTGTCACTAAAAATTTAAATTGTTCTAAATATTCAGTTAAAATTGACACGAAAAAGGTGTACATCATCAACTTATGCATTTTCCCTGGACATCAATGAATATTCTTTAAAACGTGATAGCAGATTATCGAAAAATTGAAAAATTCCCAGAATAATTTTCTTGTTGAGCATTGTCCACTTATAGACACAAATACACCCCCTCGCGCCACCCCCCCCCCCCCATCAATATGGCGAGAGGGCAGGGTGTGAGACGCTTTTGTGTATGTGGCCAATGAGCGTTCAAGCAATTCGGTTGTTTTGAGATTAGTGTACTGTGGGTATTAGCTTTTTAAATTTTAGTTATAGTGTGTGCATTATGGGCTGGAAAAAGGCTTGCACAAATTAGACTAATATTAGGGCCCCGCGAATCACATATTTTCGATTCGAATCGAATCTAATCTGTTATTCGAGATCGAATCGAACCGCGAATCGAATACAGGCGACTTGATGTCCCGATTTAGAAAATATTCCAGCCACATCATCAAGGCATGCCTTCGTCGAAGGCATGCCTTGATGATGTAGTTGGAATATTACACAGTAATTTTTTATGTTCAAACCAAATAGTGCAGGTAACACTATTTCATCTAGTGCCCTCCAAATCACATATTTTCGATATAGAATCGAATCTCGAATTGAATCGAAAATATTATTCGAAATCGAATGGAACCTTGAATCGAAAACAGGCGTCTTGAAGTCCCGACTGATAAAATATTCCTGGAGACTCAACTGTTCTCCAACTGACCGACATTTACGATGAATTTTGTCGTGCGCTTGACGAAGGCAAAGAAGTCAGGGTAGTTTTTTGTGATGTCAGTAAGGCGTTTGATAAGGTGTGGCATGCTGGTCTTATCAACAAGCTGGAGAGTATTGGCGTCTCAGGGGAAGTACTATTGTTTTTAAAATCGTATCTTGCGGCTAGATCGCAGCGAGTTGTGATGGCGTCTGATGCATCATCATGGCGGCCCATCAATGCAGGTGTACCTCAGGGGTCTATACTCGGACCCTTACTGTTTCTGATATACATAAACGATATAACCAGCGATCTTCTCAGTAGTATACGCCTCTTTGCAGATGACACGTCTTTATACTTAATTATCGAGAACCCTGAGCAAGCATCGGCCATAATCAATCATGATCTGGCAACAATCGAGCATTGGGCCAGAACATGGTTGGTCGAGTTCAACCCCACCAAAACAGAAAGCTTGTGTGTATCACGTAAATACAATCCCAACCCCACCCACCCTTATATTTTGGCGACTCACAAATTTTGGAAGTTTCTGAACATAAACATTTAGGGGTGGTACTGAATAGCACATGTACATGGAACGACCACATTGACCACATCTGCTCCAAAGCCTGGTCCCGCTTAGATTTATTGAGGAGGCAAAAATTTAATCTTGATCGTAGTGTCCTAGAAAAAATATATTTTGCTTTTATTAGGCCTCTTCTGGAATACACAGATACAGTCTGGGATAACTGTACTATCACTAATGCCGCGGAACTTGAAAAAATACAGATTGCAGCAGCAAGAATTATTACGGGTGCAACAGTAAGTGCCAGCAAGTCCTTGTTATATTCGGAAACACGATGGGACTCTCCGAAAGATAGACGACGTAAACATAAACTAATCCAGTTTTTTAAAATGTATCATCACATGTCACCCCCATACATCTCCAACAAAGTTCCCCCAATCATCTCCCTCTCGAATGCATCTCTTAGTCTCCGATCTGGTCAAAACCACCGAGTTCCTTTTTGCCGAACGCAACTGTATCAGCGCTCTTTTATCCCCAGTGTTACTGACCAGTGGAATAATTTACCCTTACCTGTCCGCGAGAACACGTCATTGCTTAACTTTAAAACTTTTCTGAACGATGGTAACCTAAGGCCCCCAAGGTTCTACAGTAATGCGAAATCTCGCAGGGCTCAAATATACCATTGCAGACTGCGGTTGCATTGTAGTTGCCTTAATTCTCACCTATACGATAATCTCTTATCGCCCAGTCCCTCCTGTCAATGTGGTGAGCGTGAAACTACCGATCATTTTTTATTTCGTTGTCCACTTTTTTCTGACGCTCGTAATTGTACGATTAATCTACTCCCATTTGCAGTAGATACATCCATACTTCTGTTTGGCTCAGAATTCTTGAATAACGACGACAACCGTCGTATCTTTGAAGTGGTTCATGACTGTATTTTATCTAGTAAGCGCTTCCAATGAGTCGAACACCCGTGGGGATTCCGTGAAATGAGGCAGTGCTTGTCTATTGTGGTAAACAAGTTCTTCTTTCCCGGGAAGTGAAGCAGTGCTTGTTTCCTACGGTTGACAAGTTCTGTTTCACTGTAAAAAGGGGACTATGTCACCAATGCCTGGGGTGGGAGTCCTCTTAAATGGGCAACGATTGGCTAAGTTCGATTCTACCTCTTTGATGTGGTCGTAAGTCTCAACTATCCATAGCTGCAGAAAAGTGACCTTAATCATTAATAATTGAATAAACAACGATTTGAAACTCGATACTATGCCTTCATTCTCACTTCTTGTGGGAATCAAGATAATGAAGCTGTGATTGTTCACTGCGGTAAATAATTTCTGCTCTGCTGGTACAATAGGACCGAGCGACCAATGCCTAAGGTTGAATACCTTTTCATGCATTTCATCGTTCAACACTACCAACAATTATTCACGCCTAACACTCTACAAAATAAAATAACGAAACAGGCTGCCTATACCCGATTCCTTGACTCTTGAGTGTTCGATCAATGTATGATGCATTCCAGCTGTTTCTAATTTTCTATCTTTTTTTCTCCTATCAGTTCTGCTGTTCTACCTTCTTTTCCTTTTCTTTCCAATTCAATTTGATGTTTAAACAATCTCACACATCGTTGCTTGGCGGTTGAGGCTTTCTGAACTCCGTACCTGAATGCTATTGATCTCTCCAACCATATTGTGGGGCGCGCTAATTCTGGGGACTGGGTCTTGGTGATTGAGACTAATTGTGCACACGTACTTGTACTGATCTACAACCGCAGGAACTAAGCTACTTTATATCCAATAGAGTGAGAGTCTCAGCCTCCTGGTCGCGATGTGTGAGCTTCTCCACGGATATGCATCACCTGCAGGAGTAATTTTATATTTTGTCAGGGAGACGACTTACATAAGCTTCAAGCTTTCTGTCGAATCCCTCCCTTACACAGTAAGCATTCATCTAGTCTTCATTTGATTCGTGTATACTACTGTATCTTGTGTTGCCCAGATCTTTCTTGTTAACTGTTCTTGTGAAGTGTATATACTTATCAATTATTCAATAAATGTTGTTTAAACTAAAATATTCCAACCACATCATCAAGGCATGCCTTCGTTGAATGCATGCTTTGATGATGTAATTGGAATAGCACCCAGTAAGGGTTTTTGTTCAAAAGCAGAAGCGGGTGCGAGAATTCTGTACTTGGCACTGCACGGGAATAGCCGCTTGCAACTGTGAGCTCATCGTCGATATTGCTTGGGAACTTTAAATTTGCTTTCCATTGAAACTGGAATTAGCGTGGATGGTGGCATGGATACAGATACTTTTTATGTGAATATAGCGGAAATTACACTCGATCTTTATTTTCAACATAATTTATGTACAATTTCTATCTCAGGTGTACCTTTTGTGAGACGACTACGATGACTGATACCAAGCGAAATTCCAGTGAAAAGATTCGAAGGAAACGTATCAAGCAGCCGAATTCGAATCGAACCGAATAATAACTTAAGATTCGACATCGAATCGAATCTCGAAGTTTCGCAGGGCCTTAACTAATATTGGTTTCGTTCATCTCCAAAGCAATAAGTCGATTGATTTATCGTTCGCTAGCATTACTAGACCATTGTCTAATTGCAAGAAACGTCCCTCCATTTGACCTTGGTATTCATGTGTTACCTTTTGTGGAACTATGATCTTTATAAAATGATATTAAAACGCAGTCTAGTTTGACTTTGGTGATGAAATGATGTGTTGTAACTACAGCTGAGACGGTTAACCGATTAATCGATTAATCAATGATCAACATCTTGATCGATCCAAAAAGTAATTGATCGATTAACGGTTACTTTTGAACTACTGTATTATATGGGTTAACAAAGGAACAAACTTGCTCCAAAACAGGAAAACATTGTCACACTGACTCACATCAATTATATGAGACAGAGTAAAGCATGCAAGTTACTTGCTGACCATCATAGTATACTGTATTAGTAGCTGGATGGTCATTCTTAACTCTTTACCCATTGCGGGTAGCAGACGATACTTGTAAAATAAATTCATAAATTACTAAATATTGTCAATATTTGTCTCAAAAACGTAGCTTGTGACCCCTCATTGGAACGAGCTCAACGAGCTCGTTCCAATGAGAGGTCATAAGCTATGTTTTTGAGACAAAAATTGAAAACATAATAAATTTGAATGGAGATTTTTGTATATAGGCCTAGTCGGTTTTCTTTGTTACGTTGGGTAAAGGGTTCATGCTGTAAATCATCAACGGTATGGCAATTATTCAGATATCTATTTTGACAAGTGATTAATCGGTTAACCAAGGTTAATCCACGTGATTAATCGATCAAGAAAATCCCTAACCGTTTCAGCTCTATTTTTGTTGTAACACAATGCTGGGAAAGAATTATGATTGATTGTGATTAAACTGTCGATTGATTCAAACATATATTGGAGCAATATTAGTATAAAAAGACGAAATTCAAGTCATGCTTCTTTCTCACGACTCTTTACCCCATATGTCTTACAGACGACACTTCCAAAAAAATATTACCCAGATCAAGGCTTGCACTCTCGCATAATCTGTTGTGTGTCAACTTGCTCGTAACCCGGACACGACTTGATTATGTTTATTTCAAATAGGGTGATCAAGAATAAGGCAAATACAGTGCTATTTAAATCTATTTATTTATTGGTGCTTAAGGTCACATATTTTTGCACAATTCCTAATCGTGACCGTAAAGTGGAGATAAAGACAAGTTTAGTCAATCTTTTACACCCATGTTAGAGGGCTTTTACCCCCATTGATTGGTGAGTCCTATTTTACCAGAACAACATAGCTTGTTTACCACTGTAAACAAACACGGCTTCACTTCCCGGGGTTCACACGGGGGCAGATACAATGCTATATCTCAAGTCTGTTACGCAATAACAAAAATGGAAATAAAAAATAAAACCCTCCTTCCTTAACCTCCCTCCCTCCCTCTCGGACTTTAGGAAAAAAATGTTTAAGAAGCAAAATTTTTGTGTGACCTTGTATGGCTATTGCTTAGTGTACCAAATGACAAAAGATTGTGTCATTTGAGTTTCACTTTCATTATTTATCATGTACATTACGGCAATAAGTCCCTTGAGTTCCACAATGCGCCATCTGCAATGATTTAGCATTGCAGATAACGCCTTGTTGCACTCAAGGGACGATGTGTTCTCAATACCTCATGGTTTCAGTTTTGTGAAAAAGGTGATAGTGATTTTGATTCATTACCTGAAGAGCTGTGAGACAAACGGATACATTAACACTTAGAAGACGGGAGTCGAGTTTTCTTGCCTGTGATGTAATACGGCAGGTAATCTGGTTGTGACGGTTCGGCTCTCTTTGGGCTCGTGCAGAATTAAACACTGAGCAGGTGATTCTAGTCAAGTGTCGTCTGCCTGAATAGGCAGACGACACTTGACTAGAAGCACATGCTTTACTGTAAGTTTTTCGCGGTATGTCATGTTCAATAAATTCATCCTGATTCCCCGGCTTCTAAGAGTTAATGAGAACTGCCATATAATACTTTGATTTTCATCATGAATGGCATTATACGGTAGCGTACATTCTGAACACAACTGCATCTATCATTAATGAAGAGAATGTAACCCAAGAAGGTTTCTACGTCAAACGAGAGGAATTTGAGAGTTTATCGCTGAAATGTGATAAAAGCAGCAAATGCCAGCCCAACAATATCGACTATGTCAGTGTTACTTCTCCATTCACGAAATAATATTTGACTTGGCATTCTCATATGACATAGCTATAGAGGGTGTGGACGAAAGACAGTCGTGTTTGGCATGCATCCACAGGGTGTAGGCTACTTGGTGACGTCACCACATTCATCGAAGATAGATGATGGTGACAAAGCAGTTAAAACCCCACAGTCCATTCACTGAGCTAATACAGGTTTTGAAGAACATGTCACCATTATCAGTTAGTTTTTGTTCTCCATTTCTAAATTCGTCTTGTCCTACAAGATATAAAACCGCCTGTACTCGTCGTATTGACAGTAGTTAACCCTTTACCCAACGTAATGACCAAAACTGTCCACCGCTATTCACAAAAAATCGCCAATTAATAATATTCATTATTTCTTCATTTTTTGTCTCTAAAACATAGGTTATGACTCCTCTTTGGAACGAGCTCGTTGAGCTCGTTCCAAAGAGGGGTCACAACCTATGCTTTTGAGACCAAAAAATGAAAAAAATTAGTTATTCGAGAATTTAGTTTGCAAGCGTCGTCTATTTTCAGGTTAGGTATAGGGTTAACATATTCGAGAACATATATTATCAACACTAACAAAACACACGGTATTAACACTTCTTGGACAGAAATTTTCAACAAACTGTGAAACAGCAAATAAATTGCCGATCTCACTCAAATAAAACTGTTCGCTTCACCTTGTGAAAATTGGTGAAAAATGAGGATCAAAACTAAATTTTGCCAAAGTATTCTCGAAATAATAATAATAACTTTTGGGTCATGCGCTGTTTTGTCGCTGTCTTCTGAAGAGTAAACCTAAATCAACTCAGTCCTTTCGCTGGGCTATTCCTCTCCCACTCGCCCTTCTAAACGCCCGGCATTCAGTCAAAACTATTTCAAAATTACCCCATTTGCGCTTTCTCGATCTGCCCAACTATAAAATTACCCCTTTCTCTCACGCCATTCACCATCCATTTATCCTTCATGTTTTCGTCCCATTTTTCCATTAGTTTCTTGGGGAGTCTTGTTCTACTAGGCAAATATTTGGGGCATTCTAAAAGGAAATGTTCCAGTCTCCGTTACTCCCAGCTTACACATTTGACACGCTCTTTCGCCGCCTTTGCCGACTCTCCCTCTCAACTCCAGTGACTTGGATCTCATTTGGAATAACAATGACACCCCCCTCCCCTACGCCCCTACGATCCATCTAGTTACTCTCAGAAACTAGCGCATCTTGTCTAAAGAGCTCTTGGTCCTAATTCCAGCTCGCCAATTTCTATTGTAATCCTCGAGCACCCTGCCCTTGATAAAGCTACTCCCCTGCTTCAGTAGACCCCCACCCCCACCCCGCCCCACCCCTTCTAGATCTTCAGTCTCAATATAGTAATTCTCCATTAACTCGTTCGCCTGCCTTATTCACCCTGTCTGAACGTTTGGGTCCCGCACATGGTTAAACGTCGTCTTACACCATCTGGTGTTTGGTTGGTGAACAGAATGCAATTCTGCACGGTTTGTTTGAGCAAGATTGATAGATTATTCTCTGTTTCACAGTTTGTTCAACATTTCAGTCTGAGAAAAGTCATACCTTGTGTTTTTAAATGTCGACAGTACAATATATATTTTATTGAATATATTAATTTCGGCTATAAAAAAAACACATTTTAAATTTGAAAAAATACTCACCTATTGGTCGCGACATAACACAGGAATTGGCTCATCAGAATGAATAGATGTCTGAAAGTCATAAGTTCCTTGACGGTGACTGACACTAGTTGGCGATACTTTGGGGCATCACTGTGTGTACCGTGTTGAGATCGTATAATGAAAACCCAACAGAACTATAAATGAAAACATCATACTATTTTGTGTTTTAACCCTTTACCCAACGTAACGGCCAAAATCGGCTTGCGCTATTCACAAAAATCGCCAATTAATTTTCAATATTTTTTTCATTTTCATTTTTTTGTCTGAAAACATAGGTTATGGCCCCTCTTCGGAACGAGCTCGTCGAGCTCGTTCCAAAGAGGGATCATAACCTATGTTTTTGAGACAAAAATTGGAAAAAAATAGTTATTCCAAAATTTTGTTTGCAAGTGTCGTCTGCTTTTCATGTTAGGTAAAGGGTTAAAGTGCATTGGTTGTGACATATCACTGGAATCGGCTCATGAAAAGGAGGAGATTACCCTCTTCGAGATTTCGACTCTCCACATTTCACTGCATCACGTTTTCGACACTCCCCCAAGATGTGCGGGCACAATCACATCCTGTGTCATTATGCCAATGGTGCCACAACATGGGACCAATGCAGTTTATATAACAACACGCGCGACGCTGTTGATGTGAACGACAGTGATATCACAATGTGCCCGGCTATGTCTTGTAAATATTAGTTAGCAACTTCCAACTTATAAGGCAAGAAACATCGCTAGTGCCGAGACACTCATTTGTCCACGAAGAAACGGTTCATTCTCCCACAAGCACCTCATATTTTGAGTACTATTTTCATAATAGTTTTGATTCAGACCAAAATATATTTTTTTCCCACCTAACAGTTTATCTTCTAATTGAAGAACCCTTTTAGTTGATTGTAATTTCTAAAAAAAAACAAAAACAAACCATTTACCATACCTTCAGTGCAATTTTGCCCTGTTAAGGTGCTATAAAACAATATCTTACCTCCTACAAGTATCTAGGAATTTCATTGGTTCAAAGACGTCACATGCAGACTGCATATAAAACCATATACTGCCTGTCAACATCAATATACGCTGACAGCTATGAGTAATCTCCCCTTTGTTCATTGATTATTCAAAATAGCGACAGCCGATAAACGCTTCAAGTTGAAAGATTGAGTGTTGGAAGCCCATATTTGGTCTGAAGTGCAGGTTAGGCAACTTAAAAGGCTTCATATTCTGTGGATGTGTGTCATGTTACCTTCGAAATGAAACTGTTTGGTATATAAGAATTTGCCTTGTTACAATTTATGGGAGAGTGCAGGCACTCTCCCATAAATTGTAACAAGGCAAGGCCACGTGAACACGTTGTGAGAATTCTCTCATTTAATTTTGATCGCTGTTGTTATTAGTTCTGTGCATCGATGCAGCAGTCGGTAAGATATATTCGTTACACAGTTTGTTGGTGGCCTAATATGGTATATATGGTGTCAGTTAATTCCATATTGGACTCGATTCGCTCGAGTCCAATATGGAATTAACTGACACCATATATACCATATTAGGCCACCAACAAACTGTGTAACTAATAATGTAATCCACTGTCTCTTCAATCTGGCGACACATCGTCGCCTAAGTGCTAGAATGTTCTATGCCCCCTATGGGACATAGAACATTCTAGAACTCAGATGACGACATTCTACACAGTTTATCAGCGTCTTGCTTCAAAAGTCGCGTCTTCTGATAGATATGTCAATACATCTGAGAGGAACACATCTATCAAGGAACTTGAGAAATCTTCAAAGTACAAAGACCTTGAGATCGAAATTCAGAAGTTATGAGGACTAAAACCAACAGTTGTCCCAGTTGTTATTGGTGCGCTAGGTCTTATGAAGCAGGGTTCCCGGAAGCAAACAGACAAAATACCCGGCAAAATTAATATCCAACAACTACAGAAAACGGTCCGACTTGGTATCGTACATGTATTGAGAGAGACACTTTCGATCACCTGTTAGTCAAATAAATCCTCAGGTGCAGGGCGTGCCACCGGAAACATTGGTTATCCTAGGCATAAAATATAACAAAATAGAAATAATAATAATAATAATATAATAATAATAATAATAATAATAATAATAATAATAATAATAATAATTGACATTTATATAGCGCACATATCACAATACAGGAAGGTTCCACGGCTCTGTACAAAGATAGTGGTGGAATATTACACAATATAGTAGCTCAGCGGTTAAGTGATGCTAGGATTAATGATAACACTGTTTAACCCTTTACCCAGCGTAACGGCAAAACCGGCCAGCGCTAGTCCCAAAATCTCTTAACTTTCAATATATTTTCATTTTTTGTCTCAAAAACATAGGTTATGGCCCTCGTTGGAACGAGCTCGTCGAGCTCGTTCCAACGAGGGGTCATAACCTATGTTTTTGAGACAGAAAATGAAACGCATTAGCTATTCAAGAATTTTTTTTGCAAGTGTCGTCCGCTTTTCATTTTAGGTAAAGGGTTAAAAAGATAGTCTTTCAACCTGGATTTAAATAAGTTCACTGACTGTGCAAATATCACATAGCCAAGCAACCTATTGAAAAGTCTAGCAGCACAGCAAGCAAATGAATGATCTCCATACAAGGAGTGTGAAAAAGTATTTTCCACCAGGCGGTTCTGGCGAAAGGATCGTAAAGGGTCGGGAAAACATTCTGCTCACAGAGTTGACAGGAGGCATCAATTGTTCCTGGAAGTCTGCTTCCGTATTCGTACCAGAACTGATAATAAAATAATATTTCGCAAGAACCACTCGTAGCAAATGTGTATGGGATATCAAAAGTGGGAATTTCAAAGTACTCTAATTTCCCTTACTACAACTGCATCTTAATTGCGTATAGGTGAGAGGGTAAACTTCCGTTAACTTAATTAAAAAAGTTATAATGTGTCAAGAAATTACCCAGAAACTGACCGAAGTCTCCTTGTTTATAGATATATTTGATCCAATGTAGGCATTTATTCTATTATATCTTGTTTGACAGAGCTCATTGAGCTCTATTTATTTATTTATTTATTTATTTTATTTATTTATTTATTTATTTATTTATTTATTTATTTATTGGGGTTTTAAGGTCACATATTTCTGCACAATGGCTAATCATGACCATGACAGTCTTACGGGTGGAGGAAGCCGGAGTACCCGGGGAGAACCACCGAGCAACGGCGAGCAACTGTCAGCTCTCCAACATACTAACTCCACACAAGCAGGGTTAGCATTGGTTGAAGACAAGTGCACCATTAACATGCAGTACGCCTTAGTACACGACGTCACCGTGCCCCCACATGGGCAATGGAAGTGAAGTGTCTTGCCCAAGGACACAACGCGGTTGCCGCAGGTGGGATTCGAACCGAGGACATCTCGGCTTGCAGCCTGCACCTCTACCTACTGAGCCACCGCGCCCCCCTTGAGCTCTATAAAATAAGATATAATTGAATAAATGCTCCGTTTATCTCTAGAATACAGAAAAGTGACAAATCATTGTTAATTGAAGACTCCTGTCAATTGAATGTTTTTCACTGGCAAAGTGGCTATTCAATTAACATTGATCTACTGTGAAAGGAGGGGTTGCCTTGTCTCCATTCTTCATTTACATTCTTGAACTGTTTTAGTAAAAAAGTATTTGTGCGCAGACCAAAATGACCAAAGTATTGCAGCTCGTCTTTGAGGTTTTTAAAATTTAATGTGCTGATAACTTTCCTGTTGTGTGAAGCCCAAGTGGAAAGGGCCCGTGGAGAGTAGTAAGGGATGACACTTGGTAGAACTGATTTAACACTGAAAACTCCCATAGACATTGGTTCGCCAGAGAAAATCCAGGTCTGGGGTACATTGGGCGAACTTATTTAACACTGAAAATTCCCATAGACATTTTTTCTCCAGAGTGCCATCGATGGCACTCTGGTAAAAAAATGTTTATGGGAATTTTCAGTTTTAAATCAGTTCGCCAGAGTATACACGAAAAGATGGCACTCTGGCGAAAAAAATGTCTCTGGGAATTTTCACTGTTAAATCAGTTCGCCCAATGTACTCCAGACCTGGATTTTCTCTGGCGAACCGATGACTGTGGGAGTTTTCAGTGTTAAATCAGTTCGCCCAAGTGTTATCCCTTACTACCGTGGAGGTCTTTCCAATACAGTGCCGCGTAACATCAAAGTCGTCAGAATACTGTAATATTTTTTAATCTACCTTGCTGCTATGACACTTTTAGTAGATTGTTGCACTGAAAGTGTTCGTATCATATGGTGATATTTTAATCTAATCTGCTGATTCAAATTGTTGTAACTGCATAGAACGTCACTTATCAGACCCCTGTTTATCAAAGGGATCCTTGACATTTTAACTGCCACTATGGAGGATACGCCTCGACGTTGGTACAATTTCCGATTTTATAATAAAAAAAACATCGTAATAAATAATGTGTGTGTGGAGCGGGGTGGTGGTGGGGTGGGGGTGAGGGGGGGGGGGGTAATCACCTACAATTTTCGACACGTTTAAGCTTTTTTCACACTAAAGGGAATCCGCTGACAACTGGAGGAAGATTCCTATTCTGTACTAAGATACCATGCATCGCGGGCTGCGAAAAAGATGTTTTTCGTCCGCAGTTGTCATTGTCTCCAATTGTAATAGGTAAGGGACTTGTCTATTTTTTTTCGTTAAAAAAACATGAAAATGTTCATATTTAGTATGTGGTGTCCAAATTAGAGTCTCCGACTGACAAACTCTACAGACCTTTGTGGTGTGTGTGTGTGTGTGGGGGGTGGGGGGGGGGGGGGTCTTCACGATTTTGTGAGGACCTAGACAATAGTGTATGGGTTTCCACAAAGAGTTGCTTTATTTTCTCCGAGTACTTACAAAGACAACAATGGACTGAGGTTTGTCTTCCCGATTTTTGGGGACTTGTTTGTCACTGAGGTCAAAAGAAGAAATAACAAGTCCCCACCAAATTGGTTAATCCGAACAGATGGTGCTTACGTGAGTGAGGCTGTGTGTACATAGATGAAAGTCCTTTTGGGGCGTGTGAGGGTGTGTGTGTGTTTTATGAAGGACACAATGATGTCTTGAGGAAATTTAGAATGTTGGTTTCTGATCCCCCGCTGAGAAACGAACTCACGGCAATCCCGTCTGGATATCAAGAGTCTAACATCTGAACCACTAGATCATTCACATCGTCTAAAACAATGTCAGGAATCTAGTATCTATCTAAAGGTTCTCATGATTACTCGGTTCACTTTCCTTTCTAGAGCTGGTACGATTAACCGATTAATCGATTAACCAATGATCAACGTCTTGATCGATCAAAAAGTAATTGATCGGTTAATCGTTACTTTTGAACTACGGTATTATATGGTTAACAAAGGAACAAACTTGCTCCAAAACAGGCAAACATTGTCACACTGGCTCACATCAATTATATGAGACAGAATAAAGCATACCAGTTCAATACCAGTTACATGCTGGCATACTTGTTAACTTGCGTGATCATTATACTGTATCAATAGCTCGAAATGGTCATTCTCAACCCTTTACCCATTGCGGGTAGCAGACGATACTTCATAAATTATTTAAAAAATTTCAATTTTTGTCTCAAAAACATAGCTTATGACTCCTCATTGGAACGAGCTCAACGAGCTCGTTCCAATGAGGGGTCATAAGCTATGTTTTTTCAGACAAAAATTGAAAACTTAATAAATTTGAATGGAAATTTTTGTATGTAGGCCTAGTCGGGTTTCTTTGTTACGTTGAGTAAAGGGTTCATGCTGTAAATTATCAACGGTATGACAGTTATTCAGATATCTATTTGGACAAGTGATTAATCGGTTAACCAAGGTTAATCCACGTGATTAATCGATCAAGAAAACCCCTTAACGTTTCAGCTCTATTCCTTTCCGCAACTGCATGAAAGTGTGAAACACGCTTGCCATACAGAACGACGAAAGTGCTGTGGTTGGCTTCAGACGAAGACTGTGACAGGCCTATATGTGTATTTCGAACGTCATAATCCTGTTTTGAAGGAAATTAGAATGTTGGTTTCCGAATCTCCATCGGGAATCGAACTCATGGCAACCCCGCCTAACAACCTGGGGTTCAATATCTAAGCCACTAGACCATTGCAAACCGTCAAAAAAGCTATGGCTGGAATCTAGTATTTAGCTGAAGTTCTCATGATTACTCGGTTCACCTTCCTTCCGGCAGCTGCATGAAAGTGTGAAACGCGCTGGTAACCGTTACGACGAAAGTGTCATGCATGGTTTGTCTCAAACGAAGACTGGAACGGACTTGTGTTTGTATTTTGAAGGACATAATCATGTTTTGAAGGAATTTAATTTTTTTCTGTTCCACCGCGTGGAATCGAACTCACAGCAACCCTGCCTAGCAAACAGGAGTCCAACAACCAAACCCGTTCATTTTAAATTGTCTAACTAGCTCGCCAATCCTTGAATTATAATTAAGCTTAAAAAATGGTTTATATTTAAAATGTCGACACTGTTCTATTCTATGTGTGTTGAGGTTTTTGTCTACTTCAATAGTAAGTTATTTATTATTTATTGATGTTTAAGGTCACATATTTATGCACAATGGCTAATCATGACCGTGACAGTTTTACGGGTGGAGGAAGCCTGAGTACCCGGAGAGAACCACCGAGCAACGACGAGCAGCTGCCAGCTCCCCAACATCGTAACTCCGCACTGCAGCACAGGCAGGGTTAGATTGGTTGAAGACATGCGTACCATCGACGTGCAGTACGAATTAGTACACGGCGTCATCGTGCCCCCGTCCGGGCAATGGAGATGAAGTGTCTTGCCCAAGGACACAACGCGGTTGCCGCAGGTGGGATTCGAACCGAGGACCTCTCGGCTTGCAGCCTGCACCTCTACCTACTGAGCCACAATAGTAAGTTGCATAAATATGTATATATCTTGTGACATACCCCGGCTTTGCGGTAGTTGCAATAAAAAGTATCTTACACGCTAAAAACTAAAGTGTTAAAAACTACACTTGAAGTGCTGTATTTAACACTTACTAAGTGCTGAACTAGCACTTTGTTCAAGTGTGGATATCCCAGAACTTGACAGGTGTTACAATAATACACTTGACAAGTGTAATATCGCGACACTTAAAAGGAAACAACGCAGATGACGCGGATCAGGCTCGAACTCTCGAGCCTGATCCGCGTCATCTGCGTTGTGTCCTTTTAATTATGTACCCACCAAGCGCAAATCAAATTATGGACGATTCTGGAAGAACCACCAATGCTAGACACATGGGAAGTGCTATCAATTCAAGTTTCAGATGTCTGACGATTGTAATGTCTAAGTGCTTAAAGCATTGCACTTTGGGTGTTAAAATCAAACCCTAAGAGTTAGAATGGGTTTAACACCTTGAAAGTGTCAGTTTTAAAACTTTAGTTTTTAGTGTGCATCACGTTAACAGCTGCAAAGGGTGGATTGTTCATGATTCCAGTGGTCTGTCTGTGCATCTGGGTTAAATATTTTAATAACAGATGATGATGATGATGATGATGATGATGATGATGATGATGATGATGATGATGATGATGACTTTATTCAGCAGTATACAATACAATGACTGAAGACAACAAAACAATAAATATAAACTGAACGAACAAGAAAATACATATGACCTCCTTCTTGAGGTCAAATTAAGAATGAGTATAAAAGGCTGTGCATGTTGATTGGTGAGCACGAACTGTTACGGTGCCATAAGATATTGAGTGCAGTGCTAATTTGGGGTGCTATGTGAAGCCAGGGCCTGAGGTTTTAGTAATCTATACTATATTTTAGAATGTCTGTATGTATGTCTGTCTCTCTGTCTGTCCGTCCGCTATGGAAATGAATATGGGGCCACCATAAGTGTCCAAATTGGGTCTACTAGGAGTACTTTTTCATGGCGGAGATCATCGTCAGGTTTAAAAAGTGTGTGGGTGGGGGTGGGGTGTAGGGGGGCACCAAAAGTTATGACCAAAATTTTTTTACCGATATAGGCCTTCAAAGGGGTCTACTAAGGGCACGTTTTTATCAGGAATCTAATGGTGAGGTTTAAAAAAGTATTGGGGTGGGGGTGTAGAGGGGCACCAAAGGTTATGACCAAATTTTTTCTTAGCGATATAGGTCTTCAAAGGAGTCTACTAAGGGTAATGTTTTACCAGGAATCTAATGGAGAGGTTTAAAAAAGTGCCGGGGTGGGGTGGGGGTGGGGGTGTAGAGGGGCACCAACAGTTATGAGTCTATTAAGGGAGAATACTCTCCTCGGCCCGAGCAACTCCGGGCAACCCTGCTAGTATTAATATATGATACAAAGAAAAATTGGGAGATTTAACTGTTCTCTCGCTCAGACCACCTCATAAAATTTTAATATATTATACTCCTTGCATAATGCTGGTCCATATTCCTGCCCAGGACAGGAAATCTCTTGCCACTAAAATAAGTAAAATTTGAACACATTTGAGCACATTTTCCGACGCAAATTGTACGGAGTTTTGGACTAGCTATTTCGTGAGTAAATGTGTCAGTAATTATTCATCAAATCAAGTCATGGCTGCTTTACAGCAGCCATGACTAGATTTGATGAGAAATATTTTTAAAATACTCAGCAGATTAGGAATTAAATGTTGCCAAAATGGACTCCCGTAATACAAGTGTTAAATCAATACGAAAGTTATGAAAATCGAGTGGTTGGTGAGAAATGACATTTTGAAGCACTTTCATTTCACTCGTGTTGTGTGCAAAAGGTTATCAAGGGTTCTGTTTCAATTATGTTAGCGAAATTCGCAGTTTCAAAGTGTGAACAAACAAAATTAATATACTTCAACATCGTCATTTTTTCTCAACAGGGTAATTTGTTACATCAGTCGTGTGACAAGGCACAATGCGACTACCGTATGTAAAAGCCACGGAGAAGAGGGGAGGAGTTGTTTGCCCTTTTGCAAACGAATAGCTCCATTCCATCATGAGATCTTCAACAAAATAGCAAGTCCGGTTTGTTTAACTTTGAACCTATCAGCTGGTGATGGTGAGCGCGGTGAGAGGTCCTCGATTCGAATCCCACCTGTGGCAACCGCGTTGTGTCCTTGGGCAAGACACTTAATCCTAATTGGCCACGTGGTGGCGCGATGGCGTTATGTACTAAGGCATACTGCACGTCGATGGTGCACTTGTCTTCAACCAAAGCTAACCCTACTTGCGCGGAGTTAGTATGTTGGGGAGTCTGACAGTTGCTCCTCGTTGCTCGATGGTTCTCTTCGTGTACTCCGGCTTCCTCCTCCCGTGAATCTGTCCGACACCACGTGACCTTGGCTGTCGGAAGTGTCGTTAAACCTCATTAAATAAATCATCAGCTTGTGATCAAACAACCATCGCCAATTGTCCCAAAACACACCGAAAAATCACCGTGTCGCATGAGCAGTCACTCATTGTTTTGATGGTTCTTGACCTCCAGTCGCACTTGGTCGTGCTCTGACAAGGGAGATTACTCGGCGAAGAAAGAGATTAAGTCGCGAATAGGTATCACTGAACTCAATCTTTGAATTAGAGTTACCCGCCTTGAAATGTTGCCGGAAATGATGTAATCTCTAAAAATAGGCAGCCTTGGGAAAATATATTGTGTTTTAAAACATTTTATTGACAGCTTGCATTATTTTTGGATATTCCAGATAAATAAAGAGGGTGGTTTGATAAATTTTGGGCCTAAAAAATACAATTGACTTTTGGTGTGTTTTTGTTTGGAATTCCTCGAAAATATGTGGATGTGACCGGTACTTGCCTTCCTGTCAGATTTTCTCTCTTATTTGTTGCATGACCCCCTGTTTTGGGGTCAGAGAAAGTTGTCTGGAGGGTTATACTTGACAAGGATATTTGAATGCCAAAATTAACGTGATGCGAACATATTTTCTTTTCGTCCAAACATTATAATGGTCGCCTATGGGAAAATATTTAGTTCCGTGATACCTATAGGTGAGATCCCTTGATTCAGTGAGTCAGTCAATAGCAGAGTGGGGTGAACAAGGCCAGGACTAAGATAAAATATGTCAAACATCTTTAAAATAGAAAACAAAACAACGGATTCCATTCCAATTTGAAGGCTGCTCTGCACTTTAGGAATTTATTTATTTATTATTTGTTTATTTATTTGGGTTTAACGACATTTTCGACAGCCAAGGTCACCTCGTGCCAGAGAGTTTTACTGGTGGAGGAAGCCGGAGCACCCAGAGAGAACCACCGAGCAAAGGCGAGCTGCTGTAAGACTCCCCAACGTACTAACTCCACACAAGCACGGTTAGCATTGGTTGAAGACAAGTGTAACATCGACGTGCAGTACGCCTTAGTACACAAAACCACCGTGATGTTTTCTCAATCAGAATTGGCAGCTGATAGTCAGTGGAACTGACTTCTATCACTTTAGCTGTGGACATGCGTTTGTTCATGTTCTGTGCAACACAACTTTTATTTATAGTCACCACGTGGGAAGTCGGGATTAAGTGCCTTGACCAAGGACACAACGCAAGTGCCCCTGGCGGGAATCCAACCGTTGACCTTTCGCACTGAAGTCCAATGCCGTAACCATTGAGTCACCGCGATCCCACTTTGGGAATACACACCAGAATTATGAAATACGCCCAAAGGCTTCCATGCTATGAGGTTATGCCCATCTGGTGGTATAGTACATGACTTTAGGTAACTGAATAGTACCAACGGCCAACGGCTGTTCTCTAAGCTAAAATAGGCCAAATGGATACAGAGCTTCACTTCAATACAACTACACATTATCCTCTTAATCAAACAGTCAGTCTTCTTTCGAAAAATACTTTTGTCTATAACACTGCGTGGGCTTCACACAAACCACATATATCCGATCAAAAATATCTGATCTAGCGGCCTTCAAAATAGTCGACGGGAACATGTCACCTAAACAACACGTGCACCGCATGTGCACTAATACCACATATTACCACGGTAATGACATCACCACATAGCCACTCATGCTGCCTACTCTGACAACACTCAGGACACCCCCAACATTCATTGTGATAAGACGTCACATGAGATCCACAATATGAGGTCAGGCAGAAAAGGCCAGATTCACACATGACATTCTGCTTATATCGCTCCAAATTGGTGAGCCGGATAAACTGTGTAGACTGATTTCTTAATTCGGCAATTCAACAGAAGACCGTTAAAAACTTCGAATTCATAGAGCTGGTCACAACCGAGTGACTTTTGACCACATCATTCTGACAATACTGTGTGAGATACACCCGTGTTAAGTGCGAGATAAGTCCTAACTCCAGTCTTTGGTCGAAGTAACGTGTAGAATTTCAAATGAGAGGCAGCGAAATTATCTCTTTTCAACCCAAAACACATTCACAAATTCACAAATTCTCATACAGACACACCCCAATCCCCCAACTCCCACCAAAGGGCACATACCTACCCTCCTCCATTCTTCAAAGATGCAATTAACCATTTGACCGTGTGTTATTAAGCCTGATTGTCGTATACGAAATGTGTACCCGTAATTGGGGAGTCCATTTGGAATTTGTAGACTTTTGTGTGTCATCCGCACAACGTGACAATGTGTTTTGTTGATCACCCTTTGTTTTTGATATTTTTGATACCAAGTGGAACTGGCCAACCTTTCCTGCTCACGGACTACATGTGGAAAAGTATGTCATTTAACCCCTTGCCCAACGAATCGCCCGCATCCGCCCGCGCAATATTTCGAAAAAAATTTCAACAAAACCATATCATGTGACCCCTCTTTGGAACGAGCTCGTCGAGCTCGTTCCAAAGAAGGGTCACATGATATGGTTTTGTTGAAATTTTTTGGAAAAATGTTATTTAAAATAATAAATTTTGAAATCGTCTGCGTTGGTTAAAGGGTTCTATTTAAATAGGATAATTCTTAAACCGAGAAACATGTAACAAACGAAATTCCATTTGGCAAATCCTTGGCATAAATTCAAATGAAATTATGTTTAACCCTTTACCCAAAGCAGTCGATTTTAAAATTTATTATTTTAAATATTATTTTTTAAAGTTTTTCAAAAAATTTCAACAAAACCATACCACGAGCTCGTTCCAAAGAGGGGTCACATGATATGGTTTTGTTGAAATTTTTCGAAAAATAATATTTTTTCAGCTACTGAAATTGCATATTACGCCGGCGGATGCGTCGTTTCGTTGGGTAAATAGTTAAAAACACGGCATAAGTATTTAGTGTTTGCGGTGGTGTCAGCGAAAGATTCCCCGGAGAAAAGTCGTCGGTTTGATAGGCTGGGTTAATGATATTCAATCAGTAGGCGTTTGCCCAGCTGTCACAGACGAACGCACCTTTCGAGTTTTCGATTTGTAAGTTTTTTCCATCATGTAATCGTGAACAGCTTGAGAGAAAAGTTTTAGTTTTTTACTCTAAAACTATTAACTTTTGTTAAAAAGTTGAAGAACTGAATTCATTTTTTTCATTTACTGTTTAAACAATATTCTATATTTAAACTGCGAATTGCTATAATCATGACAATATCTTATCAGCAGCAATATGAACATCTTGTTTGCAGTTCAGGAAAACTCAAGTATCCATTCAAAGGTTCATTAAATGTTGAGGATTATTTTTATGTGAACAATATGGGGACATTAGAAATTAAATCTATTCATCTTACCAGACAACACCGTTTGCGTGTGCATCCGTGACAATCGGTTGTAAAGAACTCACGTAAAAACGGGAATCACACGTATCTTCATTTCACTCTTCGTGTATATCATTTATAAATCATGTTTGGGGGGCAAGGTGGCTCAGTGGTAAAGGCATTGGATTTCAAACCAAAAGGTTCACGGTTCGATCCCCACCAGAGGCAACTGCGTTGTGTCATTTCGCAAGGTACGTTGGCACTGTGGCGTTGTGTACTAAGGCATATTGCACATCGATGGTGCACTCGTCTTTAACCAATACTAACCCTGCTTGTGTAGAGTTAGTACGTTGGAGAGTTTGACAGTTTCTCTCCGTTGCTCGGTGGTTTTCTCCGGTCCCTCTTGCTCCCCCCCCCCCCCCCCCCCACTAGTAAAACTGTTCGACACGAGGTGACCCTTGCGGTCGAAAGTGTCGGTAAGCCCCAATAAATAAATAAATAACCATTTTTATTTGAGTTTAATTCTTTACCTGACGAATCGGTCGCATCCACCCGCGTAATTTACAAACTGAATAGTTGAAAAAAAAATTATTTTTTAAAAAAGTTCGACAAAGTCATATCATGTGACCCCCTCATTGGAACGAACTCATTGAGCCCGTTCCAACGATGGGTCACATGCTATGCTTTGTTAAAATATTTTGATATTTTATTCGTTAAAAATGATTAAAATAATAAATTTTAATATCACGTGTATTGGGTAAAGGCTTAAGATCATTTGCAGACACCTGCAGCTGAACATTGTTGTCGTAAGGGACTTTCCGGTGCACTCACGTCCATTCCCATGCGCATGATGTTACTGACATTGAGAAGGTATCAGTATGGACGTGGGGAGCATTTCAAATTTATGGGTGGGGGAGGGAGGGACGTTCTTATAATGGCATCCTCACATTCATATAAATCAATGGCGGCCCATGTGCTGTAGTGGGATAGTAGGCGTACAATACACAAAGTTATGATTGGGACAAAAGCACATTTGCGAAAATTGCACATTTTATGGCTCCATATGTATTCCCGAGGGGATACTTGTTAAATATGGAGCCAGAAAGGTGCACTTTTCTTCACTTAAAGGCCGTAAAAATGACAAATCATACGAGGGAATCTTCGATCATAATTTTAAAGTAGTGTCTTCATGGCCGTCGAGAGGGGGGGCGGGGTAGTAACCCCGGGGCCCAGCGGTCGTGGGGCCCGCGAGGACGAAGCCGCGCACCCGAGACAGCTAGTTTGCGAGCTTTTTTCAATGCCCAGTGTATGTGAATCGACAGACAGGCCGCGGGCCCCTGAATTCACTAGTAAGCATATATTCCTTTCAAGAACTGTCTAAGTTATTAGATATATCGCGGGTCGATCCGCCCACAATATGCTGTTCTGTAATTCGGTTATATAGACGTCCCGCTTCGATATTCCTGGTCAGTTCTGAATATATATCCCTTCTTACCATTCTCTTGTGTAACCCAATCTAGTCTTTGAGAGGCAATTGAGTCATAATAGATATCGTCCGGGGGAAGGGTGAATATTTTCATGGGTCCTTGGTAAGTTGGGTTTGAAATAAGGGGGCCCAGGTGGTACCATCTAATTGATCCCCTCCCCTCCCCGGGGGCCGTATTTTCTCTCGGCGGCACTGAGTGTCTTTGCACCCCCTTCCTACTTATTCCCAATGAAATTACAATGACGAGAAAACGAAAGAGAAATACAAGTTTCAAGTGACTGCATTTGAGTCGTGAGGAATTCTCACCCACCCCGGTTCTCTGGCTGTGGTATTGTGTGTAAAATCATATTTCAGCTGTATCTGCATGTGATCAGGTCCCCACACCGGTCCCTACGTTCCTGGGTATTCGCATTCGTAGCTTGCTTGTGGAAATAAATGCCAAGTGTAAAATATGATTATGGAGTTTGCCGAAAAAATACTTGGTTTCAAGCACACACATTCACGTACATTGGGGAAATTAGAGGAGAGTTCTAAATTCGAGAGTGGTCTGCCCGGGGTCCAAACACATCCACCGCTTGTCTACACTCTAAAATCAAGTGGGTTAAAAATTAACCCAAATCAAATGGGTTGAGTGAATATGAACCCAATTGGGTTGATATTCACTCAACTCAGCTGATTTGGGTTAATTTTTAACCCAACTGATTTTAGAGTGTATCACGACATTAGACTGGCCTAAAAGGGTGCTGGGTGTTGGTATTATGTAGAGTAGGAAAGGTTGGGCAAGGTAGTGCCAGCATAGAATGATGCCTGGTAGAGATAGGATCGTATTTATCTGAAAAGTGACTTATTGGTGTCACACTTATTGGACTGATAGACAATATTATTCTATTAAGGACCCGCCATACAAATGTGAATTAATTTATAACAATAACTGCCTTCTATGATGGATTGAGCCACCATAAGCGCTGCTTTCCTTTCGATAGTTCGTCAGTTTGAGGTAAACCCGATAAAGCAATAAAGACATTCTTGAATAATTGAAACCTGCAGTCAATTGATTGAACTGTGTCAACGCTGATATTATAAACGTCAGAAACGACAAAATTTGTTCTTTAATCTTTAAAGCCACGGTTTATTTTTTTACCGTTATTACCTTATACACGTGCGCATAGCTACAGATGTTACAGAAAACACTGCCAAGATAATTACAACCTAACAGCTGAGTTCTCAAGGGAGAATGAACTTGGACAACCTTTTGTAACAAATATAATAACAATAATAATAATAACAAATAATAAATAAACAAATATAATAGTGGCAGTTTGTGGTTGTATGGGGGCTTAATGGTTACCTCTGTCCACTATACACCCACATGTAAGACCAGTGAAGTGATAGTGATATCGTCCCCTGAGTTCCAATGTGTTCTATGTGCCAGTACGCACATCGAACACATTGGAACTCAAGGGATAACATGTAGACAGGTCTTGGCTGCTAATATAAGCTTCACAGGAAACCATTACGAGAATAATTTGTCAAGTTTTTTCCATGATTGCACAGTAGAACACGAGTTCTGAGTCAGGCGTTTTTCCGGGGAGGGGGTGACAATCTTTACTTATCCCACAGTTCCTTATTCGACATTCGTTATTAACCGATAAAATGGGGGCGCGGTGGCGTTGCGGTAACCGATTCTCGTCAGATCACCGAAGTTAAGCAACGTCGAGTCCGGTTAATCCTCGGATGGATGACCGTCTGAGCAATCAATTCGGACTCCCGAGTTGTGTCCTTGGGCAAGGCACTTAACCCCGATTGTCCACATGGGGGCACGATGACGCCATGTACTGAGGCGTACTGCATGTCGATGGTACGCATGTCTTCAACCAATCTAACCCTACCTGTGCTGCAGTGCGGAGTTACGATGTTGGGGAGCTGGCAGTTGCTCGTCGTTGCTCGGTGGTTCTCTCCGGCTTCCTCCACCCGTAAAACTGTCACGGTCATGATTAGCCATTGTGCATAAGTATATGACCTTAAACGCCAATAAATAAAAAAATAAATAATATAACCGATAAAATCAGTTTATAACGAATACCGAATAAGGAACTGGGAATAAGTAACGGTTGTCATATCCCCAGTTCTGCCAAGGATGGTCTTGAGGCTTTGATAGTTTAACCTTTTTCTTAACGCGACAAAAGAACTGCACTTGTGAAAAATATCTCGAATAACATTTTTTTATTGTTGGATGCAAGAAGTAGCTCATCACCCTTCAATGGAACGAGCTCATCTGGTCATAAATTATGTTTTGAGGCAAAAATTCAAAAATTGAAAAAAATTGTATGACGATTTTTGTTAATAGCCATGGCCGATGGGAAAGGGGAAGGTAAAATCCATTTTACCAGCAATGGTTACCTTCATTTTCATTTGTGACTTCTTAACAGGTTTCCAATAGGAATCCATACGCCTGCGGTGACGCCTTTGATATTTTAAGTGTGACCTGGCTGCTCTGCATGGAGACTACCGAACTAAGGTTAATAAATTATCCACACTTACTGCACTTGCAAATACAAGGGTTCAAAGTAGAATGGATGTGTAATAAATACACAGAACGTCACACGAGAGCCAGCGCGGGAGGATAAAATGAGAGGCCGCAAGGTTTATCCCTCCGCGATGACACAAGTGCCGAATCGATTAACCCATTCACACGCGTGTCGTTATGTGTTTATTACACGCCATCACGTCTATAAAAACAATTATTAGAAGGATACTCAGCAATTCATTTGACAACTATCAACAAAAACAACACATGTTATCGCCAAACAAATTTGCGAGGGGAACCCGTGTTACTATTTCGTCCCCTGAGTTCCAATGTGTTCTATGTGCCTACTCACACAGAGAACACATTGGAACTCGGGGTACGCTAGCGATTCAAATTGTAATTGCGTTGCACAATTTGTAGAAAATTCCAGTGAAATTCCATTTCGATTTAAAAATAGTCCGTCAACGATTTTTGTTCCTAACATATGTGCGGAACAGATTTTCATTTTCGGCATGGTTGTGTGTTGCTGTAGATGGGATTACATAGAACAGGCGTGTAATAATATCGCTTGATGAGAAACGAGATCAAAACAGGAGCGGTAAGAAGACAACAGAAATTGGAATCTGTCTACAGAAAATACATATGTTAAGCTGGAGCTATCATTTTGGTTTTTTGGTTTTTTTCTTGTTTTTCTTTTCTTTTTTTTTTCTTCTTCTAAATTATATCTGGTCCAGCCTCCCAATCCGATGTCTGTTCTGTCAATTTGTCATTGGATGCTATTGTTTTTATGTTCGGAAAAATTTATGTATAAAGGGTTTATGAGTGGATCCATGGGTGATGGCGAACCCTCCAAATTTTTGTGTCTCGTGTTTTCAGAAGCACCGATACCAAGAGGCACGATGTTATCAGCGATAACACATGGGCATCCAATATCATGGGTAGTCGATATCCATGCTTTTCCGGGGATAATACCGTACCCCATTCATACAACTATAGCTTAGGACAGATCAGGTCTCCAGTAGGCCGTTAAAAACTGAATAAGTACATATAAATTTGCTGGAATATTTTGGCCGAAAAACATCGCGGTCATGTGCAAAGAAGACACAAGAAAGCCACACTGACCTTTCATTTCCCAATTTTTTTTCTCGGAGAGGTCCCGGTCGTGCTCGTCCACTACTTGCTGCTGGTAGTACATCATGCCCCACGACTGAAATGTGGTGTATCCTCAAATCCAGCATCATGGATCAGCCATTGGGATCATTGAAAGGGTTAAGATTGGATTACGTTGGGATCTAAGGTGAAGAGATGTTCCTGTCACTGCGATTTTATTACTCACGTTTGCTGTCTTACTTTACTTTTACAACACCTATCCAGTCAATATCAAATGCAATTTTAAAGCTTTAATTCAAGATCGAATTACTTTAGGTAATATTTTTTTATTACGGGAATATTTGGCGAAAAATTTGTCAGTGGAACGCCTACATACGTCATACAGGTTCACTCGATGACTATCAAGTCCAGGAAGCCAGTGATTAACCAATTTGAACCCGAAGGACCGATTTTCTGGCCAGGTAACATGATACGTAATACTTTCATAAAGTAGGATAGCCGCGAATTTAAAATGTGGAGTAGGCCAACCAATATTTTCAATGTGCGACCCCAAGGCTGCATGCTTTCTGGGTAGTGCAATACCATGTCTCCAAAAACATTTAGTTTTTAATATAGGAAGCATCGGATGCCATTCTGACGCTGGGTGATTCAATGCGTAGCCGCAGATGGCGGGGGTACCCAAATCTCACACTCTAAAATCAGTTGGGTTAAAAATTAACCCAAATCGACTGGGTTGAGTGAATATGAACCCAATTGGGTTCATATTCACTCAACCCAGTCGATTTTGGGTTAATTTTTAACCCAACTGATTTTAGAGTGCAACCACAAACAAAACCTTGAATCCTATGTTCTGCGCGATGGCGACTAAAGTGAATACAGGTAAGATACCGCACGTAGAGTAAAATGACGTTCTGTTGAGCATCCCTCAAAATTCCTCCAGATAGTGCCATGTGGGACGTAGTTTTCAAAACTTTATCCGGATACTCGTCGATAGAATGAGACACTCGCTCCAATACCGCCGAAACTCAAGCCTTCAGCCCTGGAAATATATAGATTTCTGACTACGCGCCCGGTATGATTTTATACTTACATGTCGTGTGAGGAGATTAGATTCTTGATAACACTGCGATTGAATGTCGCACTCGACATTTGTTTACATTCACCGAAAAAACCCTAATAAGTGCTTTCAATATTCCAGTTCATCAACCACCGTCTGCTACCTGGTTCGCCACAATCTAGTTCCCTCTCTATTATTTCTGTTATTGTTGATGTTCGTCGGATGAATCCATACCTTCACGCTGCCATCGGTGATTTCAGGAGTTATCCACACTAACCTCACCAAACTAAACCACTCAATTTGTTGAGAAAATAATTGAGCCGTTCCATATCACGAATTGAAAATGACACTGGTAAAAACGATCTTGAATTGCTATAAAAATTAAGTTTTCGGCTCAATATATAGTTTGAAATCTCTCATTGGAACGGGTTCACTGAGTTCGTTCCAGTTAGGGGTCATAAGCTATGTTTTAGCGGTAAAAACTGAAGAAAAAATTGAAGAGCAATTTTATGAAAAGTGAAGGGCGTTTTTGGATATAAACTGGATATATAAAAAGAATGACACACTTGTGTGAATGGGTTATTCGATGTGGCACGCGTGCCAGCGCGGATGGATAGAACGAGAGGCCACAGGCCTTGAGTTTTATCCTTCCGCGATGGCTCATGTGCTATATCTGTTAACTCACTCACACACGCCTGTCGTTCTGTGTATATTACACGCGGAAGGACACTCAGCAATTCATTTGACCACTTACTATCAACAAAAAGAACACGTTTTATCGCCAACCAAATTTGCGAGGGGAACCAGTGTTACAATTTCGTCCCCCAAGTTCCAATGTGTTCTATGCGCCGACCGGCATATAGAACACATTGGAACTCAGGGGACGATTTTTAGCTAGTGATACAAATTGCAATTGTGGTGCACGATTTGTAGACAATTCCAGTGAAATTTCGATTCTTTATTAAAAAAAAGGTCTGTCAACGATTTCCGATCCACACGTGTGCGGAACGGATTTTCATTTTTCGCATGGTTTAGTGTTGCTGCAGATGGGGATTTCACAGAACAGATGTGTATTAAAAACTGGTCTGTTCTTCAGCGCATGTCATTCGCCACAAGACGACGATATCATTTCAATGCTTTTCACACAAATGTCAAAATATCAAACTTCCAGGCTGCAATTTTTCTCCCATAATACAACTGGGAATTCAAACAATTCGATTTTGTTTCACAGAGCTCAATGAGCAGGGAGATCAAATATGAGAGATAAAAGGGACAACTTAATTAAGTTTCAGTTAAAATATTTCAGCATATCACTCGTAACGCCTACCAGGAAGAAGTGTGGAGGTGGAGTGGAGATGGGGTTTGAGAAAGTGCGAGTGGGAGAAGTGAAACAGTTTGGAAATGATGAGGCGGTGGGTGTGGTGGTGGTGGGGGCGGAACGTATGGAAAGTGGCGGTTAGGGGGCATGAGGACTGTTGTGGTGTGGTTTTGGATGGAGAGTTGTGGAAAGTGGTGGTAAAAATAAGTTAAAGCATCTTTCATATCTTATTATTCCCGTACAAATAGCCATGCATTGATCGGGCGCAGCTGGGGGCGCCTCGCGTTGACCATGCACGGAAAACAAATACGCGTGGTCAATATTCTCTTTTCCTCTTCATAAGACTCCATTACTTTTCTTGTCGCTATGGTTATTGATGCTCACGTTGTTTTCAATGTCAAGTCAAGAATCAAATCTGGATTTATTCTGATTAAAAACATCGGTGACAGCCTTCTGTTCTCTCATAAAGCCAGCAGTAATTGCATTTTTTATTAGACATTGTGAAACACGTAGACATGCTTTAGCATAGCTTCTTTTATTTCTTCTTCTTCTTCTTCTTCTTCTTCTTCTACACACTTCCTCTGCACTATCACGAAATCAAATCTTCCTATCTAGCTGCTTTTTGGTACACTGACAGACAATCACGACCACTACTCGGCCGTATACTACTATGTTTTGCAGGCTCCCGGGGCGTTGGGGTGTCCCTAGAGGTGTTTTGAAAGAGTCATGCTTATATCTCCAGCATGACGTGACCTATGGACCTGGGGCCAACAACAAATGAGTCGAAACTCGATGAAGGTTCAAAATATGGGGCAAGGTCACCGAGGGGTCATTGATTGCATTTTTCAGAATTGCTGGAAATCGGATTTTATTAGCCCCTAATGCATTCCCGAAGTTTATAAATGAATTTCCAACCCCAAAAAGTAAGCGGGCAGTATTTCACCACTCAAAACGTGGGCGGTGCAAGAAATTTTGAATGTAGGCCACACCCATATCTCATTGATGGTATGACCTATGGACCTTGAACTAACACCAAATGAATTGGAACAATCTCAATGGACGTTCAAAATATGGGTCAAGGTCACTAAGATCATCCAGGGGTCAATGGGTGCATATTTCAGAATTGCTGGAAATCACGTTTTGTGATCCCCTAAAGCAGTCCGGAAGGTCACTATAGGTAAAAGTCGCTGAGGTTATCCATGGGTCATTAAATGTATATTTCCACATTGCTGGAAATCACATTTTATGACCGTCTGATGCATTTCCTAAGTTCATACATGCATTTTGCACTCAAAAAAATGGACAAGGTTAAACATTTTGAAAGTGAATCACCCTCATATCTCAAGAATGGTATTACCTATGGATCTGAGAACAACACAAAATGAATCAAAACTCAGTTGAGGTCCAAAATATAGGTCAAGGTAACTGAGCTCATCCCGATGAAATTGCGTGCATTTTTGAAGAATTGCTTAATGCATTTCCGAAATTTATACATGACTTTTATACTCAAAAACGTGGACGTGGCTAAATATTCTGAAGGTGGGTCATGCTCATATCTCAAGCATGGTATGACCAATGGATCTGGGATCACCACCAAGTGATTCGAGACTCAGCGGTGGTTCAGTATATGGGTCGAGGTCACTGAGGTCACCCAGGAGTGACTGTGTGTATTTTTTAGAATTGCTGAAAATTAATCCCAATGCATACCCGTAGTTAATACACGTATTTCATCACGCAATAACGTGGGCGGAGTGAAGAATATCTATTTCTGATTTCGCTATAGAACACATTGGATGCTGTACATAGAAGTTATTTCTGGCTTCTTGAAACATTTTAACTGATTCCTGTTTGAAAATGTTTAAATGCTGTTTACAAAAAAACATTTCAGATTTATTTAAAGATATTTTACTCCCGAAAATAAGTCTTCATAAATTCTTC
This sequence comes from Pictodentalium vernedei, assembly GCA_031216915.1. Taxonomy (NCBI): domain Eukaryota; kingdom Metazoa; phylum Mollusca; class Scaphopoda; order Dentaliida; family Dentaliidae; genus Pictodentalium; species Pictodentalium vernedei. The sequence continues at coordinate 198,885,372 of CM062292.1, read as the reverse complement.
TTTAAAACTTTTTATATCTGATGCTTGCACAATTTTCTCGTAGACTCAAATTTACTGACCACAGTAAATTCTGTTTCTCTGGTTGCAACTGGTTTATCATCGGTAACAGCTTGTGATATTAATTCATCTTTAATTTTAAGCTCACCAATGCCTGACAGATTTTTTGTTAGTCTGTGTTTACCCTTTACCTAACATAAAAGCAGACGACACTTGCAAACAAAATTCTTGAATTTTTTTTCATTTTTTCAAGTCTCAAAAACATAGGTTATGACCCCTCATTGGAACGAGCTCGTTCCAAAGAGGGGTCTTAACCTATATTTTTGAGACAAAAAATGAAAATATAATGAAAATTAATTGCCGATTTTTGAGAATAGCGCTCTCCGGTTTTTGCCGTTACGTTGGGTAATGGGTTAAACACACAGACTATTGTTTTTGTACGGTTTCGAATTCTTTTTTTTTCTTTTTTTCAATTTCTTCTTATTGTTCTGAGCCTTTGTCTTCTCACCACTTCCTTGTCTGAACGATAACTCGGACACGAATCGTCCTACCTCGCTGCGTTTTGGCACACTGATAGACTGTAACGAGTAATCGGCGATCTATGTTTTTCAGGATCCTGGGACATTAAGTGTAGCCAAATGGGCCACTGCGCTTTTACAGCCTCCAGTTGTCTGATAACAGTGCATCATCCTGAAGCAATATCCATTTTATATTTATATTTTCACCGGTGATAATGTAAACAATCAAATCACAGAGAGCTGGGCGGGTTACACATATTAAATTTGATCTATTGTTTTATTCTTTTTCAAATTCCTACCCAAACCAAGTTGAAAGAAAACGGTTTATATTTTATTCAGGTCTGCCCAATAACACAAGATAACTTCTAATTCTAATGGGTGGGGAAGGCCATTTCCACTGTAGCTTCCACACAGGGACGTGTGGCGACAAGGGTGTGTGTATGCGGAGGTAACACCCCCCCCCCCCCCCTCAATCCTGGCGAAAATTTCCTATAGTTGGAAATTCGAAGGGCAAGTCACGAGTAGGTAGAAATTCCATCTATCTGGATTTTAGAGCTTCTTTGGCGATGCTGATTTCTCCTTTTCTTCCCAAAATTCCAACTCGGTTACAAATCGGCAAAAATTCCAATTGTTACTATTTACAACTACAGTGTACACAACAATATCGAACTTCATAAGTATGCATGATGTCAGTCGGTACGAGATTTCTATAGTACGTTAACTTATCGGAATAAAAAAATCCTCGAAATGCACTCCTAGAAAATCACAACATGTAAAATTGTTATCCTGAATTATTTCCATCATTCACAGTTACAAAATGATGAAATATCGAAAATTTATCATTCCTGCATAAGATCTGATTTAATGTTAGGGAAGTATGAGTTGCTCAAAGTTCTTAGCTTGAGCATTTGTTTAGAACATATTTATTTATTGGTGTTTAAGGTCATATACTTATGCACAATGGCTAATCATGACCGCGACAGTTTTACGGGTGGAGGAAACGGAGTACTCGGAGAGAACCACCGAGCAACGACGAACAGCTGCCCGCTTCGCAACATCGTAACTCTGCACTGCAGCACAGGCAGGTTAGATTGGTTGAAGACATGCGCACCATCGACGTGTAGTACGCCTTAGTACACGGCGTCATCGTGCCCCCATGCGGATAATTGGGGTTAAGTGCCTTGCCCAAGGACACAACGCGGGAGTCCGAATTGATCGCTCAGACGGTCACCCATCCAATGATTAACCGGGCTCGACGTTGCTTAACTTCGGTGATCTGACGAGAACCGGCTACCGCAACTCCACCGCGCCCCCTTAGGACATATTCAACTCCCAGAATAATAACAAATAATAATAACATAATGATAATTCTATTATAAATGTTTTGGCATTTCAGTTACTAGAATCAATTTTATGCCCTCTTTCATGGCTTCATTTTCAAATTTTTTCTCGGAAGTGAATTTCCAACTATGGGGAGGGACACCTCTAGCCACGCCCCTGCTTCCACAGCTATGAATTATTAAAATTGAAAATTTAAATTGTGTGTTTTTAACCATCTGAAGATTTCAGTATGGTTCCCCAAGATGTTATTGTAAGTATGGCTTTTAATAATTCAAGAATTCTTTCAGTACTCACATTGCTACTCCGAACCCAGATAGGCATCAATGAGATCTCATGATTTTATCGCTTCCAGTAGGCCATCATAAGAGCCTCTGGGGCCTTTAAGACTTTTTAAAAAATATCTGTATGTCCATATAACTGGATTATTTCACTCAAATATTTTGCAAAAATCCTATAATCCTTCAGGCCTTTAGGCCAGTACTAAAGGATATTTGCGACCATCTCAAGCATATTATGGTCTACAAACATGTGTCCAACATCAAATGGGCCGAAACCCGCTTCGGATTCAAAATATTTTCAGGTTGCTGGGGTCACCGGGAGTGATTAGGGATTGCTAGAAGTCACATTTTTTTACCCCAATCCATTCCAAAAGTTCATACATGTATATTACGCTAACAAATTACGCAGGAGTAGACCTGAAACGGTTAACCGATTAATCGATTAACCAATGATCAACGTCTTGATCGATCAAAAAAGTAATTGATCGATTAACCGTCACTTTTGAATTATTGTATTATATAGGTTAACAAAGGAACAAACTTTCTCCAAAACAGGACCACGTTGTCACACTGACTCACATCAATTATATGAGACAGAGAAAAGCATGCAAGTTACGTGCTGACATACTTGTTCACGTGCATGTATCAGTAGCTGGAAATGGTCATTCTTAACTCTTTACCCAATGTGGTTGAAAGACGATACTTGCAAAATAAATTCTTAAATTACTAAAAATTTTCAATTTTTGTCTCATATTCACTCAACCCAGTTGATTTGGGTTGATTTTTAACCCGGCTGATTTTAGAGTGTATACTGCATGATCATTTGATATTTTCACGTCATGTTTTAAAACACCGTGTTCGACTTTTCTGTTGTTTCTTGAAGTCGTGGGCAAGAATTCTGCCAATGCATGCGTTTTGTAGACCACCAATTCGAATTGATTGATAGATCTTTTACACAGATGCCAGAAAAACACTGGCCTGCAGCAATCGATTTTAGTGTTGTTTGAACCATCGAAATACTTTTGTTTTGACAGATAAATCTCCAATTTCACTATCTTGGCTAATTTTTCACGCATAAATCTATCTGCATAAACAAAATTAACTATAGAACTGACACTTTTTCGCCGTTGGTTGATACATCAATAACAGATTCAGATACGCTTTGTGTGTTCGAGGCAGTTATTGAACACAAGGTCGGTGAGGACATTGGAGCAATCATTCATCCAGAGATCTTTGACTGATACACTTTTGAAAAATGTCCTTCTTCCCACAGTTGTAATATGATATATCTCTTGCAGAGCAAAATTTTCTGTTGTGAAACTTTCTTCCGCAGAAATAGTTGGGTTTTTTTACATACGGAAGTTGCAACCATTGCACGTTCACTTTAGGTTCCTGGTTCATCATTGTAGGATTGTGGTTAGTGTCTGGCCATTGCAGCAGTATTTCTGCGCAAGAGGTGTATATTTCTTAGTTCTTTTGGCTAAGTCCAGCGCAATAGCCTGGTCAAATGCTGCTTTCGAGTCAAGAGCAGTGGCATAGATAGCTTTTCGTTGGCGGAGGGGCAAGCCCAAAATTTTCCGACAGACCGAAAATTTTCCGACAGTGTAACAACAACAAAAACCCAAACAAACAGAAAGAATCTGTTGTTTTGTTGCGACCTGATAGCAGCTGAAGAGTTCATTTTCATGAAAGTAATGAGAGATTTTCTTTTCTTTTCAGTTTTGTTAAACTTTAAGGGACTGGGTAATTGTCCTGAATTCCACTAGACTACAGCCTGTATATGTCCAGTTGGTTAGCAGCGATTTCTAGTCAAGTCTTGGCTGCCTGTTAAGCTCAGATTGGATTAAAATCGGCTATGGAACATTTCATTATACCAGGCCACTTTTGTAGTTCATCGTGCACAAATGAGTTGCAGTATGTTACTGTTTTGGTTCGGTTTGGTAGTCGCTCCTGACTCAGATTCTTTGGAGAGGGTTAGCTAAAGCTTGTAAACATACGTTTGAGCTTTCAGGCACAAAATTAACCTTTCCACGTTGACTTACTCCCTGAAAGGCATCGTTTCAAACAATACTATCTGCAGCAAATGACCGAATCTATTTTATTTTTAGGACTGTCGAATTCAATTATTGTTGACTCTCCTCGCCTTTGAGTAGTCCATTTAATGGCTCCCGGTGCGAAAGTCTACACCGACCCTTATGGAATTATGTAAATCAACCGGCCAATCAATCCGTCCATATTCATATTGGCGGAAATAAGGTGATTAAACCTTCAACACTTTACCGAACATTACAACCACATCCGCGCTATTCGTATTAAAAAAATACAATTCATATTTTATTATTTATTTCAATTTGTGGCCCCCAGAATATAATCGTATCGAATCTCACCACTGTTCAAAAATTATTGTAGATATTGCACCTTCTTACAACCTTATCAAGAGCTGACCAAGGCTCGGTGAATACACCCACCCTTGCAAAGAGCCTCGTCGCACACCGAATTTCGTTGAAATCCATCCACTCTCTGCTGGGAGATGGATCCATCGGACGGACGGATAGACGGACGGACGGACGGACGGACGGACGGACGGACGGCTAGACGGAATTAGACTCGGTCGGATACACGGGCGGATGGACAGACGGACCGAGGCATATAGTCCAAATTCTTACCTCCTACAAATATCTGGGAATTTCATTGGTTCAAACACAAGCAGACTGCATATAAAACCATATACTGCCTGTCAAAATCAGCTCCCCTTTGTTCATTGATTATTCAAAATGGCGGCAGCCGATAAACGATTCAAGTTGAAAGATTGAGTGTTGGATGCCCATATTTGGTCTGAAGTGCAGGTTAGGCAACTTAAAAGGCTTCATATTCTCTGGATGTGTGTCATGTTACCTTCGAAATGAAGCTGTTTGGTATGTATGAATTTGCCTTGTTACAATTTATGGGAGAGAGTGCCTGTAGGCACTCTCCCATAAATTGTAACAAGGCAAAGACACGTGAACACATTGTGAGAATTCTCTCATTTAATTTTGATCGCTGTTGTTATTAGTTCTGTGCATCGATGCAGCAGTCGGTAAGATATATTCATTACATAGTTTGTTGGTGGCCTAATATGGTATAGATGGTGTCAGTTAATTCCATATTGGACTCGAGCTTCGCTCTCGTTCAATAAGAAATTAACTGACACCATATACCATATTAGGCCACCAACAAACTGTGTAACTAATACTATACCCCCCCCCCCCCCCCCCCCTCCTGATCCACCCAGTGTCTTCGACTGTTGGGGAATAAATATTGCCACCTTCAACTCATATGTGCGGAAGGCCAAAGAATTATTACTGTATTCAATGGCGACTCTTTGGTCGATCAAGTTAATCAAAAAAAAAAATGCAAAATATACAAAAACAAAAGTAATTTCGGAAGCGGCACCTCCTGGAATTCTTCATCTGTCATCAGGTCTTTCCTGTACAGAAGACCTGAGATCGAAGAAGAATTCAAGAGAAGACATTTGGTACTACTTTTAGTACATCATGACGATTCGAAAATTTCCGAATCAGAGCGACTCTAATCGAATCGAATTTCGAAGCTTTGCAGGGCCCTCACTTCTGTTCCAATGAACGTTATTTGGTTTGTTTTTGAGACAATAATTTGAAATATCTAGTTTTTCAACTGGATATCTTTGCAAGAGACGTCCACTACATGTGTTTGGTTAAGAGTTATACTATTCAAAGGTTGCTACATATACATACCACATATTTGACACATCATTGTGAAATTTTGTTGCGACACATTTGCGATATATTTGGGGGATATGATTGAGGAATGTATTGAGATGGTTCCCATTGTTTACATTAGCTCTCTTGACAGGCAGACTTTTTGGGACAGTCATGGAAAGCATGTACCCCTTGATTTCCATGATGTTTTCGTGTACTGTATACATGTACATGAGATGTGTAGGGTATTCAGTCTTAATTTCAACACAAACCCTAGTGATTTAATGATTGAATATGGCGAATGCAAATGTAAGAAGACATTTGTCTGAAGCAGAAATGTGGTGGGCTGTAGGGATGGTGGAACAAAGGGCTACCCATCGTCAGGTTGGTGAAGCCCTTGGTGTGCACCATACGGTGATCACCAAAGCCTGGGCAAGATTTCAGCAGTATGGCACACCAGTCAGACGACATGGTGGTGGCAGAGACAGGGCAACATCTGCGGCTGAAGTCCTTTTTTATCATTCAGGCCCGTAGGAACCGCTTTGATACAGTAACCCAGCTTCGCACTGACCTTCAGAATGCATCCGGGGTGAATGTTTTGACGCAGACCATCCAGACAAGGTTGCACGAAAGTGGTCTCCGGTCAAGAAGACCATGTATTCGCATTCGGCTGTCCCAGAACCACCGCCAGGCACGAGATGAATGGGTCATGGATCACGTTGGATGGACCAGAGAAGATTGGTGGCCTGTCCTTTTTCCACATGAGTCAAGGTACTGCCTAGACAACACAGATAGGCGTTCCGGGGTATGTAGAAGACCAGGAGAGCAATTCCATGCAGCCAACCCTGCTGAACATGACCGCTATGGTGGAGGGTCAATAATGTTCTGTGGCGGCATCAGCTGGGATAGACGTACAGAGCTCTATGTCCTTGACCGTGGTACATTGACTGCACAGCGGTATATTGATGAGATCCTGGATGCCCACGTCAGATTTTATGCAGGTGCAGTGGGTGATATATTCATTCTGATGGACGATAATGCCCATCCTCATGTTGCCCATGCTGTCCGGGAGTACCGACAGAAAGAGGGGATTGAGCGTATGGACTGACCAGCAAGATCCCCTGACCTCAATCCAATCGAACATGTCTGGAATGAGTTGCAGCTTGCAATTTCAGTCCGCCCAGTGCAACCAAGAAGAGTCCAGGAGCTTGGTGCCATGCTGGTCCAAGAATGGAACAACATCCTACAAAGGACCATCTGGAACCTGATTGGGAGCATGAGAAGGCGTTGCCAAGCTGTAATTAACAATAATGGGTCTCATACTCGATATTGAACCCATATCAGTTCGCTCCGTCAACTTTTTGGCAAATTTGAATTCCTCTTTTACCAATAATATCCATTTTCCATGGTTATCGTATTCAAAAGCTAAAAAATAATGTCAAACACAAATAAAATCTTAATTTCCGTGCTTAAATCATTAAAGATATAATTAAAATATATACACTTTTCATAACAATATTTCAACTAAAACGTAAAACAGGATATACTTGGTGCTTAGCAAACTTTGAGTAGTGTAGTAGAACCGCCACATCATAGTATATTTCCAGGGATTCCTAATCTGTTTAAACAGATTACTAATCTGTTTTTACAGATTACTAATCTGTTTTTACAGATTACTAATCTGTTTTTACAGATTACTAATCTGTTTAAACAGATTACTAATCTGTTTTTACAGATTACTAATCTGTTTAAACAGACTACTAATCTGTTTTTACAGATTAACTAATCTGTTTTTACAGATTACTAATCTGTTTTTACAGATTACTAATCTGTTTAAACAGATTACTAATCTGTTTTTACAGATTACTAATCTGTTTAAACAGATTACTAATCTGTTTTTACAGAATAACTAATCTGTTTTTACAGATTACTAATCTGTAGTATATTAAATATCAATACAAATTTCCGTAATAAAAGTGGCAAATTTACCACATTTTACAGTCCGCATTGTTCAATCGACATTATCTACTTTTCTGTTAGCGGTTATCTTTCGTCAAATCCAATTGATCTATTCAATATAAAGTTAAATGAAATATTGCTTTTGAATGGGGACAGATTATATTTAGTATCAATTCGACTATTTTAAGACGCTGAATTATTTCAGAATAATCGCCTTCCTATAAATAACTACGTCTTTTTACCCTATTGGCCTTTCAATTGCTCTATTTCGATTGTCGCTCGATCAAATGCAAATTCATAGCGTAATGAATGCAATGACGTCAGTTGGTTAAAATGAACGGGGTATCCTTAAGGCCTATTATAACACTTATTTAATGTTTACACACTGAAAAACTCTCGTGGGAAAGCGATCCAATATGGAAATGTTTGTTAGTCAGCTGACCTTAAACTTTAAAATTAGAGAAACCCCACCCAATATCTATGACAATACGAAACGTAACTTGTGTTTCTCAAATTCAGGGGCACCGGGAAGGGGAGGTGTTTGCCCCCACCCTCTCCCCACACGCCCCAATGGTTTTTCCAATCGGGACATTTTTCATAGGGACTGGATATCGATTCGCTCTTGAATGTAATCATGCACTTCCTTACGAGACTATTTATTTATTTATATATTTATTTATTTATTTATTTATTTATTGAGATTTAACAACACTTTGGACAGCCAGGGTCACCTCGTGTCGGACAGTTTTACGTGTGGAGGAAGCCGAAGTGCGCGGAGAGAACCACCCAGCAACAGCGAGCAACTGCAAAACTCCCCAACATATTAACTCCACACAAACAGGTTTAGCATTGGTTGAAGGAAGACAAGTGCACCATTGACGTGTAGTACACCTTAGTACACAGCCACACAGTGCCCCCACGTGGGCAATCGGGATGAAGTCTGCCTTGCCCAAGGACACAACTCAGTTACTCCTGGAGGGGATCGTAACGTGGACCTTTCACTTTGACGTTCAATTCCGTAACCACTGAGCACTTCTTACGAGATTACTTGTACTTACTTCCCACACACAGTCGGTCGTTGAGTTGGGTGTATATAGTACCCGATTCGGGCTGTTGGGTGTGGGGGCAGCATGACCAATTTGGAGTACCGGTACCATGGTTAACCCTTTACCCAACGCAGACGATTTTAAAATTTATTTCTTTAAATATCATTTTTTAAAATTTTTTTCAAAAAATTTCAACTAAACCATATCATGTGACCCTTCTTTGGAACGAGCTCGTCACCTGATTAGGTTTTGTTGAAATTTTTCGAAAAATAATATTTTTCCAGCTACTGAATTTGCATATTACGCGGGTGGATGCGTGCTATTCTTTGGGTAAAGGGTTAACAAGTTTCGTCACTAGAAGATATTTACAGGTGAGTTAGCTCCTCTTAATTTACTGAATTAGTTGTCAGCTAATTTGACACTAAGCGTATGGAAATTTCATATAAAAATTTAAATTTCGAAATGTTAGCGAAGTTGCGTCATCGATGTGTGCATCATTTCACAAACATCTGGCATTTTCCTGTAGAGAAGTATAAAAATACAGAAGATGGCTTTTTTACAATACTTTCCCCAATCAATTTGAACGTTTGACTATTATTCTCTGTTGAAACTCATTTAAAAATAAGAAAAGGGCGCTTTCATCATCTTATGATGTCTTGTAACATTTTTTGTTAATTATATCAACAGTGTACGCATCGTGACATATACTGAGTCAAAAAAGAAAGTATAATAAACGCTGAGGAGCAATTTTTTTAGTATTGTCGACTTTAATCCCAAACAAATTATTGTAAATTCATTTTTCGAGTCTAGATATATGAATTTGCAAAATTTCACGTTGTTACTGTTGCCGGCGTCACGTCAGGACGTCGCAATTCAGACATGGGGTGAAATGAAAAGTTCACACAAGCAGTCAATAGCGTGTATGTCCACCGTTTGTCTCTTGGATGACAAGACATCGACGGCGCATTGACCTGATAAGTCTCTGGACGTCACCTGGATGTCACCCTATGGGATTGCGTTCCACTCGTGCCTTGGAACATTACGTAAATCGCCTAACGTCTGAAGATCATAAAGTCGTACCAGACGGTCCAATTGATCCCAAAGATGCTCGATTGGCGACAAATCTGGCGAAAGTGGGGACCAGGGAAGAAGTTCGATGCTCTGCTCCCCAAGAAAGTCACGACAGATACGTGCCACATGACATCGGGCATTGTCTTGCTGGAATAACTGCAATCCGACGTTACGAATTTCGCCCCTATATCGCTGTCCATTCAGATTACCATCGATGAAGATCAAATTCGTGTCCAAACCATTACACTACCCCCGCCGAAACGGTCGCATTCCCGCACGCAAGCATCAGAAAACCGTTCTCCTCGTCGGCGATACACTCTTGCCCTACCATCAGCGCGCCGTAGACAAAATCGTGATTCATCACTAATAAGAACTGTGCTCCAACGCTGCTGAGTACAGCGAACACCCTGACGTACCTAATCTAATTCGTTGCCGGAAGGAAGCGATCCCGCAAGCGAGACGTACTGGTGTGTCGGTCTTGTGCAGGGGTCGTAACTCTTTGTCGACCTGCACGCGGTCGGTCGGCAGTAGATCCAGTGGTTCTATACCTTCCAATGAGACGGTAAATAATGGTCATAGTGACTCCGAAATCAGCAGCGAGCTCATCTAGAGGTATCCCAGCCTCATGCATACCAATGGCACGCAACCTCTGATTTTCGATTAACCTTGGCATTTTTAAATATGTCGGAAGACAAAAACTAGCGTGTTTTCTCAATAACCCAGGCTCTCTAGCACAACATAACACAAAGAAAATTGTTGGTCTCCCATTCAATTTGACATTCTCGAGTAGCACGTGCTATTTTGAAATCCGTAGCAAAATTGGACAACAACAACATGTCATTAAACTCTTTGCACGACTTCTTGTCCACAAACATGCAACATTAGAACTATTATATTTCATCCTTTAAGCTATTTTATCACATTTCTTTCTATTATACTTTCTTTTTTGACTCAGTATATATTACAGACTCTATGTTTTCCATTAATATAAAAGTCTAGGAGATAAGATTTTCTAATTTTTTTCCTTGGAAGAATAAAAAGTTGCAGATTACTTCAAAAACACATTTTCTAAACAAAGAGCCAAAGTGGGCAGTTACTTAGTTGCTTCTAATTAGCTTGCCATAAAAGCCAAGTTTCCTTTTGTGGCTTTTAATAAATGAAAACAACCGATAGCTCCTAGAGCTGTCTGTTGTTTTCGTTTATTAAAAGTTACAAAAGGAAACTTGGCTTTATTTTCTATTGATGTCATATGTGTTTTCCCAACAATACATGCCTCTTTATTGGACCTTCTTCGCCAATCTTATAATTTCAGGGGAGATAATTTTATGGAAAGTCGATTCTATAACATTTGTGAGTAGCGCTGGCCGGTTTTGTCCGTAACGTTGGGTAAAGGGTTAAAATAATATTAATACACGAACGTTTTTTTCGTACACATGACCACTCGATTGTCATATATTTGCAATGAGCGCTTTCATACACAGAACATGTGAAACATTGGGGTATATTTTGCACAACAAAGACTATGGTTTCGTCAAATAGTCAACAACCTTTTTTTCAAATTATCGGCTTTCAGGGGAAATGTTGGTGTTTGGGAGGCTAACAAATTCTCCCGACAGTCAACAAAAATTTCTGACTGACATGGTCATGGGGTGCACCACCATCCTCCCCCAACCCGTTCTAGCCTAAGGTCAATCCGTGATAACGATCCGTTGTCTATGAACTGAACATTTCATTGCAGAGTTTTTAAGTTCCTACTAGATTTGTAAGGATATCGATGGGGACCAGATACCAGGATGTCCGCCGATCGGGTGGGAACGCGGTATCTCAGTGGTTCGAGCATTGGACTCCAAGCCTAAAGGCAGGCAGTTCGATCCTGACCAGCAATAGTTGCGTTGTGTTCATGGGCAAGACACGTAATCTCGATTGCCCACGGTGGCATCAGATACGGGCAATACATCGAAAAACCGATATCATGGGGATACCGAAAAACCGAACAGAACCAATCACTGAATACCGAAAGCGTCAAAATTTTCAAATTTTCTAACATTCGCTATTTCTGAGGTCTTGTTGATACTTGATGGCAGCTTAGAGCTTCATTTTTATGAAAGAGGGCATGGGGAATTGTTCTGAATTCCCACCAGACTAAAAGCTGGACGTGTCCAGTTGCTTAGCAGTGATTTATAGCCGAATCTTGGCTGCCTTATTAGGCAGCCAAGACTTGACAAGAAATCACTGCCTAGGTGATATGTCTATTGTCGCCATAACCTCCGAACGATTGCATGCTGAGGGCACATGTACGCTCTGAGATCCTTAACCCTTTGAACTCGTAAGACCGATTTTTCGGTCCAAGGCATAATTTCCTCCCATCTTTGTCTTACTAAAAGAGGTCTGTCTATACACGAGGCATTGATGATGAAATAATAACTGCAGTCTGCAGCCAGACGGCTGCAGACAGCAGTTATTATTTTATCCTCCCTGTTTATTGATATTGGACAGACCCATCGCACTGTAAGTGCACACAAAGGCGATACCATTCCAGGATTCGAGGGTTCAATGGGTTAATGCCTCAAATATGCCTTTAAAGATTAGTGTGTTTAGAATGATTTGCGTTGAAAAAAAATGCAATATTGAACTCAATGGCTGTCGCATTTGTAGCACTGTGATAGAATGATCCAAGAACACCGTGTTCTGAATTTTTCTAATGTGAATTCCCCTTTGGTACTATCAGTAAATCTCAGTCAAGTCAGATATCGAATACTGTGGCATGACTCCTCCTAAAATTAGCGAAACCGATACCGAACTCAAAATTCCAATACCGCCCATCACTAGGTGGTATTGTGAGCTGCAACACGTCGATGGAGCACTTGTCTTCAATCCCAGGTAACTCTGCTTGTGCAGAGTTAGCAAGTTGGAGAGTCTGACAGTTGCTCGTTGCTGCTCGGTGGTTCTCTCCAGGTACTTCGGCTTTCTCCATCCGTAATACTGTTTGACACGATGTTACCCTGTCTGTTGAAAGTGTCGTTAAACCCCAATAAACAAACAAAAACCAATCGGACGAACCGGTGGCAAACACTCCTCTGATCCCTCTTCTTCATTAGAACTGAAACGGTGTAACCGATTAATCGGTTAATCAATGATCAACATCTTGATCGATCCAAAAAGTAATTGTTCGATTAACCGTTACTTTTGAACTACTGTATTATATGGGTCAACAAAGGAACAAACTTGCTCCAAAACAGGTAAACAAACATTGTCACACTGACTCACATCAATTATATGAGACAGAGTAAAGCATAGAAGTTTCTTGCTGACATACTTGTTTACTTGCATGATCATCATACTGTATCAGTAGCTGGAAATGGTCATTCTTAACCCTTTACCCATTGCGGTTAGCAGACGATACTTGCAGTATAAATTCATGAATTACTAAAATCTTTGTCTCAAAAACATAGCTTATGACCACTCATTGGAACGAGCTCAACGAGCTCGTTCCAATGAGGGTCATAAGCAATATTTTTGAGACAAAAATTGAAAAGACAATAAATTTTAATGGAGATTTTTGTATATTGGCCTAGTCGGGTTTCTTTGTTACGTTGGTTAAAGGGTTCATGCTGTAAATCATCAACGGTATGGCAGTTATTCAGATATCTATTTGGACAAGTGATTAATCGGTTAATGAAGGTTAATACACGGGATTAATCGATCAAGAAACCCCTAACCGCTTCAGCTCTATTCTTCATCAGCTCAGTTCGAAATTGTCTGAAATTTCTACCGTTTTTAAATATATATATGTTTCGTACGAAAACAAATCTATACCTTGCAGGAAAATAAGCCAGTTTGAAAATAAGCGCATGTTTAGTATCTGATTTAATGGACAGATGCACTCTCCATTCAAAAACTGCCTCCAGGCGAAAAAAGTGGGTGTATTTTTGTAATCAGTGTAATTATTTTCAAGGATAAATGGCTAATTTTAAATTAAAAATGACTATATAATCATTATTCAAGAAACTTTTACTTCCTTTTATTAATAATTAGCTTTTAATTTAGAAAAAGATTGCGTGTCTGCTCCAATTTTAAATGTCTAGTAAAATTGATGCGCTGTACGATAACTTCTTGTCGAGAAAAACACAAAAAAACTCTTTGCGTTTTAGTACATCTGTAGTTCATATCAACAACAGGAGAGAACAGCCAATCTGTATGTCTGTCTGTCTGCCCGAATACCCTGCCGACTGGAACCCGCCTGCCCGTTCGTCCGCCCACCTGTTTGTCTCCCCGTCGGACAGTCCATCCGTCCGCCCGTCTGTCTGTTAGGCGGGCCATACATCTGACTATGCCTATCGTTCGCTGCCCCCCCCCCCTTCCCCCACAACACACGCACATATACTTATTCAATGGGGTTAGGTCGAGACCATAAAGTTGCCGACAGAAATGAGCGACGCAAGGCTTAGGCTAGTGCTATTTGTTGAAACATCGGCGATCCTTTGTTTGGTAAAGTTTCGTCAGAAATTCACCAGGAAAAAAAAATATCCAGCAATCCAGAAAATACCGCAGAGATAAATAATGCATTAGGGATAAGACATACGTCATTTTGAACTTGACACATTACTAATTCAAATTGGAATGGAAGCGTGGCTTTTTCCTCAGCCCATTACACTCTTTAACAGAAAATCGTTTTTCTTAGAAAATTTTGCTGTCGCACTATTTGTGGTTGAAGCTCATTCACCTCGATCTTTCGGAAACGCATGAGCTCTCTAGTTGAACACAAAAGAGGAACAATATTTGTTATTTTCGCAGATGGCGTTAAGCATTTCCATTACTTTTTAGATGAAAAGATAGTCAAGGGTTGTTCCATGATTCCAGACATTTGATTTGAAACATTTGCGATGGAAACATTCAGACAACTTAAAAAGGAACAACACGTCATTATTAACTTTCATTATGTCTCCAAGCGGGGTTGTGGTGAAACACTATCAACAAGAGAACAAGTTGTCTGGAATCATTCCAGATCATTCAAAATTTTGGGGATTGAATTTAACCTATTTAGCGACAATTATATACTAAATAATTACACTAACAAAATGCAGAAAATTGAAAAATTATTAAGTGATTGGTCATTTCGTAACTTAACAATAATCGGAAGAAATACTATTATAAAAACTTTGGCTTTACCAATTCTGACACTTTGTTTATGGTTTTACCAGATCCACCAAAGGAGTTATTTAACAAAATTCAAACAATTTTTTATAATTTCTTGTGGTCCGGAAAAGTTGAAAAAATTAAACGTACAGCAATTACTGGCCTTATTGAAAATGGTGGAATTAAACTTCCCCACGTTGAAACTTTGTAGTCATGCTTTAAAAATGATTTGGATTAAGAAATTATTGGACTCCACCTCGTTGACTGCATGGAAAACCCTTGGAATTGACGAATTAGAAATTTTCGGAACTTACAAACTTTGGCACTTACACAAAGAAGGTTTAAAGGTAGTTGGAAAACATGTGAACACTTTCTGGAAGGATATTCTTTTGGCCTGGGCTCTTCTGGACAATAGCAGCAACACAACCCCAGCAGACATATTAGGTGAAACTATTTTCTTAAATAATCAAATACAAATTAACGGACAGCTTTTTTTCAATAAAACTTGGTGTAATAAAGGTATTTACTTTGTAAATGACCTAGTATCTGACAACAACGGCCCCATAACCTTCTCTAACTTCTCCAACAAGTATAACATCAACACCCCATTTACAGTTTTTCGTGGTATTATAAATGCATCACCCAAAGCTTGGAAAACGGCAATCAGATCCAATAAACCTTTGAATAATATTCAGCATAGAAACGTCGAAACGTTACAATCTACTTATAAAGTCTCCCGATCCTTTTATTTTAATTTTTTAGAACTGTACACAACACCTCCCATCCATATGCAAAACAAATGGAATAAGGTTTTGGATATAAATCTGCACTCAGATGCCTGGAAATTTATATATAAAATCCCATTTTCAATAACGGAAGATACATATTTACAAAGTTTGCATTTCAAAATTGTTCACCAAATAGTATATACGAATTCAAAACTTTATAAAAGCAAACTCTCTGAAACGGAACTATGTACTTTCTGTTGCAATACAAAGGAGTCAAAACTTCACTTGTTCTTTGAATGTTCTGTTGTGAAAACAGTTCTTCTGAATTTTTGGGAACATTTGAAGGACAGGTGCGATGTTGAGTTTCCCTTCACCCCAGAATATATCATTTTAGGCTACAGAAATATCCTTGCTCCACCCAATACAGAAAGTTCGTTTATTCCTGCAAAGTGAAAAATAACTTACCAACATATACAGGATTTATTGAACAATTACGAAACTACAGAAATCTAGAACTCATGTCCAAATATACATACTCGAATAAACGTACAAATGAAATAAACTTAAGGTGGGATACAATCAGTTCATTGCTAACTGGTTAACCCCTTTTGCATTTTTCAAATACTGTTTTGTCACGATAATCCTTTACCTAACACAACATGTACCAGATTGATTTGTATGTATCACCTCGATCCCATACCAAAACACAGCCGACAGGTTCTTGCAACACAGTGCAGCTACAAATGAAACGCTTTTTCTCTTTTTGTGTCATGTATAAAATCTCTTTGTAAAATTTGTTAATGGAAACTATGCTTTTGATTTAATTGAAAACCTTAGATCTGAATGAAAAAATTAAAAAAAAAAAAAAACTTTCATGACGTCAAAGTTATAAAGATATTGAAAAAAGTCTTTTCAGCAGCAATATTTTCTGGAATATCAGAACCGGAAGTGTGGCTAATATGCTTTAGTTTGCCCTTTACCTTTACATAACGTAGCGATTAAAACCGGCCAGTTTTTATTCACAAAAAATCGCCATTCAGTTTTTATTTTTGTTTTCGAACCTTAGTAAAAAACACAGCTTACCCCCCACCCCCCCATTGGAACCAGCTCGCTCGTTCCAATGAGGGGTCATAAACTATATTTTTCAGGCAAAAAATGAAAAAAGGGAGTTATTTTAAGATTTTTTCCAAGTATCGTCCATTATTCGTGTTAGGTAAAGGGTTAAACGGTTATCTTATACATTACACACAGGATACATTATTACATCCCTCCCCACCCCACCTCCAGTGGGTGAACATAAGATATCATCCTTACCTGCTCATCCAGAAGGAGCTGGATATTCCAACGGGCGAATTTGCAATTGAGGGCTCACTGGGTAGTCCACCAGAAAATATGCTCGTTGAGTCAATAAATTTGTACTGGATAAGGAACACTAATAGCAGTGTCCATCCACTGGGTGCTCGGGTACTGAATACCGTCTATATGCTGCACATGCTCTATACGGCCGGATACAGAATGGCATGATTATGTTCGTCTTAGAGTTGTCACAAAAAGGCAAATGCCGATGGAGGAAATTTTATAAACCGGTTTATTAACGCTCTATAATCCGTCATTCCCATGGTCACTACATCCACCCGAGTTCGAGAGATATTCTGTCATAACACGATAGTCCCAGTAGAGTAGCATAAAAAGTTTTTCCTGGCAATGGAACAAGGCCATTCAATTTTAGACAATATTTTTCTGTAAATTCAACTCTAAGGGTAATGGGAAGCAGCATATAAAAATGGCAATTTCGAAAAGTTAGCGAAGCTGTATCATCGATGTGCGTATCTTTGCACAAACTTCGGGCATTTTCCTGTAGAGTAGTATAAAAATAAAGAAGCTGCTTACAGTTTTTTCCCAGTCAGTTTGAACGCTTGACTAGTATTCTCTGTTTAACCCTTTACCCAACGAATCGGCCAAATCCGTCCGCGTAATATGCAAATTCAGCAGCTGAAAAAATATTATTTTTCAAAACAATTTCAACAAAACCATATCATGTGACCCCTCATTGGAACGAGCTCAACGAGCTCGTTCCAATGAGGTGGCACATGATATGGTTTTGTTGAAATTTTTGGAAACATTTGAAAAACTGATATTTAAAATAATAAATTTTGATATCGTCTGCGTTGAGTAAAGGGTTAAACCCATATAATTAAACCTTTTTTCTGTTCATGCATTTTCAGGCAAAATGATTGGCTAAAGTATTTCTTTTTTTTCTTTTTATAACAAAATGAACCGAAAAATCGCATTAGGCCCGCCCTAAACCACGCCCCCAATGACTGTCTTAAACATTACGTTGCAGAGTGTGAATGGAAAAGAACCCCTGCTCACATATTGTTTCAACATGAAAAGTAATTAATATTTATCTCATCATATTAAAAAGACTTTCAAAATCAAATTTAATAAACAATGAAATCTTTATCATGCTGTTTATTCCATGTTCAATTTGTTTATATGCAACAGATGATCGTCTGCGTTCATCGTTTTACCCAAATCAAACGTAAACAATGGCCGGTCATAATAATCCACGAACGAACCTCACGCCAAGAGAACTTTCCAATTTCCAAATAGCTTGAATGAACACTTTCTGAGACAAAGTCCAACCAACTTCGTGTCATCTTGTTTATATCGAACTCCACATTTACAAATTGCAATTTCTCGGGAAATGGTTAAAATCAGAATTAAATTTAATTCGGTGTTGCTTTGAATGACAGCACTCTCCCGTCAAGTGGAAAAGGAGATTGAAGTTTTGTGTGGGCGTGGCCTATGACGTTTCTTTTAACTTACGCTATTCGTTGGTCAATAAAAATTGTAATGACACAAGAACATGTTTCAGTGAAATGTATCGTTATTTCAAACAGAATTTCAGAATATTATTCCTTTTTATTCAGTTACCACTAGGAAGCATGATGCGGCCTGGCTTTTATTTTAACTCCACAAAGTAGAGAGTGTTTAAATTTATTGCCTCTCAAATTTAATTATAAGGAATGATCGTTTGTTTCTGTCTATTTCTTGAATTATGAACCCCAAAAGACAAAGGCCAAACATAGTGTAAATTGCCTAAAACAACCGCTAAAATTGTTCGACTCTCCCGCTGACTATTATCCGCACCGTCACTGCCAGAACACCTACTGTATCATACCGCAGACGAGACTGAGCAGCTTTCAATGTGTCAATATTTACCATTGCATACCACAAAGTGCATCGACATGGCGAATTTTTTAAAGAATCCATTCCAAAATGGACGATTTTTTATTTGTTCTTGTTAGATTGAAAGAGATACGTCAAATAAGGTAACTCACTACACATTGGGACAATATGTCACCAAAGCGTTTTTGCTTTTATACTATTTTCACGTATTCAGTCTCGTAAACAAATTGTTTACAAAACACCTTGCTCAAGGGTTATCGCTTTTATCGACGCCTCACATTGAAAAATTGCTTATTATGTTTGTCTTTTGTGCGTGTTAGCGCATATTTTGAATACCCGTCGATTATGCACTCTTCTAGTGTTTGTACAGCAAACGATCTGAGGCAGTTGGTTCGACTTTTTTATACACCCAAATTAAGTAAAATTCAATGTTCTCATGTCTTCCAGTCAACCAATGATTCTTAATAAATTGTGCATTTTTATCAAAATCATTAATAATAGCGTTACCAGCAGTCTTTAAATCACCAATAACGCTATTATATTTATTATAAAGTTGGAATTGTTGTTTGACCCCCCCCCCCCCCCCACCCCCTTAAAGGGACTTCGCATCTTTCTCGATAAAAGTAGTCCACATTACAAGGAATGAGTGAGGTGTTGGGGAAGGGGGAAGTGCTACCAAAAAATATACGCTGTATGTATACATATAAGTAACCCGAGAAAAGTAATATTCGCCAAGGGCGAAGGCCGAGGTGAATATTACTTTTCTCGGGTTGACAATTCCTAGTATAAAACTCAAGGAAAGTCAATAGTTGTATATACTTCATCTAGGGACCTGTGACCTTCCGATTTCGGCTCGAATCGAATCTCTGCTAAGGTTTCGAATCGAATCCTGATACCAGTCAGCCAGTTGAGTGATACTATGATAGGTAGGCGTACTCCAACATACGCGTGGCGGTATAAATTAGACAAGCCCAAAACTGTTGGAATCGTGGTGAAAACTGTCAAAATGGTGAAATTACAGTGTGATCTGTTGCTTTTGGCGACAGGAAGTTCTAGTAGATCCGTGAAGGACAGAAATAGCAAGCAATTACGTGGACGTGATTTCTATCATGAATGCGGTGGGTAGTTCGAACGTATTAACTCCTTCCATGCTGCTGGCAGATTTTCCTACCCAAGACAGGGTTTCTCTTCCCACTGATATAAGTATAATTTGGGCGCACTTAATCAAACTTTCCCTCTGTAAATGGCATGTTTTTTCACCCATGATTTCTTGAGTAATTTAGATAATTTTTTATCAAATCTAGTCATGGCTGCTTCACATCAGCCATGACTAGATTTGATTAAAAAATATTTTGGAAATACCCAGCGGGTTTAGAATTAACGCTATTCATGTCGAATGCGACGGACGTGCACATATCTTTTAAATGGAAGTGAGCTTGGGTTTGAAAATGTCGAATCCCGGCTATTGGTTTCGAGCCGAATCGAATCATCGCCGCGGTTTCGAGCCGAATCGAATCGCGAACCGTTCGCAGGTCCCTGAAGTCATCAAATAATTTATCGATTCCCCGTCAAGGTTGAGAGCTCCCAAGGATGACGTCAAATGCGATGAATGAATTTCATGGCTGACAATTTTCATCATCGGAAGAGATGGACAGAAAAGTTAGCTCCGTTTAGTTTTCTAAAGTTGTCTGTAGATTTATAGCTAAGGGTATGGGAATTACATTTAAAAATTGAAATTTCGAAAAGTTAGCGAAGCTGTATCATCGATGTGCACATCATTGCTCAAACTTCAGGCATTTTCCTGTAGGGTAGTGTAAAAATAAAGGAGTCTTTTTTTCAATTTTTTCCCTGTCAGTTTGAACATTTGACTAGGATTCTCTGTTTTAACCCATTTAAAATAGGAAAACGGCGCTTTCACCATGTTTTGATGTTCTGTGACTTTTTCCCGTCCGTTATATCAACAGCGTGCGTAATACATACACTAGAGTTTCCATTAATATAAATGTCGAGGTGGTATGCTTTGCTATTTTTTTCCTGGGAACAGCTGGGAAGAATAAAAACTTGCAGATTACTGTAAAAACACATTCGCTAAACAAAGAGCCAAAGTGGACTGTTATTTAATTGCTTCTAATTAGCTTGTCATAAAAGGCAAAGTTTCCTTTTGTAACTTTTAATGAACGAAAGCAACAGACAGCTCAGAGAGCTGTCTTCTGTTTCCCTTTATTAAAAGTAACAAAATGGAACGTTGCTTTATTTTCTACTGATGTCATAGGTGTTCTCTCAACATGCTTTCTAATTAGACCTTCCTCGCCAGTCTTATAATTTCAGGGGAGATAACGTTTTCGAAAGTCGATTTTCATGACTAGATAAGTCGGGGATGTTATTCATCGATTTATAAATGATAATTGATTTGACGACCCAATCTCAGAAACATTTACCTCTAGCAACGTGTTAGTCTTTTAGGCTTCTTATTTAACCCTTTACCCAACGCAGACGATATCAAAATTTATTATTTTAAATACCATTTTTTGAAATTTTTCAAAAAATTTCAACAAAACCATATCATGTGACCCCTCGTTGGAACGAGCTCGACGAGCTCGTTCCAACGAGGGGTCACATGATATGGTTTTGTTGAAATTTTTTGAAAACTAATATTTTTTCAACTGCTGAATTTGCATATTACGCGGGCGGATACGGGCGATTCGTTGGGTAAAGGGTTAACAATGTTATTTAAAGTAAACTGATGAGAATTTCTCTATCTAATCGACCCATGCCTTAATAAATTGTGTAAGGTTGGACTGAAAACGGCACTGAGCATTTATATAATGCAGACGAGTGATAAAGTGCCTTGCCCATGGACACAACGTGGGTCGTCCCGGACGGGGGTCGAACTCGGGGCCATTTAAAGAATGCGGTACCTGGACAATTATAAGGTTTATGGCCTTTAGGATACCTTTTTCTGGTAACCACGGAAACCGGATAAACAGGAGGCTTTGTAATCTACGATATCTTTTGATCCTATTTTCGTGGCAGACAGTTTTCCGAATGGAAGAGATCTAAGGAAAAGTTAACTCCCCTTAATTTCCAAAAGTTGTCAATAAATGTAACACTAAGGGTGTGGGAATTTCAAATAAAAAATGAAATTTCGAAATGTTAGTGAATTTGTATCATCGATGTGCGCATCATTTCAGAAACTCCAGACATTTTCCTGCTGAGTAGTATAAAAGTACAGAAGCTGGCTTTTTACATTTTCTCCAGTCAGTTTGAACATATGGCTATTATTTAGCGCGCATGTGCGCGTAACTATTGTAACGCACTTTCACTTCCGCCTACGGAGGACGGTTACCCCCCAAAAATGGAAAACATTTGTTCCGAAACTACTATTTGTGCATCTTCAATATTTCCGTGTTTAATTTTTTCATTTTGTTGTGTCTTATTATTATATAGTATTTGTACATTGCATTAGAGGGACAAAATAGTGGAACAAAGGATTGTGCTTCCATATAATAATCTTTTGTACCAGAAATTGCCCGACGTGTCCGACTAAAAAACAGGGTGCCATTTTTCATTGTTCAACTCTTTCAAAAGGGAATGCGTGTTCGCTTTCCATTTCCCGAGTGCTCTAATGTACTCCCACTCGAAAGGTGAAAAATAAATTCTATACGATACTTACCATTTAAGATTCGGACCAGATATTTTATTTACGATTAGAACGATTTGGGCCAGATATTAAATAAATGATTCGGGCTAAATGTTTGGTCAAATCGAGACATTAGTTTTTATGTATACTTAATGCATAACATAAATTATTTAAGGGGACCATGTCCGATTACAATTATAGGTGCTACTTTTCATTGTTGAACCCTGCAGACAGCAAAACGTGTTCCTTTTTTGCGTGTGGTGCTCTTATGTACGTCACTGTAATATAGATTGATTATTTACTGACCATTTACGATTCGGACCAAATTATTTAACGATCCTGACCATATTTTAATACCATGCATTTGGATCAGATATCATATTGCACAATTCTGACTAGGCCAGGTGCTGGATTTTAATGCTTTGTAAATTTGAAGTCGGCCCTATGAGAACTCGGCCCAAACAATTTCGGGGAAGGATGCCCTCGAGAGAAGTCGGTTTTTAATGCTCTGTAAATTTGAAGTCGGCCCCTATGAAAAGTCGGCCCAAACAATTTCGGGGAAGGATGCCCTCGAGAGAAGTCGGTCCCCAAAACTACAGGACAGGGGCTTAACAACTTAAAAATACTGGGGGTGGGGGGGGGGGGGGGGGGATATCAGAGCAGATCCAAAGGAAGTGCCAATTATGCTGAAATGATGATCGAGAGGAGTTGTGAACAACATAAAAATATGGGGGGGGGGGGGGTGGTGATCGAATGGATCAGATACCATATTGCACAATTTTGAGTGGGCCAGATGCGCCGAAAAGAGCCTTTGAATCAGATATCATATTGCACAATACTGTGACTGGGCCATGTGCGCCAGCTCGGGAGAGCTCGAGAGGATTTTAATGCTTTGCAAATTTGAAGTCGGCCCCTATGAGAACTCGGCCCAAACAATTTCAGGGAAGAAGGCTCACTAGAGAAGTCGGTTTTAATGCTCTGTAAATTTAAAGTCGGCCCCTATTTAGGAGTCGGCCCAAACAATTTCGGGAAAGGATGCCCACGAGAGAAGTCGGTCCCAAAAACTACAGGACGGGGGCTTAATAACTTAAAAAATATTGGGGGGGGGGGGGGGGGGGTGGATATCAGAGCGGATCCAAAGGAAGTGCCAATTATGCTAAAATGATGATCGAGAGTGGTTGTGAACAACTTAAAAATATTGGGGGGGGGGGGGGGGGGTGATCCGAATGGATCAGATACCATATTACACAATTCTGACTGGGCCAGGTGTGCCGAAACGAGCCTTTGAATCAGATATCATATTGCACAATTCTGTTACTGGACCATGTGCGACAGCTCGGGAGAGCACGAGAGGATTTTAATGCTTTGCAAATTTGAAGTCGGCCCCTATTAGAACTCGGCCCAAACAATTTCGGGGAAGGATGCCCACGAGAGAAGTCGATTTTTTAATGCTTTGTAAATTTGAGTTGGCCCCTATGAGGAGTCGGTCCAAACAATTTCGGGGAAGGATGCCTACAAGAGAAGTCGGTCCCCAAAAACTACAGGACAGGGGCTTAATAACTAAGAAAGTATATTGGGGGGGGGGGGAGGGAGGGTGTGGATATCAGAGCGTATCCAAAGGAAGTACCAATTATGCTGCACAATTCTGACGGGGCTAGGTGCGCCGAAACGTCGACAAGGCGGGGCAGGGTGGAAATTAGAAGAGCCTTTGGATCAGACATCATATTCCACAATTCTGTGACTGGGCCAGGAGCGCTGGAACATCGTCAGGGCGGGGGCAGGGGGCAAATTTCAAGAGCCGTAGGCCCTTGTCGAGGACACGAGGTCGGGGGAGCACGAGAGGATTTCAATACTTTGTAAAATTTAAAAGTCAGCCCCCATGAAAAAAGTCGACCCAAAAACAGTTTCTGGGAAGGATGCCCACGAGATAAGTCGGTCCCAGAAACTACAGGACAGGGGCTTAACAACTTAAAAATATTGGGTGTGTGTGTGGGGGGGGGGGGGGGGTGTATTTCCATTCGAGTGGTGAACAATAAATTCTTCTCTATAATCTGTGCAATACTCAGCATTTAAGAGTCGGACCAATTTGTTTTTTCACTAATCGAAAACTTTTTTGCTAACAATTTGCGCATGAAATTAAACGATTCGGGCAAAATGTTTGTTCCGTACATGTCCGATTACAAATATATCTGTTACATTTTTATTTTTTTAACCTACAGACAGATCAGTAAATCGGCCGTGGGGGGGGGGGGGGGTCGGTGAGGGAGAGGGATTGAGGGTGTACAACCCTCCCCATATTTTCCAAAATTTGAAGCGCTGTAGTGCTAACGATTTGCGCATGATATTAAACTATTCGCCAAAATGTTGGTTCCGTACATGTCCGATTATACAAATATATGTGCTACATTTCATTTTTTAAACCTACATACAGATCCGTAAAATCGGGAGAGGGATTGAGATGCTGTGTAGTGCACAGTTGGACATTATTTGGGGGGGGGGGGGGGGGTTCATACATGTCCGATTACAAAATATATGTACTACATTTAATTTTGTAAACCTACAGACATGTCCGTAAATGGGGGGGGGGGGGGGGGGGTGCGTGCGAGAACGTGTAACACACCCCACCATGATTACGTTAAACAATTTCGGCAGTTTAAGGGCCATTTCATTTTGTAAACCTACAGACAAGGGGGGGGGGGGGGGGGGGCGGGAGCGTGTAACACACCCCATTACTTTCCACAATTTTCGGGCAGTTTAAGGGCATATTTGGACAGCATCCCAACTCACAGCTAGCCCGACTTAGTCGCCCGACACAATAAAAATGTTTGTTCCGTACATGTCCGATTACAAAATATATCTGTTACATTTTATTTTTTAAACCTACAGACAGATCAGTAAATCGGCCGTGGGGGGGGGGGGGGTCGGTGAGGGTGAGGGATTGAGAGTGTATAACCCCCCCCCCCCCCCCCCCCCCCCTATTTTCCAAAACTTTTCAAGCGCTGTAGTGCTAACGATTTGCGCATGATAAGAAACGATTGAGATGCTGTGTAGTGCACAGTTGGACATTATTTGGGGGGGGGGGGGGGGGTCATACATGTCCGATTACAAATATATGTACTACATTTAATTTTGTAACCTACAGACAGGTCCGTAAATGGGAGGGGGCGTGCGAGAGCGTGTAACACACCCCATTACCGTGATTACGTTCCACAATTTCGGCAGTTTAAGGGCCATTTCATTTTGTAAACCTACAAACAGGTCCGTAAATTTGGGGGGTGGGGGGGGGGGGGGCGAGAGCGTGTAACAGACCCCATTACTTTCCACAATTTCGGCAGTTTAAGGGAACATTTGGACAGCATCCCAACTCACAGCTAGCCCGACTTAGTCGCCCGACACAATCTGTGATATAAGTAATTATCTTTCAAAAAGTTAAATGATTCGGGTTACATGTTTGGTCAAATCGAGACATTATATCTTTTTATGTATAATTAATGCACAACATAAATTATTTAAGGGGGGGGGGGGGGGCATACATGTCTCATTACAAAATATATGTGGTAGACATTATGTTTTTTAAATCTACAGACTAGTCCGAAAATCGGGGGGGGGGGGGGTTGTAACACGTGTACCCCAATATTAGTGCCCTACAGAGTATAGGGCTTTTGGACAGCTGTCCAATTCACTTGCACGGGAAGGTCCATCAACAGGCATCAGATTAAATCCAGAATGATTTTCAGAGCATTGAAATGTTCCAAATTTTCCCACTGGGGGAAAAAAAACTCTAGTCCCCCTATTCGGAACGAGACACTCTTCTCATGCTCGCGCAATGATTTAACAGCACAAAATTCGCAGCGCTAATAACAATAGTCCTCGGGAAAAATTACTGTAACCATCGGGAAAATTCAAGTGGTACGTTATATTTTTGAAACCTAGAGACTAGTCCGTAAATCGGGGGGGGGGGGGGGGTGCGTGTAACACATGTACCCCAATATTAGTGCCCTACACAGTCTAGGGCTGCTGGACAGCTGTCCAATTCACTTGCACGGGAAAGTCCATCAACAGGCCTCGGATTAAGTCCAGATTCATTATCAGAGCATTGAAATGTTCCAGATTTTCCCACTGGGGAAAAACCTCTGGTCCCCTTATTCGAGAGGGGACACTCTTCTCGTGTTCGCCCAATGAATTAACACCACACAATTTGCAGGGCTAATGACTATAGTCGTCGGGAAAATGACTATCATCATCGGGAAAAAATGCAAGTGGTACATTATATTTTTGAAAACTACAGAGTACTCCGTAAACCGGGGGGGGGGGAGGGGTTACGTGTACCCCAATATTAGAGTGCCCCACAAAGTATAGGGGCTGTTGGACAGCTGTCCAATTCACTTGCACGGGAAGGTCCATCAAGTTGACAGGCATCAGATTAAGACCAGAATCATTCTCAGAGCATTGAAATGTTCCAAATTTTCCCACTGCTGAAAAACCTCTAGTCTCCCTATTCGGGAGTGGACACTTTTTTCGTGCTCGCACAATGTATAAGGCACTCTCCAATAATTTTTAATAAAGCAAAAATTTGATGAACAAATATCAACTTCAAAAAAATAATCTTACACTCTACCAGTTAAAGCTCTCATTTTTTCACAGGCATGTTGCTTCGTTCATTTTTATAGACAGCTTTATCCACGTGAGTATTTTAAGCTCTTTTGAGCTTTTTGGTTATTTTGGATTCAGTTTACATTAATTGTTTTTGAGTCAGTTTACATTAATAAGTGCTTAACTGATAGGATATTTTTTTATTATATACAAATATTTTCCAAAATGTGTATGTCTGTCTATTATGTTAAACTTTCTCATAATCTGTGTGAAAAATGACATTCCTGGAGAATTTTTTCCATGTTAACATAATTCCATAACATAATTTTGAAGATAATGTCTTAAAAACGATTATTGTAAATTTTGTAATTCTCATTTTATGCATTATAAACATTATGATTACAATAAAGTTTCTTTTCGTTACATATGTATTTCTAGTTAATTGAATCGAAAAAAAAATGCGTTTCCTATTTTTTGCATAACACAGGGATGACATAGTTCACTTAATGAACAGATTTAAGGGTAAATTTAACCTCCAGGTTAAAAATCCTGAAATTTTGTTCTTTTATAATCTACATGAAAGACCATTTTCATGTTAATTTATAAAAATAAATAAACATAAATAATATAAAAAACTGTTCACATGAACAATTTTTTAATGTTTTTTTTTTTGCGCGCTGATGCACTGCATCAACATTTTCTTGTTCTCTGTTGAAACCCATTTAGAAATAAGAAAACGGCTTTTTCATGACATATAATATAGACACTTTCCTTTCCTTTAATATAAAAGCCTAGGAGGTGAAATTTGCTTTTTCACGGAAGAATAAAAACTTGTAAATGACTGTAAAAACACATTCGCCAAACAAAGATCCAAAGTGGACGTAGCTGTCTGTGGTTTTCGTTTATTAAATGTAACAAAAGGAGTACGGTGGTGTTGTGTACTAAGGCTTATTGCACGTCGATGGTGCACCTATCTTCAACCAATGTTAACTCTGCTTGCGTGGAGTTAATGTGTTGGTGAGCCTGACAGTTGCTCGCCGTTGCTCGGTGGTTCTCTCCGTGTGCTCCGGCTTCCTCCACCCGTAAAACTGTCCGAAACGAAGTGAATCTGGCCGTGGAAAGTGTCGTTAAGCCACAATAAATAAATAAATAAATAAATAAATGGCCCCTTCCTCGTTCATTTTAAGGGAGATAACTTTATCGAAAATCGATTTTCATGACGACATAAATCAGGGAAGATTTCACGTTAAAATTCGGAAAACAGTGATAAACCTTTTTAACTAAATATTCATGAAACAAAAAGAAGAATGCATATTATTTTGTCAACGTGAACATTTTGCTAGAACAATTAAAGCAGTTGAAGACACCCCCCCCCCCCCCCTCCCCTCCCCCGGCTCTCTTAGAGAGTCGCAAATTCAGTATCTGCTTTACTAATTTCATTTTTTATCCAGTGCGAAAATGAAATAGAGATTATGCTTTTAACGCTTTGAACTCTGGTGGTATCATCCATGTCAGTTCAATGGCAGCAATTAGAAGAGTCCATATGCATTGTTTGGGGTAGAACAAACAATATTTCAACGTGCAGCCTCAGGGAGAAAAGCATCTGAGCGATCAATGGCAGTCCAGATAGAGGACATTTCGATGGCATCTTTGTATCATCTTCACAGAGCATTCGACAAAAAGAAGACCTTAGTTCGGCCCAATCGGAGAAGATTTTGAATTTGGGAATTGAAGGAACGTTGTTTCCTTTCATCTGATCATTGGCATACTAGACTGCTGGTATATATCGAAATGTCCTCTATGTGGACTCAAAAACATAGGTTATGACCCCTCGTTGGAACGAGCTCGTCGAGCTCGTTCCAACGAGGGGTCATAACCTATGTTTGAAATACCAGCAATCTATGCAATTAGATCCATTTCGCGCTTTTAGTCATTTTCACGACATTTCACGTACCATCAGGTATTGGGCTGCATCAATTTTGGGGGCCCCAGGGGGGACCCAATAGGGGGCATATTGGTGCTTTTCCCAGTGGACCATACGGACAGTTTGCCTTTACTTCCAGTGGTAAGTTATCAAAATGGACGAGTCCCAGGTTGACGTTTCTATGGTAGAAATGAAATAAATAACTACATGATCCGAAAATCACTTTTTATTTAATTTCATTTTTTTTTCCTTCCACATCATTACAGCATCGCGCCATGACAACAATATCAAGTTCTTATCGTAATTTCTATCGCTGTTCATTTTTCAAAAAAGTGTATGAAAATTGGGAAGATGACACCCAATTGTCTTGATCAACTTTGAATGCCAACCTTCAACATGCTGTTCGTGCGTATTTATCCTGTAAACATTCCACATCTCAGGCGGATATCCTCCATCCAAGTGGAGGACAAATAGTTAACCCTATATAAAATATAACGGCGAAAACTCGCCAGCGTTATTCACAAAAAATCACCATTCAATTTTCATTATTTTTTCATTTTTTGTCTCAAAAACATAGCTTATGGCACCTCATTGGAACGAGCTCAGTGAGCTCGTTCCAATGAAGGGTCACAAGCTATGTTTTTGGAGCTAAAAAAAAATTCGTTTGCAAATGCAAATGTAGTCTGCCTTTCGTGTCAGGTAAAGGATTATATATTTAGAGGTTGAAGCGTGTGTTTCATAATGACCTCGTCCTCTTGCAAAAACGAAAATGTAGGTGCGCTTACCTAGGAAGCGTCCATCTAGGGCACGTCTATCTGGGGCGCGCCCATCTGGGACAAATCTATCTAGGAAACGTCTAGCTTGGAACGTCCATCTGGGAAACGTTTATCTTGGACTCGTCTATCTGGGGTGTAATCCTTCAATCCAGACCAAAATGCCCCGACTAGAAAATATAGCTTACGACCTCTCATTGAAACGATCTCGTCAAGTTCGTTCCAATGAATGGTCATAAGCTCTGTTATTGAAGCAAGAAATGAAAATATTTAGTTATTCACGAAATAAATTTGTCGCCCCTCCGTCGTGTTAGGTAAAGAGTTTAAAATAACTAAAAACAGTAGAGTGTAAAAATATTGTAGTCTGTGTGGCTGAGTCTATGACTGGGACTGGGGTTACGAGTGGAGCGAGTTGACGGACAATAAATTGGGCAGTGATTTTTTCGCCTGAAAACTTATTGACTAACTAAATACTTAACATGGGCAAGGGCCGAGGTCCTTCTGAAACTAAGTGAAAAGAAAATGAGGACAGGTGCTCCGCTTCTCTCGCGTGACCTCATGTGCCGTTTTTTCTCAACGCTTGTAGTTATTGGTACTACAATTTAACCCTTTATCCAATTCAGGATAGAAGATTACACTTTCAAAAAAGACTTTAATAACTATAAAATTTCAATTTGAACTTCAAAATCATAGCTTATGACCCCTCGTTGGAAAGAACTCATTCCAATGAAGGGTCATAAGCTATTTTTTAAGCAAAGATTGTGAAAATATTTTTTTTTAAATGTGAATAGCGCTGGACGGATGTCTCCGTTCTGCAAAGTAAAATTGCATAAGATGAACAGTAACGCTAATATTTTTTCAATACAGTTGTTTCAAAATGAACTGCTCAAGGAAGTTTCCGATGACACCACCTTCCCCGGTCGGCTTTTCCAATGAGAATCTGTGAGAATGGAACGTATGAAAGACAAAATATATAGGACCTGCAAATAACCCACCAATCAATGTTGCTGAACAGTCGATGCTTACACTGTTCGGGTGGATTTCTATTTATAGCAGTATATATAAACAGATTGAAGACTGATAATGAAAGCAGATAGAGTCTTTATTATAAACAAAATAAAGCTCGCCTTACATAACATATCAGTTATATGGCATTCTCATCATCGTGTTAAAAGGATAAGCTGTCACGCACTTACGCAGAAAATTTATTTTTTGTTTCAGTCAACAGCAAAATATTATCCCATTTCACTGAAACATTTAACCCTTTACCTAACATGAAAAGCAGACGACACTTTCAAACAAAAGTCTTGAATAACTATTTTTTTTTCATTTTTTTGTCTCAAAAACATAGATTATGACACCTCATTGGAACGAGCTCGACGATCACGTTCCAAAAAGGGGTCATAACCTATGTTTTTGAGACAAAAAATGAAAAAAGAATGAAAATTAATTGGCGATTTTTGTGAATAGCGCTGGCCGGTTTTGACCGCTACGTTGGGTAAAAGGTTAAACCTTATCTATCAATATCAACCCTTTACCCAACGAATGCGATATCACAATTTGTTATTTTAATTACTTTTTTCAAATTTTTCAAAAGATTTCAACAAAACCATATCGTGTGACCGCTCATTGGAACGAGCTCGTCTAGATCGTCCCAATTAGGGGTCACGTGATACGGATTTTGTGAAAAACCTTTTTCAACCTACTCAATTTGTAAATTTCGCGAGCAGATGCCGCCGATTCGTTACGAGAATAGTGGACTCTTTCCCTTCAGCATAAATGGGGAGGGATTGGGGAGGAAGGGAACTCTCTCATCGGGGCTTTATTTTTGTGGGGATGTGTGTGTGTGGGGGGGGGGGGGGTAGGATATTTCGTCAGGTTTTTTTGGCTTACACAATAGTCAATCCACGCGCAAAATAATGACCAATAATGTCAATAAAAATAATAGTCAAATTGGAATGCTTTTTTCACAGTACGAGTCGAATAGTCGTAAGGGCTTCAACTCCAAGAGCAATTACGTTTACAGCTCTTACGTCTCTCACCAAATGAGTAGAAAGAGAAATTACTCCTGTGAGTATTTACTCGCATTGCTCTTCGACTGATTTCGTAAAACATGGACTCTATTGATCACCAGACCCACATCAGAGGAATCCACTTATGGAACCCCTTTCTATGTTTAGTTTGTAGAGAATCACTTTTCACGAAATGAGTCGTGAGAGTAATCACCCCAAAAGGAACAAGTGTTCTCAATGTTTTCCGACTCATTTCATAAAAAGATTCTATAGCCACAAACTGACGATAGAAAGGGTTCCTCAAGTGGGATTCCTGCGGGAGACAGATGATCGATAGAATCTAATTTTCACTGGAAATGAGTCGAGGAGTCATAAGGACCTTTACTGGTGGAAGCAATTGTTTTTACGGCTCTTACGAAATGAGTCGAAGAGCCTTGGAAATGAGACCATTTGCTCCTAAGTGCAAATGCAGGGGTGTTGCCAGCATTTTTTTTTTTTTTTTTTTTTGGGGGGGGGGGGGGGGTCGCCTACAATGCAACTGAAGGATAAGAATGTCTGGCAACTACAAAGACTAAAAACTTAGCCAGGGGTCAAGTCTTGGCCAGAGGTCAAGTTGAAGGAGATTATGGGAGGGGGTCACCCTCTCCCATAATCTCCACCAACTTGACTTTTGGCCATCGGTGGTCGTCCGGTAGTGGGGGAGGGGGGGGGGGGGGGGGTATTCAAAGATTTCATGTTGAGGGAAAGTGAATCAAATTCAATGTTGGCATACATTAGATTGTTGTGGAGAATATCGGCCGCGGACCATTGGGATTGGGGAGTCGTATGACCCCCATGACCCTCCCTGGCTACACCCTTGAAATACACTTACTGCTCTTCGACTGATTTCGTAGCCACAGACTGGCCAAAGAAAGAGATTCCATAAGTGGGATTCCTAGCGGTGTCCCAGAATTCAGTAGTCACATGTATAGGAACATCAACAGAAGAGGCTAGTGATGTTGGTAATAGTGGTGGTAGAGAAGTATAGTTCTGACAGGTCCTAGTAGCAGGGACGTGGCGACAGGGGGGGGGGGGGGATGGGTGTCACCCCCCCCCGCCCCCAATCATGGGCAAAATTTCCTATAGTTGGAAATTCGGAGGGCAAGTCATGAGTAGTTGGAAATTCCATCTATCTGGATTTTAGAGCTTCTTTGGTGATGCTGATGTATCCTTTACTTCCCGAAATTCCAACTCGGTTTCAAATCGGCAAAAATTCTAACTGTTACTATTTACAACTACAATGTACGCAATGTCGAGCTTCATAAGTATGCATGATGTCAATCGGTACGAGATTCCTATAGTACGTTTACTTATCGTAATAAAAAAAATCCTCGAAATGCACTTCAAGAAAATCTATTCATCTAAAATCGTAATCCTGAGTTAATTCCATCACTCACAGTTACAAAATGATGAAACATCGAATATTGATCATTCCTGCATAAGATCTCATTTAATGTTAGGAGGGTGTGAATTGCTCAAAGTTCTCAGCTTGAGCATTTGTTTAGCACATATTCAATTCCCAGAATAATAACAAAGAATAATAACCTGATAATTCTATCATAAATGTGTTGGCATTTCAGTTACTAGAATCAATTTTATGCCCCCTTTCATGGCTTCATTTTCAAAATTTTTTCGGTAATGAATTTCCAACTATGGGAAGGGGCCGGGGGGTTCCCCTCCCGGTCCATCCCCAGTTGGAAATTCACTACCCTACCCCCCCCCCCTCCCCAGTCAGAAACCTCTAGCCACGTCCCTGGCTAGTAGTAACGGGGATAACAAAGAATACGTAGTAGTTATAGGCTATGATCACGCTCCGCACCCCCACCCCACCCCCACCCCACTCACCCCATCCCCCCGCATTAGGAAGTTTTCCAGACCATGCTTTTTCTGAAAGTCCAATAATTAAGAAACATTTTAAGACATAACATAACATAACATAACATAACATAACATAACATTTATTAGCATAAAACATCCTATACAGGACAGTATGCGATAATCTACAAGTAACATGAACAAAAGTAGTACTCAAAATATTACAATTTCATCCACCAATTTTCATGATCAAAGTACTATATTTTTATTAATTTGATACGAAAAAGATCGTGGAGACGTGAACTAGAATTTCCAATACACATCACTAAACATATCATAATCGTCTGGCGAAAATGTTTGCCATCTGGCGACTGGGGCGTTTAGAAGCTACAGATGTTTGATTTATCAGCTTATAAAAGCATACGAGGTTTCATAAACAGGTTTAAAATTTGAAAGATGTTACCACATATAATTGACCAGACTGTCTTGGCTAAGAATCAGTATATAGACACGCCAACCCTATAACTCACTCCAACCAGCCCGCATCTCATCCCACCCAACATTGCCTCAACCCACCCCACACCATCAATATTAACAAATTTTAAAAAATGATATTTTTTGAAAGCCCAACATTCAAATGTTTTAACCCTTTACCTACCATGAAAAGCAGACGACACTTGCAAAAAAAATTCTTGAATAACTAATTTTTTTCATTTTTTGTCTCAAAAACATAGGTTATGACCCCTCGTTGGAACGAGCTCGACGAGCTCGTTCCAACGAGGGGTCATAACCTATGTTTTTGAGACAAAAAATGAAAATATTTTGAAAATTAATTGACGATTTTTGAGAATAGCGCTGGCCGGTTTTGGCCGTTACGTTGGGTAAAGGGTTAACTGGTTAAATGCAAGATAATTTTTGGTGGTCTGAATTTGTTATTCAAAATTTATACTATTATAAATTATTGGAGAGAGTCCAAAGGCACTTTTCAATAAATTGTAATAAAACAACTTTATATAAACAAAATATATTTGAATTTGACTTGACTGAATATGAAAAATGAGCATGGAAAATATTGGCTCTTGCTGTGGTACCCTCATTTTTTAATGCCCCGATAGTGGCTTCCTGCATTCAATCAGTTAAATCATGTTTTCCAGCTTGCGACAGCAGCTTTTATAATTTACAAGCATTTCGCTGGCCTAAATATAAAACCTCATGTACATTGTTTTAGAAAATGTGTACACGGTTTTATAAGCAAGCTGACGATTTGAATTAGTTTAACTGACCATCCCATCAAGACTATATTTTTAGAGCCCAATTCCCACCTTCTCAAACCTCAATCACTGCCAAACACCCCACAAACATACACACACAGCCAAACACGACCCATCCCACACCATATGGCATCCCATTTTTGTTGTATGGGCGACATATGTTGACGCATTGTGCGTAAGCACACAAGTACAAATTGGTACATCCAGTGTGTGCCAGTGTGCTGCATGCAATGTGTACACATTGTGACGGCGCTGTGTACGAAGGCGTGCTGCACATCGATGGTGCACCTGTCTTCAACCAGTGCTAAGCCTGCGTGTGTGGAGTTGGTACGTTAGGGAGTCTGAAGGTTGCTCGGCGTTGCTCAGTGGTTCTCTCCGGGTACTCCGGCTTCCTCCATCCGTAAAACTGTCCGATAGGAGATGACCCTGGCCGTCGAAAGTGTCAATAACCCTGTCCAGATCGATTCGAATTTGTCCGAGTTAAGGGTTGATGGTCAGGGATTGTAAATAATTAATTTGATACGCTTGCTTGTAAAATCCGCAAATCGACACTGGTTACAAATTATTGAAGGCTAATTAATTAACTGCTTGACCACTTGAATGTTTATCTCTCGTTGAGAGGACTAACGGTTCCCTGCTGCGACGTTTAAAACTACGACGCAACTTATCTCTGAAAGTCCCTAAAAGTAATTCGTTACTGTCAGCCGCAGCTGGTGTTCCACGCTATGTGGCCCTCAAATAGGTGTCATCCCCGTAGTTCTAAATGTCAGACTCACGAGCTTACAAAGAGATACCTCATCTATCTTAATAACGGTGTCCTATATCACAGAGGAACCGACATAATGATTAATTAGACACGAAAATTCTATATAATGAGAGACTGATCATCGGTAGTCAGTCGACCTTGGATTGAGTCAGTAATCCGTCGGAAAGAGGGCTCGGAGCTCTAGCCATTGGGTCTGCCATTGGTAGAAATTAATTGAGGAGACTAAGCGGGCTCCGTTTAAGTAGGCGAGCGGTTACTAGGTTAAGTGACGCGACGCATGGGCGAGGTGTAGAGGAGTAAAGAGCTGTCGAGAGCTCGAACAATTAACTTAATCGAAGCTATTGAGAACTCGAACAATTAACTTAATCGAAGCTGTTGAGAGCTCGAACATTTGATTTAAGCTAAGAGCTTAGAGTGAGCTTAGTCGAGACAGGCAAATTAGATGCATGAACTTTATTTGTTCAAACGGTATACGGAGATTGGTGTTGACGGCGAGTTGTTAAATCAGTGGAGTGAAGTGACTATGATATCGAATGTGTAAAATTTAGTCAGACAGAGCTGGTTACAGTTGACTGACAATTTAGCGTATTTGGAGGTTGAGCGGCGTAAAATAGACAATACGTTATGTACGCAATCGGCTGAGAAGTGAAGAGGAAACCCAGGAGCATGCCTAGGAGTGAGGAACAACCAGAAGCATCTAGACAACAGCATCGAACACGGGGTACCCCGGAGAGAGCTCGAACTTTTTGGGGGAAATTCATATGTGCTTTGTTTGTGTATAATGTATATTCTTGGATTGTTCATTGGTGTGTATAGCCTATGTGAGTACATAGGTTTAACTTATACTCAAATGATCCACCGTCGGTTATCTTTCTAAATATTAAGTCACGGACACCTTAAGATGACGAATCTGCCCCAACAAAAACCACAACATCACGAGGCCGAGAGACGTATGTTCACTCGAAAGCCCGGTTGTCCTCTCTGAGTACGGTCGAGCTCTAGAGTGATCATAAATCTCACATATCTGGCCCAACGTGTTGTGACAAACCCCCAATAAATAAATAACACATCGTGACACAGTTTCTTATGTGTTAGGTAACCTAGTTTGCCAGAGGTCTGAACATTGTAGAGACTGATAAGGCCTAGATGAAAGGAGCAATTTGATTGCGCCTGTTCAAGACTTGGCCTAGGGCAGAGTCGAGACAGGGGCAGGCATAGCTAGGAAATGTGGAGTTTTGCTACAAGCCAATAGCAATGGTACAAAGCTGTAATTGTGGTAGAAGACTATAGTATTGTGCGACTACAACAGAGGCAAATCATAGGTCAGATAGTTGAGGACAAGATGGAATCCGATGGTAAGCCTAAAGCTGTATAGGAGCTTGGAATCCCACTTACGGAATTCCACCTATGGAGTTCCTTCTCCAGAATCCCTGTAGAATCCCTTTTTAGCGAAATGAGTCGAAGAGCAGCATGAGGAGCCACTCGTTCAAGCAACTACTCGATGGCTCATTTGCTCGATAAGATTCGAGCCAATCGAGCAAGCAGTAGTGGAATACAACTTTGACTGTGATATGAATTGGGACTGGTAGCGACAGTAGTGTTCTAAGAACCGTACTAGTACCACAAGTTGGTAATAGACTCTAGCTCAGGACAGAACAGTGGTAGCCAATAGTAATGATACAAGGCAACAATGGTACGAGGCTGCAAGGCTGGTAGAACACCATACTAAAGGTGAATACAATGCATACTGAGCATAGATCAGATGGTGGTGGCTGGGGACAAGTCGGCAGCGGAACAGGGTTAGGAGCCGTAACTGTCTTCAGATAAACATCCTGCAGAAGGTATTCTTCAAAAGGTATCCTCAACAGGTATCCTCAAATAGTTTATCACCATGTCATAAGTATCCTCAAATACCTATATGTACTGCATGTGATGTGCGCACATTGTGCACTAGCACACCAGCACATATCGGCACATCCAGCATGTGCCTATGTGCAACATGTAATGTGTACACATTGTGCACTAGCTCACAAACACATCTAGGAAAATCAGAATAATTTATAGAGAGATCGGGGAAGTCATAAAAAAAGATAGGGCAGACAAAGGAATGGAGAGAATAATAAGCTATGGAATAAACTGGGATAGAAGGAATCTGAACTAGTAAAACAATTGTCGGGTTGTTTGTGGTGATTCTGGGTAATTAAATTGACTCTTATATACAAAGAAACGCACCTTATACCACAACATGCTAGTTTTATAAGCCTCTATGTGATATCAGAAACCTTTATGGTGCTATAGCACTATGTGCTCCCATTAAAATAATGATTCTCAAGGAATCCGAACTATTACATCTTGTCGGGTTGTTTGTGGTAATTCTAACCGAGTATTCTGGGTAATCAGCTTGCTCCTATACAAGAAACGCACCTGTTATTGGAAAAAGAGGAATCTGTACTAAATAAAGTGAGTTTGGTGAATTGGAGGGATTGTCAGGTCTATTTGGGGTAATTAGATTTACTCCTATTCAATTGAACACAACCTCTAAACACACTCCTTTGCTATTAGAGAATTTTGGGTCACATAGCAACCATGTGCCACAATAGAAACTAAGATGGTGGCCTCCAATATACAAAATGGACGAAGGAAACACATATTACCCTTACAACACGCTCTCCACGTGCGCACTAAGACCATGCATACCTATGGTAATTACGTCACAAAATGGCCGCTCACGGGGCAGCCATGAAAACCCAACACGGCGCTACTGGGTCACATGAGATCCACAGATGGGATCGAAATGAAATATTAATAGGGATGAGCCTATTACATGAAAAATATAGTATATCATGTACCCGGACCCCCACCCCCACCCCTCCATCTCATGTAATGTCATATTACAGGACCCAGGGGTACCATGTTGTGTTGTCATGCTAAAAACACCCTTAATTCATATACAAACCAAGGTCAAATTTAGTTCTGTAACAGGTCAATTTGTTTAGCCGAGGTTGTGTTTTCATGCACATTACTCAGTGATGTCCCAACCCCTAATGACAAACATTGGTGCAAATTATAGCATTTTGAATAAACTTTTAGAAAATCATAAACTTCAGAATTCCATAATGAGGAGAAGTAGAGTCTATGAGCAGCTCACGCACTATTAAGCAAATAGTAGGTTAATATTGGTGGGGCAATCCGTTGTATTGATAGAAGCTAAGGCCGTACTGTCGTCACTACTATAAGCTCTACAGAGACAATGATAGCCACGTGCGCTTTAGTAGTCAGTCAGTGGGAGGTATTGTAGTGGAGGAAGGAAGTAGTAGTTGGGGAGAATGATAGCAGTAGTGGTCTAAGGGTAGAATCTGAAAAATCATTGGCTATTTTGAAGCGTGTGTGTGTGTGGGGGGGGGGGGGTATGAAGAGATGG
The DNA here is from genome assembly GCA_031216915.1 of Pictodentalium vernedei. Classification (NCBI taxonomy): domain Eukaryota; kingdom Metazoa; phylum Mollusca; class Scaphopoda; order Dentaliida; family Dentaliidae; genus Pictodentalium; species Pictodentalium vernedei. The sequence goes on along the minus strand of CM062292.1, from coordinate 198,846,136 downwards.
GATGGGCTAGGAGCTAAGAGTCATAGCTATCATCGGGCAGCTATCCTTGAATAACTATTCTCCAAAATATAGCCCCCAGCAGTACATCGCAATGCCATAAGTATCGATAAGAGTCTAGTCGTCTGTGGCAACCAGATAATAAGCATTTGACGTCACGTCACGTCTACTTGCAGATTACTTTATTTTTAACACTGACAAAAATTGTAACAAAAGCTGGCGATGTTGTAAAAAAAAGCGGTGAACAAGCTTTTTGTAACAAAAACGGGTGGGTGTTGTAACGAAAGTGGTGAGCTCATTTTGTAACAAAAATAGTTAATTTTGTAACAAAAGTGGTGAACTGTTACAAAAGTGATTAAGTGTTGTAACAAAAGTGGTGAGCTGTAACAAAAATGGTTGTAACAAAAGTGGTTCCAACAATCGTCGAATCGTCCGAGCATAACCCTTTTCAATTACTGCTCGGTGACACTTGGACTCATTCTAAGACGCCATATGGGCTTATGTATCAAACAATGGTGCGATATTGGTCGGGCCTTAAATTAATTAGATTATCTGATTGAACCTTTTAGACATGGTGGAGGGTAAAGGACAAGGCAGGGTCATAAATAGGCAGGAGTAACCATACCATAGACATAGCTAGAATAGATAGACTAGGGCAGATAGTAGTCATAACAAAGATAGACCAGGTGCCGGAATCGAGGGAATATAGTATAGAATACGAAAAAGACTGGAGTGGGCACAAATCGAGGATTTTAGGCAGACTCTGTTCCAGTGAAAGCACTCCCATCGAATCGAACAGATCTTTAAAGATATACAGCACTACGTGCTACCTTTCGGAACATCATCAGATCCATCTTGGTAATTTTTGTTAGTTGTCGGGTCGTTCTTGGTAATTCGATATACCCCATCAAAGCGAACGCACCATCAGAACATCCCACTATATTAGAAGTCTTTGGATCTCATAATGACCACGTGCCGCCCAAGATGGTGGTCAAGAAAGGTCAGTTTCGGTACTTACAGGTGCTGTGTGGTCTATTTTGGAAATTGATCACACGCCCATTACACCGAACACACCTCAAAATGCACCCTGCCCTCTTAGGACTCAGGAGTCACTCAACCACGTTTCACTTTAGAAACAAGATGGCATTGCACATGCGCACTACACCGCCCATCATCGTCGCAATGACGCCACAACATAGCCTCTACATCACAATCCACATAAAATCCACACTGCACCGCGGCATGATGTCACATATGAGATACCCAGATAAGACCACACCCCCAACCCAAATATGGAAGGCTCCGACCCTCTCTTACTACTAATATGATACACCCATTCCACGGCAGATCCATGGGATATCATGGTGGCGTATACGTGATGACTCGGATGCCCTTTCCTTCGTCACATGGGTGAAAAGGTTGAGAAAGACATTAACAGAATTACCCAGGCACCACTTTGTTACTTATTTAGAGTATTTAGTCTTACTAGAATCAGTTGTATGAAGCAAACTACGGTTAGACAACATTTCTACATAATCGGCACGTGATAAAAAAAACTTTTGAAGAACAAGTGATTTCCGATAATAGGTTCACCACAAAATTTGCGCTTCGTGACTTCAAATAGACATGATTGGATCAGGTGCGGTAGGTGATGACTAACATAAGACAGGAATCAGCACCGTGTTGCATAAATTAACTGAGATTCCAGGCACCGAGTGAATAAATGTAAGTTGCAGTCTTTGTAACTGTTGGTTGAAACGTTATAACGCTTACCGTCCAGAGTATTTTTACACACATCCTCCGAGTTTGTCGGAGCGCGAAGTGACTCATTGGATAGTTGTGTCATTGAGCAGGTATGTTCCCACAACAATTTCCCCGTTATCCTGCAGCCCGGGGAACCACTTCACCATTTATCTTTTGGTAGAGAGACCTTTCGAACTGACAATCACCTGAAAGAACAAGTTAGACCTTGCACTTGCAGTGATCGTGTGCTAGTTGGCATGATTCCGGTAGATTGTTACAGGAACGATATCTTCAAAACACGAGGACGTAATCTCAAGCACACGTCATTGTGAATGTTTTTTTTTTTTTTTTGCTTTTTGGGGTGTTTTTTTTGGATTTTTTATTTTTCTCATTTGTTTTTATATCACTTGTTTATATATTATAACTATGAAATTCTCCCAAATATCAGGGAAAACGGGAATTTTCCTAAGAAAACACTTTATACGTATTTTGGGGCCAGTAGTTAGCATTTAACACGATGATTCTTTCAGATTTAACCCTTTATCTAACGAATCGGCCGCATCCATGTAATTTTCAAATTAAAATTTTGAAAAAAAGATATTTTTAAAAAAATTTCGACAAAGCCATATCATGTGATCCCTCTTTGGAACGAGCTCGTTCCAATGAGGGGTCACGTGATATGGTTTTGTTAACATTTGTTGAAAAATTTGAAAAAAAAATATATTTAAAATATCGCTGCGTTGGGTAAAGGCTTAATGTTTTATTGTTTGAATGGGCATAAATATTTGTCAACGTGCAATCATGTAGATTTTCTAAATACGGTATAGCATGTGACTTCAGAATAAATCTATAGAAACAGTTTCCAGTGAACAAAACCTAAACATTCTGAAGTTGTCGCAAATTCAACTTGTCCCTTGCCCTGGTCTTGCTCATGGATATCCGAGGCAACTTTAGCCATAAAGAATTTTGTTATAATTTTCCCCGCTTACAGAAGTCACTGAATGCGGCAGCAGATTATCAGGAATCGCTGGCAGAGATTAGTTGAAATGCAGAATAAAGAAGTTTTTGCCTAAAATATGTTAGCGTTTCCTGGATATAGCCATTCTCTGAGGCCACTGGTCTAATTCTGTAAGGAATTCGACGCTGTTATGACCTGGAACCAGTCTAGCCCTTAGATACTCCATAGCCCATACGTTTAGATTAAGTCGTCTAATATATTTCATTTAGTCTGAAGAGTGAACCGATGGAAATGTTTCTCAACCGAGTCTTAATTTGAACAAACTTTAATGATTTTTATCATTATGAATGGAGACTTACCACCTCTCCGAGATGGCTTGTCTTCATTGATAATGATCAAGTCATTAAAATTCGTTATGATCGGTGCTTATGATTTAAACATTTACCTAGCACGAAAAGCAGATGACACTTGCAAAAAAAATTCTTGAATAACTAATTTTTTCATTTTTTGTCTCAAAAACATAGGTTATGACCCCTCATTGGAAGGAGCTCGTTCCAATGAGGGGTCATAACCTATGTTTTTGAGACAAAAATTGACAAAAATAATGAAAATTAATTGGCGATTTTTTGGCGATTTTTGAGAATAGCGCTGGCCGGTTTTCCCCGTTACGTTGGATAAAGGGTTAAGACTGAACGTCTCGAAACGGAAAAGTTTTCGGCGGTACTATTTTACAGGATATTTGTTCCAAGTTGATTCCCTTCTGTGGGGCAGGAAGCCACACTGAATTTACGGGATTTTCCCGCACATTCCGGGAGAGTTAACATGTCTGCATTTCTGTGTTTTTATGATTAAGCCGCGTAACCGAAATGTCTACGGTCCAATCCCGACCAGTGATAACTGCGTTGTGTCATTGGGCAAGGCACTTAATCCCGATTGCCCACATGGGGGTATGGTGGCGCTATGTACTAAGCCACACTGCAGGTGGATGGTGCACATGCCTTCAATCCATGCTAACCCTAAAAGTGTCCCTAATAGTGTCCCTGCTAACGCTCCTCGATTTATCGGCGGCGTTTGATACATTGGACCATACAATTTTAATTCGTAGACTCGAAACTACTTTTGGCATCCGTGGATCCGCTCTTAAATGGTTTGCCTCATATCTATCCGACCGGTTCCAACAAATCCAAGTTGGAAACTCGCTTTCAGATGAACGTGCGCTGAAATTTGGAGTCCCACAAGGTTCAGTACTCGGCCCTATGCTATATCTCCTGTATACACAACCACTTGGTGACATTATCAGGAGCCATAGAGTTGGGTGCCACATGTACGCAGACGACACATAGTTATATGGCCATGATACAGTTAACCGATCCGCCCAGCTTGTTTCAAACGCCGAGGAATGTTTGAGGGGGATATAACGAAGATGAGTGCTATCGTTTTCGAAAAGCGAGTTGTGTACCTTGTTAATATTTATATACCATTTTTGGGGCACGTCAGCATCGATTCAAAAATGGTATCAAATATCATTTTTCTTCCGATTTCCCAGCTTGTGCCGAGTACCTGTGCCTACTGGCACATAGAACACATTGGCACTCAGATGACGAAATGTCGTTTTCTGGGGTAGAAAGTTCATGCAACACGGTAGGACGTTTTTTGTCCGATAATTAGAACTGTCTAGTCATGGTGAAGACTTAGGAATTATTTGTTTTCAATCATATATAATTAAACTTTTTTCTGTTCGTGCATTTTCAGGCAAAATGATTGGCTAAAGTATTTTTTTTTCTTTTCATAACACAATGAACCGAAAAAAACGCATTTAGGCCCGCCTTAAACCACGCTCCAATGTCTGTCTTAAAATTACGTTGCAGAGTGTGAATGGAAAGGAACCCCTGCCCGCTCATGTTGTTTCAACATGAAAAGTAATTAATACTTATCTCATCATATTAAAATGACTTTCAAAATAAAATTTAATAAACAATGAAATCATTATCATGCTGTTTATTCCATATTCAATTTGTTCGGTCATAATAATCCACAAACGAAACTCCCGCCAACAAAACTTTCCAATTTCAAAATAGCCTGAATGAACTCTTTCTGAGACAAAGTTCAAACAACTTCATGTCATCTGGTTTATATCGGACTCCACATTTACAAACTGTGTTTTGAATTACTCAGGAAATGGTCAAAATCAGAATTAAATTTAATTCAGTGTTGCTTTGAATGACAGCACCCTCTCGTCAAGTGGAAAAGGGGATTTAAGTTCTGTGTGGGCGTGGCCTATGACGTTCCTTTTAACTTAGTCAATTCATTGGTCAATACAATTTTTGATGACACAGGAACATATTTAACTGAAATGTATCATTATTTCAAACAGAATTTTAAAAAACTACTTCTTTTTTATTCAGTTATCACTAGGAAGCATGATGCGACCTGGTTTTTATTTCAACTCCGCAAAGTAGAGAGTGTTTAAATTTATTGCCCCTCAGGTTTAATTATAAGGAATGATCGTTTGTTTCTGTCTATTTTTGAGTTATGAACTCCAAAAAACAAAGGCGAAACATAGCGTGAATGGACTACGCCCATTTTCACAGTGTGGCCTTTGTTTTTTTGGAGTTCATAAAAAAATTATAGACAGAAACAAACGATCATTCCTTATTTCAACAAAATATTTTTTCCTTATACAAATCAGACTCTATGGTTCAGAATGACAGTTTATTTTTTTTTAATTGATGATGATCGGATGCAGTTTGCGTCAAAGTAGGCATTCGATAAAAACAAAATTAAATAAATATTAGGATCAGTGTGGGTTCGCTTAAGGGACGTAGCTAGGATGTTTTCAATGGGGGTGGGGGTGGTGGTGGGTGGGTAGGAATATGAAAATTCTAACTAGGGATGGATACTTAACCCTTTACCTAACATGAAAAGCAGACGACACTTACAAAAAAAATCTTGAATAACTAATTTTTTTTCATTTTTTGTCTCAAAAACATAGGTTATGACCCCTCTTTGGAACGAGCTCGTTCCAAAGAGGGGCCATAACCTATGTTTTTGAGACAAAAAATGAAAAAATAATAAAAATTAATTAGCTTTTTTGTGAATAGCGCTGGCCGGTTTTGACCGTTACGTTGGGTAAAGGGTTAAAGGGGTGACTCCGAGTGGCTGTACCAGTAGGTTTTATGGCATTCTGAGAATATTTCCAAGGAGTTTAAATGACTGCAGCTAATTAAATATTAACATAATTCGAGGTTTTAAGACAGCACAAGATGACAGTTTCTTTTGGTACTGAAGTCTGTAAGGATGCCATATCTGCCTTCATTAGGCTCTTTAGCGACATGTGGCACGTGCTGTTCTGTTAGACTGCGGTCGATCTCAGTCATTTAACTCTCATAACCCCGCCTGTTCATTTTATGTTACTTTAATATGAATACGACTAGACATGGAAGAAAAGAAAACGCGTGACACGGCCACGGTTGTGGAATTAACCTTGGCTCCGCTGAGTAGTCTAAACCTCTTGCATTGTTCAATCAGAATTCTGTCTATGGGAGTCGGGGATGGAATTTTCATGGAAATATAATACCACATTCGGAAAAAGCCTCCGTTACAACAATGTTTCGAATTTCCAACTGTTGGATTTTTTGCTTCCTCGCAGTTAATCAATCGAGTACTATGTTATTGTTTCAGAGTTTGCAAATGCATGTGGTCTCGGAACAAACAGATGATTGTTGCACTCATTCCATTTACTTTTTATTGCGAGGCAAGGCGGACAGTTCGCGCGACAGTAAAACAATTTAAAACTGGAGATTTTTAATTGAGATATGTTTAGGACACAATGCGACGTCAACAAATTGCGTTATGCGGTAACCAAGAGATAAACACATAGACAAATACTGTTTACTTTAGGACCAATGTGCCAGCTGAAATGGGAAATCATTGATTTAATTTTGACAACGAATTATAGTCCTTTTCCTCTTTTGGCGGTCTTGTCAGTCCACCCTTCAATACTATAGGTTAGTCCAATTCGGGCATCTCTTAAAATCACTTGGACAAGGTTGTCAATATCGATTAGAAATGGACATGTGCAAATGTAAATAAAAATAAATTTGTTTGGTTTCTTGGTAGCCAGGCAGGCTATTAATCATACCTTGCATCGGACAATCGACATTTTATCTCTGCTACAACGGATGCGTGTCAGTACAACAGGTGACTATCCCCACGCCAAGCGGAGATGCAAAATAGGTGTAGCGAATCAGCGATCTTAACGGCGCTGGATGCGTGAATTAAGACAGCATGGGCTGTCTCGATGTTTGTCATTTCAATAAGACTCAAAGAAACTATTAACAACTATTACGTTCTTCAGAGATGGATCGCTTAACCGCCTTTTGAGAATTTCTGGTTGATATTTAAGAAAGCTAGGAGGATTGGGTAGACAGGGCTACGGCCAAAGGCTGTTTTTAGAAATGGGTGTCGGTATGAATTGTTGGGCTGAGTGAACCCAAAAATAGTTCTGTTTGGCGAGAGGCTATTTAGGATGCCGTTTGACGGGTCCGCATAGAAGCAGAAGTAAAGTTAGTTGGAGGGAGCTATCGAGAGCTCATAGATTCGACCCAAGCTAGACGCTTGGAGTGGGCAGAGTGGAGGCCAAGCAAACCTTTTGCCTGAACATTGTATGTTTAACCCTTTACCTAACGTAACGGCCAAAACCGGCCAGCGCTATTCTCAAAAATCGCCAATTAATTTTCATTATTTTTTTCATTTTTTGTCTCAAAAACATAGGTTATGACCCCTCGTTGGAACGAGCTCGTCGAGCTCGTTCCAACGAGGGGTCATAACCTATGTTTTTGAGACAAAAAATGAAAAAAAATTAATTATTCAAGAATTATTTTTGCAAGTGTCGTCTGCTTTTCAGTTTAGGTAAAGGGTTAAACGATTGACGGACGGTGCACCCGAAAGTTCGTGGCAAGGTGACGTTGTAATGTAATAGCAAGTAAAGTACACACCAGGGGAGTTGACGGACAGTGACAGTAAGTGAAACAGTTAGGACTTTACCCCTTTACCCTTTACCTAACATGAAAAGCAGACGACACTTGCAAAAATAATTCTTGAATAACTAATTTTTTTCATTTTTTGTCTCAAAAACATAGGTTATGACCCCTCGTTGGAACTAGCACGACGAGCTCGTTCCAACGAGGGGTCATAACCTATGTTTTTGAGACAAAAAATGAAAAAATTAATGAAAATTAATTGGCGATTTTTTAGAATAGCGCTGGCCGGTTTTGGCCGTTACGTTAGGTAAAGGGATAACTAATTTTTTTCATTTTTCGTCTCAAAAGCATAGGTTATGGCCCTTCTTTGGAATGAGCTCGACTAATTACCGCACGCAGGACTGTCACTATAGGTCTAAGATGTCTAGAAGAATTCCTATAGTAAATTTTGAACCTATAGTGTCAACACTTGGGGTATGATGAATCCTATGTTAAATCCTTGGACCTTCAGTATCAGCATCCACTACTACCAAGCCAAATTATTTGTCTCAAATCTGGGCAGATTCCTGTAATTTAGGCAGAACCTTTACCTCTGGTTTTGGGAGGATTTAAAGGTTTATCTTTATTCACATAAATCGCTGTTCTAGTTTTATTATTTTTTTCAACTTGCCTTCAAGACATAGCTTATGGTCTCTCGTTGGTTAGGGTCGGCTTAGCTCGTCCCAGTGAGGGATTATAAACTGTGTTGTTAATGAAATAAAAATGTTTTTTGACATTCACATTTTTATTTTTTTTTTGGTAAGTATCGCCTCCCAGTAGTGTTAGGTAAAGAGCTAATTTGTGACTATGCGTTATGTTCCACCTTATACTAAATGTTACAGTATGTGGAGGGTGGATTGTAACTAAATCACCCACGGAGTGGGGTTATCACCCAAGCTATAACTTTCAAATTGTGTACACATCGACAAAATATACACAAGCAATGTTTCAGCTAATGGACCTCCGGGTTTAACACGGATGTCCATTGGCTGAAACTTTGCTTGTGCTGGTTATGCTTTGCCGCAACTTTGCAATTATTGCTTGGGTGGCATCTCCACTCTGCGGGTGATTTATTGATAATACACTCTCTGCGTACTGTATGTGTGCAGTCTTTGTACTACAGTAAAGCGGAATTATAGACATCACACGGCGTCCAGTTGACAAATTGAAAAGAAAAAATCGTTGATTATACCTTTGTCGTTGTCGTATCGCTCGTTCCGCATGCAGTTGCATCAAAAGGAGGTGTGGGCGACACCTCGCCTCAATACATTTTTTTTGCAGCAGGGCATTTGACAATAACAGTTTCGGCTGGAGCACTTTTAACGAGAATGGACTGGAAACTCTGACTAACGATAGTGCCGAGTCAAGCTTATCAAATATCACGTCAGATAGCGATTCGTCAATTCACAACGAGAAATACCACATATAACCATACACCTAGTTAATGATTCTATCTCCCACAAAGAAGAGTACATACCCTATTCATCACCACACCCAGTCCATCGATTGGTTATATACACACAATCGGTGGTCAGAATGGAGGGCTGTGGTACCCAAGTCGGATTATCGAGGCCCTACACTACCAACTTTGGGTATGGTACGTGCTTATTAAATCAAATTCCAGCTGCTTGAAAATGCGTATACTAATCCCCCTCTCCCCCTCCCGCTTCTACAATCATTTGTTTTACACCCCCACCCCCACCCCTCACACACACACCCTGATTCCCTGGTGGTGTTACTGTGGTGTAAAATAAAATATATTGCTAAACATATTGTTAGCTCAATCTGAAAGTGTAAAGTGGAGAAGATAATTATTTTTACGCGAGGCCTAGATCACAAAAGTTCTGCCAAACAGTAGCAAGCAGGCGCATCGGAAACAAATTTTGGCGGATGGGCACTGAATATAAAAGTGTGCACGGTCACGCTTGGTGGCAGGAATATTCCTTAACTCTTTGAAAACTTGATGGGATCTACCATACCAGTTCAAGGTCATCAACTGGAAGCGTCTGTATGCGTAACTTGGGGAGACCAATGAATATTTTCAACATGCAGCCTTGGGGCTGTACGTTGAAAATCTTGATTGGTCTACCACACAAATTCACGCGCGGAGCAACTGTTTATTGATGAATTCAGGTCGTATCACGATCCTGGGCTGGAAAAACAGCATTTCTGGTTCAGATGGTTAATATGCAGCTACATCTGGTAACTTTCTAAATTTAATTGCGACTGTTTAACATGGCGATGAACGATTCCAAGCTGGTATGGATGGGTGTTTGCATAGAAGCGAAAAGGAGTAAAATAATGTACAGCTGAGACGGTTAGAGAAACATGTAACCTGTTAACCGTTTCGTTTTACCTACCCGTTATTGATTAACCGCCCGTTATTTTGGAACATAGTATGCATATGCTAGGGTGTTGAATCGTGATGATGTAGTCGGGATCGAGGTGGAAATATTTTGTATTAGCGGATTCAGACACTGAGATAAAATCAGATTGTAACTTAAGTCTTTGAACTTGGCATCTTCCATGTCTGGCCATTAAAAGTAATTTAGAGAGTGAATAGTAATTATTTGGGTAAGATTTATTTATTTATTTATTGGTGTTTAAGGTCACATATTTCTGCACAATTGCTAATCATGACCGCGACAGTTTTACGGGTGGAGGAAGCCGGAGTACCCGGAGAGAACCATCGAGCAATGGCGAGCAACTGTCAGCTCCCCAACATACGAACTCCACACAAGCAGGGTTAGCATTGGTTGAAGACAGGTGCACCACCGACGTGCAGTACGCCTTAGTACACAACGTCACCGTGTCCCCACGTAGGCAATGGGGTGAAGTGTCTTGCCCAAGGACACAACGCGGTTGCCGCAGGTGGTATTCGAACCGAGGACCTCTCGGCTTGCAGCCTGCACCTCTACCTACTGAGCCACCACGCCCCCCTTTGGGTAAGATTAATTAATATTTTCAACGTGCAGCCTTGGAGCTGTGCGTTGAAATTACTGATTGGTCTACCCCCACACATTTACTGGGCCGCCATCCTACTTAACCCTTTACCCAACGTAACGGCCAAAACCGACCAGCGCTATTCTCAAAAATCGCCAATTAATTTTCATTATTTTTTCATTTTTTGTCTTTAAAACATAGGTTATGTATGACCCGTTGGTGGAACTTATGTTTTTGAGACAAAAAATTAGTTAGTCAAGAATTTGTTTTGCAAGTGTCGTCTGCTTTCCATGTTAGGCAAAGGGTTAATTAAATTTTGATGGACCGGAAAATGGTCTTTCCTACTCAAGGGGTTAATATACAAATCTTGCAGAAAATACTCGGGGCTGAAATGTCGTTTAAAATAATCGTGTCTGATGAGCCGGTCCGGGTATTTTATGAGAGAATTTGCGTAAGTTACATTCTGTGACCTACAGTATTGTATACAATGATTTGAAGTCACATTATACGTGTTTCGCATCCATGGAATACACGAAAAGAAAAAAAGATTCACACACGTTTGTCATTAGTGAGCAGCGAGCGAACAAGGAGAGAACATGGTAACTGGGCGAAGCTAGATACATTCTAAATATTGCACGGCTTGGGATTGACTGTGCCAGAATATTGGTCCTCGGTGAAGATTAATTTTCGCGTCGAAGGCGCCGGAGGCGTGTGGACTATTCTAGCTCCAGGACCAATATTTTGCCATTGTCAACGAAATGCCATGCAATAATTAGAACATTATATCGAATAAACTTAGGAAGAGTCTTGTTGCACATCGGGATTCCAATCCTAAATACAGTGTCCATTACCACAGACTTTGCCCAAGACAGGCATTCTCGTTCTTGAACTAAAAAAAAAAGAAACAGAATTCTGGAAAAAGTTTTTTAAAGGACGCGTTGAGTTCCATCAGTCGAACCTCCTAGAATATTCCACGACTATTCTAGAAATTGTAAAATGAACATAAATATTGCACGATTATTTTTTGAACCGTCGATAGTAAAACTGTCGGAAATAGTATAGTACCTCGTAGCCAATCAGCGGAAGGGAAAGGCAGGTGAGATGTAATATATACAGAGGCGGACTGGCTGTTTATGGTCCACCGGGAAAATTCGCGGTAGACCCCCTATTGGGTTCGACCCTGGGCCCCCAAAGTTGATACAGGCTGTTGGTATTGAAATTTCGTGAAGATGACTAAAAGGTGAGATGGATCTGATTGGATAGGCTGTCGGTTTATCGAAATGTTCTCTGCCATTGGCAGTCCACATAGAGGACATTTGGATATACCAGCAGTCTAGTCTGCCGTTGATCAGATGAAACGAAACAGCGTTCCTTCAATTTCAAAATTCAAAATTTTCTCCAACTGGGCCGAACTATGGTCTTCCCGAAGAATCCCCCCCCCCCCCCCCCCCCCCCCGGTTGAACCGTTTTTGTCGAATGATCGATGAAGATGATAAAAAATACCATCGAAATATCCTCTATGTGGACTGCCGTTGATCGCTCAGATGCAAGGAATCCGTATTCATTCAGTTCGCAAAATCAAAATTTTCTCCAGGTCTGGGGCTCCCTGTGTGTATTCCCCGGTAACTTTTCTTGGCCCAGTCCCAACCTGAATATATACAATTAACAATGAATAGTTAAGGGAGGGGTCCGTAATGGGCTGTGGATTAAACCTTTACAGAGCCTTCAAATAAATGCAGTAAAACAGCTGATATTATCATTCAGAAATTCTAGGCTCTCGTAGTTTGTAGACTGTTTGACTGCAGGTGGATGGCATGCATGGGCGATGCATCTTGCACTTTTTGCAGAAAGATGTAATAAGATAATCTCACAAAACAGCTGCACCTTTGTTGTTTGGGTTATTTTCGATCGATCAAGTGTCATATGAAGTGGTTCTTGATTTTTCAAAGACTTGAACATGTTATCTCATATATGTTACTGAATGAATCGGCCATAAACACATTACACATTGTTTTCATATCTTGTTCATTAACTTCTTTTGTTTCTGAGATAATTACTGAGTGTATCTCAAAAGCTGATTAAAATTCTTATTGCTTTTTCTTTGTATTACACGCTAAAAACTAAAGTGTTAAAAACTACACTTGAAGTGCTGCATTTAACACTTACTAAGTGCTGAACTAGCACTTTTTTCAAGTGTAGACATCCCAGAACTTGACGGTTACAATAATACCACTTGACAAGTGTAATGTCGCGACACTTAAAAGGAAAGAACGCAGATGACGCGGATCAGGCTCGAACTCTCGAGCCTGATCCGCGTCATCTGCGTTGTGCCCTTTTAATTATGTACCCACCAAGCGCAAATCAAATTATGGACGATTCTGGAAGAACCACCAATGCTACCAATGCTAGATACATGGGAAGTGCCATCCATTCAAGTTTCATATGTCTGACGATTGTAATGTCTAAGTGCTTAAAGCATTGCACTTTGAGTGTTAAAATCAAATCCTAAGAGTTAGAATGGGTTTAACACCTTGAAAGTCTCAGTTTTAACACTTTAGTTTTTAGTGTGTACTTACAATTTTTTCCCAGGTTGTTGAGAAAAGCACCCAAAGCCGAATGTCGAGTGATAGCCCACGTAACAGTGGCGTACATATAGGGGTGGGGGCGTGTCACGTATTGCTACAAACGATAGGGAGATGGGCGGGGAAACAATGCAAACATACCAAACAGCGAAAGTACAAATAATGTCATAATGAATAAGTTTGCAAATGAGAGCTATGCGCCTTCTGGAATCTCTTGCGCATACTTCAAGAAAGATGTTTTCAATTTCTAATTACCCAATCCCGATTGCTAATATTTTATACAATCGTGAAACCCAGCTCGGACTTCAAGCCTTTAACCAAGAGAAATAAAGATCAACCCCTACACTTTAAAATCAGTTGGGTTAAAAATGAACCCAAATCGACTGGGTTGAGTGAATATGAACCCAATTGGGTTCATATTCACTCAACCCAGTCGATTTGGGTTGATTTTTAACCCAACTGATTTTAGAGTGTATATGAATGAATGTGACATGGTCGAATTTTGTCATGATCCCGATTCGTCAGAACCTTCATCTGCATGCTAAATCAATCACCTGTGACATCAATCAAAGACAGTTGTGGACAACCAGCATTTTTTAAAATGCTAGAAAATACCATGAACAATAAGGTGTCAAAGTCACTAAAGTAGAGATATGAATGAAGCAAAACTGGGAACATGTATAGGGCCATGTGCTTTGCGAACTCTTTTTCGTGTTTGGTTCCCTGTTGTCTGCAGCTGAAGGTGGTAGAGTAATGCATCGAGTGTTAATCTCTGAGTTGGACATTTTTGCCTTTCGAGTTTACCATTGAATGAGAGCAGAATTTAAAGTCGATTAAGCTTGTAATGAGTAAAATTGATTTTAAATGTTGGGTGGCGTTCAAAAAAATGAAACACAATCAATGGGAGATAACTCCATTTTTTAACGCGTGACATAGCTCGTTTTTCAAAACATAAAGTGCGAAATAAAAACATTCTTCGGTCATTCCACTGTAAATGTGGGGAACGCTTGGTACACATGGCGACCCTAATGACACTTTTTGAACATAGTGCCTGAAGAAACAGCTGTAGGCCCTATCGCGTGCATTCATTCATCTACGAATGTCTTGCAAACGCCGAGCACAGCAGGAAAGGTTCGTTTTTCGTACATTTAAAAAAAATCAAATCAAATCCACAACAGTAATTTGTTCTTTTCTCGTTACTGGAAATCAGAATCGGGTAATGGGGCGGGATCGCCTACATGGTAGCTGGAATTCCAGCGGAGAATAGCTAATTTTATAGTTTTGATATTTATGTGTTATTCTCCGCTGGAAGACTAAACGCGTTTTTGCTTGCAGTCGTTCGTAACAGATTTTCGGTACGAACGGTTTGGACGTGTTAAAAGCACTAAATACCTGCCTTGACAATGTAATTTCGATTCCAATTTGAAGCTGGTCATCCCTTCTACATTTTTGAACAAAATGACGGCTGAGTACGGTGCATTTCATGCATGAGAGACAATTATAATCAACGGACCCCCAATTTTTCTCACAAAACAAAACAAGCAAACTGGGAAATACCAGACATCTGTGACGTTCTCAGTTTGCGCGTGTTGAAAATAATCAAAATATGGAATTCCGGAATTTGAAACGGACTGGCATTTCCTAATAATCTCACACAACAAAACAGGACAATTTTCGAGCCTTGTGTTTCTAAATATATGAAGATATTCGGGTGTAACTTTTATACAAAAGAATATGATTCTTCTAAATCATTTACACAACAATTAAAATATGTCATAAAAATAAAATGACGATAGTGAAATGTTGAATATGCGAGCTCTTTGTGTGACACAGTCAGGGCCGGGTAGAGAAAGTTTGGGCCACAGGTTTCCTGTTACGCCAACTTCACTGAACTTGCGGGACCCTTTTGAAAGTGTGTGGGGGAGGGGGCGTGCCGGCGCCAGCATTTCAATTTAGGGGGGTCCCAAGTAAGATATGGGGGTCCAAGGTCGAGATGCCGAAGGCATCTCCCGAACGCCGCCAGCCTGAGCTAGAGCAGAATAAGGGAGAAGGCAGTTTAGCGATCTGAACGAAAGGGTGTAGCAACAACGTTCAGGTCGCTGAACTAGGGAGGGGGTGCCCATCCCCGTTTGCGGGGGGGGGGGGGGGCTGGGGGATCTTCCCAGGAAACATTTGCATATTAGGACGCCCTGGGAGCGATATCTGGGCGTTTCTACAACAATGACATGATGTGTGTTGTGTGCCATTTTCGGGTGTGAAATTGGGTGGAAAACCACGGTCAGATAGTAATTTGAAGTTTGATTTTGGGTGTCCGAGGGAAAGGGGGGGCGGCGCCGAAGCCCCTCTATGGCGCCGCCACCGGTTGGGGGGGGGGGCTATTTCTGCGAGGGCAGAAGGCAAGAGTATTTCAATTTAGAGGATCCTGAGTAAGATATATGGGGAGCAAGGTCGAGATGCTGAAGGTATCTCCCAATCGCCACAGGCCAGAGCTAGAGGAGGATAAGGACAAGGTACTTTAGCGACCTGAACGTCGTGGCTAACCACTTGTAAGGGGGTAGTCACTACGTTCAGATCGCTGAACTAGGGAGGAGGGATGTCTCTCCCGTTTGTGTGTGTGGGGGGGGGGGGGTGGGGGAGGGGCCTGGGGGATCTCCCTAGGAAAAACTTTTATATTAGGACATCCTGGGAGCAATATCTGAGCGTTTCTACAACAATGACATGATGCGTATATTGTGTACATAATGTATGAGAGAATTACAATATTTTCATTGATTTTCTGGTCGTTTAGATTTACTTCAGACGTTTTATTTACCCCTTTTTAATAAAACCACAAGGTGAGTGCATGTGATTAAAAGATATGTTGATATGCTTGAGGTCTACAGACAGCGCTAACGGAAGCACGTAAGCGCAATGTGGTGGTGGTCATGTCGGTGTAGGGGGGAGGGGCGTTTACGTGCATGTTCATTTTATTAGTAAACTTCATTTTTTCGAAGTGGCTATTTCACAGGCTCCTGAGAAAAAGCCAATCAACTATTCCACGGGCACCGGCGAAATAGCTGCCAGCAGCTAATTAGCATTTTCTCTGCCCTTGAATTGCACAATGGCATAAATATTAAAAATGTTTACTTAGTTCGTGTAATTCATTCATTCATTAGATTCTTTTCCCACTTCATTCATGGGCTTTTAGATTGAAATGTGACAGATCGTCCCTCAGATCTCATCATTCCAGACTCTCCAAACTGCATAAACGAACCGAATGTTGGTTCACACCATTCAGAAGTTAAGCGTCGAAAAAGTTTATACAAGAAATTTTAATTGCAGGAAATCGGTCTCCTATCTGTCGCCAAAATCATCTTCGGTGCTCCACCTCTGTCAATTATATCAGGGTCATATGGCATTTTACAATATTTTAACCACAATTGTAACCGTACAAATGTTGATGTATTTGAAAGAACAAAAGGAGCTAGGCTTAAGGAGCAGGTGCCAATGACATCCGTATTTGTATGGTTTTCTCGGCCATTGTCCGGAGCAAAATACTTCAAATCTGCCACAGAGACAATTTCATTATTTGTTTGCTGCTGTGGTGGATAAAGAGATCAAATCTTGAATGAAACTGGCTTGTCTGTCGAAGAAATGCCCAGTTAGCTTATTCTGAAACTGATGGAAAAAACTTATTAGAATAAGGACAGGACGGACACTCGAATTAACCGTTATTGTAATAAATTTATTACAATAGCGGTTGGTGGAAATGTGTGCGTCAGCCGTAATGGTTAAAAGTTTATTACAACAGCGGTCGTTGAAAATGTTTGCATTGAGCCATCAACCGATATTGTAATAAGTTTATTATAATTGCGGTTGATGAAAAAGTTCGCGCCAACTGTTATGGTAACAAGTTTATTACAACAGCTCTTGATGAAAAGGTTTATATTAACCGCTGTTGTAATAAGTTGATTACAATTACGGTTAAATGAAATATGTGCCTCAAGCACTGCTGTTATAAACTTATTACACTAGCGGATGTATTTGCCTGGGGAAAGGTGCCCCCCCCCGCCCATCATTTCTTTCGGCTCCCCTGATTCCTTACATATTTTATCTTTCCGTTCGATCCCTTTTCCCCCACAAATTATTCCTCACCACATCCTTCCCGTTCCACCCTGCAATTTATAGTCCGGTAAATTCAAAAGACGTGTTATAACAGGCCTGGCGCTGATGCCAACGAAAACAGTGGTAACTTTAATCCACAGCACTCTAGGATTTTTTTTTATCTAATCGTAATTATGAGTCCCTTTTTATTCTCGTGTAAATCATTTGGGCTGAAACGCACAGGTTCAGATTTTGCAACGAAATCATTGAGAGCGTCGAACGAATGTATGCCATTCTCAGCTTGCAATTTTTTAACCCCTCCATTTATTCTCGTTGAGTGAGCCTTCATTTTCATGCAGTCAAATGTATCAGGGGGGGGGGGGGGGAGGGGGGTAAGACGCAGTGTCAAGTGGCTTTAACAATTGATCGTTTGATAGTGCACCTCAGATAAGATAAGATAAGATTTATTCAGCAAATACACCAGAACAAAGGCCGATTGCTACACACAAAATCAACATAAACAGAATCTTAAAACACACTAATTCATATTACGACAGATATAATTCATATTACAGATAAGTCCCTCTGTAATATGATTTATGTATGTCATAATATGAATTAGTGGGTTCGTTTATGCGGTAAACTTCATTTTTTCGAAGTGGCCATTCACAGGTTTGCACGCTGCTGAGCTGTTTTGTTTCGCTCTGCAGCCCAACGCCGATTTTTTTCAGTCAATCGTGGAATTCCTTGATGACGGAATTCACCTAAAAATTCTGGTGCCGACTCGATTAATAAAAAAGTACATTTGTTGATATTTTGAACGTTTTTCATCACAATGACCAATGCACTTTTTTAGTAATATGTAAACTACACACGAAGTGTTGTATATTTGTCAAATACTACGTATATATTTCATGAAGAACAATAATGTGGCCATGTTTCCCAATTCGTGCAACTGATTGGAAAAATCGCTTCGTTCGTTGAACTTTTTTTGCAGCAATAAATATCCGATTTTAAATATAAACTGCAAACAAAGCTCAAAAGTGGAGCTACCCTACATGGGAAACACGACAGTGTGTGTAGGAGAAGGTGGGGGCTCCACTTTACATTACAAAATATTTCAGGGTTTAAATTCCAAACCTTAGGGATTTCAACCCCAAACGATTTAACATCTTTCAAGTTTGGACCGTCGAGATTAATCTGCTGACGCGTGCAGAAATTTAGAAGGAAACACAATGAAAGCGATTTCTAAGCAGCCGTGTTACAATTGTTAACGAGAAACACGTGTTAACTAAACTGTATACTTTGCAGTATTTCTTCAGTGACCCATTGTTTGTTTGTTTATTTGTTTGTTGTAATTTAACGGCACTTTCAACAGCTAGGGCCACATTGTGTCGGACAGTAATACGGGCGGAGAACCCGGGGTACTCGGGGAGAAGCTCCGAGTAACGGTTGTAGCAAATGTCAGGCTCCCCAATTTACTAACGACACAGACGGGGTTTTAGTGGTTGAAGACAACTGCACCGTTTACGTGCAGTACGCCTTTGTTCATATCGCCACTGTGACCACACGTGGGCCATTGTTGTGTTTTGTCTTGCGGCGTAGGGTGTTAAGACATTTGTATGGGGATGGGGCGTGCTGGGGTTCCGATTAATATACTATATGCCGAAACAGCCGACAACGTCCTTTTCTGTCACGCCACGCATTATAGCCTAATCTTGCATCAGCAAAACCTTACATCAGCAAAATTAATGTACAAATACCGCTATCCATACTTATTTGGAGTGTATGTTATCGTCTGACCTTGTTCTATTCTCTCAACATCAGCCAATATTTCAATGGGAGATGGTTGAAATAGAAGAAATGGCCCAAACCGGCTGAAGGTGTAACATATCTGTGGGAAAAAAGTGTGGATGAGGCGCCGCCACCTCTGAACGCATATCACATAATTCATGCAAATACTGATCAGACCTTCAGCATCTGTCTTTACTTGTGTATACAGTATGTCCATCTCTAAGGGCTAGGCTAAAACCTGCATATTCCACCTACTGATTGTCTGGATGTGTGGCATGTTAGCTATGATGTCTGTCCCTCATCTCCAGTGGAAACCCCAGGAAGTGAAGCAGTGCTTGTTTACTGTAGAAAACAAGACGTTTTTCTGATAAAATAGGCCCCCTTAATCAGTGTCTGGGTGAAAGTCCTCTAAAATGGGCAACATATGTATAAACGATTGGTTGGATGCAGTGTGTTGGCAGAAAGAGGGTTCAACTGCTTTTCGTCGGAGGGGTTGGAGTGGGGTTGTGGTGAGATGGAGGGAGGTCCAATATTTTCCGATAGATCAATATACTTTTTCGACAAATCGGGTTAGTTTTCGAACATTTAGTCAAAATTAATTTGTTTTAGTCAAGATATCAATGATATTTCTCTCATTTTGCAAAATGTTACTAACAGAAAGGCACAATTTTTTTCTGACGAGTCGGCGGTGGGGGGGGGGGGGGGGGGGGGTCGAAGAATGTTTCCAGGAACGTATGATGGGGTGGGTGGACGGAGTCGCCCGAAATCAATTTTTTCCGTGATCTACAATTTTTTTTCCCTCTCATTGCTTTAAAAATTTTGTAGGCATTTAGGGCTGGTACATCAATTTTTTAAAATAAAATAATAAAATTGGAAGAAAAATCACTCTATAAATTGCAGGTGCAAGCTAAAGAAAACTTTAAGGAATGAAAAGGTACACTCAATCAAATACACTAAATAAAATAGAAGTCATTCAACCCCATGATACCAGAGAATAGAAGTACTGATGCATTTTTATAATCACATGCTCTAATTGTTTAAGTGAATGAATGAATGAAGTACTCATAGTCATAGAGAACTTTATGATTGAGTCTATGGGGATTGCCTCGCAACTCTGCTTGTGGGAGTGGCCTAAGCAGAAACCCACCACACAGCAGTCACAATATACAACAGCTGAGTTCGGTTTTTCTCTAATAATGATATGGAGGAGTGGAGTCAGTGAGGATTGCCTCGTTACTTATTTAGAAATACTAGGATCGAGTCTGTGGGGACTGCCTCGCAACTCTGTGCATGGGGAGTGGGCTCCGAAGAAACCCACCCCTCGCCCCATCCACAGCAACAATCATACAACAGTCACGATATACAATAGCGGATTCCTATCTCTCTCTACATTTAAATTTTCTAATTGAACACTCAAATTTTCTTGAAACACTGTTATCAAGAAAACGCATGGAAAATGTAGACTAAGCGTAGGAGGAATTGGAACAACCTACCTTCCTGTTAACATACACAGGAAACCACCAAACACCAAGCAAGGGTTGAAACAAGCTTGCCTGTCTGGGACCAGTGTACATTTTAAATAAATAAACATATGAATAAAGATATAACGGCCCTTTTACGGGCTTTTGTGTGTGTCTGTGGGTGTGTGTGTGTGTGTGTGTGTTTTGGGTTTTTTTTTGTGTTTTTGGTTTGTTTTTTCTCCCATCACCCCGTCATCTGATCCCCCCGAAGGCAGACCAAATGGCCAAGGCTCAGCATCCAATCTCCATTAAATGCTCATGGATGCCTCCTAGCTTTCAAAAATACATTTTGGTGGATTTTTTTCCTTTTTTATAACCGCTATGGATAATATGCTGGGGCTGCGCCCAAACCAGCGACTGTTTGGGTTTCTTTTTTTTTCTAAAACAACCATCAAACTGCGGTTTCAGAATCACCATAAATATGCCCAAGTCCCCAAGCAAACACAGAGCAGAATTTTTGTAGTTATGCACATTTCCTAGTCACCTTTCCAGTTCGAGGTTCTCAAACTATGTTTTATCCTTTAATTATCGATATCGGAATACTCGCGAAGCGTCAACTAATGTTTCGATTCCGTCCATAGTTTGGATCAATAAAGTCTGCCCAAATGTAAGGAAATACGTGTACTATCGAATGCAACCGGTAATAAGCCAATTTCGAAACTGCCATCTTTGGACTTTAATCTATGCATGGTCACAGGTCGCGGGGTGTAAACAGTGCGATTTCATTGCTAACAACGCGTTTTCTAGGAATGTTTACACCTCGCGACCTGTGACCTTGCATAGATTAAAAGCCAAGATGGCAGTTTCGAAATTGGCTTATAAGGACGAAAGCTTGATATATATTCATATTTTCGAGTTTTGAGTTCCCATAAAAACTTGATGGGGAATTTTACCACAGATTTGAATGGGAAGAATCTGAAAGTAGAGGGGTAGCCACTACGTTCAGATCGCTGAACTAACTGACATGGTAAATTTTAAAGCGAGACGTGTGGGTCATACGAAACGAGTAATGTTGGTGCCTGCGTTCGTTTGGAATATGGAATCTGTTGGTCAGATCGTAAAACCGAGAAATGTAGGCCCACGTTGTGACCAACCTTATTCGACTTGTGTTCTTGTCTGACGTAAGGTTTATTCGAGATTTTCTTTAAAAAAAATCCCAGTAGTTATGAATAATCCAAGAACTCCCGAAGAGCAAGTGATAGGGCCTACATCAGTGTAAAGATTGTTGCCTCTTCTTTCAGGTGAGGCGGGGGTCTTCGAGAAAACGAAAAGTTTGCTAAGTTGGTTCAGCCGAACCGGGAGTTGAACAACTCGTGCCTTGGGCGATTCGTACCTTGGACAATGTGCAATTCGTACCTTCTGTTTGGGCGATTCGTACCCCTGCTCTGGACAGTATCCGACAGTCGTAGTCCCCCACCCACTGGACAATTCGTACCCTCTTCTGCAAATTCATACCCTGCTTAATTAACCCCCTATGAAACATATATACATGGAGATGCGGGTTGGGAGAGGAATATAAATTTGAAGAAAGAATAAAAAGGCGATGTCATTTCTATTATTTTCGAAAGACACAAAATATCAGATTTCATGACTAAAAGTAAAAAGCAAGTACAGACTCAATTTTAGCTCGGCAAAAAGAAAATGCTAATTAAATTATTAAGGCAGCACGCTCTATTACTTATTATTTGGGGCGTCATAAAATTATTTATTGTTAAGCTACGGTCCCACCAGCGTGCCGTCAACCCTACGTCTGAAAATGGAAAAAAAAACTTGTCAAAACGTTGAGAAACGGTAGGGGAGCGTCAGTTGTACTTCAACAAGCGAGATGAGACGTGGAGATGATTGCGAGCGTAGGGTCAAAATTCCAAACTTTTCAAGAGTTTAAAATTACGCCCCAAACGTGTCGTTTGTACACGGTGACCTTAAAAGCTTGACAAAACGTAGTGAAAGCGTAGCCTGTACTTTACATGCGTACGTTGTACTTTGTGAGCGTAGCCTGTACTTTTCAAACTTGACATAAACGTAGTGGATCAGTTATGACAAAAAATAATTTTCCCAACACCTACTCGGCGTTTCTGAAAGTATAACAGCTTGTAACACACGTCCAACTTGTATCACATCATTTGCCATTTTTCACCAAAAAATGTAGAAATCTCAAAAATATTTTTGGGTATTTTGATGTATTCTCTTCAGCATCACATTCACAAATGAAATGTCATCGAGAGTTGGCGAAATATATATACTCAGGGACCAAGCGTCACCAAACTTGGTGCAAACGTGAGGGAAAAAGAAAAAAAATAATTTTTTTTTTGAAAAGTAAACGTAGGATTTACGTAGTATGCACTTTGGAAACGTACCCCAAACGGGTTAAACGTCAGCCAAACGTACATTGTACTTTGCAAACGTCTTAAAACTTGGGTAAAACGTGGGAAACGTAGGGTAAAAATAAGATGAAAGCCACAAACTTACACCTAACGTACATAGTGTGTCAACCGAACGTGTGAAAACGTATGAAAAGTCTGAAGAAACGTAACACTTACTTTGCAAACTTCACCCTAACGTGACCCAAACTTCATGAAACGCGCATGAAACGTACAATCTGGACGTAGAGAAACTTCAAGCGAACTCACATCTTACTTTTTAGACGTAGACATGCGTAGGCTAAACCTACATCTAGCGTTAGCTTAACGTAGTTTGAAATGAAACTTGGAGAAACGCGAGATTTTAAAAAAAGATAATTCATGAAACGCCGACTAACGGCCAGCAGCGTCGTCGGTGGGACCGTAGCTTTAGAGTTTCACCAAATTAATTAATTATTGTAGCCTCATTAAAAGACATTAAATGAGCTACATGTAAATAAGATAATGAAAATATTCACCTCAAATTGTACGTTTTGTGATTCTTGTGGTTTTTAGCAGTAACACTACATCCATTACTATCTAATAATTTTCTTTACCACGTTCAGACCCGTTCGATAATCTTATAGGTCGCATTTTCACTTATGCTATTAAGCGATGGTTCGTCCATTGAAGTTTCATTTTAATTCATAATTTTTTTTTTGATTGGTTGTTTCATGCATATGTTTATGTTTGTATTACTATCATTCAGTCGACTTTTCATTTTCATTTCATTCAGTCGACGATTGGTCATTTTTATGTTTTTTGACAAACAAATTTGAAAATTGGATGTGCAGTTTCTTATTCACAATTTTGACTTTACCTTTAGCCAAAACGTGAGTAAATAACATTTAAATGGTTAATTCATGAGACAGTTCGTACCTTTTATGGAGACAATTCGTACCCCCTAATTGTGGTACGAATTGTCCATGGTACGACCGTCCAGGGTACGGTGTCAAGAGCCGGCGGGCATGTGATGGGTCGACTCTGTCATGGACCGAATTTGCTATAGACGATTGATATGGCACCAAGAAAACTGTTTCCCCCTTTATATTTCATTTACTTTTCCCAGTATTTTTTCAGTTTTATTGTTATTGTGGCATTTCATTTTCAAACACACATCAGTTATTTCTTGTGTAAAATAACATTAAAATTTGGGAAAATCATTTTCCCCATTATTATCCAACCAAAAAACGCAAATTTCTTTGGTGCGGAACTGATTTGTTTTCAAATGGCGGCTTATTCAGAAAAGTCAGGGTTGTGAATTGTCAAGACGTTAATCAATCACTGTCGGAATGCCATCCAAACCACCGTCTCCTTTATCATTATTTCAGAAAGACGCCGACGCGATAAAGAAAAAGGTAAATTGCCTTTGTGTAGTGCCTATACAGAAATATTTAATTTAAGAAGAGAGTTCGAAATTCGCTAAAATAAAGTTTCGTGTTTTGTCATGTTTCGTTCGAATGCTATTTTGTTCAAAGCCTTATGGGTTTGGCACCATGACGTTTCTCGTCCGTCAAATTCCCCGAAAGGCATCTTGACGATTCGGGGCGTGGATGATTCGCAACTTGACCGATTCAAATATCCGTCTTTTTAAGGTGCTATGATATTAATATGAAATTTAGGCAAACCTGAAAGCGAGCGAAAACTGCAACTGCACAATAATATGATTCATTATGAAATAAAACTGTAGGCCCAATATATATATTTTTTTTTTTGAAAAACTTAGCCTGAAGCAGACCACAGTGGTTCTTCCCAATATTTGTAAACAGCAGACGACGTGTTTTGACTATTTTGAGATAACTATTGGCGACTTCGGGTGTGAACTAAAGTTTACAATTAACAGCTATATTTTTTTTATTTTTTTTTTAAATTTTTTTATTGGTGTTTAAGGTCACATACTTATGCGCAATGGCTAATCGTGACCGTGACAGTTTTACGGGTGGAGGAAGCCGGAGTACCCAGAGAGAACCACCGAGCAACGACGAGCAGCTGTCAGATCTCCAACATCGTAACTCTGAACTCTGCACCGCAGCGCAGACAGGGTTAGATTGGTTGAAGACATGCGCACCATCGACGTGCTGTACGCCTCAGTACACAGCGTCATCGTGCCCCCAACAGCTGTAGTTTACCGGAAGTGATGAAACAATTCTATCTTTAGTCGACTAGACACACCGTGTACTAGATGTATAGTACAAAGATGGCGGAAAGTATTACGAAAGTGAAAATTGTAATCATATATTTGTTGAAAACTGACTGCAAATGAGTGAAGTGCATTTGTTATCAGTAACAAACGATTTCTACCCAAACATGAAATACAGAAAACGAACCAAAAGTTGTAATAATCACTAAATCAGCTTTAATAGACAAATAAATCCGATTTTGGGACATTACTGACAATATTTTCTAGACAACTCGTACCCACGGCAACTCATACCAGTCAAGTCATACCCAAAATTGGACGACTCGTATTTTTCGGCTGGACAACTCGTACCCACAATTGGACAACTCGTACCCAAGGTTGGACAACTCATACCCATGGCTGGTCAACTTGTACTTGGTGTTTAATTGTATGGGCGAAGGCAGTTAATGGCCTAAGAACTATAGAAGTGGGTTTTTTGTTTTTGTTTGATCCGTTTAAGGTGCTACAAAAGTAATGGAAATCAGTTTACTTTGAAATTCCTTCGTCAGATATTCCATGAATATGAATGAAATATACACCAAATTTTACGTCTAAGTGACGGCTGTCATGCACAGAACAGGAAACATATATTCATTGACCGTACTTTGTTGATAGCAGGCAACAGTGGTTCCTGGAAGTCTGCAATCGTATTCGTATGAGAACTGGGGTGAATGACGCCCCCCCCCCCAACCCTGGCACCCGGTTTCTGCGCTTCAATATATAGGGAAATAGAGTACTGGAAAAAACTAAAAGACCTTGCATCTAGGCCTAGGCTCTGCAAATTATCAGGGTGAAAATCATAGCCTTCGTCGCATTAACTCTTGCCTTTCCTAATCAATAATGCCACTCTCCACCTTTAGATTATTTTTCGTGTGGCAAAGTTACATCACTGGTGAGGCGCCACTCCGGTCAGGCGAGAAAGGATTTCATTGTAAATTGAGAGTCCAGTCAGATTTTGTACTTGAAGCGTAGAACATTTACCCACTCGGAAGAAAAACGGCAAACAATGACCAGTGGTAGACTGAATCAAGAACATCACAAATGATGTTCATTTAAAAAAAATCCAAGTAAAAAGCTTTAATACATCTCTCTCTATGAGTCCACCAGCTCGCATCAACTGCCGAATCAAATGTTTTGCGTGCCGAATGCGCGCAGGGACGGTTTGGGGAGCAAGCCCCTTTCGATCCTCGTTAGCTGTATAATGTTTTAGTTATGTTCTGAGCGTGGTAAAGGAGGCAAGGCGTAGGAAGCAGCTTATCTGCATTTGTTCTTTCGTCGTGACTTCTTTGGAGGAGGTGGCTGTGATGGAGAGACCGTGGAAGTGATGGTTGGCGTTGTTGAGTGATTAACTGTGTCTCTCAGTTGTCTTTGTCTGTTGATGAATTCCTTCTTTAGTCTATCGATTTCTTCGGAGCATCTGTCCCTTTCTTCGCTGTGTTTATTGAATTCTTTGCATTCAGCCACGAATTGCCGGGTTTCTAATAGTGCTTTTGCCAGGTCTGAATGTTCTTTAGAGGGTGTCTGTGAAGCTGGTGAAGGTTGTTTTGTTGTTAGTTCCTCCTTGTCCTGGTTGTCCGAGAACGAAGGAAGAGGGGTGGGAAGTGGCGAAAAATCAACTTCCAGTTCCTCCTCAATCTCTACAGGACGTTCCTCATCCAACTGTGCCAGCTGGGGAGCTGGTAGTTGATTGGGTGTGCCTGTAGGATTAGGAGGGGAACTGGTGGCTGCCTCTGGAACCTCCACCCCCTCGTTCACCTCTTTCTTCTTATCCAGGAAAGCCTCCAGGCGACGGGAATCCCTGCGCTTGGTTGATGGACTCTTTTTCCTTTTCTTCTTTTCAGAGCCTCCTGACCTCCTCGGGTGAGGACCAGTGTGAGAGGGGATCCGCTCATCAAAGGTACTACCTCTCCCCGAGGAGGGTGGTGTAGTGATGTTTTCTTCTACTTTAAATTCCATTTTCAGATGGATGCTCTTGCCTATTTCCTGGACAGTCCAGGAGATGGGACAAGAGAGGCCCAGAGCTGAGATAGCTTTCTTTAGACGAGCTGGTAATTCCAGGTTTTCCATTTCAATTAAGGTGTTCACATTCTGAAGTCAGAAGTGTGAAATGATGAAATGAATGTCATGTAAATCAACTGATCTCTGTTGGAAATTTTATGGTCAACACCGACACACCTGAAAACTCGACAGTCATTTAATTTAGACTTACCCGGTAGTGACAGGTGTGAGATCATGAAGAATTATTTTCTATCATCTATTACCTTTTAGTCGATTGGTGTTTAATTTTCTTCCAATTATGCATATTATTATCACCAATTAAGTTAATCTTCCAGTTGGGAGGTGTGTTTTTCTACCAATTATGATTATCTTCCATGACAATCATGAAAATTGAATGATAATTAGCATTTTTGTAAGGTTTGCAATTAGACTATAAAAGTGAATCTCTCTCTCTCTCTTTATAGGCACCTGACTCTCGTGCCTCGACCGATCGAAACAAAAATTGGCACAGGTTTATATAGATGTAATTTGACCAGGGAAGGGACTTCTGATGGGCCCTGATCGTGTCCGACATCGCGTTAATCCTTCAACCAATGAATGAAGGGGTGGGGGTAGGGTAGGGTGGGGCATTGGTATTGTTTTGTTTGTTTGTGAGTACCGTGATAAGTAATCACGCGAATGATGAAAGTTTGGAAATTATTAATCAGCTTCAGTAACTACCTTAAGATAAAAGCTGTTTCTTGATTAAATCTCAGTTGAGTGTTTTTACAGTTCAAATGCATGAAATTTGAAAAATGCTTTAAAAGGGCAGCATTCTCTGGAACTGTCAGTTATATGCTGTTAGTTAGTTACGAACTATTACAAAATGTCAACCACTATTTACTGCGAGGAGTCGTCACTCATGGACCTCAAGAGGGTTATAGATATTCTACAAGCGCCAGCCTTTGGGTCCAAATTCTTATTGAAAAAATTACGACCTTCTGTGCTACTAATTCCCGATGCTATATGCCTTCAGAGATATATAGCACTGGAAATTATTTTTCAACCTTAGGGTCCAACTTCTTATCGAAAAAGTTACTGCTACTGACAGGAGTTTTAGACTCTAGCGTTATAATATAATTCCCGATGCTATATCGCTTCAGAGATATATAGCACTGGAAATTATTTTACAATCTTAGGGTCCAACTTCATATCGAAAAAAATTACTACTGCCCTGCTACTGACAGGTGTTAAACTTCATTGTCGTGAAACAATTTCCTTATCCGGGTCACTTACCACAATCCAGGAAAACCTCTGACTATTTATCCGCCAATTGCAAGTTAGAATTTTACATGCAACCACAAATGAAGCCGGAGTCGGCGATTCTCATCTTCGAGTAAATTTCCATTTTAAGCACGATTAATTTTCAAATTAATTATAAATCTTGCATTAGACATCGTAAAATACGAATATATTTTTAATACTGCAACGAATCAGGTGGAAGAATGTATTATATGAATGAGAGAATGAAATTTCGTTGAAATCGCCGAGTACACTTTTTAGTGAGTCAAAACTCAATAAAAGTCAATTTAATGAAATTCATAATTTTTTTGTAACATATGATTTTATGTATACTACACATAATTCTGTACATTTATGTTGAATTTCAGTATAATTGATCCATTAATAAAAGAGTTATAAAAAGAAATAGAGTCGGGGTCGGAGTACACTTTTTAGTGACAATCAACCTACTTTCAAACTGGGTTATTTTGTTGAGTCGCGTAAGTCACCTATTTTCGTTTTGACACTTGAAGCTCCGACTGAAACGCAACAAAATAGAAATAAACAAATCCGCCAAAAGTGGCAATGGACAATTGATTGTCATGTGATTTCAAAAAAATGGATGTTTATTTGACGAATTAAAATGCCCATTTATCACACTCTAGCACATTCGATTTTTGAAAATAATCGTGTTCATGTAAACCTCGCATCACTCAGTTCAGCCTTTCCTCATTTTGGCCAATTTTTAGAGGGCGACTTGTAATCGCCCCAACTATTTTTCTAGGCGACTTTGGGCTTAGAAGGGCGACATAATCGCCCTAGTCGCCCTCACGGCTGGTCCCTGGGTCATCCGGGGAGGTTTCACGTCGACCCGACTTCATTGTGCCTTCATGCATATCATTTGTCAGGTCCTGCCTCCTCTGTAGAGGTTTTTTGAGACGAGCAGTGGAGTTGCTTTTCTTCTTCAAGGAGGCACTCCACTGGTTTAGCCTATGTGGCTAAGTGGAAGGTCTTCTGTCGATGGTGTGCAGATCACTCTGTTGATTATGCCAATCCTTCGATCACACAGATTGCGGAGTTTCTGGTTTATCTGTTTGATTCTCAGGGTCTCCAGCCTGTTACCATCAAAGGGTAGTGTTGTACGGTTAACCGGTTTTATAAGTCGGTTTCGGTTTTGCTTGAAAACCGAAACCGTGTAACTGGTAAATGAGTACGGTTTCGTTTTTTTCCTAAAATGTCGGGAAGAGATGGTTTCTTTATTCAGTTTGCACTAACAATGTCTGAAATGTCAAGCTTAGTCAGGAAATAACAATGTCGTCAATGCACGCCACATTCTGGGTGTAAAGGGGTCACTGCAGCATGTCCAGATCACTCGAGAATGATGTTTGACAAGTTATCAATCACACATCGTTGACGTAAAAATGGGTTGTGTTTTCTGTGAGAATGACAAAACAGACAGCCAACACGCCTACATTTCACTGATTACAGGAAATACCTTGCACAATTGGCTTTGTTTTTGAACTGGTTTGTCTGACATAGTCAATCAGTTTAATTAAAATTACTTATCTACAATCTGTTGGACAGTGAATAATATCATATCAGAAAAAGGTCTTGGCATTTCATTGTTGTATTCGAAAATAACATTAATTTTGTCACGGGTTTCCCCACCACGTGTTTCGTATGTAGTCTGTTGCCTCCCTTGATGTGCTTATCCGGGAAGAGGTTTTATTGTGCGGTTCAGTCTTGGGACGTTCCGACCTGAGACGATTTGTCCTGAAGGTTTCGACCAACTAAAAACATGAAACCGCAAGTTCTTATTCTATTTAGTTCAATATATGAAGGCCAAAACGTCTTGAACCGAAACGTCCCAAGGCCGAAACGTCCCAAGACTGAATCGTCCATATCCACGGGAAAAAGCTGCGTTCCGTAATATCACTGTCAACGTGCCATGGTTGCATTCCCACACAACTAACTTTAAGGGGGCCAACCAAAGGAACAAATCAGCGGTGGCAAGAGGCAAACGCAAAAAAGTTACAATATATAACAGTACACCAGTGAATTTGTGAAATCAATTCCGTTGAGCTAAAACCAATGCATCGGGGGGAGGGGGTAGATAGACAATAGGTATTTGGTACCGTAAAGTGGTTCGTTTTGAAGCCCACCCATCTACAAACAATATGACTTTCCCATTCTAGACTGACATGAAATGATTGCTGATTATTGTACTAGGGCGGGTGGTGGCACTAGTCACCAATGTGAGTGTGTGGGGGGGGGGGGGGGTACTGAAAAGAGTTCATACATCAGTTCATTATCAGGTATGTTAGGATGGGTGTCTACGTGACCCACTTGGCAACGCTTGTTATTTGCAATGGCTGGTAGGGTCACTTTGTTAGGCTGCCCAGAGCCCCACCCAGGAGTGAGCACTGAACAGAGCCCTGGGAAATTGTGAATTAGCTCTTTTCGAACCCATGTGTTAATATCAATTCATCATAGACTCTCTTATGCCTGAACTTAAAGACCAGAGGTGAGGGGGGGGGGGGGGGGCATGTGCCTAGAATTGGTGAGTGGTGATATTCTACGAACACTGTTACATTTTATTTTCTTTTATATTATTTTGTTTTGATAATACCTGCCATTTATACACTTAGCACAAATGCTAGTCACTGCCAATTAAATCATCATTGAAAATATGACAGTATGGGCATTATATCGATACTACATAGTTTCTGTTGGAAACTGCAGATGTCTTACTATAAAAAAACCGAAAATCGACCTATAAACCGAGTTTTTTTTTACAAACCGAACCGAAACAAGAAAAATAAAACCGCACAACACTATCAAAGGGTACAGGCCCATGCTTCGGAGACCTTTTTCGTATGTGGGACAGCATCATATGGGGACTAATCCATACCTCTCCAAGCTTGTTCGGCACTTTTCCTTGAAAAGGCCTAGGACTTTCAGCTTACCCCAAGATGGAATCTTTCTTGGGTGCTGCTCTGCTTGGTGGGGAGGGGGGGCGTTCGAGCCTTTATCCCAGGTGAATATGCATTTTCTCACATACAAGACGGCTTTTCTGGTGGTTTTTGTCTCAGCCAGATGGGTTAGTGAGCTTCACTCTCTCTCGGTTGACCCGGCCTTTTTCAGGAGCTCTCCCAACAGTGTTATGTTTACCACTGATTGCTCCTTTCTGGCCAAGAATCAGATACCAGAAACTACTCCGCCTCCTATCTGTACCGGGGCTCTTCCTTCTGTTGAGGGTAAACACCCTTTGCTCTGTCCGGTTCGTGCAATTCGCTTTTATCTCAGTCGGACGCTGTTCATTAGGAAGGGTAGGAACGATTTTCCTGACTCTTATTCCTGGTCGACAGAAGGTCTCTTCTCAATCCACTTCTCGATGGATTTGATTTGCTATTTGTGCAGCTTATGCTCACTTAGCGACTGGCGATTATATTACCAATCGTATTTCTACCCACGAGGTGCGTGCATTGTCTACCTCTTGGGGCGTATACTAACTCCGTCATGTTGTCGGATGTTATGCTGGCAGCCTACTGGAGAAATGCTACTTTCTCCACTTATCTGTGACAGTTGCAGGAGCAGGCAGAGGGCCTTTGTACTACGGGCCCTCTTTCTTCTGCTCAGGCTGTTGTCTACCCCAGCCATTCGGCTTCTTACAAGGTCAGTTCCAGCTCTGTGCTGTTACTGCCCTTTCTGTCTGTGCGTCACACAGAACC
Organism: Pictodentalium vernedei; assembly: GCA_031216915.1. Taxonomy (NCBI): domain Eukaryota; kingdom Metazoa; phylum Mollusca; class Scaphopoda; order Dentaliida; family Dentaliidae; genus Pictodentalium; species Pictodentalium vernedei. The sequence continues at coordinate 198,813,928 of CM062292.1, read as the reverse complement.
ATATGCCTCATCTCTCATTGTCTTTTACTAATGTTTGTGATGGTATGGTTTGATAGGCCTAGGGACCTCTTCCTCTATCCACGGTTCCAGTGCAATTGGGTTATGTGTGGGTTGGTTATGTGATTCCCTCCATCCTCTTGTCTATTCAGCCTGTAGTAAACAATTGTAAGGTTGGTTGATAAGAAATTAAAATTTTACTGTAAATTTCCTTTCTTATTATACCTACCGCAATTGTTTACATGGAGGCTCTCCCGTCTTCTTATTCAGGTAAGAATCCTTCCTCCCCGCTGATCACATAACTCCTATGTTGGCGGACTCAAAAGAATGATTCGTTGGTGACTGCCTTGCACACTGGTTCCGGATGTCGTGAATTTGTACTAAGAGAAGAGCATCCCCTACTGGGTGTGTGCCGATGGTGCTCGACCCAGTTTTGGCTTATTTTTTCTTGGTGCTTTTGCACCACTTTTCTTTCCCAAATCTCTTAGGAAAGATCAAAATAGAGAGTATTTTTTCCGTGTTATTGTCTTCCACTGTAGTGCAAGCCTGTAGTAAACAATTGCGGTAGGTACGGTTAAAACTAGAAGTCCTGTCATGAAATGCACGCAAATAGCGCATCGATCTGCGCACTAATCTGTGCGTTATAACCATAGTAAGGCTATCATATGGCCTGCACACAAGCAATGTTTCAGCCATTGGACCTCCGGGTAACCCAGAGGTCCATTGGCAGAAACATTGCTTGTTCTTACTATGCATAACCACAAGAATCTGCTGTGCTTTGAATGCCATTCGATATGGAAATTACGCACAATTCCTACGCGTAATTAAGCCTAAATATGTGCACAGTTCGGGACAGGACTTCTAGTTTTAACTGTATAATAAGAAAGGAAATTTACTGTAAAATTTAAATATCTATCAACACTTAAAATACAATAGGTCATAAGAACCAAACAATGGAGAGGAAAATGCAGGGTGCGAAATGCATACACTCCATAAAACAGCTGTATTAATTAATATTCATTAACAAATGAAAAATAAACACTACAGTCAGCTACATTGACGAATTGTGGGATATTCTTTTCGAACAGAAAAGTCTTGGCACTTTATTGTTTTCCCTCATGTCTGAGCTGTCTCTGTGCACGTTTGTAAAAAAAAAATGCTTTCTTAAAGATATTGGTTTCAGCTGAACATAAGGTACTGAGTACAGTAAATTTTATTCAATTGCTAACCGCCCAAACTAAAACTATATTGTCAATTGTTTACGAACTCAGTTCCCCAGAACTTCGCCCAAGTTTTTCACCCTCTGAACTAGTCTACGATGTACTGGTATATCGCGGTATTTTTTTCAATACCGATACCAGTATTGAAATTTGAATACCATGTAGCCCTAGAATACGTAATGACGACTTGACTCACTTAGTATAAATGCATTCATCGAAATCTCCGTGGCATTCAGTTTAATTTTATTGTTATTTTTCAGCACGAAACATTATTTAAAATTATCACTGCATTAATTAACTGAGATAACATTAAGACTATCTAAAAAAAAAATACTAAGACCAGAAAAAATTGTGCAACTTCGTAAAGATCATCAATAATCTATCGGTGTGGCTTTTAATTCTCAACACGGTAATGTCTGTCGAACGTATTAATGCCGTTGGCAGTTGTTAAAGGTGCCCACGCTGTATATTTTGTTCTGTCCACAGTCACTTAACGTGGACAAATTTTGTTGTCTTTTTCACACACCAATTCACGCCCATCGTGAGCACGTGGAAAAGTGCCATTCCATGGCGACTGTACTAGAATGTGTATTCATCTTTCTAAGTGATAACAGCTGCTTCCCACATCTGTGAAGGGGGTTGTTGGTGGTGAAGAAAATAAACCTGTATGCTGGACGATTTGTGCTGTTTTCCACATCAGGGGATAATAGCAACTCCTTTCCACACTGTGGGGAGGGGGGAACTCTTACGTTGGGTGATTCATACCTTTGCTCAGAACAGGACTGTACAGGGATTACTAAAACCTTCCAGAAGTTTATGATGTTGAATGATATTTGCGAATATCGTGATATTTTTAAAAATATCAACGATATTTCAAAATCCAAATATCGCCCAGCTCTAGTGTGATTGGTAAATTTGGGGTTAAGAATAGGAAAAAATCATTCTGAAATGTCATTGGGAGAGGGTCCCATAAACGGCCCTGGTAGATACCCCAAAGAATCCTTGCAAGCCTTATTCATGGAACTAAACATTTCTAGACTCCATTAAAATTTGCCAATTTTTCAAGTCAAACTGAACATATCTTAACACAATTTCTTTAATCAGGTTAGCAAATTTCATTACTAAATATAAGAAAAATTCATTTGGAGAATTACTGGAAATTGACTTGTAAAACATTTTCACACAGTGATATCATCGTTGAAATGGAACTGTACCTTGGAACCAACAGGGCTGAATTCTCTTAATTATGTCACAAGAATTATAGAAGATTTTGTCCATATTTGCTGACCATTTTCAGAAGCTGTCACTGGGGTGCATAACTGAGACCTCAACATCAACACCCTTGGTTAATGTTACCCATCATACCTAACAATAAAGCAGTCACTAAGTGAGAAGGACTCACAGATTCTCAAGTAATATTTGCTGGTTTTCTAGTATCCTGATTATAACATATGGGGCTGAGTTAGGGCTGGGCGATATTTCGATATACCGGTAAATACCGGTATTGAAATCAGTACCGGTTAAATATCGTCTATTTTTTGGCAATACCTGTATATTGTCTGTAACGATATTGGTTTGGGTTCAAATGATAATAAAATTTCAAGATGTGTTTTTTCGTAAAATCGCACAGAAAGTTGCTTTGAAAATACAGGAAGTTTATCTTTCCTCATTTCGTGAACAAATGATAAACAGCAAGAGATGACGAGAGTAACATTCTATCTCATTTATCGTCACCGACATGCAAGCATTCATGGAGAAATTATGAAATAAAAATTTAATACTTGTTTGCTAAATTTGTTTGATTATTTTTAATTAGTGAATAATTAAAGTAGCATACATCACACAAATAGTTTGTTGTTACACGGAAAACACACCCGACTGTCACGCTGTAAAAACACGGTCACCTGCTGTTGGTCACATTTGTTTGAACTGTAATCAGCAAGCCATACTTATCACTTAATTCGTTGTCAGCAATCTGACACAAAAATGTTTCAAATCACACATATTCACAAATGTGCAACAATTTTTGTCAACTTTGACAGAGGTGTGATGCCATCACTTGGAGAAAACATTGTCGGCTGGTGATTGACTCCTGCAGATTATCATGAAAGTGAAGGGTGATCACGTCTTGGAGGCGTGCTTAATATCAACAGACCGACTGGCCTGACATGTGACAGATGACATTTGACATTGTCATCTGAGGAAGTTCACTGCTGGAAGATAGGAGAAGGGGAGGAGCTACTACTGGTTCTTTGTGAAACCAGGCCCTCGGAATTCCATCAACTGGACACCCGTTGTTTTGATAAAAAGTTTTGTTTGCCACTGTTTTCATGAAGCCACACATAGGCAATTAACAGAATGTGACAATTGACTGGCTTCTCAGTAAAGAGAGGCTGGCCATGTTTTTACAGGAATTAAATTGACAAAGACTAATTTACTTGTATCCCAGATTCAGATGAAAGCCATGATAATTTTATGGCTTATTTTCGTATTAAACAATAGGTTCAATAACTTTGTAGACATGGATTATTATGGTCTTCCATTCAAAGTTTCCCAGAGCAGTAAGTGATACTTCTATCTTTTGCTCCCAAAATATCTTTTTTATTCATGATATCCCTTGCATTTAATATGTGTTTCACACACTGCTGCACGATATACCGGTATATCGCGATATTTTTTCTGATATCGTTACCGGTATTCAGATTCCCATATCGCCCAGCCCTAGGCTGAGTGATCCTCAAGAATAGTCCCCAAAATATTTAAGATTTCTTGATTCCAAAGCATTCTTCCAACATTTAAGAAATTTATGCTCGACATCCAAATTTATGACTTGCATACTTTTGATGCCATTTAGTAGGCATTTACTGAGAAAACATTTATTCAGGGTTCCAGTTCAGATTTTAGATTCAGTTTCATTTCAGCTGATATTGAATACTTCAAGACTTCAGGGTATTAATATTGTGACTGAAAAATTGTACTACATTCAGGTACATAGTGGAAAAATTGGCACACACATCTTCTCATTATTCAAAATGTTGCATTCAGTTCTTATGTGACTGTCTTCTACGCTCAAAATCTATCGAAATGCAACACAGAATGGGTCAGGAATTATTTTGAATCAATGCAATATTGACAAATCGTCCCCTGGATTCCAATGTGTTCTCTGTGTCAGTAGGCACAGAGAACACATTGGAACTCAGGGGACGAAATGATAATAGATTTTAAAAGCAGCCCCAAACAGGTCTGGCATTCCAGAAATCAAGGGGTGCAAAAAATTGCCCTCCTCATTTTTTTCTAGGCGGGCGTGCAGCACTCCTGCACTCCTAAAGAATGCCAGGCCTGATAACCTGTAGACAGGTTACGTTATACAGCATTGTAGTAACCCATAGGAAAAAGAGTGTTGTAATGCTTTTCCGCCTCCTGTTTTTACAACACCAGTAATGCTGTGTTGCGTCTGAACAGGATTTCTGCCAAAATAAATATCAACAACTAACACACAATCTCGGCAAAGTGAGATCGCATGTTAGTTGTTGCTATTTATTTTGGCGGAATTAAAGTTTTAACCTCAATTCCTATTTTCTCACGAATAGTGCCAGTGACCACCGTTGAGCCAAATGTTATCGTAGCTTAAAATACTAATATAATCCTGCTGTCAAGACTTCTTAACTGGTTGAGTGCTAGAAGCCACTATCAGGGCTTTCAAAAAAATGAGGATACTAGAGCAAAAGCCAACACTTTCCTTGCTTATATTTCATATTTTGTCAAACACAAATAATATTTTGTTTATATATATTGGTTTTATTATAAGTTTTGAATAACAAATTCATACCACCAAAAATAATCTAACCCTCAACCGGTTAATCACTAATGTGAAAAATAGCTTGTTATTTGTACTTTCCGACGTTTGACGTCGCATTTTGAAAATTGAATTTCCAGTGACGTTTGAACGTCAGGATAATTAAAGTCTCAAAGGGTTAAAATGGAAACAGCATGCCATTCTATTCATATGAGGATGCAACACTCAAGCTTTGAGTCGAGATAGATCTGAACAATTGTCAAGTCTTTATGGTAAAGTATGTAAGATTAGTAATTTGATAAAGTTATGTTATATTACTTTGACATAACTTGTAGTTTGTTTGCATATTTTACTATTAACCCTTTACCCAACGAATCGCCCGCATCCGCCCGCGTAATGTGCAAATTCAGCAGTTGAAAAAATATTATTTTTCAAAAATTTTTAACAAAACCATATCATGTGACCCCTTGTTGGAACGAACTCGTCGAGCTCGTTCCAACGAGGGTCACATGATATGGTTTTGTTGAAATTTTCGGAAAAATTTAAAAAAATGATATTTAAAATAAAAAATATTGATATCGTCTGTGTTGGGTAAAGGGTTAACGTAACCCACACGTAACCTGAGTGATTGTTTATTTCCGGACCTGTGTACAGGACATTTTTAAATGTTACATGTAGATATCGTCATAATTAACTGGTTGAGTGCTGGAAGCCACTATCATGGCTTTCAAGAAACATGAGGGTACCATACTAAAGTCTTCATATTCTTTACACAAATTTCCTATTCAGTCATAAGCAAATACAATTGTGTTCATATAGATTTGCATTATTAAAAATTATTGGAGAGTGCCATAAGGCACTCTCCAATAATTTTTAGTAATGCAAATCTATATGAACAAATTCCAACTTCCAAAAATAATCTAGCACTCAACCAGTTAATAGAAGCACATTGTATTATCCCTCCCATTCTCAAACTGACATCAAGCAGAGAGACAAATATCTTTGTTCAAGTACCAGTCACAAGGTCTTTGCACCAAATTTCATGTCTTCAAGTGAAAGTGTTGTACATGACATCTGAGGTAGGTAGGGTACAATTCCGCAATCTACAATTGTATAAGCACATAGATTGTAACATTTGGTGCTTAATCCTTTACCCAACAAAACTTACTATTTTAAATATCATTTTTTTTTTTTAATGAATTTGCAAATTACGTGGGCCGATGCGGCTGTTTCGTTGGGACTTTACCTAACCTAACACAAAAGGCAGACAACACTTGCAAACAGAATTCTTGAATAACTAATCTTTTTCATTTTTTGTGTCAAAAACAATGTATCACCGCTCATTGGAATGATCTCTATGAGCTTGTTCCAATGAGTGGTCATAAGTTATGTTTTTGCGTCAAAAAATTGTGATTTTTGTGAATAGCACTGGCTGGTTTAGGTTGTTAAATGAGGTAAAGGGTAATAATAGATTGAAGAACTTGATTGATTAATTGTTGTTATCTGTTGGTAAAGAATTATCATTTTTAGCTTGGAACCAGAACCTGTTGAATATAAGACCTTCAGATGTTGTATGGGACAGGTTTTAGTTTGGAGCATCTACAAAATTATAAGTTGACCAATTTTTCTTTTGGCCATTTCAGTGTTTCGCCAGCTATATGTAATAAGAAAATATCCAATGGCTCAGATTTTCTACAAATAACCTGTCCAAAAAGAACTTTTGTACTAAAAGTGTTCAACAGCTGAAAAATTACTATTTTTCAAAAAATTTCAACAAAACCGTATCATGTGACTCCCTCTTTGAGCTTGTTCCAATGAGGTGTCACATGATATGGTTTTGTTGAAATTTTTTGAAAAATTTTATTAAATGATATTTAAAAAATAACTTTTGATATCATCTGCATTGGGTAAAGGGTTAACTTGATGGATCTCAGAAAGAAGAAATCAATAACAGGCTCAAGACAAATGGCTTGAAAATTTGATTCATAAGTTCCATGAAAAAATATCCTTTTTTTCATGAAATCTTCATGTATCCAACATCCTGGGCAATATTTTTTATTTAAGTGAGGTTTACAATGAAAATGAATCTTGGAAAACATAAATTGGATACTTAACTGTGAAAAAGAACCCTTAAATAATTGCCATCAACGCAAACTAATTTTTTTCACTTCACGTCGGATTTTCAAAGAATTGCCCTTATTCTTAATCGGGCCATGATCTGGTCACAACATCTTCACACATCAATGGAATGCGATTTCATAACTCGTCGCAACTCGACCAAAATTCTCTGTCTCTTTTGTTATCACAGTACTGCTTTGCAGAAATTGGTGTGATATATTTTTGATACAGTGCAAGCCTGTTAATTGAATAACTACTTTGCCAATAAAAAATTATTCAATTAACAGGAGAATTCAATTAACAGGGATGTCACTTTTCTGTATTCTAGAGATAAACTTTGCATTTATTCTATTATATCTTGTTTGACAGAGCTCCATGAGCTCTGTCAAACAAAATATACTAGATTAAATGCCTGTATTGGATGTACTGAGGCCAAATAGGTCTATAAACAAAGGAAAACTGGGGAGAGGCAGGGTAATTTCTCGACATGCTACAAGATTTTTTATTCATTTAACAGGAGTTTACTCTATAACCTATGTTAACAGGTCAAATTTGTACTGGAGGTATGGTAAATGGTTTTGTGTTGGGAAATTATATTCAATCAACAGGGTTATTCAGTTAAGAGATATCCAATTAAGTGGGCTCCACTGTAGAGCATTTTCTTGTATAAATAATGCATATGATCATCAATATTTGGTTCAAATTGGGTGTTTTTTCACAGTTTGATGCATACTTTATGCCCCCCCCCTCCCCCCCCCCCAACTTTCATGCAATATGTTTTTTTGTGAAAACAGTATACAGTACTGCAGCCTCATTCAATGTTGGATTGTGATCAAAGTGTACATGTAACAGTAGGTTGAAATTTCCGAAACAAAATACAATGGAGCCCACTTAGTTTGTTTTCATACACAAAACAATGTACCATGTCTTCAGTACAAATTTGACCTTTAATTGCACATAGGTTACAGAACAAACTCCTGTTAATTGAATAAAAAATTTTGTAATATGTCAAGAAATTACCCTGAAAGTCCTTTACCCTCCTTCAGCTCTGTCAAAGGAGACACAATAGAACAAATGCTCATTTTATTTCAACCTCGCAATCAAAAGACCAATCTCGATTAATTGAATACTCCTGTTAATTGAATAATTTTCTTTGATAAAATGACTATTCAGTTAACAGGGTTCCTCTGTACTCTCACTAGACGAATAATAATGATTTTTTTATTTATTTATTTGGGGTTTAATGACACTTTTGGCAGCCAGGGTCACCAGATATCGGACAGTTTTACGGGTGGGGGAAGCCAGAGTACCTGGAGAGAATCATCGAGCAATGACAAGCAACTGTCAGACTCCCCAGTGTACTAACTCCACATCAGCCGGGTTAGCATTGGTTGGAGACAAGTGCACTATTGATGTGCTGTCTGCCTTAAAACACAGTGTCAAAATGCTCCCACCTGGGCAATCAGGATTAAGTGCCTTGCCCAACAACAACACAGTTACCCCTGGCAGGGATCGAACTGTGGACCTTTCAGCTTGAAGTCCAATTCCATAACCACAGAGCCACTGCAAATATTAATGATTACACTATTACTACAGTTAAAACTGGAAGTCCTGTCATGAACTGTGCGCTTATCTAGGCTTAATTGCGTGTAGGAATTGCGCGCAATTGCCATATTGAATAGCATCCAAAGCACGGGAGGTTCTCCTGGTTACTCATAGCAAACACAGGCAATGTTTCTGCCAATGGACCTCCGGGTTACCCAGAGGTCCATTGGCTGAAACATTGCTTGTGCACAGGCCATATGTACAGAATTTGATAGCCTTACTATGGTCATAACGCGTAGATTACAGATCTTCTAGTTTTAACTGTAGTACTAATTTTGGGGGGAAATGTTGACCATCACTATATTATTTGGTAATGAAAAGAAAACTGAAAATGCCATCACTTTTATTTATTTCATTAGAAAGAGCAGACCATCACTATTATTCGAACATCAGTATTATTTGGAAGATGTGAGTAAAGTGGAGCTCAATTGTATATCTTTCAATTGAATAACCCTGTTAATTTATAAACGCCACACCATTTGCTTACCTTCAGTACAAAATTCACATGTTACTTGCAGATAGGTTATAGAGTAAACTCCTGTTAATTAAATAAAAATTATTGTAATTTGTCAAAGAATTACTCCAACATCCACTGAGTACTAAACAAATCTAGGGAGCATGGTGGCTCAGTGGTAGACTGTCAGACTTATATGCTAGAGGTCCCAAGTTCGACCCCCATCCGGGACGACCCGTATTGTGTCCTTGGGCAAGGCACTTTATCCCGGTTGCCTACATGGGGGAATGATGATGCCTTGTACTAAGGCGTACTGCATGTTGATGGTGCACAGAGTTGGAATGTTGAGGAGCTAACAGTTGCTCGTCGATGCTCGGTGGTTCTCTCTGGGTACTCCGGCTTCCTCCACCCATAAAACTGTCACGGTCACGATTAGCCATTGTGCATATGTATGTGACCTTAAACATCAATAAATAATAATAAATAGTAAACATTTTTTTAGATATTTTTGGCCTCAGTTCATCCAACATAGGCATTTACACTAAATAGGAAAATGGCACCTTTCCTCTTAATTAAATACTCTTGTTAATCAAATATTTTTCTCTGGTAAAGTAGCCATTCAGTTAACCTTAGTGTTGAAACGATTAGTCGACTAGTTGAAGTCGATTCGATTTTCGGAAAATTCGACTCTGAAATCCTCCAGTCGACTAGTTGGGAAACTCAAAGATGAAGTCGTAAAATGCCAATAGTGGGGGTTAATGATTACAAACATCAGACGTTTCTGCTACGTGGTGAACCTATTTTAAATTGTATTGAGAAGTGGATATCAATGCAATCATTGTCATTTGTTGATGCCGATAATGTTACAACTTAGATTTCAGCAGCAGCATAACAAGCACTGATTTCACCTAACCTAATCACTGGCACGCATTGAGGAAAAATACTTTGATGTACAACTTCAAAGATGCCGTTAATTCATGGAAGCGTTCTGTCCCTCAACCAAGTCACCCACACTTTTTAATTGATATAAAAATTAAAAAAATGCCTCAAACACTCATATCGCTGGCCGGTTTTGGCTGTTACATCAGGTAAAGGGTTAGGGTATGCTAAGTCCTTTCTCCTCTCATCCATCCGTAGTTCTCTGCACTCCACACAAGAGTCAGTTGAAGCTCCGTAACTCTGCAGTTTCTGCAGAGTTCCCATGCTTAAACTGACCCTTGTACATGTATATAAGTGAATCTTCTTTGAGCCAATTGCCCTGTCTTCCTCAAAGGTAAATCAATGCCATAGCTCCATATTCTATGATATTACTGTACTGGTTTGGGTGCGAGCTGACAAAGACCGGATATGAAGGTGAGGAAACTGTCTGTCACAAAATTTGACCCCAGAGTTTTTAAATAATTGCACCAGGCGAATGGCGGCACACTTCAAACATTTTACAAATTCGCGAAACTTCTGTTTTAACATCATTGGGTACTTTTTCCACTGTACGGACAGAGGACTAGGAGGCACGCACTTCCCAGGTATCCTAATTTTTTTACTGAATGGTTAAAGCTATAATATGCACGACGTTTTAAAAAACTCAAAATTCGAAAAAGAGAACAGCTATGTTAATGACTTTGACAAGGAAACTTCATCAAACACCTGTCAAACGAGTCATTAAACGAAAGGATTATCAACTTACATGTAACAGTCTCTTATCACCTAATTTACTGAGACAATTATGTTTTCAACAGAAAAGCCAACTAGTAGATTTTGAATTGATTACTCCCATCGACTAGTCGACTTTGAAAAATAGGTAATCGTTTCAACACTAGTTAACCTTTTACCTAACATGAAAGGCAGACGACACTTGCAAATAAAATTTGTGGATAACTAATTTTTAAAAAAAGATTTGCATCAAAAACATAGCTTATGAAACCCTTATTGGAACAAGCTTAACAAGCTTGTTCCAATGAGGAACCATAAGCTATGTTTTTGAGACAAAAAAATGAAAAAAATAGTGAAAATTGAATGATGATTTTGTGAATGGTGCTGGCCAGTTTTGGCTGTTACATTGGGTAAAGGGTTAGCAGGGTTCCACTGTATTGTGAAGTCCAAAAAACAAAATAGCATAAGAAATTCAATGTTCAAACATTTCTTTTTCAGAAGGTAGGGATCTACAGTGTTGTGGGTGGAAAGAAGACACAGTTTTGACCAGGTTGTGATCTGGTCAAAATTCATTGTCTCCTGTAGTAATCACAATGGTTTACAGTCTACATATCTCATCTGGAGGTCTAAATCTGATATTTTCTGTGTATTGGTGACAAGATGCAGAACAAAGCTGTTGATCAGGTCATCACTTCTGTGTACAGTATAGTCACCATGCACTGGACATAATCCATGCATGGGCAATGATGTCCACTCATGTGTTTAATAGGTAATAAAAATCATCATTTGCAAAATTTTAATTAATGAAGCACCAAGTTATACCCGGTGCTTCATTAATTAAAATATTTGATGATAATTTCTATAATTAGTATTTGCAATCTAATATTATTGCATCCGTGGAAACACTGCCCAACTGGAAAGTGACCAGTCTACAGGGTTCGTGCTGTAACTCTTGGCTGAGAATGTGGTCTTCTACAGACTACATGTACATGTATGTTTTTTATTCCAGGTTGATAAACTTGTGAAGGAAGCTACTAAAGCTGCCGATAACAAGAAACTGAAAGACAAGGAGAATGTACTGAAAACCCACTTTAAAAAGTATTAGCATTTATTTCATTACATATGTAATTACTAGTGAGATTGGTAGACCTCATTGCAGGCTTTGAAACAAGTTTGTCAGACGAGATCCATTTCTATTTTTAGCTGTAAGATTTGAGTTCAGTATAATGCTCCCTCCCTCCTAGGGCTGCACGATATTCAAAACTGAATACCGGTATCAGTATTAAAAGAATACTGTGGTATACCGGTATATTGAAAACTGTTCAGATATATGAACACAAGTACCACAATCGGGACTTGAGGCATCACAGTCGGAACCAATTAGCATGCCTTGATGATGCGGTTTGAAAAATCTTTACCCAATGCAGACGATATCAAAATTTATTATTTTCAAAATTAGTTTTTCAGATTTTCCCCAGATTTCAACAAAACTATATCATGTGACCCCTCATTGGAACGAGCTCGATGAGCTCGTTCCAATGAGGGGTCACGTGATATAGTTTTGTTGAAATTTTTGAAAATTATTTTTTCAACTGCTAAATTTGTATATTACGAGGGCACAAGCAGACGATTCCTTGGATAAAGGGATAATATTCATTCGGGGCTACAATTAAAAAACTCAAGACATCTCGAAAATCAAAATTGTGGGTAAATAAATAATGACGATAAACCAATATTTTTGTAATTACACCGGTATTCAAGCGATATTGGTTTGAATACTGGTATATACCAATTTATCGATATACCGTGCAGCCCTACTCCCTCCCATCATGGTGAATCTTGTAGAACCATTTCGAAAGTAGAACGAAATTAGTGTACCAATTGTATTTGCCACATGCTTCATTACAAGAAGAAATTTCTTGCAATGAAACCTGTGGCAAATGCAATTCACGAGATATCTTCAGTAACTCCTGACAACTGCTGCTTTGTAATACATTTCATGTTGGTGTAGTTTGTTTTCCAAACATACATACAGTATAGCCTATAATAAAGTGGAAACCCACATGTGCTGTTCACGTCTTATTTGCATGATATTTTCACCACATTTTGACTTGAATATCAGTATATTCTTATAGCAATAACACATCAAGTGAGTCGTTATTTCACCCACCGAACATGTCAGTTGGTCATAATACGCCCACCAAACTTGTTAATGTGACACTCCTCTGAAAACGTATTAACATCCAATATGTTGTGGATGCCTGTGATATGATAGTTATACAACTTAAATGTACTAGCCAGTGTTGAAAGCTGAAATGTGAGGAAATGTGCATCACAGTGATTTTCATTACTTAGTTTATGAACGATAATTGTGAAAACATTATGTCATCTTGCGATATATTCTGTAATATTTTGCCAAACTTTTTTGCTAATGCTCTTCATGTAGGAATATCAACATAATAAAGCACAGATATGGCATTATTAACAAAGGAATGTCGGCAAACAGTACATTTTGTTATAGACTGTACTGTACATATATACATACATAAAATGCACCCGCATTAGATATAGATTTGCCTAATAAATATTCGGCAGACATTTATTTGGGCCCTGCAAAGCTTCGAGATACAATTTGATTTCAATCTTAAGTTGATCTTCTGTTTGATTTGAAATTGGCTGTCTGATTCCTTTCCTCTGGAATCCTTTTCATAGGAAAATAGCTTGGTATCAGTCAGTGTCATCATCTCACAAAACATATTTTCAGATTGGAAATCGTACATAAATAAGGTAATTGATGTTGAAGTAAATGACTAAGTGTAACCTCAGCTACAGTAACATAAATAACATCTGCACCCGTGCCACCAGCCATGCTAATTTCAATATCACTAGTCTCTACCACTGTTAAATGCAAATTTAAAGTTTCCAAGCCATATCGACAATGAACTATAATCACAGGGTAATATTCCAACTCCATCATCAAGGCAGAAGGCATGCCTTGATCATGTAGATGGATTATTTTATCAGCCGGGACTAAAGCCACTACAGTTGGAACAAATCAGGTTTACAGCACTCCAACCAGTCATCTTCATTACGTCTCTGATTTGATTTGAGGTTCAAGTCAGTTTCAAATAATAAAAATGATTTGATTTGAGATTCAACTCGAATCGAAAATGTGTGATTTGCAGGGCCCTGACATTTATTTTCTGATAAATGTTGTGAATTGTTTTTAAAATGTTCATGTATGGCCCATATTTTCTGAATATCAAGATTAATGTTGTCTTTAGTATGTTTTGGTTAACAGTTTTTCAACACTTTGCAAGTCATAAGATATTCATATGATGTCATCCACATTTGATATGCTTCCTCATTATGTTCCCCTATTTCAAACATATACCCTACATTTCAAAATCAATGTTATTTTCATTTGTGGAACTTGTAAGTTTCAGGTTAACTCTTTTATCAACGTAAAAGGCATATATGGCAAACACTATTCATAGCAAAATACCTTTAAATTATTATTCATGTAAAAAAAAATATTATCTTCAAAACATAGCTTATAGTATGGCTATCGTGGACAGGTCACTTTTCACGGGTGGGCAATATTTCCATGGCCGCAATAATATTAGATTCCAAACAATAATTATAGGAATAATCATCAAAAATTTAATTTATGAAGCACCGGGTACAACCCGGTGCTTCATTAATTAAAATTGTGCTTGCTGATGAAGATTTTTATTATATGGTAAATGCATGCAATGACGGACACCACAGCCCACACGTGAATTACAACGAGTCCACGATGACTGTATTTCCCCCTTATTGGAACGTGCTTGTCAAGCTTGTACATCTGAGGGGTCATTGAGTTTGTTTGGTTTCCGGATGATAACTTGATAATGGTTCAAACTTCATAGATAGGTAGGTTGGCATCAATGAGAGAAAGAACCCTATGTATTTTGGACTCGCTAGGTGAAAGGTCAAGGTCACAGTGACCTTCAACATAGTAAATCCATAAACAATTGGTTTCCGGATGATAACTTGATAATGGTTTTACCCACGTTCATGAAACTTCATAGGTAGGTTGGCATCAGTGAGAGGAAGAACCCTATTTATTTTGGACACGCTAGGTCAAAGGTCAAGGTCACATTGACCTTGAACATAGTAAATTGTAAACAATTGTTTCCGGATGGTGACTTGACTGTGGTTCAACCCAAATTCATGAAACTTTATAAGAAGGTTGTCCTTCTTGAGAGGAAGAACCCTATTTAATTTGGACTCACTAGGTCAAAGGTCAAGGTCACAGTGACCCTGAATATGGTAAATCCTAACAATTGATTTCCGGATGATAACTTGATAATGGTTTGACCCACGTTCATGAACCTTCATAGGTAGGTTGTCATCAGTGAGAGGAAGAACCCTATTTATTTTGGATTTGCTAGGTGAAAGGTCATGGTCACAGTGACCTTCAATATAGTAAATTGTAAACAATTGGTTTCTGGATGGTAACTTGATAATGGTTTGACCCACGTTCATGAAACTTCATAGGTAGGTTGACCTAGGTGAGTGGAAGACCCTTATTAATTTTGGGCTCGCTAGGTCAAAGGTCAAGGTCACAGTGACCTTGAACATGATAAATCGTAAACAGTTGGTTTCCAGATGATAATTTGACAATGGTTCCACCCACATTCATGAAACTTCATAGGTAGGTTGGCATTGGTGCAAGAAAGAGCCCTATTTATTTTGGAATCTCTAGGTCAAAGGTCAAGGTCACAGTGACCCTCCATATAGTAAATTGTAAACAATTGGTGTCCGGACAATAAGTTGATAATGATTAAACCCACTTTTGTGCTGTTACAACTCGACTTTGGATCGGTGATCCTATTGACATTTTTTATTCATTGCTTTTGAAATTCAAGGACTGAATACAAATTTTGTTTAACTTTTTGTCTGACTTTTTGTCCATCTTTTTATCTTCAAAATCATTCCTTCTTTTGATCCATGTTTTCTGTGACATTTCCTGTCATCTGTCATCTCTCATGTAAACATGCATGTTTTTCAGAGAAGACCAACTGTTTGTTTTCAGCATATACCAAGTCAATCATACCAAAAAAAGGGTTTCCACCTGTCCAGTTTCCTGCTTACTTGAGCATAAAAAATTACCCTTTTTATATTATTAAACCTGGTTGAAAACTATGTAATGGTTAAACATCAGAACTGTCTCTGGATAGTTCTAACAGTTCCTTGGGAACAAATCATTTAAATAAATATGGTTTATATATGAATAAGCAGGGCCAGGGAGTGGGTTGGGGGCATTGGAGTAGTTACTCTGAGGTCCAGAACTTTGGAGGGCTGGGGTTGGCCCAGGATTCTTGGGTCAGGCCTGGGTCCCCCAAAGTGTTTAACTCCTGTGCCAAGCCTGCTTCCCCTCCCTCCCGATCCCTGAGTGAGAATCAGCAAGATAAGTTGCCTGTTGTCTTGGAATACTAGTTGCCACTCATGTAAAGAATGAATGGGAGTGCCCGGGGAGATGCTCAATCTGTTAACCCTTTACTTAACATGAAAGGCAGATGACACTAGTAAACAAAATTATTGAATATCTATTCTTTTCTATTTTTGTGTCAGATAACGTAGCTAATGACCCCTTATTGGAACAAAACATAGCTTATGACCCCTTATTTCAACGAGCCCAACAAGCTCGTTCCAATGAGGATTCATATTCTATGTTTTTAGGCAAAAAATGGAAAAATATTGAAAATTGAATAACAGTTTTTGTGAATAGTGCTGACTGGTTTTGGATGTTACTTTGGGTAAAGGGTTAATGGACTGTTATCTATATACATATGCACCAGACCCGGTGTTATCACTTTTTCACTTCAAGAACTCCGGCATCTGCATCAGTATCCCAACACTTTCGAAAAGGGACCAGTCACAGAATTAACCCTGGGGCCCGAATTTCCTCTCCCCAGCTCTGTGAATAAGTATATAAAATATGGTTTAGCAAACTTGTACAAATAGACACTAAAAGCTGCCAGCAAAACCTAAACTCTTGTCACCATGGGGACCTTGGGAACATAAGGGAAGTCGAGCAGTGCTTGATTACCTTGACAAAAAGTTTTATTTCGCTGGTATAATAGGTCTCATTAACCAATACCTGGGGAGTGTGGTGGCTCAGTGGTTACGACTTTGGACTTCAAACTGAAAGGTCCATTGTTCATTCCCTTCCAAGGGTAACTGTGTTATGTCCTTGGGCAAGGTGCTTAATCTTGATTGGCCATGTGGGGGTGCAGTGGCACTGTTTACTAAGGCTTACTGCACATTGATAGTAAACTTGTCTTCAACCAATGCTAACCCTACTTTTTGTGTGGAGTTAGTACATTGGGGAGTCTGACAAGTGCTTGCCCCTGCTTGGTTCTCTCCATGTAATTCAGCTTCCTCCACCTGTAAAACTGTCAGACACAAGCTGGCCCTAGTGTTGAAAGTGTCGTTAAACCCCAATAAAGAAAGAAATAAAGATAAAGAACCAATACCTGGGATGAGAGTTCTTTGAAGTGGATAAGCATTTGAAGTGGCATAATTATAAATGACTGGCTAAAATTGACTTGATAGTTATGTTGTGGTCATGATACAGCCATAGATGCTGAACATTCTCTTAAAAACTAAAAAATAAACAAGTAAATGTATTCTGATGGATGCCATTGGTCTGACATGGAGTCATGTATTGTGAAAACGTAAAACCTAAGAATTTTCTTCTTAAGATCTTAAGAATTTCTTTGGAATACATTTATAAGAACTGCTAACTGGGATGTACATTCATCAAACAATCAACTTAATTTTCACCCAAAAACTTGGAAAAAACATTTGTGTCAGCCATCCTATTCTGATTGCGTATCAGACAGATTCAACTTCCAGTGAACACCTCACTATCACATATACTGTTCAAAAAAAGAAACGCAAAACGGGTATACTTGTAGTCACGATAACATGGCAAATTTTGGAGAATATAGTGATGAAATGTGGCTGTAGATATGGTTAATGACATATCATGGTGGTCTAAACATTATGTAACATTTTGGACAATGGGGCATAATTTTGGCCACCGTGACCCCAAAAATATTGGAAATTAACAAAACGAAGTTTCCATTAAGTGAATATCTGATCATGAAGTTGCACGCTCCGAGCATGCGAGCTGAGCATGTAGGGGTATAAATGAACATGTAAATCAGTCGGAATTCGCACTGCATTAAAGGGATCTTGCTCATGCAGTATGCTGCATTTGACCGAAGCTCAGAGAAATAATGCAACTGGACACTTGGAAACAGGCGAATCAGCTTTGAATGTAGTGAGAGTGTTCAATGTCTCACAGAGCACTATCACATGCCTGTGGAACCGCTACCAAATCCAGGGTACAACGCAGGACCTTCCAAGATCCGGGAGACCACGTGTGAGCACCCCAGCTCTGGATTGATACATCTGTTTACGTCACTTGTGAGAGAGAACAACCACAGCGACCTCTACAGCGTCAATGCTACCAAGTCGGCGGAAGATTTCAGATCAGATCATTTGCAACCATGTACACGAGGCAGGTCTGCGTGCTAGATGGCCAGTTCGTGGCATCATTTTGATGGCACAGCAACAATCGACAGTGACTTCAATGGTGTCAGATGCACAGGGCATAGCCTCATCAGAGATGGAGAATGGTATGGTTCAGTAACGAGTCACATTTTCTTCTTCATCGTTTGATGGACGATGCTACGTGTACAGACGTTGCGGAGAACGTTTTGCGCGTAGCTGCTTTCAGGAGGTGGACAGATTTTTGGGTGGTAGAGTTATGATGTGGGCAGCCATCTTACACACTGGTAGAACAAACCTCATCCATGTTGAGGGTAACTTGACGGCGCAGAGGTACAGATATGAAATTTTGCAGCCACACATGCTCCCCATTATACAGAATGCCAACGCCATTTTCCAGCATGACAATGCCCGACTGCACACATCAAGGCTCACGGCAGCTTATCTACAGGATCACAACATCGAAGTCCTGCTCTGGTTCTCCAAATTGCCAGATTTGAATCTGATCGAACATCTATGAGATCAACTGAATTGACATGCGCGACGTCAACCACAACCTCAGACGTTATGGCAGTTGGTGCAAGCATTGCAGGATGAGTGGGCCACCATACCTCAAGCTTCTATCCGGAATCTGATTGCTTCAATGAACTGAAGGTGCCAAACAGTTTTGGACTCAGATGGCGGTCACACTAGATATTGAGTTTGGATGACGCCGACTCGTGACGTTAACGTCTGAAACGTCTCTATTTGTGCTTCATTCATCCATTAAAACTTTGGTTATGAATTGATTTCGTTCTCTATCTCATTATCCCATAATGCGGGGACATCCCTCATCACAGAAAACTTGTTTTGTGTTTCCTTTTTTGAACAGTATACATGTATATGCATTGTTAAGCATTAAAATATGAAATTCAAAATTTTGACCAATTCCAACCCAATTTAAACTGAAAAATGGGAGAAACAGACTTTATGTAAATTGGGTTGTTAGATAAATGTATTATCATGACCAAATGCATGTCTTGTAATTTGTATCAGATTCTTGGTCGTGTTTACAATCGGATCGTAACTCGCCCTGACAAATTACAGGACATGCACATGGTCATGGCAGTGTGTTTATATAAAAACTAACCTCATAGCACACTGATGCTGAAATTTCAAGCTGCAAATTTTTCCTGTAATGCAGCTGGAAATATAACCAATTTTTATCTTGTTTGAAAGAGCTTAGTGGGCTCTGTTAAATAAGATTGAATTGATTAACTTCCCACATGTAGTTGCATTATGGGAAAAAAATGCTACTTCGAATTTAAGTATTTGGACTTCAGGCTGCAGGTTAAAAAATATGTAGGTGAAAGGCGGGCCTGAAAAGTCTTTGACCTTTTTTGAAATAAAACCCTTCAAGAAATTACTGGATTTTTGTTCTCTCTTAGAGGTATACTGACTTCCTTGAAAAGTTTCAATGAAGTGTGTGTAATGAGATCAATTATAAAGATTACCAAAAATCTAGATGTGTATGTTGTCAATTATAATTTCAGTCTTTATGAATTGAAGAAGGAAGTGTTAGTTCTGCAAGAGAAATCACAAGATTTAGCAGAGGTAATTATAATAACCTTGGTGAAAAATGCAGTTTTGACAAGTCTTGCAGAGGATAATAACAGAAGATCATGAATTTGTGAGACTTAAAAATTTTAACTAACCACTTAAACTCGGAGAACCGAAAAGTATGTTTTGAACTTTCTGTTGCTCCATAAACTTATAACATTCTGCTGCTCAGTAAACCTGTAAGTGGTTGTTACCAACTCTGGTATTCTCTTTAGATGAAAAGCCAGATATAACTTCTATTTCAGCACATAGTTTGACAAGAGGTAAAATGCAGTGGTGGTGCTAGGATTTCCCTGACATGGGGGCTTGTGGTCCCCAACAGATGGTGGGTGGGAAGGGGGCATGGTGGTGGAGGGTGGGGGTATAGTATTTCCTGACAAACTCAAAATAAAGGATGCAGGTTTTTTTTTTTGTGTGGGGAGGGGGGGGGGGGGGCTAGATCCCTCATTGAGGGGTCAAATGATATGGTTTTGTTCAAATTGTTTTTATTTTATCTGCTCAATTTGTAAATTACGCAGGTGGATGCAGTGTATTTGTCAGGTAAAGGGTTAACTGGTAGAGTGCTGGAAGCCCTATTTTGGGCTTTACTAAAAGTGACAGGCAATAACTATCTGCAGCTACATTCTGCCTGAGGAAGCCTTTATTGTTCCTGATATGGATCAGATTTTTTATACAATACCTTTCTCTCTGACATTTAATTGGATAGTGCCTATAAGGCACTATCCAATTAAATGTAATAGAGCAGTATATGATGAGCTTTGATTTGTTGTCAGAAAAAACTCAGCACTTTACCAGTTAATGGACAAACTTGAGACATAAACTTTAGGGTTTCTCATGTCAGCATTGGGACTAACAACAATAAACATATCAGAATTACCTTATTTCTGATGCTTAAAATGTCTACAAAAACGGTCACCAGAAGTTGGGTTTCCTGAAACAAGTTATGGTAAGTTGGTTACCCCCTTTTTTTTTTGGGGGGGGGTGGGGGGGGGGGGGACACCTTCATTTCTCATTTGTACAGGTCTGATTTACAGGTTGGAATCCCATGTTTTCTTTGAAACAAAAGAAGTTTTATGAATGACCAAGCTTTTCGAAATTCAGAAAGAACATTCTTTTGGATGTCTACAGTGGTCAGATATGAGACCCTTTCCCAATAGCCCGTGGGCAAGATTTTTCCAGTTCAAACTAAAAATGTTCCAATTTCAGTCCCTATTCAAACAAAAAAAAAAATTTAACAATTGGTGTCCTGAACTGAGTGGTTATAAGCCCTCAGAAAGCCAATATTCACCTTCTTCTTGAACCCTTAAAGAGCAAATTCTGATTTGATCACTTTTTACTGCAACATAATAAGTGCTCCAGAAGGTAGGTTGTAGATACACTTGCAAGTTACATTCTAAGAACCTCAGTTGTTTCTTGGCAAGTCTTATATAGACACAACTGGGAGCGCGGTGGCTCAGTGGTAGACTGTTGGACTTCTATGCTAGAGGTCCCGAGTTTGATTCCCGTCCGGGACGACCCGCGTTGTGTCCTTGGGCAAGGCACTTTATCCGGTTGCCTACATGGGGGCACGATGACGCTGTGTACTAAGGCGTACTGCACGTCCATGGTGCATATGTCTTCAACTGCTGTAACCCTGCTTGAGCGGAGCTTGAACAGAGTTAGAATGTTGTGGAGCTGACAGTTGCTCATCGATGCGCGGTGGTTCTCTCCGGGTACTCCGGCTTCCTCTGCCCGTAAAACTGTCACGGTCACGATTAGCCATTGTGCTTAAGTATGTGACCTTAAATACCAATAAATAAATAAATATAGACACAACTAAAGCCTGTGAGCGTTCTCAGTTTAATTTGAAGGTAATATTTCTTAATCTTTGTGTGTTTTTCTCCTCTAAAACAAATTTCCAATTAAAGCATTCATGGTGCAAATTTCCTAAATGTATGGGCCCAAAACCCTTTCTCAAAGAGAGCAGAAGAATCCCTGTACCAGATAAACGATAGGGTTTGTGAGAAAGAGACAATCTTGAATGAGCTGCAATTCTGTGCAAAACATTTTAATATGTTTTAAATCAATGCTATACACCTAGATCCATTCAAGTCTCTCCAACTCTGTTCCTTCATCCATCACAAGTGTAACTGAGACTTTATTGCTTGGTAACGAACATTCACCGTTGCGAAGGCACACTAGGGCAGAGAGGTTTTTATCTTCATCAATGTACCTCCACCCTCAAAGTCTTAAAACTACTCAAAACACAGTATTTTCACCGAAGAGGATGAATATCCTGATGGTTATGATCTTTGAGAGAACTTATAGTTGATGTACTATCACTTAGAGTTTACATCTTATGGTGTTTTTATCATGGGCCGCCTGTCTTACATCTTACTTCAGAATATTCTATCTACACTCCAGCCTTTGTGTTCAATAGAAGATGATCAATGTCTTTTGACATTTATTATTCATTAGAAATATTTCCCAGACCCCTCGGAACAGAGGACTGTTATTTGATATGAAGCATCATCGGGTCCAGTAGAATTGAGTGGTAAAAAAAATGCCATCGGTAATGTCAGGGTGTTCTGTAGGGAGTATCGATAAAATGTTGAGTCAGCATATTTGCAAAAATTTTTTTTTTAAATTTTCACCTGAATCTGTAGGGGAGTTAGATACACATGTTTGTTAAAATGAAACCCCTTGGCTCATATTTGGACTCGATACAGGAGCCCACATTTTTAACCTGGGGCATTATGGGGAATAATCTTTAAAAATCTTCAGAACCACCAGTCAGAATCTTTTAATGTTAGGCATACATCATTGTTATGAGGGTCAGATTCAAGATTGTTCAAACCAAGTCCCTAGGTTAATATTTGGGCTTCCTATGGAAGCCCAAATTTTAACTTAGTGCAACATGGGGGATAATTTTTAAAAATCTTCTTCAGATCCACCAGTCAGAATGCTTTCATATTTGGCATACAACATCTCTGGGGTTGTCAGATTCAAGTTTGTTCAAATCGGATCCCTAGGTTAATATTTGGTCTCCCAATGATAGCCCAAATTTTAACTTCAAAATTTTTCTTCTTCAGATCCACCAGTCAGATTGCTTTTATATTTGGTAATAAACATCTCTGGTGGGGCGAGATTCAAGTTTGTTCAAATCGAGTGCCTAGGTTAATATTTGGGCTCCCTGTGGAAGCCTGAATTGGCCATGTAGCTGAAGAATTAGAAATTTGTTATTAAGTACCTTCTAGAAGTATGTAACTAATATTAATCCACATATGTATATCAAAGGGCTCCATAGGGGAGCTCCACTTTTTATGCCCTGTGCTGGCTGCCCGAGCCCAAAACCCAAAAACCTTTAGCACAGTCTACAGGTCGTATTCTATGAAGGGATTTCATTGTAATTTGGTAGGATGTCTCTGTATAATATCTAGATGAGAACATCTCCTTTTGGTCATGATCTGTCAACCATGATGGCTGCCCAAGCCGAAACCCAAAAACTTTTAGCACAGTCTGCAAGTCATATTTAATATGGAGGGATTTCATTGTAACTTGGTAGGATGACTCCAAATAATGTCTAGATGAGAACGTCCTCGTTTGGTCGCACTCATTCAGTCGTGATGTAACTTGGTAGGTTGACTGTATATAATGTTTAGATGATAACATCCCCTTTTGGTTGTGATTGGTCAGCTGTGATGGCTACAGGGGCCCAAAGCCCGAAAATCTTTAGCACAGTCTACAGGTAATATTTATGAAGGGATTTCATTGTAACTTGGTAGGATGACTCCAGATAATGCCCAGATGAGAACGTCCCCTTTTGATCGCGATCATTCAGCCATGACGGCTGCCCGAGCCCAAAACCCGAAAACCTTTAGCACAGTCTATAGGTCGTATTTATGAAGGGATTTTATTGTAACTTGGTAGGATGACTTCATATAATGCCTAGATGATGACATCCCCTTTTGGTTGTGATTGGTCAGCTGTGATGGCTACAGGGGCCCAAAGCCCGAAAATCTTTAGCACAGTCTACAGGTCATATTTATGAAGGGATTTCATTGTAACTTGGTAGGATGACTCCAGATAATGCCCAGATGAGAATGTCCCCTTTTGATTGCGATCATTCATCCATGACGGCTGCCCAAGCCCAAAACCCGAAAACCTTTAGCACAGTCTATAGGTCGTATTTATGAAGGGATTTTATTGTAACTTGATAGGATGCTCAGAATAATGTCTAGATGAGGACGTTCCCTTTTGGTTGCTGTCGGTCAACTGTGATGGCTACACAGGCCCGAGGCCCGAAAACCTTTAGCACAGTCTACAGGCCGTATTTATGAAGGGATTTCATTGTAACTTGATAGGATGACTCGTTTTGGAATAATTTCACTGTAACTTGGTAACTTTTGTTGACATACATTGACTGTGAGAGCTTCATTAACCCACCCCTCAATTCTTTAGTACAGTCTTCACCTCATATTGTTTTTATTGAACATAACATTCAGGGAACAGAAATTAACATATTCCGAATTATCACAATTCTTGTCTTATTTCATAATCCTTTCATAAACATTGATCTTGGCTGATCCATGCATTGATTTTATCTCAGTAAAGACTGGCAATTGATGTTTTTGAAGGGAGACGGCTGCATAATGGGATTTGAAAGTTTGCAATATAATAATATTGCATCTTGGGATTTGTTGTGAACACAAAAAACACATGGGAAAACACGTGTTGATTATAACAACTGCATATTGGGAATGCAGCGTCAACTTGACACTTGACAGTTTATACATGACAGACCTGCAGTACTGCGCAAATCCTTAAAGTAAGTTCAAATAGTATACAAACAGTTTGCAATATGTTTAAAAAACTTTCAGTAGTTTCCTGCCATTCATTTAACAGGATATGTTCTATTTTAATTTAACCATTTTATTGTTGACAAAAAACGGAACTGCCAATGGATAGCATTATCTCTGAGCATGTGACACTTTCACAGAACATGCCAGAAGTTGGCTAATTAACATAATTTACCCGTCATTTTTCCCACGTGAACTTTGAGGTTTCAAAACTCAATAAATTTTATGTTTACCTCCAATCTAATTTACTACGTGCCGTACGCAGCTGATTTGGGGTCAAAGATAATTTATATTACTTTTACACCATATATTGTCATGTAACTTGCAATACCTATTTGGTCAAATATGAGTAAGCCTGAGGCTGTGTCTGGTTCATTTACTTAACGATTCTTGAATCGCATGTGTGGATTCTTACGTAAGACTTTTTAATTTTTCTTATTCCTTCTGATGGTAGTTTTGTAGAATATTGTTTAAGATATAAGAAATTTGCTACCACTATTTGGGGGGGGGGGGGGGGGGGGGATGATTTGTTGTCAATCCACCCGAAGTAAGCATAAACGGCACAGCATTTACCTTTGCCCGACATTTTAGCCTTTGGTGTGCGGAACACATGTAATTGAGTGGTCATAAACTTACCACTTCTGGGAAATTTGTTGAAACCGAATGTCTCGTTTTTTTGTTAAGGCGGTGGTTCGGTTTCAGTTTTAAAAAAAAATGAACCGTACTGAAAAACCGATAAACCGCCCAGCCCTAGTGTCACTATGAGTTCAGGGTATTTTTTGTTTTTAAAAATTTGATTAGCAGTTTTTATCACTGTCCTGGAAAATTGATTAGTAGTGGGGACAAACTGATTAGCAGTTATAAAGAGACTAATAATTTTCAGAGAAACACACTTTTTCAGTCTAATAGTTTTTTTTTTCATCAACAAGAACAGAAATGTGATGAATTTGAACAAAAATCAAACATTTTGAATCAAATAAGAGTTCAACCTGAACTTTAGGTAGTTCAGGCTTAGGTGGTCAGTGTCACTGTCCTGAAGGGGGATGGGAAGATGTGAATGGGACATGCAGCTGCAAATCTTTAAATGTATCAGTCTGATATTATTTAAAGCTTTCAGGCGTCCCTATGGGTGGTACTCGCTGTGACATGGGTCCCTTTTCGAGCACTGGGAAAAGACAACTTTATACCCATTTCAACCTCAGCCCCTTCCCCCAACTTCCATCATGTACTGCACTGCCTGGTTACTCGTGTATGAGGTCATACTCTAGCATATGCCCATCCCTAACTTTACAGATGTGAATTACCAAGTGGCCCCTCTGAATCTAAACACACCCTTCTGCTTTTCAGTTTTAGAATAAAGACCATTTTAGTCAAATGCACAGGTAATTACAATGAAAATAGGTAAGTAGTCATCTGATGATCGCGACAACTGACCTCACCAAATTCGTAAAAAGCTAGAGTTCCCTGGTCTCATGGGTTGGTAATGAAATATAAATAAATCAGTGATTGGGACATGCTCTTGCAGTTCATGATTCGACTTCCATTTTGCAATTTTCAAATCGACCTACCGAAATGAAAAAAGTCATGGAAGATGATTATGAAGAATGATTGGTGCACATCAAGGGAGCCAATTATAGGCACTGGCATCGTAGAAACCAGTGGAGTTTTGTCAACTGATTTGAAAACACTCGTAAAATAGTGGTTAAATTTATCATTTTACATGACCAATGTATGTTTATTATAAATCGGTGTATTGTTACACTGTTTATCTGTAGTTTTACCATTTTTAGCTCAACTTTGATGTAAGTCAAATTTGAGGTTATGCCATGGCCCGTCGTCTGTCAACAATTCAATACGGCTCAGGCTAGAGGCCGTATTTATGAACTGATCTTTACGAAACTTCTTGGGTACCTTTGTTATCACCGTGGGACGAGAACGAGTGTTTTTGGGTGCAGTCTGAAATTCAAGATGGCCACCAGCAGCCATTTTGTACCTTAGTGCAATCAGTTTTTTGTACAGAACTTCTGTATGAAAGTTCTGATTCGATTAAATTTTTGTCGGAATGTTTAGTATCATGGAATACATCACATATAATACAGGTTTTTTTCTCGTGTAGAAATTATGCAAATTAGATGAACTTTGATTTATTCAGTGCTCTTATACACAGTAAGTGCACATGTCAATGACAGCTCGGGCTAGAGGCTGTATTTATGAACCGATCTTCACGAAACTTCTTGGATACCTTTGTTATCACCTTGGGACAGGAACGAGTGTTTTTGGGTGCCTTTGTTATCACTGTGCTATGAGAACAAATATTTTTGGGTTCAGTCAGACCCACTCTGGGACTTAAAGATTTCTTTTCTTCTAGTTTAGCATCTAACTGTCGCCCCCCTTTATAATACTTTACCAAAACATTTGTTACAGGCTACGGTCAGCATTTATGTACAGACTGTTACAATACTTTATATGTACCTTTGTTATCAGGTCATTACATAGATGTGTGTCATTGCTGTGTCACATACTATACATGTACATGTCTTACACAAGTTGAGCTACAGTGTCATTGACACTTTCATTGAATTGGAATGTTGGATGAGCGCATAAAATATTGGATCGCACCATGCGAACCAAAATTCAGTGATTGGAACGCACCTGGGAGATCTTGCTTTGCAAACAGTGATGCGAACCCGAACAAAAAATACCCTGAAGTTAGAAATCCTTTCATGATTTGCACGTCATTAAATTGTCCTAATTTGGGCACAACAGTTGAGGGTCAGAGGACCATGGTTTGACCCAGTGGGAGAAAATTTACAAATATGGACCTAAACTCGCCAGTTCCTCACATCTGGGGTGGTGTGGGGCCCAGGAAGTATCGTATCAAATGGATAAAAGTTTTCCTACTTTGCAGGCAAGAATTTTTATACCTATGATGACTCATTCATGCCTGGAAATAAAGAGCTAACATGGTAACCTGTTAGCATGTTATGCTAAATAACTTCATAGAAATGATTTGTTGTGGTGCTTTAATGCCATCTCTGTTTTACTATGCCAACCATGCTATTTACAGCTTTACAAAATTTCCACCATATTAAATAGCAACAACTAAGCGAGATCGCATGTTGAGTTTGGCTATTTTTTGTGGCGGGAATTCTGTTAAGACATAAATGGCATGCCATTCTACTCACAGGTGATGTAGTGCACAACCAATTTAGTCCCGATAGATCGTCAGGTCTGACAGGCAAAACACACCAGATTTTGAATTTAATTTATGTTGTATTATTTTGTCGTAACCTGTAGTTCATTCACACATACCACTATTGACATAATTCCTGTGTAACCTAAATTAACATTCTTGGGTTATTTCTAGGCCTTTTTATTATTTTGTTCATAGCAATTCATGGTTGTGAAAATAATATTAATGTGCATTGCCTAAGCGATAGTTTGCAATCCCAAAATTCAACAGCCTACAGTACAAGTTGAAATAAGTTGTAGGATAACTGCTATAAACTATGTATCTTTCTCTTCCTACATTGATAAGACCAGAATCTGACTTCATTTTCTGGAAAGCTCTCACTGAGAGCTTTCCATAAGATGATGTCAGATTCTGATCTTATCAGTACAGGAGCAGCAGTATACTTAGTTTATTGTGGTTATGCTACAACTTGTTTTGACTTTTACTGTATTTGCACTGGCAGAAATCATGTAGTAGTGTTGAAATGATTAGTAATTTTCAGAAGTCGACTAGTCGATACAGCAGTAATGGACTACAAGTTACACTTCGTAAAAGGTAAGTTACTTATGCAAAATGTTGATTAATAATGAATTCATGTCAAAGTACTCATTTCTTAACCTTCATGTTTTTCTTAGGATAAAGAACCAAGTAAAGTGAAAAATTATGAAAACAAAAGGACCTTTGAAGTGAACAGAATTGAAACATTTAAGGTAAGTTAAACCTCTTTCTTGCTGCTGGGAGATTATTCTTAGTAGATCAGTCTGAAATTGTCTCATGTACCATTTACCCACTTAACTCTTTACACAATGAAGTTGAAATATCAAAATTTCAAGCTGCAATTTTTTTTCTCATCATTCAACTTGAAATTTAAACAAATCAACCTCATTCAGTGAGCTCTGTCAGCCAAGTTTGAATTGGTTAAAAAAAAATTGCTTGTTTTATGGGAAGAACTGCGATTTGAAATTTTGGCATTTTGACATTATTGTGCAGAGAGTTAATTGGATTCTTATTAACAGAATATCCCTATTAATTACCCCAACTTTTAGCTGAAAGTCATGGTGAGCTATAGTGATCACTCTCCATCTGTCGTCTGGTGTACATCTGTAAACATGGTGTTTGTGACCTCTTCAAAACCACTGAACCAGTTTCCGAGAAATTTGAGGTGATTGTTGTTCAAATCATCTTGTCCCACACCATGGGGAGGGGGTGGGAGAAAATGCACCCAAATTTTAAAAAAATCTTCTTGTGAACCTATTGCAATAACTTGATATTTCATACTTTCATACTGAGATTCCTTTTGAGGTACAGAATAAAGTTGTCATAAGTACATGATTTATGCAATAAACACCTCAGAAGTCAAAATTAAATATATTTTCACATGTCCATATTTTCCCAAACTGCCTGAAAAGGTTGTATGAAGCATCCTTAGAACAAGTAGAATCGAATGGTAAAAAAAATTGCCAGTTATGTCATTATATACCATGGGGAAGGGGGGGGGGGGGGGGGCGAAAAAATGCAGAGTCAGCAAACTTAACCTTTTTTTTACCCAATGCAGAGAAAATTTCAACAAAATCACATCATATAGCTCAACATTGGAATGAGGTCAACAAGCATCCATAAGGGTGTCAAATACAAGTTTGTTCAAATTAAATCCCCCAGTTCATATTTAGGTGCCATACAGGAGCCCAAATTTTAACTTGGTACAATATGAGAAACATTTTTTATAACTCTTCTCCAGAACCATCAGTTAGAATCGTTTGATATTTGGTACATCGTTATGAGGGTCAGATTGTTTGTTTGTTAACTCAAGTGCCTCCATTAATATTTTGGGCTCCATATGGGAGCCTGGATTTTAACTTAATGCAATATGGGGAATAATCTTTAAAAATCTTCTTCAGATCCACCAGTCAGAATTTTTTAACTGGTAGAGTGCTTGGTGCCCATATTTGGGCTTTATGCTGAAATGCAGGCACCCCAAATTAAAGGCTCCACATACTGTGGTTGTGCTCCATATTATCTTCAAAATGGACTTACAGTAGAACCTGTCTTGAGAGACCACCCTTTGGGCCACACAAAAGTGGTCTCTTAAGACAGGTGGTCTCTCATAACAGGTTTCAGGTTTTCTCAAGTCAGTGAATAACCACAACCACAAAATTCAGAAATGGAGAAGAATGGATTTTTGTAATTACTTTGTAGTTGTTCTTTTTTATGAAGTTTTTGTAACAAATTGAAATGGACTGTTATAAAAATTATAAAAATAAATTAGTGTTGAAATCTTCATTAAAGATTTTCAACACAAATTTATTTTTATAATCCTATCTGTCACATTTCAGGTATGTATGAAATTGTTTATTCAGCAATAATCCTTATCTTTTCACAGGGGTCTTATAAAAACATCTCAATCCTCAATGAGTTATGTAACTGAACAGCAATTGAAACCCAATTGAGAGCTTTTAATACTTTTAATTAGTCCCCCACTGGCATCGCCGGAGGGAACTATAGGTTTGCACTCTGTCCATCCATCAGTCTGTCAGTCTATCAGTCAGTCAGTCAGTCACACTTTAGTTTTCCGGACTTTTTTTGGAAATACTTCAACCGAATGATTTCATTTTTGGTAACCTACCATGGAACGATGACTTACAAATACTGTTTTTTTATGGTTGATTAGTCATGACTAGAGGATGGTTCCTTTCGATAACAAGCATTCTGGCATATCCAATATGGCCACCATGGCAGCCATCTTGGATTTTCAGGATTTTGATTGTCCACGCGATAACTTGAAAACTATAGATCCAACAGATACTGCTTTTTTATGGTTGATTAAGCATGACTAGAGGATGGTTCCTTTCGATAACCAGCATTCTAGCATATCCAATATGGCCACCATGGCAGCCATCTTGGATTTTTAGGGACTTTTGATTGTCGATGTGATAATCCAACAGATACTGTTTTTTATGGTTGATTAGTCATGATTAGAGGACGGTTCCTTCGATAACCAGCATCAGTGTCCGTCTGTCCATCCATTCTCATGAGAGGTACATTATGTGGCCAGCTATTCTCCCAAAGGTACACTGTTTGTCTAATTTGCATGTGTGGCTAACCACACAAGCAAACATGTTTGAAAAGACTCTATGTGGCTAAATATGTGCTCTCGGTGCACGGTCTGAAATTACACACACAAGTTATGGAAACCATGCTCTCACAAGAGGTACATTTTGTGGCTATCCATTAACATATAGGTACATTGCATGGCTACATATGATAGCCACAGAGTTCTATGGACTTAGTTAGCCACTCAATGTATCATTCATTGGTCCATCTGTCCATCTGTCCATCCATTAACTTTTGTTTGTCCACGCGATAACTTGAAAACAATACTTCCAACAGATACTGTTTTTTTTTTATATTTGACTAGTCATGACTAGAGGATGGTTCCTTTCGATAACCACCATTCTGGCATATCCTTATTTTCAGGGACTTTTGATTGTCCACGCGATATCTTGAAAACTGTAGATCCAACAAATACTGCTTTTTTATGGTTGATTAATCTTGACTAGAGGATGGTTCCTTTCGATAATCAGTATTCTGGCATGTCCAATATGGTTGCCATGGCAACCATCTGGGAGTTTTGGTGACTTTTGATTCTCCACGCAATAACTTGAAAACAATATATTCAACTTTAATGGGTCATAAGCCAGGAATGTACAATTATTTTTGAAGGAATTATTGACCTTTTGTTCAACTAAAAATTTCTTCACAAGCACAATTTCTTCATAGGCGGCCATATATTGATCCACCACCTGGCAGTGCACTGGTTAAACACCATATAACTTGGGTACTATTACATTATTTGGGCAACGTTACATTATTTGGGCACATCATTTACCATTGCTATTTCAGTAAATTTAAAGGCCTGAGACCTCTGAACATTGATTTATTTTATTACAGTCAGAGTTATTATGTCTCCCCTTCACTGAGGGGAGAATTTTGTTTTACCCTGAATCCTTCTCCTTCTCGTTGTTGTTGTTGTTGTTGTTCTTCTTCTCCTTCTCGTTGTTGTTGTTGTTGTTCTTTTTTTATCTTTTGACCCAGGCTTATGATATTTAGCATGTGGGCGTATCACCTTGAAATGATGTGTCACACACCATCATGACCCACATATGACCTTCACCTTTGACCTCCAGGTCAAATTACTGATTTTTTGGCAAGTAAGCTTGTCCGGGCCAAAACTTATTTACCTTTTCACCTCGGCTTATGATATTTGGCATGTGGGTGTGTCACCATGAGACGATGTGTCACATACCATCATGACCCACATATGACTTTGACCTTTGACCTCAAGGTCAAATTACTGATTTTTTGGCAAGTAGCTTGTCCGGGCCAGAACTTTTTTACCTTTTCACCTTGGTTTATGACAGGGCTTGATTTAATCTGAAAATTTTGAATAGCAATTTACTATTCACCCTGGAAAATTGATTAGCAGTTGATCCAAAAGCACTTGAAACTAATAAATCTTGAATAGCAAAATTCAGAAATTGGAGAGCAAAGTGCTATGCTAATCCAGTTAAATCGAGCCCTGTATGATATTAGGCATGTGGGTGTATCACCATGAGACGATGTGTCCCGTACCATCATGATCCACATTTGACCTTTGACCTTAAGGTCACATTATTGACTTTTAAAAAAAATCATTTGACCTGAGCATATGATTTTTGGCATGATGTGAGAGTATCACCAAAAGATGATGTGTCACATCCCATCATGACCTACCTTGACCTTTGATCTCAAGGTCAAATTATTGATTTTTTAGCTCAACTTTGTCAGTCAAATTTGAGGTTATGCCAAGGCCCGTCGACTGTCTGGTCGTCTGTAAGGCGTCAACAATTCAATACCGCTCAGGCCAGAGGACGTATTTATGAACCGATCTTCATGAAACTTCTTGGGTACCTTTGTTATCACTGTGGGACGAGAACGAATGTTTTTGGGTGCGGTCCAAAATTCAAGATGGCCGCCAGCAGCCATTTTGTACCAAAATTAGTTCAATCAGTTTTTTGTACAGAACTTCTGTTTGAAAGTTCTGATTTGAATAAATTTTTGTATGAATGTTTAGTAACATGGAATACATCACATATAATACAGGCTTTTTACTCGTGCAGAAATTATGCAAATTAGATGAACTTTGATATATTCAACGCTACTTATACACAGTAAGTGAACATGTCACTTTGGCGCAGACGAGAGGCAGTATTTATGAACTGATCTTCACGAAACTTCTTGGGTACCCTTGTTATCACCGTGGGACGAGAACAAGTGTTTTTGGGTGCAGTCTGAAATTCAAGATGGCTGCCGGCGGCCATCTTATACCAAAATTAGGTGCAATCAATTTTTTTTTACAGAACTTCTAGGACTTCGTTTTTATCAACATGGGACGGTAATGAGTGCTTTTGGGCTCGGCTGTTTAATATTTGGTATTGTTTGGGGAGGGTAAACATTATTAGCACAACCCAGTTTTCTGTTTCCAATGAGAAAAATAAAACCTCCTCACCCGTGGGAACCCTATGAGCAAAAGATCAAATATTCAAATACCTATATTTTAAGAAGGACTGGAAAAATATTAATTAGTAGGAATCAACCTTAGAAGGGTTTAAATCAAACAGGCCAAAGCAATTTCTAAGATTTCTTTTCTAGTTTAGCATCTAACTGTCACCCACCTTTACAATACTTTACCTGTACATTTGTTACATGCTATGGTCAGTATTTATGTACAGACCTTTACAATACTTTACATGTACCTTTGTTATCAGGTCAATACCTAGATGTGTGTCACTGCTGTGTCACATACTATACATGTACTTTTCTTACACAAGTTGAGCTACAGTGTCATGGACACTTTCATTTTTTTTATCTTTTCACCGAGGCTTATGATATTTGGTATGTAGATATATGAGCATAACACAACATTGTATCATGTACTGTTGTGATGACAGATGACCTTGATCATTGACATCAAGGTCAAATTATTGAATTGTTCAGCTAGGTGTATGATATTTGGCATATGAATGCAACAGCCAGGCTGATGTGTCACATTCTATCTTGAACTTCCAAGATCTTGACATTTGACCTTTAGTTTGATCTTTGTTAGTCGTAAGTTGGAAGCATGGAACTAATCGAAGGGAAGACATGTGTTTTAGTTCACTAAAACAGTTCCCTCTAGTTTTTACTTAATTTACCAACACTACCCTTTCTTTCAGACAAATCTCTCAAAAGCTTTGTTAAAGGTGTCTGGGGATGAAGATGAAGAAGCATATATGAGGTACTGTTTTTTTTCTTTTTGTTCATTCATTATCAAATTGCCTTCATGGTACAGTGGAGCCCTCTGAATTGGATATCCCTTGATTCTCTTACACATTACATATCATAATTCAAACTCCAAATGCTTCAGTATATGTATATATTTGAGCTGTTAATTACATTTCAGTTGTAGAGGAAACTTGTTGATTAAATCAACAATCTTGTGACACATTAAAGAATTATTTATACAACCACTGATTATCCCATGTTTATAAACATACTTTAAGCAGTTTAAGCATTTAATCTTTTACATCTTATTGGAGAGAGCTTTATGAGCTCTGGCAAACAAGAAGATATAATGTAATAAATGAATTCAGAGAAAATTCTAAATTCCTGTAAGTTAGTGCCAAGTTTGCTTTCTACCCTATACAAGCCTGAAAATAAGCAATCTTGTCATTTGCAGAATGAGGTCCCCAAAAGATGAATTTGCTGATGTTATCCCATACAGTGTGCCAATTTATCCTCTGAGTACCTCTTGCTGTTTTGGTTGGAGACCTTGATTCAGATTGAGGTTCACAGAGGGTAAATTTAGTGATGCTACCCTGCTGTGCAGGGTAGCATCACCAAATTCACCCTCTGGGTCTGCATTCTGAAGATGACAATCTGCTTATTTTCAGACTTGATCCTATAACATCAGTTTGCATTGACAAATACATTTTTTATGCACCCACCAATTTTGGCAGGGGCATTAAGTATTACCCTTGTCCGTATGTATGTACATATTACGTCCTGAATATTGTTTCCGAATGATAATTTAGTTTGACAACACGAAATGAAACAAAATTTTATACATAGGTTTATAACCACATGATACATGTTGGGATTGATAGTGGACCTGGTCCGATATTTTTGACAGAGTTGTCCTTTTCAGACCTCGAAAACATGTTGATATTGGTATCCAGATGATAACTTTAGTTTGACTGAATGAAATTAAACACAATTTTATACGTAGGTTTATTACCACAAAATACGGAATGGGAATGATAGTGGGCTTGGTCCGATATTTTTTGGCAGAGTTATGGTCCGTTTCCGTCTTCTTTAGAAGACATGTTGATATTGGTTTCTGGTTGGTAACTTGAGTAAAAGGTGTCTGATTTCAATCAAACTTGGAATATAGTTTATTGTAGACCATATACTAGACAGGTTTGATTTTGAGAGTGGTGCGATAGGTTTTAATCTGAGTTACGGCACCTTTTTGGAGTTTGTTAACCGCTAATTATAGTTTATCATAAAGCGGGGGCTTCAGTATTCCATGGACACATTTGGTGGCCTGCTGTGTTGGTGCTGTGGTTTAACAGAGATAAGATAAGCCATTTATTAAATCAATATCAACAAAGTTAAATGACTAGAAACTCATGTTTGGCAGTGGGTGGGCAGGGGCATAACCACCCTTGGCATTGCATTTGTTTATAAATATTGTTTCTGGGGCTGTTAAAAAAAATTCTTGTTTCTCAGGCAATTTGCCTTGTATTTTTTAGCTCACCAACTTTAGTTGTGTGAGCTTATGGCATGGCTCGATTGGTCGGCGTCAGCGTATGTGTCCAATAATGTAAAAGTTTCTGTTTAGGTCACTTATTCGCCCTATTTCCATATCATGGCTTTTATAATGCTGCTATATGATGATTATTATCATTTTACCATGATTTAACCCCTCATACCCTACATTTTAGACATTTTTCTTGACATTTTTAGTTGCGTTTAGTTTTCTGTTCAGCTCAGAATTTCATGTTTAACTAAGTGTTTAGATCAGCTGCTGTGCTCCTTCTCTTCCCATGGCACTTATATTCATCATACATGTTCCTCAGTATCATTGTTCCATGATTAACCCCTCATACCCTGCATTTTAAACATTTTTCTTGACATTTTTAGTTGCATTTAGTTTTCTGTTTAGCTCAGAATTTCATGTTTAACTAAGTGTTTAGGTCAGCTGCTGTGCTCCTTCTCTTCCCATGGTACTTATATTCATCATACATCTTCCTCGGTATCATTGTTCCATGATTAACCCCTCATACCCTACATTTTAAGCATTTTTCTTGACATTTTTAGTTGCATTTAGTTTTCTAATTAGCTTGGAATTTCATGTTTAACTTAGTGTTTAGGTCAGCTGCTGTGCTCCTTCTCTTCCCATGGCACTTACATTCATTATACATGTTCCTCAGTATCGTTGTTCCATGATTAACCCCTCATACCCTGCATTTTAAATGTTTTTCTTGACATTTTTAGTTGCGTTTAGTTTTCTGTTTAGCTCAGAATTTCATGTTTAACTAAGTGTTTAGGTCAGCTGCTGTGTTCCTTCTCTTCCCATGGCACTTATATTCATCATACATGTCCCTCAGTATCATTGTTCCATGATTAACCCCTCATACCCTGCATTTTAAACATTTTTCTTGACATTTTTATTTGCATTTAGTTTTCTGTTTAGCTCAGAATTTCATGTTTAACTTAATGTTTATGTCAGTTTCTATGTTTTACTTTTAAGAGGTTTTGAGCCTGTTTGATACAGTTCTTGTGTTTGCCAAAGTTACTATCAAATAGGAATGTTGGTGAGCTATAGGGCGTTTGCATCTTTCTTGTTTGACAAGGAAGGGAGGCTTTTTTTTAGCTCACCGAAGGGAGCTAAACTTATCAATTGCCGTCCGTCGTCGTCCGTCTGGCATCGTGAACATTTTTCAAACAACTTCTCCTCTGAAACCACTAGGTCGATTTGCTCGAAACTTGGTATGGATGTTCATTACTATATGTCAATTCAAGTTTGTTCAAATGAAATGGACGTGCCCACTTGGGGCTCCATAGGGGGCATAACTCCGATAGCACCCTTTGTATATTAGAGAAATTACTAAAAAATCTTCTTCTCCTGCACAAGTGGGCAGAATCATTTGATATTTGGTATACAGCATTATGGGGTGGATCTGATTCAAGTTTGTTCAAATCGGCCCCCTGGGTTCATATTTGGGCTCACTATAGAAGCCCAATTTCGAACTTAGTGCATTTCAGGCAAATTTCTTAAAAAATCTTCTTCTCCAGATCCAGCAGGCAGAATCTTTTGATATTTGGTATGCAACATTGTGGGGTGGATCTGATTCAAGTTTGTTCAAATCGGCCCCCTGGATTCACATTTGGGCTCAGTATAGAAGCCCGAATTTGGACCTAGTGCATTTCAGGCAAATTTCTTAAAAAATCTTCTCCAGATCCAGCAGGCAGAATCTTTTGATATTTGGTATGCAACATTGTGGGGTGGATCTGATTCATGTTTGTTCAAATCGGCCCCCTGGGTTCATATTTGGGCTCAGTAGGAGCCCAAATTTGAACTTAGTGCATTTCAGGCAAATTTCTTTGAAAATCTTCTTCTCAAGATCCAGCAGGCAGAATCTTTTGATATTGGGTATGCAGCATGCTTAGGGGGAGTGAGATTCAAGTTTGTTCAAGCTAAGTTCCTGGGTTCATATTTGGGCTCACTGTGGTAGCTCGAATTATAACTTAGTTCAAAATAAGGAATTTTCTTTAAAAATCTTCTTCTTCAGATCCAGCAGTCGGAATGTTTTGATATTTGGCTGCTATGCAGCATCCTTAGGGGGGTGAGATTCAAGTTTGTTCTAGCCATGTCCCTAAGTCCATATTTGGGCTCACTGTGGTAGCCCAAATGATAACTTAGTTCAAAATGAGGAATTTTCTTTAAAAATCTTCTTCAGATCCAGCAGTCGGAATGTTTTGATATTTGCTATGCGTCATCCTTAGGGAGTTGAGATTCAAGTTTGTTCAAGCCATGTCCCTAGGTCCGTATTTGGGCTCACTGTGGGAGCTTGAATTGTAACTTAGTTCGAAATGAGGAATTTTCTTAAAAAATCTTCTTCAGATCCAGCAATCGGAATGTTTTGATATGTGGTGTGTAGCATCCTTAGAGATTCAAGTTTGTTAAAGCCAAGTCCCTGGGTCCATATTTGGGCTCCCTGTGGGTGCCCGAATTATAACTTGGTCAATATGAGGAATTTTTCTTTAAAAATCTTCTTCAGATTCAGCAGTCGGAATGTTTTGATATTTGGCATGCACCATCCTTAGAGGGTGAGATTCAAGTTTGTTCAAGCCAAGTCCCTGGGTTCGTATTTAGGCTCACTGTGGGAGCCCGAATGATAACTTAGTTCAAAATGAGGAATTTTCTTTAAAAATCTTCTTCTTCAGATCCAGCAGATGAATGCTTTTGGTATTTGGTATGCAGCATCCTTAGGGGGGTAAGATTCAAGTTTGTTCAAGCCATGTCCCTAGTTCCATAAAATTTGTCTCTCATGACTTCATTCCTTTGTAGTGTTGATGAACCATGTCTAACTGAATTTGACCCCAAATACTTCTTTGAACCACTTTGGCCGGTGAGCGATTAAGGCTCCTTGGGGCCTCTTGTATTTCTTTTTTTTTTCTTTTCTTCAATCCTTGAAAACAATTTGAAATGACTGCTGGATTTGAAATGTTTGCTCTTGGGAATTAGCAGTTCGATTCCTGCTAGGGTTAACTGCATTGTGTCCTTGGGCAAGGTTCTTAATCCCGATTGCCCACATGGAGGCACAGTGGTACTGTGTGCTAAGGCATACTACAAGGCTATAGTGCTTGTCTTCAACCGGTTGCGTGCCATTGCTTGGAGGTTCCCACTGCTTACTCTGGCTTCCTCCACCTGTAAAATTGTCTGACACGAGGTGACTATGGCTGTCAAAAGTGTCATTAAACCCCTATTGATAAATAAATCTGTCAAAATTTTTGCTTAACCCTTTACCTAATGAATTGGCCGCATCCTCACATATAATTTACAAATTAAGCAGTTGGACAAAATTTAATTTTCAAAACAATTTGAACAAAACCATATCATTTGACCCCATCATTGAAAAATCTCATCAAGCTCTTTCCAGTTAGGAGTCACATGATATGGTTTTGTTGAAATTTTATGAAACATTTTAAAAAACCATTGTTTTTATAATAAATTTGGATTTCCTGTGTGTTGGGTAAAGGACTAAATTGTATTTTCTATCCACTGGAATAATATCTACACCTCTGCTAATCCTTGGGAGGTTCTCTGAGAGATCTTCATAAGAATTTGCATAAAGTGCAGTTATAACTGGTTTGAAATACATGTATGTGTAAGAAATGTTAACCCTTGACCAAACAAATTGGCTGCATCCACACATGTAATTTACAAATTAAGCAGTCAAAAATATAGGTATTTTTCCAAAAACAGTTTTTAAAAATCATATCAAGCTCATTCAATTGAGGGGTCAGATGATATGGTTTTGTGGAATTGTTTTTTAAAACTTGAAAAAACAATAATTAAAAAAGTAAATTTTGATATTCTGTGCATTGGGTAAAGAGAAAATGGTATTATGCATTTCTTGACTCAGAGATGCTTCAAATACTTTTAGACAAAGGGGTCCCGGAAAATGCTTGAAAATCCTCAAGAATAGGCCTTGAAAATCTTAAATTTTCTTTTCTCAGGACTTTTTGAACTATATGAACCCATTTTCAATTGCTGCTTAACAAACAAGCTAATGCATACCTTGTAACGCCACTAAAGTGGCTCTCAGCACTTTTAAATAAGTGATAATAACTTCTAGCACTTAATGCCATTATTCCCATGCTGAAAAACTCTTGTTAGGATTTTAATAATTTGTTTATGTTTTTCTTATGCTATTTGACATAGGAAACTGGAGAAAGAATCAGGTGATGTCACTGAGGAGACAGGCGATGCTAAAGAAGATGATACGGAACCCCCACAACCTGATAAGGGTGGAGAAGATGATGAAGAGGAAGATGATGATGATGATGATGAAGAGGAGGAGGAGGAGGAGGAAGAAGAAGATGAGGAGGAGGAAGAAGAAGAAGATGAACCTGCAACAGCCACAAAAGGTTCTGTATAATTGCAGTGCAATAAAAGAGTAAAAATTGTGAAGTACCCAGTAAGAAGACCATTTTAACATTCCTCAGTCATAAAATCCAGGATCAGAATTGCTGTGTAAACCAGCTTTGTTAACCCTTTACCCAACAAATCTGCCAAATCTGCCCACGTAATATGCAAATTCAGCAGCGGAAAAAATAAATTTAAAAAATGTCAACAAAACCATATCATGTGACCCCTCTTTGGAACGAGATTGTCGAGCTTGTTCCAATGAGGGGTCACATGATTTGGTTTTGTTGAAATGTTTTGAAAAATTTAAAAAAATGTTATTTAAAATAATAAATTTTGATATCGTCTGTTTTGGGTAAAGGGTTAATAAACATTGCAGACTCATGTGCTGAACAGCTAATACTTTTGAAAGAGAAACAGTAAAATTTGATTGTGCACATGCAGAGACCTATCTTCTGTTTATCGTACAATTTTGTTGATCCTTCAAAAATGCAAACGGTGTGTTTGTTAATATCAGTGTATTTCACGGTGTTATTTTCCATACTATTTCTCATTTCAAACTAAAGTTATAGCTCACTACATCAGCAGATTATTGAATGAACTCCCATCCTGGAGATTCCTCTCTTATTAAAAACTGAATTGACTGTTCATTTTTGCATCTGAATTTTGATTCATCACAAAACGATCAGCAACATCAGAAAACTTTTATTTAAAATCATTTGATATTCACGATATATCATTTAATATCTGCAATCATCTGTTCACCACAGGTGCTTGCAATACTTGTTAACAAAGCTCATTTGTACAGTCAATTTGTATCCTAGATGTTAAGATGGTGGAATGCTAAAATGGTATATTGAAGATGGTCATTTGTTATGGCCACTATTGCTGCATTTTTTAAATCGATGAACATTTTTAGCTTAACTTGACATAGTCAAGATAAGCTATTGCCATCACGCATGCAGAAGTCAGTTAGTTTGTGAGTCTATGAGTCTGTTAGCCTGTGAGTCTGTAAGTCTGTTCACATTTATCTTTAGCACTGGCTACACCCCGCAGTTCTTGTCTGAACGTCACGAAATTTCATATGCAGGTTTGGGGTCATGTTTAGATGAGAACGTCCCCTTTTGGTCATGTTCGGTCAACCGGTATGGCAGCCTGAGCCCTAAACCCCAAAACCATTAGCACAGTCTACAAGTCGTATTTATGAAGGGATTTCATTATAACTTGGTAGGATGCCTCTGTATAAAGCCTAGATGAGAACGTCCCCTTTTGGGCATGATCTGTCAACCATGATGGCTGCCCAGCCCGAAACCCAAAAACTTTTAGCACAGTCTGCAGGTCATGTTTAATATGGAGGGATTTAATTGTAACTTGGTAGGATGACTCCTTATGATGTCTACATGAGAAATTCCCCATTTGGGCGTGATCTGCCAACCGTGACAACTGCCCGAAGCCCGAAAACCTTGAGCACAGTCTACAGGTCATATTTATAAAGGGATTTCAGTGTAACTTCGTAGGATCACTCCAGATGATGCCCAGATAAGATTGTCCCCTTTGGTTGCGATCATTCAACCATGATGGCTGCCCAAAGCCTGAAAACCTTGAGCACAGTCTACAGGTCATATTTATGAAGGGATTTCATTGTAACTTGGTAGGTTGACTTCATATAATGTCTAGATGAGAACGTCCCCTTTTGGACACGATTGGGCAACTGTGACGGCTACAGGGGCCCAAAGCCCGAAAACCTTTAGAACAGTCTACAGGTCATAATTATGAAGGGATTTCATTGTAGCTTGGTAGGATGACTCCAAATAATGTCTAGATGAGAACGTCCCCTTTTGGTCGCGATCATTCAGCCTTGATGGCTGTCCGAGACCAAAAACCTTT
The DNA here is from genome assembly GCA_031216915.1 of Pictodentalium vernedei. Classification (NCBI taxonomy): domain Eukaryota; kingdom Metazoa; phylum Mollusca; class Scaphopoda; order Dentaliida; family Dentaliidae; genus Pictodentalium; species Pictodentalium vernedei. Next base: position 198,771,734 of record CM062292.1, on the reverse strand, counting down.
AGCACAGTCTATAGGTCATATTTATGGAAGGATTTCATTGTAACTTGTTAGATTGACTCCATATAATGCCTAGATGATAACATCCCCTTTTGGTTGTGATTGGTCAACTGTGATGGCTACAGGTGCCCAAATCCCGAAAATCTTGAGCACAGTCTGCAGGTCCTATTTATGAAGGGATTTCATTGTAACTTCGTAGGATCACTCCAGATGATGCGCAGATGAGAATGTCCCCTTTTGGTAGCGATCATTCAACCATGATGGCTGCCCAAGCCCAAAGCCCGAAAACCTTTAGCCTAGTCTTCAGTTCATATTTATGAAGGGATTTCATTGTAACTTGGTAGGCTGACTTCATATAATGTCTAGATGAGAACAGCCCCTTTTGGACACCATTAGGCAACTGTGACTGCTACAGGGGCCTGCAGCCCGAAAACCTTTAGCACAGTTTACAGGTGATATTTATAAAGGGATTTCATTGTACCTTGGTAGGATGACTCCAAATAATGTCTAGATGAGAACGACCCCTTTTGGTCGCGATCATTCAGCCTTGATGGCTGCCCGAGCCCAAAACCCCCAAACCTTTAGCATAGTCTATAGGTCGTATTTATAGAAGGATTTCATTGTAACTTGTTAGGTTGACTTCATATAATGCCTAGATGATGACATCCCCTTTTGGTCGAGATTGGTCAACTGTGACGGCTTCAGGGGGCCGAAGCCCGAAAACCTTGAGCACAGTCTACAGGTCATATTTATGAAAGGATTTCATTGTAACTTCATAGGATCAGTCCAGATGATGCCCAGATGAGAATGTCCCCTTTTGGTTGCGATCATTCAACCAAGTGGCTGCCCGAGCCCAAAGCCCAAAAACCTTTAGCACAGTTTACAGGTCATATTTATGAAGGGATTTCATTGTAACTTGGTAGGTTGACTTCATATAATGTTTAGATGAGAACGTCCCCTTTGGACGCAATTGGGAAACTGACGTCTAAAGAGGCCCGAAGCCCGAAAACCTTTAGCACAGTCTACAGGCCATATTTATGAATGGATTTCAATGTAACTTGATAGGATGACTCGTTTTGGAATAATTTCACTGTAACTTGATAACTTTCGTTGATGTACGTTAACTGTGAGGGCCACATACATTAACTGTGAGGTCATATTAACCCACCCCTCAGCTCTTTAGTACAGTGTACACCTCATATTATTTTTATCAAAAACATAGCATACAGGGAACAGAAATGAACATATTACCAATTATCACAATTCTTGTCTTATTTCACAATCCTTTCATAAACATTGAACATTATCCTTTTCATCAAACACAACACACAAGTTAAGCTACAGTGTCAATTATTTGTTACAATTAACCCTATGCACGTTAATGTCAAAATACCAAAATTTCAAACTGCAAATTTTCTCTATGACGCAACTAGGAATTTTCTATGAGCTCTTGTCAAAGAAGATTAAATTTGTTAAATTCTAATTTATGCCTTATTATGAGGAAGCAAAAAATAAGTGGAATTATCCAGGCCTTTAAGGATACTTTCATGAGAATCAAATAAACGTTTTGCAAGGATCAAAGTTGGTTGTCATTGTTTTACTTACGAGAATCATTTGCGCAAATCGATTTTGATTCTAGTATAAATTTTAAGCCCTGGCTCTGTAAAGCTTTAAATTATGTTAATAATCATGTGTTTGGAAGAGCTCAAAAATACTCCCCAATGACAAGAGATATTTTGAAACATTCAGGAAGGCCTATAAAAAAAATGTCTTGTTTCTCAGGCAATTTTTCGGCAATTTTATGATGAAGGAGGGAGGCTTTTTTTGTTTATTCACAGGACAGTTCTGAAAATAGTTGGAATCAGAAATTTAACTACTTACACTTTTATGTGGCAAACTAATGTTTTCAGCAGTGAAAAGTTTCCATAATGTAGTTGAAAATCTGTCAAACAAGGTATAGTTGGTTAAATATTTGCCCTACAAGTGCAAAATAGTGTCATAGAAGAGATTTCCAGTTGAAAAAAAAAGTGATCAGGCAGACTTTCTATGATGAGGGAGGTCCCTGAGAAACAAGAATTTTTTTTTCAATAGTCTAATAGAAATTTTATTGCAACAACAGTTAAAAATTCATTAAATGATGTCACAGAAAGTGTTTGTATTTCATTCCTTGTCTCCCGAATCACAATTAATGATTATTATTTTGTGCAAGAATTCTGCTGTGTACACATGGGTCTACTTCTAGAATGTTATTGAATGATCCTGATTTACCACTTCGAAAAAAATATATATGTTTAAATGTTGGAAAAATGGTCAGATGATCTGATCATGCGCCAGATGTCTCCTAATTTCCGACAGGATAGGAATAAATGATCCATCAGTAAAGTGGTTAATAACAATGGTTTCGTAATGATAAGGCCTCTTAATCAACACCTTGTTTTACGCCATTCACATGCATTTATGTAGACATCAAATAATCGTGCATTTTAGTTAATTATTTGCCATGATGTCTTTTGATCATGATGATATTTATTAAATTGAGACTGACTATCAGTAGCGTAATTCGACTGTGGTGTTTTGTTTATAACTGCTGATGGTGGTGTTCTGAATGTCACTGCTCATGTAAAAATAGATTTCATACATGTGCATGTGAAAGACATGTCTTTGTTGATAAGCACAAAATTAACTCATTTTACAACCATACTTATAAAAAGTCAAACTTGGTCCCTAATATTTTTTGGTGTTTTTGTCCTTTCACTGTTCCATACCAAAAAGGTATTTGTATATCATTTTATCTTCGGAATACAGAAAACTTACCAAATCCATGTTAATTGAATACTCGTGTTAATTGAATAATTTTCACTGGCAAAGAGCCTGTTCTGTTAACAGGTTTTCACTGTATTGGTGCTTTTGAAACTCAGATTATTTTGTAAATTAGGTGATGAGCGTTGATAATTGCCTGCAGAAAATTAATAGTTAATAATTAGTGCATTTCACTTTTGTCTATGAGAACCAAGGATTGACGTAAAACAAAGACTTTATCAACAAAGGTCCAAACTTGCAATGTTTTCCATTTAGATGCAGTTACCATGACAACTCCTTGTCTTTTAACAGGTGATGTAAAAAAAACTGCTGTTGATGATGAGGAAGAGGAGGATGAAGAGGAGGAGGAGGATGATGAAGAGGAGGAAGAAGAAGAGGAGGAGGAAACAGACAAAAAAGAAGTTGTGAAAGAGAAGTGTGTACATTAATATTATTGAGTCAAGCCTTGTTTTGTGAGGCTATATATTCTGTAAGGTTATTAAGATTTATAAATGCTCTGTTGATTGTTCATTGTCTTAAACAAAATGACATACTTTTCATTTGGCCATCTTATTTATTGTTTTGTCTTGAGTTATTGGCTTACTTTCATCAGGGTATACACTCTGTAGGGTTATTAAGATTCATAAATACTATGTTGATTGTTCATTGTCTTAGACAAAATGACATACTTTTATGTGGCCATCTTCTTTACTTTTTTCCCCGCCACTGTAATGGGAGGGGAATTAGGAATGGGTTCTGTATGTCCTTCCATGCATCCATCCTTCTGTCTGTCCATTCATCCATCCTTCCTCCTCAAATTCAATATATAGCTTTTTAGTAATACAATGATGAATGGAATTGTGATCCAGCTGAGTCCAAGTATTTCTTCCATTCTTTTTATACCCCCAGAAAACGAAGTTTAGGGGGGTGTATATAGTCAACTTGTCCTTCTGTCGGTCGATCTGTTGTACATGTAAACTTGTGGAGCGAACTACTTCCAGAGTTTTAGGCACATTTTCATGAAACTTCAAAAAAATGATCAACATGTTGAGGGGAAGTGTATCCCATAATTTTGTTCCCATTCAGTTTCAAGATGGCCGACTGGTGGCTATATTGGATTTTGCAAAATACTTGTAGAGCAAACTACTTTTTTAATTTTTACTGTATTGTCATGAAACTCAATATAAATGATCGACATTATGAGGAGCCATGCGTGACATAATTCCCAATTGGATTCAAGATGGCCGACTGGTGGACATATTTGATTTTGCAAAATACTTGTGGAGCGAATTACTTCTACAGTTTTTGCTGCATTGTCATGAAACTCAATATAAATGATCGACATGATGAGAAGCAGTGAGTAACATAATATTTTTATACTATAACCCAATGGACCCAGACTTGCTGGTGCTAACTCAAAGTTACAAAGGGCCAAACACAAATTTTGAACCCCCCAGTCCCCAAAATTTGCTTGCAAAACCAAAAATTAAAAGTCCTATCTGAGCCTCCATACATTTACTCTTTGCACATGCGCAGCCATCAAGAAGTGACCGGAATTGGCACCAACATCATTCTTTGTTTGGCCCTAAAGTCAGCAACAATGAACTGACATCTGTGCTTTAAAATCTCCTTTTTTGAGGAAGCCAGACACAAATCAATGCAAGAATTAGTGGATCCAAGGCTGTTATTGGATGATGGAAGTGATCATTTGTGGTTTTAGACGTTCAGGGCTGTAACTTTATAATAATTATAAAATTATTTTATGTTTCCCAATTTCGGGACATCACACCTGACATCATCATTTTTGTTAATGATTATTCTGCTGTTTGTTAAGTATTCCTTCCCTATCCTTCCATGAACCCTTCCTGTTAAACTCTTAAGCTTTTGGGCTATTTTTTATTGAAATTTTTTATAAATTTCTTGGGAGTTTAACATGTATTACAGAATATTATTTTGTTTTTCCCCATGGTTATGTCCTCACCCTAGGGGTGTTAGGTCGTTTAGTCTTGCATCTTCTATCCGATGTATCATTTTTTCTTTGTATGAAGATCTAGCTTTGCATCTGGTAGCATTTAAATTGATTTCTGACTTTGACCCTTTTTGTGTGCCTGATGTCTTGTTTACATTGACAACATCCTCATATATAGGTAGTTTTTTTATATTCTATTACTGTAGAATTACTGTAGGATACATGGATTATTATTCCGGTAGTGTAGCTCAAAAAATTTGGATTTTGTCCACACTTAGGCTCTATTGGGATGCCTTTGGGCTTTTAATGTTCCCTTTGGGAACTTGGGCGTTTTTTTTTAAATTTTGTTTTCCAAAAAATATTTTGAATTTAATTTTGATTGCTATTATTCATGTATCTTAATTATATATTTTGTTGTGGAGTTTGAAGGACTGATATCAACTTAGTCAATTTACTCCTGCAGATTCTTGTCATTCTTGTGTTCACTGGGATGACTAATGTTGGACACGGGTGTTGCTGTACATTGTTGGCATTGAGCTTCTTAGACCAGGCCTCTCACCACGTTATAATTCATTTTGTCAGTTTCTATTTCAGAGGAACATGAACATGGTGATGATATTCTGACACCCATCCAAGTGTGCTACCGTCATCGCGCTTCGTTGAGCATATAGAGCTAGCTGCAGTGCTTATGATTGCAAGAGTTAGGGCCTTTTGTTAAGGCTTTTAATCTCTTGCAAGCAGCCAGCTCAACTGGTGAAGCTGTACTCTGTCCGTGGCTGCTGTGACGCCGGGTAAGTCTGTTGTGGTCGAAGGAAGTGTAGATGTGAGTAGAGCGAGCACTTAAATATAAATAGCTGACCCAGCAACAACGGAAATAGGGAGGAAATAGGGAGGAAGTCAGCAGGTTCTTGTACTCAGCGAGGTCTAATAGACCACAAGTGGGAGAGGCCCCTCTCTAACCTAGCAACATTTGGGGCCAGATGTTGTTATGAGAAACTTGCACAAGCCGGAGCATATGTCCACCTCCACTCGGGACGCTCTGTTTAGTCTGAAGCTGGGGTCGGTTTCAGTCATGGCTTCCTCCGCTACGTTTCACAAGCCGAAATGAAGTTTTCTGGTTGGAAACTTGCACGAGACGGAGCATAAGTCCGACCGCCGCTCGGTATGCTCCGTCTAGTCTGCAGCCAGGGTCGGCTCCAGTCACGGCTTCCTCCGCTATGTTATTAAAGCACACACGACCACATCCTAGCTACCCGACTTCGGATATCCAGCCTGCTGCACAAAGAAGGAACCACTCTTTGCCCGTGAAGTCGGACCATCTGGTAGCTAGGGAGACCAGGTCTCGATATCAGGACGTTCGGAGAAGAGATCCATCTCCGACACACCGTCCCAGGAGCAGCGAGCGTCTAAGAAATGGAAGACCGCTGCTCCTCAGGCCTTGATGACGGACTTGCTGTCACAGATTGCGCAGCTGATTGCAGCATCCAAGCAAGTGCAACTGCAGCCTCCCTCAGACTCAGAACCTGAGCTGTCGAATGGTGCTGAGTCCGTCCAGTTGTCTGTTCACACAGATGCAATGGACGAGATTCGCAACTGATTCTCTCGGATGGTGAAAGGGATAAGGAAGAGGATTACCCTTTTGGTACAGCACATGGTTGCGATGGATTTCATCCATCAATACTACGCTGAATTTGTACCAACGAATCAGAATGCTGCAACAACAAGAGAGAAACCGCTGGCATCATTGGGCGCAGACTTTATATGGACAAACGAAAAAGTTCTTTCTTTTCCGGTTCACTCTAGGCAGGTGTCGCAAGCCTTTGGCCATGTAGACGGCGCCGTATTCACCTCTCGAGTGCAAGGAAAAAAGGCGGTTTCTTAACTACATCTTCCATAAACATACTGTTTCTTGGACCACGTTCATTTTAAATGGTTGGAGAAGATGTTCAGAGAGCTCTTCTGCGTTTGGATGAGCAGGCTGGGGATCTAGATGTATCCTTGTCTGCACTCAGACACAATTAAAATGGCAATTTCATCAAGTTGAGCAAATTTGGAAGCAATGTCTTACATAGATCACCTTACCAGAGCTATGGCGCAACGTTTCAACGGGAAGGAATTTGAGGATGTTTGTACCTCTCTTAGAGTTCTGTCCAGGGCAATTTTGTATACCATGTATAACTCCGCCCTAACAGTGGCTAATCTGGAGTTAATCAGATGTGATGCTGCCCTTGCGTCATCATCACTTATAGATGACAAGGTGAAAAGCTCTCTCCGGGTCGCTCCGGTCTCCAGACATACTATTTTTGACGACAAGCTTTCGTTTGTCTATTAACAGTCGACTAAGAAAGTGTCAATAGCTCTGCTATTGAAGTCGGCATCTCAACAACCCGCTTCAGCAGACAAGAGTAAAGGAGGGCGTTCCAGATCTAAACATCAAAAGGGAACTACTCACGAGGGTACTAGAGACCCTCCTACAATTACTATGGAGATCGTCTATATAGCGACTCGGGATAGGGGTGCAAGTCTGATCGGGAGTATCGATGAGACGTCCCCAGGTCAACGGGATGAGGTTTTTCACGAGGAGAACATAGTTTCTCCTCCTGTAAGCCTCACAGGTCATACAGGTGATGTTCAAGACCTTTATTGCTTGCCAATTGGCGGAAGGGAATCAACCTTCATGAGAAACTGGATAGCAGTCACAGAATATCAGTGGGTGAGAAGTGTAGTCTCGGACAGCCTATGGCTATCATTCCGAGCGGAACCCCCACTAACAAGATGTCTGTGTTGGACTAATCTTTTGTCGGATCCTTTCAAAAGAGTCTCTGCTAGTGGAGGTACAGGCTCTCTTATTAAGGAAGCAATAGAGGTCGTCGAGAATTAAGATGCTCAGCGTTTTTACAGTCAGCTGTTCCTCGTACCGAGGCCAGTCGGCTCGTTCTGACCGTTAATAGACCTGAGCTGAATAACAAGCTTATTGTGGCTCCAAAATTCTATATGGAGACCATTTGGTCGGTAAAAGCGAGCATTCAAGTGAACGACTATGCGGCAAGCATAGATCTATAGGATGCGTACTTCAGGCCTGTGAAATTTCCGCGGATCCACAATTTTCTGCGTTTTGGTAAAATTTCGGGTCCGTTTTTGCAACATTCCATGTTTTGTAACGTTCAGCATTCAGTGAAAAACTGTTCCATGTTTTCGTATCGTCTACTTTTTTTGCCGCGGAAATTTAATACCGTCTATAACAAAGCGACAACTTTCATTGGGTGAGAGAAAGTGGATTATAATTTAAACCAATCAGCACCCTTTTAAGAAATATATCATGGGTTATTCATGTTTAAAAGGTCAAGTTCTTTGTGTTCGATTTTTTCTTAAGAAATTTCAAACAAAGCGAATACAATGTCTACACTCAGGCAAGATATCATTTCAAGAGATGAAGATGTTGTTATAAAAGTAATTGTTACAGTCATTAAAAATATGTGGAGGTGGCAGTGATTAGAAAAGGAAATAAATGGTTCATTTCTTTCTGAAGTGTTCAGAAAAGTTCGGAGCCCTGGCATTGCATATTGTTTAGTGTGTCACAAAGAGTCGTTTTATGCCGCACGATGAAGAATTGCTTTAGAAGATCATGTGAAAAGCAAAAAACACATGACTTGTATCAAATCCATGGATGGCAGCACAAGAATACCAGGTAAATATAATTCTTCCTAAATTTGTTAATCGCATTTTTGTGCATCGATTTACCCTAAACAACTTGTGTCACCATTACTGGTCACTTTCCCCACTTTGTTCGGCCTTGCATCAACGGAAAAATACATTAGAGGCAGAGGTAGTTAGTATTTAACTTTTTTAATCTGATTTATAACCATTCCAGAAATAAATCACCCCACAAAACTTAACCTTTAAAACAATTTTTAAATCCACCACTTATTTTAAATTACGCTAGTGTTTTTGTTTGGTACGATTGGGAGGGGAGGGGGGGATGTGATCGAAGGGTTGGGAGCACAGGAAACATCACTGGAAAGGTGCCTGATATTTTTAGCTTTTTCCAAATTAATTTGCCATGGTATTCATGAAGGGGGTGGGGTGAGAAATGTTTTTTTTTTTACATTTCAACTTTTGGGAGAAAAAAAAATGTTTGTCTTGTATTTTAACTCTTTTTGTCAGATTCTGTGCTGAACATGAGCTTTTTAAACATCATTTTTGGGGCCAACAGATTATTAAGTGCATAGGTAATGTGTTGGCTAAAAGATAAATGCTGAAAGGGTGGAGGGCACACATGACATTTTACTGGGGTGGGGGCCTGACATTTATTTTATCTAAAAAAAAAACCAATTCACTTTTATGTGAAACCTTTATTCAAAGATATTTTGTAGGGGGAGGGGGGTGGAGGGGGTTAGGAGTTATATTTCAGCATTTGTGAGTGAGAATTTAAATTGTCTGTCTTGTATTTTAATCCCTTTTGTCTAATTGTTTTTTTTCATTCATGTTTTTCAGGACAGCCATCTACAGCACAGAATCTAGCATACAGTTTGCATCCTATGTTTATATCATCATCAACCAGTTCAGCTATTTCCATTCAATAAAATTTACCCAAATCGGTGACACCATTAAGTGATAGAATAGTGAGTGCTGAAAGTGTGATCCTTGGTTATATTGCAGAGAATTCTATTTCATTTTCTCAGGTTCCAAAGATTATTGATTTGTGTAAGAACCTTTCAAAAGATCGCAAAGCCCTAGAGAAGCTGTCCATGGATATGACGTCTGCATCATACAAGATGAAATTTGATGTGCAAAGACTGTATTGGATTCTGTTTTAGAAGACTTGTAATCTTCATACTTGAGCTAAAACATTGATGAAGCAACAAGTGCTAATAACACTTGAGTCCTAGTTGTGTTTACAAGCTATTTTTCTCCCTCCTTGAAAGAGGTTGTTGTGCAACATTTAGCTTCATTGAAGATGATTAAGGTTACAAGTGAAGGTCTATTCAAGGAAATTATAAAACTTCTTACTGCCCATGATATACCACTTAATAACCTAATGTCAGTTCTGTTGGATTCTTGTTCAGTGATGAGAGGTTCCAAGGCAGGCTTAGAAGTGAAATTAAAAGTGATTCCATATCTGCTGGACAAATATGGTGACAGTTGCCATCATGTTCATATTGCTACTAAAGCTTTTTGTGCCACATTTGACCACTTAGGCCATTAAGAAAAAAAAAGTGTGTTCTCTGGCATTTTTGGCTGAAACATCAGACAAGGGAGGGGGGGGGGGGGGGGGTTAGCTCACCTGAGCGAAGCTCAAGGGGAGCTTTACTAATCGCTTAGTAGTCGTCCGGCGTAAACTTTACAAAACCAACTTCTCCGAAGAAACCACTGGCCCAATATTTTTCAAATGTTGGGTAAATGTTTATTACCTAATGTCAATTCAGATTTGTTCAAATGAAGTTGCCCCTCCTCCTGGGTGGGGCCAAGCCCCTAAGGGGCACCAAAATCTTTGAAAATCTTTTCATGAACCAGCAGTAGCAGAGACTTAATATTTGGTATGCAGCTTCCTTTTGAGGTGTAGACTCAAGTTTGTGGGAACCGCAGGAGCTAAAAATAGAAAAAAATTAAAAGGTCCATATCTCCAAAATTGCACGGCACTGAGAATTTTTATTTGGTGTGAAGCTTCCTTAGGACCCACAGAAAGGATTGGTAAAAAAAAAATTGCCATCGGTTTTATCATAGGGTACAGTTTTGGGACTTTGAAAAAGTGCTGAGTCAGCACTTTTTAACACTGTAGGCAATGGGAAAAACATTAAAAAATCTTCTTCTCCAGATCCAGCAGGCAGAATCTTTTCATATTTGGTATGCAACATTGTGGGGTGGATCTGATTCAAGTTTGTTCAAATCGGCTCCCTAGATTCATATTTGGGCTCACTATAGAAGCTCGAAATCTAACTTTGTGCATTTCAGGCAAATTTCTTAAAAAAATCTTCTTCTCCAGATCCAGCATGCAAAATCTTTTCATATTTGGTAAGCAACATTGTGGGGTGGATCTGATTCAAGTTTGTTCAAATCAGCCCCCTGGGTTTATATTTGGGCTCAGTATAGGAGCCCAAATTTGAACTTAGTGCATTTCAGGCAAATTTCTTCAAAAATCTTCTTCTTCTCCAGATCCAGCAGGCAGAATCTTTTGATATTTGGTATGCGACATTGTGGGGGGGATCTGATTCAAGTTTGTTCAAATCGGCTCACTAGATTCATATTTGGGCTCACTATTGAAGCTCGAATTCGAACTTAGTGCATTTCAGGCAAATTTCTTCAAAAATCTTCTTCTCCAGATCCAGCTGGCAGAATCTTTTGATATTTGGTATGCAACATTGTGGGGTGGATCTAATTCAAGTTTGTTCAAATCGGCCCCTTGGGTTTATATTTGGGCTCAGTATAGGAGCCCAAATTTGAACTTAGTGCTTTTCAGGCAAATTTCTTTGAAAATCTTCTCAAGATCCAGCAGGCAGAATCCTTTGATATTGGGTATGCACCATGCTTAGGGGGGTGAGATTCAAGTTTGTCCCTGGCAAAGTCCCTGGGTTCATATTTGGGCTCACTGTCGTAGCCCAAATTATAACTTAGTTCAAAATGCGGAATTTTCTTTAAAGATCTTCTTCTTCAGATCCAGCAGTCAAAATGTTTTGATATTTGGTATGCAGCATCCTTAGGGGGGTGAGATTTAAGTTTGTTCAAGCCATGTCCCTAGGTCCATATTTGGGCTCACTGTGGGAGCCTGAATGATAACTTCGTTCAAAATGAGGAATTTTCTTTAAAAATCTTCTTCAGATCCAGCAGTCGGAATATTTTGATATTTGGTATGCAGCGTTCTCTGGGTTGATATTTAGGCTATCATGTCAGGTGAGTGCCCTCAGGCCCCTTGGGGCCTCTTGTTTTTTTTTTTTTTTCAGATTGATTTAGTAACACTGGAGAAAATTATTTTATCATCGAAATTTGTGAATATACAATACATGTGCATGTATTAATGTTGATGCTTGAAATCTTCTATATTCTTCCTTTTTAGGAGCCTTTAGATGAGATAATATGAAAAAAATATGAGGATTACATGCTGAGTGCATTTTTAATATTATAGAAGTGATCATGTTTTCAATAAGCCCATACATCACAAGATTTTGCTGGTTCAACTTCAAATTTGTTTTCATCTCTGACTCGCCGGTACATTTGAATCATTGAACACGATGTATTCAACTCTCCAATCACAGTCCAATTCAATAAAATCTTCCAGCTGAATGTAACTAAAGCAGATACAATCATATTGCAAACAGTTCATACCTTTCAAAACAATCACTTTTGTACTGCGACGTCGACTAAATACAATCGGAAATTGCAGTGAAAACGTGACAAGAAATTAGCTTAATAGTGTCAACGATGCTACTAAAATGTGCCGGTGTTACTAAAATGTGCCGATGCTCCTCAAATATTATCCGGAGACCAAAAATGTCAACAACAAAAAATGATGCAGTGGTCTTTTTGGTTATGCGGGCCGTGCCTGAGAACCTGGGTTATTTATTTTTTGGCCTTAGTTGAAGATACTTTGAGGGATATTCATACTGATTTCCGTTGGTCATCAGAACAAAAAGAGGCACTTGAAGACATTTGTAATTTAATTGGAATTAAATACACAACACCAGAAAGGTATGTTAGTTATCGCTGGCTTTCAGTTTATGATGTTACTGCAGATTGTGTCGGACCTTTGGATGCATTTACCTTATTTTACTTTGCATTCCTTTCACAAGAGGACAGGCTGCACTATTTACCCGTAGTGGTTGAGATATTCCACAGAAGAAAGCTTGGGGAAACGGGAAGAGACACAATAAGATCCATCAACAACAATGTGTCTAAGAAAAGCATGACACAAGAGGGCAAGGACAGAAAGGGAAGGATTACAACTGTACTTTTCAAACAAAGGAAACTATTGAAACTGATTATGCATTTCTATTTGTCAACTATGCCTCTCTTTAAGAAATATGTGATGCTTTTTCAATGTAAGGTTCCTTTAATACATGTTTTGCATGACAATCAACTTGAACTGTTTCGAGATTTCCTTAGCTATTTTATGAAGCCTAAAGTTATTAACTGGTAGAGTGCTGGAAGCCCATATTTGGGCTTTATTCAGAAGTGCAGGTGCTGCAACTTAATGGCTTCATATTCTATGGATATGCATCATATAATTTTTGAATTGAAATTATTTAGTCTGTGAGGATTTGCCTTATTACAATTTATGGGAGAGTGCCACTAGGCACTCTCCCATAAATTGTAACTTGGCAAAGAGACGTGAACAAATTTGGATGACTAAACATAATTTAGCACTCTACCAGTTAAGGAACATAAAACTCAAAAACTTTTAAAGATGTTGGATCTGAATGACACCAAGCACCAGCTATCTATGAAAGATAGCTTTTTGGGAGTCAACGCAAAAGCTATAATTGATTCTTCAATTAAACATGATCAAACTGTTCTTCAGTTTAAGGAGAAGGTTAGATTAGCATATGTTAATTGTACCAAGACATTGCAAAGGAAACTGCCCTTAAACAGCAGTCTGCTTATTTGTTTGTCATCAGTTGATCCAACTTGTAGAGGGCATGTCAGTACACAGAGAAGCATGGAGAAACTTAGTAGATTTCTTCCTCATGTTTTCAGTGATGAAGAGAAGGAACTGTTCATTCTGGAATGTAGAAAATATCAAATTGATCCTCTTTTACCAGAGTATGAGAAGCATTCCAGGATTGATCACTGCTGGGCCAAGGTGGATGAAACTATACATTACCCATGTCTACCAAAAATTGTGAAGGCAGTTTTATCTTGTTTTTGGCCACAGGTGGAATCATCTTTCACCATAATGGGTGATATTATGAATGCATAATCATCTAGTATGCAGGTATCTACGTATAGTGATATACAATGTGTCAAGTATTTCCTGCGATCCCAAAATAAATCATCAGTGGAATACTTCTCCAAAGACGATTCCTTGCATCATTCTGTTGACCCAGCCTTATGCAGGAATGTGCGTGGGGCTCATAAACAGTACAAAGAAATAAAAGTCCAGAATAGGTTAGAGATCGAGAAGAAAAAACAACAAGGGTCTACAAATGCAAAAGTTTTGACAAAGTGGAAAGCTAAGTCACTCTGCCAAAAAGCTGCAAAAAGAGCATGTTTAGACCATGGCCATCAGTTGAAGAAAAAGGAGTAATATTCAAAGATGTGTGGTAAAGATCTGTCAACTTGTACATTTGTATATCTTCCGTCAACTTGTATATATTCATAACAACTTTCATTGTGTGTATAGTAATAAATGTGGACTGGTGAGGGAGAAAAATTTCAGCATGTGGACCTAGGTAAGTGTAAGTTTCAAGGTTATGTTTTTATCAAATTTCACCAGCAAAAATCATACATTTTCCCTCTTACAAGTTTCTGTATTTTTCACTTCAAAATGGCCCAGAGGCCATCTCCAAGCATGTAGAAGTCAAAATTTTTCTTCCCCTCCCCCATACCACTCTGATATACGAATGCCTTTGGCACCGGTGTCAGATGCCTTTGGCATCTGATTTTAGTTTTCCTCTTTTTTGGTTTTGGGCTGCTCACACCCCTGGTACTTTCATATCCTGGTACATCCAGCATTCAGAAAGTACCTTCGGTTCACCATACAAAGGAAGTTTTATCAGTTCAGAGCAGTGTGCTTTGGTCTGAACCTGGCTCCCTGGGCATTCACTCAGTAATGTCATACTTCCGAACTCATTCTTCTGCGCCAACGTCGGCTTACTTGGACGACATTCTTCAGAGATTCGGCAAAAGAATTATTCTCCAGATCGATGTTCAGAGTTTGCTTCTATTACTCCGATGTCTTGGTAAACGAGAAAAAGTAGAATCTAGCTCCATCCAAGTCGTTCACTAACTTGGGATGAGATTCGAGACTCACAACAATCTGGTTTGTCTGCTGTTACCCAGAGCGAAATTAGTCAGTTGTTATGCTCGCTTTTGTCTACACTCAGACGCATTAACAGCAAGGGAATTCATGCGACTGATGGGGTTGTCCGGAGCGGCTATGGATCTTATTCCGATGGGCCGTCTACGTACGCGTCCCCTCCAGATAGGCTTTACTCAGAACTGGAGTGTGAAGACGCGTTCGCTCAAAACCAATATTGTTTTAACGGACCTAGTAAAACAAAGGGTCCAGATTTGGGCAGTTCTTCAGTTGTTAACTCAGGGAGTTCTGCTGCAGCTGCCGGATCCAGCTTTCACAATTATGACGGATGCAAGTCAGACGTGTTGGGGCACGACCCTAGATTCCTCAGACTTGAAGTGTCAGGGTCTTTGGGACCCTCGGTTCCTAGAGAACATATAAACATCAAGAGATGATGTCAATATGGCTAACTCTTCAACATTGGATTCACATTATACCGAACGTCCACGTTTACATTTTGTCGGACAATTCGACAGTAGTAGCTTACATCAGGAACCAAGGCGGCACTCTTTCAATTCCATTATGCGAATTAATGGAGGGGATTCTCCTATATGTCATGTATCATCATGTTCATCTTTCTATCCGTCATATACCGGGTCGTCTGAATGTACTAGCAGACTTGCACTCTCGGAAAGGTCGCCTGTTGCCATCGGAGTGGACTCTCAACAAGTGAATATTCAGGCAAATTTGTTACCTGTGAGATCGTTCCATGATAGATCTGTTTGCGACACACCGGAACAATCAGTTACCGACGTTCGTGTCACCTTGCCCAGATCAAGCGTACGCAGTAGACGCTCTGTTGATCTCATGGAAAGGAATGATAGGATATGCATATCCTCCAACTCCATTGATTCAGCAGATTCTGTTAAGATGAAACAGTCTTGTTGCGAAATCCTGCTAGTAGCACCTCTGTTGTCACAGAAACCTTGGATCAATCTTCTCAGGTGTCTGTTATGGGACGTTCCCCGGAAGCTTCCTCCATGAGAGGAACTTCTTTATCAGGGGAAGTATTTGTTCTTCACATCCTTCTCCGCCCTTAGTGGCATTATGGAGTCGGTTAGACGTGAGGAGCCTTGCTGTTCCTATATTATTTCAGGGACCAGCCGTGAGGGCGACTAGGGCGATTAAGTCGCCCTTCTAAGCCCAAAGTCGCCTAGAAAAATAGTCGGGCCGATTACAAGTCGCCCTCTAAAAATTGGCCAAAATGAGAAAAGGCTGAACTGAGTGATGCGAGGTTACATGAAAACAAGTTTTTTCAAAAATCGAATGTGCTCGAGTGTGATAAATGGGCATTTTAATTCGTCAAATAAACGTCCATTTATTTCAAATCACACGACAAGCAATTGTCCATTGTCGCTTTTGGCGTTTTTTTTTATTTCTGTTTTGTTGCATTCCAGTCGGAGCTTCAAGTGTCAAAACGAAAATAGGTGACTTACGCGACTCAACAAAACAACCCAGTTTGAAAGTAGGTTACGTCACTTAGGATGCCAAAAATGTATACACAACGGACGTATTTTATAACACAGTACTTTCATTTCGATTTGCTGACGACTGTTAACTGTTGGGCTGTCTATTCCCAGAAAAACACGAATGGAATTGAAACACATGAAAAAAAGCTTTAGTGATGTCAAGAAAAGCTTTGTACAGGACACAAGTGTGCATGTGGACAATCTTGAAAAAGGGTCCTCCTAAACATCGGAATGACATGAAATGACGCGGAATGACACCGAAATGCCATAAAAATGATGTAGAATGACATTTCTTTTACAAAATACTCGACCCCAGAATGTATTTTGTTTATTAACTAACAAGGTACCTCCCAAGCAACCTTCTTACATCTGGTCCTGTTCACACTTTCAGACTTAGGAAATTATTAGCTTAGTAGACTTTGTTGAAAGGCAACCACAGGAGGGTGACAGGGGATTGGCACAAAGAAGAGGTGAGGGGTCATGAAGGAGAAGGTAGCAGTGGGGGATTTTCAGTCAATAATTACATTGTGATTTTTTAACCTGGCACAGATGCATCATAGACAACTGGACCTGGATTATTTGTACGTTAATGGAGGACCATAAATTGAAAATATGATGGGGCGGTACATGAATATTCTTAATTTTCCCCACTTGCCTATGAAGTCTCCCTACATGACTCTGCAGTCTCCCTATTTTTTCTGGAGGGAGACTTGAAGTCTCCCTAAAATTCCCCCCTAGGCTGGTCCCTGTATTATTTAATGACTAACACAAGAACATTTAAAGTAATGCATGTGAGGGGAGTTTGATTTTACTTCGAATCTCCTCTCCTACTTCAATGAGCTCTGTCAAACAAGATTGAATTGGTTTAAATTACTGGTTGCATTATGGGATATCTTTGCTGCTTGAAATTTCATGGTTTGACATTAGTGTGCAAAGATTTAAATCATTCAGGAGAACTTGTCTACCATACTGAAAAAACACTGCTCTTCCTCCTAACATTTTAACAAGTACTGTGAAAAGGTTTATGAAAGAAAGGTTTTAGGCAATTCACATTCAGGTTGAACCCATGGTTTTGCATTCATTTGAACAAACTACAAGTTGAACAAATGCTAATTAAAAGTGACAAATATTCTGTATTTAATAATGATAATAAATAATAATAATTTATATAGCCTAAAATCTGCACATGGTTCTCTTGCTGTACAAAATTTCGAAATGTCTGCTTATATTTATGGTTGAAACAAACAGCACTTGTTTTTGTATTGTTCTGGCTAAATGTTCGGGGATTGGGGTTGGGGGAAAATTAAGCTCTTCACCTGTTCTAAGTAGATAGGGAAGCAAGCATTTTGGGCAATGATAGACAGGCCTTAAGATTTGTCCCAATTCATGAGAATCAGTTTTGATTCTTGCGAACTCCTGTTGTGAGAATCATTTTTTACTTCTTGAGCCCTAAAAAAGTTAAAAATCTGTTTCTCAGGCCTTTTTGGCTGCTGCATGCTCTCTTTTTATAACCAATGCAAACATAAAAAAGTTGTTTATGTCTGATTTCTTTTCAATCTACACGCAATTGTTTACAGTTGGCTGTAACATAAGTGCAAGCCCAACTTTGGAACTTAACTCTAGCTAATAACAAATTTGGAAAAGTGGAAGAGTACAAAAGCTCTATAAAAAGATCGAAACGGTCGAGTGAGACTGGCACTTGAAATTACAGGTACTCTCCCTGCATACCTCTTGCATTACTGAGTGAATGTGCAACTACCGTTTTGTCGTCAATACCGTTGTGTCAATTCCTTTGTTTTTTTATTTTTCCAACATCTTGCATGGTTGGATTCTTGTGACTCCTGCTTGTTGCTACTTCTTGTGACTGCTAGAGATATTGTTACAGTGCATTACTGGATTTTGTATCCCTGAGTCACAAGCTCTAAATTATTAATTATTTCCTCAAATTAATGCTAATTTTAGCTTGTATTCTCACTGTGGTCTTTGGGGTTTTCTTCGCACGAAAATGCGACCCTTGTCGATCTGTTTTCTGCCAGTGAGAAGTCTGGTGATTTGGTTGACTTTGTGGGGTTTTCCCCTCTAAATTAGCTTCTCACAACCATTTGGACAATGCCTAAAACTATTCCTCGTCCTTGTTTGCAGGATTAATTGTTTACTCTTTTAATTTAATTCAACAAAACTGGATAGAATTTATGTGAAACCAAAAAAAATACTCTCATTGGTCAGATTTTTAAGTAAACTTGCATAGCCAGTTATTCAAATTTTCTTATACCATTATGTATTTGATATTTGCGTGTAAGGTACCTTTGATGAGATATAATTTCATTTTCGGCATTCATTACTCTTGATTGTCATATTTGCTCCATTTGGGTGTGTTCCATGAGAAGTGGAGCAGCGCTTGCATTGTGCAAAATTTGACGAGAACGTTCGTTTCGTTCGCATGGTGGTTACGCAAATTTAAATGTATGTGAACGGATGATCGGTTAGCCAAAAGTTGCATCTTCAATCATAAAGGCTGAGTCACTTAACTGGTAGAGTGCTAAATTTTTTCTCAGCCTCAAGATTTGTTCACACATTTTTGTCGTGTTACAATTCATGGGAGAGTGCCTATAGGCACTCTCCCATAAATTGTAACAATGCAAATCAATGGAGATGGAAGTAATTTTACTTACAAGATATTTTGAAGGACATCTACAGCATATGAAGCCTTTAACTTTAGGTACCTGCCATTCAGAATAAAGCCCAAATATGGGCTTCTAGCACTCTTCCAGTTAAGCAGCCTTTCTTGTGTCTTGATCAATTTTTAGACTTTTTCCGTGAGAGGCTATATATATTTCAATTCCATGCAATATGTGAATACTTGTTAATGATAAAAAAGCAGTATCCCAAGAATTTTTATATAGCCGAGCACTTGGTTAGCCATCTCCAACCCACGTGAACGATCAGTCAGTTAGAGTTATTTTTTAAATTTTGCACACTGGGCTTGTTTCCTGTGGTAAACAAGTGAGCAGCATAGGTTTAAACAATAGGTGAAACATGTCCTCATACTTGTGTTTCAGTCATGATTTTGCCTGCCTGCCTGCCTGCCTGTCTGTCTGTCTGTCTGTCTGTCTGTCTGTCTGTCTGTCTGTCTCTGTCTGTCTGTCTGTCTGTCTGTCTGTCTGTCTGTCTGTCTCTGTCTGTCTGTCTGTCTGTCTGTCTGTGTATAGATTTCAATGAAATTTTGTATCCTTGGGATAACCCGCTTCTACCACATGTGTTGAATGGAGTTGCTTATATTGTTTTCACCTGAGTTTCGGCCCTTACCTGGTCAAATTTTCAGTATCGTCCATATCCATACCTCAGCAGTGAGTGGATGGATTTCAACGAAATTTGATATGCGGTATGTGCTTCTGCCACATGTTCAGTGGTGTTAAATTATTTTCTCCTGAGTTACAGCCTTACTTTATTAAATTTTCAGTGATTTTTATTAGTTCATGTATTCTTCATCGATCCAGCACTGCAGCGGCGGTATGATTTGCCTTCAGCAGTAGCTCTTGTTAGCTTAACTTGATAAAGTCAAGATAAGCTATTGACATCACACATGCAGAAATTTGTTAGTCTGTGAGTCGGGTCACATTTTCTTTAGCACAGGCTACAGCCAGTAGTTCTTGTCCGCTGTTAGTCTGTGAGTCTGTTCACATTTTCTTTAGCACAGGCTACAGCCAGTAGTTCTTGTCTGATCATCCCTAGGTTTCATGTGCAGGTTCGAGGTCGTGTCCAGATGAGAATGTCCCATTTTGCTTGTGATCAGTCAACTGTGAAGGTTGCACAGGGTTGAAACCTGAAAACATTTAGCACTGTCTATTGGTTGTATATATGAAGGAATTTCATTGTAACTTGGTAGGCTGACTCGGTATAATGTCTGGTTGAGAACATCCTATTATGTTTGGGTTCGGTCAACTGTGATGGCCGCAGGGGCATATGACCTAGATTTGTTTAGCACAGTCTACTGTTTATATTTATGAAGTGATTTCATTGTAACTTGGGAGGATGACTTGGTATGATATCTTGATGAGACTATCTTATTTTGATCATGATCGGTCGAACATGACTGCCGGATGGGCACGTGACCTCGATTCCTTTAGCAAAGTCTATGGGTCATATTTATAAAGGGATTTCATTGTAACTTGATAGTGTGACTTGTTTTGGAATGATTATACTGTAACCTGGTAACTTTGGTTGACATACGCTAACTGTGAGGCCACATCAACCCAGGCCTCAATTCTTTAGTACAGTCTACACCTCAAATTATTTTTGTTGAAAACATAGAATGTAGGGTACAGAACTTCACATGTTCTTAATTATCTCAATTCTTATCTTATTTCATAATCCTTTCATAAACATTGAACATTATCCTTTTCATCAAACACTACACACAGTCAAGTTGAGCTGCAGTGTCTTTTGACACTTTCATTTTATTTTAAGACTGAAGTACATGTATTTGAACACCAAAAAATACTTTTGAACTGACTCTTTCTTTTTCTTAACAGAGAGAAAAAGGTTGTTTCTGAAAAAGATAAAGATGAGGATGAGGAAGATGATGATGAAGAAGATGAGGATGAAGAAGAGGATGAAGAGGAGGAAGAAGATGATGATGAAGAGGAGGAGGAAGATGAGGATGAAGAGGAGGAGGAAGAGGGTGAAAAGAAAAAAACTGAAGTAAAAAAGAAAGAAGATGGTTTACCAGAACCAGATGGAGAGCTTGAAGTAACAACAAGTGTAAGTTGAAAGAAATATTTGTGAATTATGGAATGTTATACTAAAAAGACATGGGGTGTAATACTCAAAAAAAGAGAAAATTATTATGGGTGGATTGGAGATTACTTATTAGAATTGACCATAATCTTGTAGTCGCCATATTATTGTATTCCACTCAGATGGGTGGTGGTTAATAGGATATTTTTCTTAACTGCATAATTTGTCTGCATAATTCCTGTGCTAATCCCAAAAGTGGAGGGGTGGTTTTTGAAAAGGTGGTGTTTGTGTCAACTGTTGGCTTGATTCTGATAGAATTTTATGGGAGTGATGACTGGAGTGAGGCAATTCAATTTTCTTAAGCTCAGTGTGATGCCAAAGGATGTGGGGGGGGGGACCATTACATTTTTTTGGAAATTTCAGGGGTAATATTAATCTACCTCTCAATTCTTGAGTACAGTCTACACTTCATATTATTTTTATTGAAAACATAGCATACAGGGAACAGAAATTAACATATTTCCAATTATCAGAATTCTTGTTTTATTTCATAATCCTTTCATAAACATTGAACATTATCCTTTTCATCAAATACAACACACAGCACACAGACAAGTTAAGCTTCAGTGTCATTGACACTTTCATTTTTATCATTTTTATCACTATTTAACATTTCAGAATCCACTGTTTATAGCTGTTAACGATTATGAAGCTGAAGTTTCTGAAGACCTTAGTTTTAAGAAAGGTGACATCCTTACCATATTGGAAACAAGGTATTACATAAAACTCTTGATCACTAGAATTTTCAATTTGATATGTATAGATGTTTTTTAAAATTTGGAGTAAAATGTTAACTTATTGCTGAAATGTTCACTATTTCTGACTTTAACAAACTTTTTCGCCTCAGAACAGGTCTCCCAACATGTAGCATGACGAAGTGTTCAAGACAAGAATACACTTACCCTGGTACATTGGAGCTGTGTTAATTGAATAGTTCCTTTGCCAGGATGAATTATTCAATTAACAGAAGTATTCAGTTTGGTCAGTTTCCTGTATTCTAGAGATAATCTGACCATTTATTCTATTATATCTTGTTTGCCAGAGTTCCTGTTCTATTTGTCAAGAATGCAGACTGAGCTTGCTCACATACTGTCTTTATAGTCTCACAGTCCCAATTAACCATATCTCTACATTAACAAACGTTTAATAGGGTTAATTGTTAATGTATCAAGTATTCCACCTATTTCAGGGAAGATGGCTGGTGGGAAGCAGAAAATGAAGAAGGCAAAAAGGGTGTGGTCCCATCAACTTATTTACAGGTAACAAGTATTTGAGTAAAGTTTCTTTCAGACGTGTTGGGTATACTTAATAAATACATAGTGTTATACTCCATAAAGTAGATCTTCTGTTTCTCAGGCCATTTTTTTGTTAAATTGCATGTGGGTGTGCGGTTTTTCATTTTTTATTTTTGAAATTATTTCTTTGCCATCAAAAGTTCATTTTCTTAGTTTGTTTTATGTTTTAGGCATCATAACCTACAGATTCTATTAACTTGTGTAAAATATCAGACAAAAACCATTTAATTTTATTTTTAGCTCATCTTGACGAAGTCAAGCTGAGCTTATCTAATCGCTCTCCATCGTCATACGTCAACACTATGTTTTGGACTTCTCCAAAACCACTGAGTATTCAGTTTGGTCCTTTCAATTCATTTGAAAGTTTGTGTGAGTGATGGCCCCGAAGGGGCATTGCATTTTTGTTCAACTCAACATGCCAAGCCCCATATGGAGGGGGTAGAGGAATATAATCCAAAATATTTTTAAAATCTTCTCATGAACCAATGGGTACAATGACAATATTTGGTATGGAGCTTCAAGTTTGTTCAAATGAAGTTCGTGGAGCAATATTTGCCTTTGTAATGGAGGGACAAGATTTTTAGCTCTGCCCAAAATTTCTATTTTCTGAACCAATGGTCCTATTTGAACCAAATTTGGTATGTGGTATTATTGGGTCATAAGTACATGACTTGTGCCCAAAAGATTTGTTCCTGTGTCCCAGTGTGAACCCCAGGAGCTAAAAATAGAAATATTTTCAAACGTCCATATTTCCCAAACCACATGGAACAGAGAACTGTTATTTGGTATGAAGCTTCCTTAGGATCAACAAACATCAACCAATTTGACTGATATTTGGCACATGGGCTTTAGGAACTAATGTCTTGATCAAGTACGAAAATGGGCTCAGTCTGATGTGTGGTTTTCACAAGAGTTATGGCTGTTTGTTAAAATTGACTATTTTCGAGCTTGATAGCGTGATAACTTCAACAAGCGTCAACCGATTTGACTAGTATTTGGCACATGGGTTTTAAGGAACAAGGTCTTGATCAAGTTTAAAAATTGTCTCGGTCCGGTGTACATTTTTTGCAAGAGTTGTGCACAGTCTACAGGTAATATTTATGAAGGGATTTCATTGTAACTTCGTAGGATCACTCCAGATGATGCCCAGATGAGAATGTCCTCTTTTTTTGGTTGCGATCATTCAACCATGATGGCTGCCTGAGCCCAAAGCCCAAAAACCTTTAGCACAGTCTACAGGTCATATTTATGAAGGGATTTCATTGTAACTTGGTAGGTTGACTTCATATAATGTCCAGATGAGAACGTCTCCTTTGGATGCTATGTGGAATCTGACAACTACAGGGGCCCGAAGCCCGAAAACCTTTAGCACAGTTTACAGGCCATATTTATGAAGGGATTTCAATGTAACTTGATAGGATGACTCATTTTGGAATAATTTCCCTGTAACTTGGTAACTTTCTTTGATATACGTTAACTGTGAGGGCCACATTCATTAACTGTGAGGTCATATTAACCAACCCCTCAGCTCTTTAGTACACAATTCTTGTCTTATTTCATAATCCTTTCATAAACATTGAACATTATCCTTTTCATCAATCACAACAGACAAGTTAAGCTACAGTGTCATTGACACTTTCATTTCAGTTTCTATTTCAGAGGAACATGAACATGGTGATGATATTGTGACACCCATCCAAAGTGTGCTACCGTCATCACGCTCTATTGAGCAAATAGAGCTAGCTGCAGTGCTCATGATAAGCAAGGGATAAAGCCTCTAGTTAGTGTTCTTAATCTCTTGCAAGCAGCTAGCTCGACTGGTGAAGCAGTTACTCCGTCCGTGGGAGCTGTGACACCGGGTAATTCCGTTACGGTCAAAGGAAGTGTAGATGCGGGTAGAGCGAGCACTTAAAAATAAAAACTCACCCAGCGACGACGTAAATAGGGAGGATATAGAGAGGAAGTCAGCACATTTCTTGTTGGGAGGCTCGGCGAGGTCTAATAGGGGGCCAAAGGTTGTTATGAGAAACTTGCACGAGCCGGAGCATATGTACACCCACCGCTCGGTACGCTTCGTCCAGCCTGCAGCTGGGGTCAGCTTCAGTCATGGCTTCCTCCACTGCATTTCACAAGACAAAATCAAGTTTTCTTGTTGGGAGGCTCTGCGAGGTCCGATGAGACCGCAAGCGGGAGAGGTCCCTCTCTAGCCCAACAACTAACCTAACCCAACAACATTTGGGGCCAAATGTTGTTATGAGAAACTTGCATGAGCCGGAGCATACGTCCACCTGCTGCTCGGGTCCCTCCGTCTAGTCTCCATCCGGGGTCAGCTTCAGTTACGGGTTCCCCTGCTACATTATCAAAGCACACACGACCGCAAGCTAGCTACCCGACTTCAGATATCCAGTCAGCTGCGTGAAGATGGAGCCATTCTTCACCCGCGAAGTCGGACCATCCGGTATCTAGCCATCCGAGGCATCAATCAATGGGATGTTCGGAGAAGAGACCTTTCTCGGGATCTTCGTCCCAGGAGCAGCAAGCCGCGAAAAAACAGAAGTCTGCTGCTCCTCAAGCCTCGGGAACGGACTTGCTGTCGCAGTTTGCACGGCTATTAGCAGCATCCCAGCAAATGCAAGAGCAGACTCCAGTGATGATCTGTCAGATGGTGTGGGGTGGGTCCGGTCAATTGTGCATGTAGAAGAAGCCAGAAGTTTCTCTACGGGACACTCGGCTAGATCTGGGATCAGATCTCCATTTGGAGAACCATCTCCGTCCCGTTAACAGTCGGGGTCGACTGTGTCCATTGTGAGAAACTGTATTGAGCCGGAACACGCATTGAAACGTTCCTTCCACACTGCAGCCGGGGCCGGCGGCAATTATGGCTTCTTCTACTTACATGGAAGCGCATGAAAGAGGATTAAGCCTATAAGTTTCTAAGTGGGATACTCTGTGAGATCTGGAGACAGATCGTGAGTGCAGAGCGTTTTTCTTCCCATTAACAGTCGGGGGATGACTGCTGTTTTTGGTTTGAGAAATTTTAGTGAGTTGGGATGCCCGTTCATGCTTGCAGTTAGGGATGCTCCTTCCACACTGCAACCGGATTCGGTGGCAGCTATGGCATCTTCCCTTGCTTCATTAATGAAGCATGTTGACAGCAGACTAGCTGTCTGACTTCGCAGGTTCGGTTCGATAGCTAGTTGTTTGAGGTTTTTTTATACGGGCATGTGTAGAGGATCTGGGGCCAGATTTCAGCCCCGTGAGCAACTTATGGTGACTAGTGGATTATCATTGCTCTGCTAGCCTCGGTCACAGACTGACTGCCACAGATTGCTCTGCGTATCACAGCACTCCAATATCCTCTGGTGCTACCGTTTAACAGACTCCGATGGTGAGCTTTTGGACGATGCTGCGTTGGTCCAGTCATCCGTTCAGTCAGATGGAGTTGACCATATTTGCTGACGGAACATTTGGATGGTGAGAGGGCTACGGAGTGTGAGTCTCCATCCTTCACAGAATGGCACTTTAAAACTATGAAATTTCAGTCTTTAGCTCTTAGAATATTGTTCCATATATATATATATATATATATATATATTATACCATGTAATGCAGATGAAATCAGTGAGAATCAATCTCTTTTCCAAATTTCCTGCTTACGGTACAGAATACAGAATTCGGCACTTCTGTTATGCATTTTTTAGGATGAAAGACTCTGACGCCGATGGGGATCGAACCACTGCCGTGATGAGAGTTAACTTCTGCGGCACCAATCGCCTAGCGAAACTGGACCAGCGCCATAGACCACTCGACTACCGACAAGCCCCAAAAAAGGCATGCTAGCAGATTCAGTACCGTAAGCAGGAAATTTGGAAAAGAGATTGATTCTCACTGATTTCATCTGCATTACATGGTATAATTCATTGTAAAAAACTAATTCTGGGGGATACCGAGTAATTTCGTGTGGACTGTCCCAGTTCCATGGACGCTCGATCTGCTAGCATGCCTTTTTTGGGGCTTGTCGGTAGTCGAGTGGTCTATGGCGCTGGTCCAGTTTCGCTAGGCGATTGGTGCCGCAGAAGTCAACTCTCATCAAGGCAGTGGTTCGATCCCCATCGGCGTCAGAGTCTTTCATCCTATATATATATATATATATATATATATATATATATATAAGTCTGCGTTTAGATGAGCTAATGTGCTATTTCATTCAAAAGAGCTAATGTGGACGCAATGTCCTAAGCAGATCACCTTACCAGAGCTATGCCGCAACGTCTCAATGGAAAGAAATATGAAGACGTGGTTCCTCGCTAAGAGTTCTTTCCAGGGCAGTCATGTATACCACATACAACTCTGCACGGACAGTGGAATTTGGAGTTGGTAAGACGTGATGCTGCCCTTGCGTCGTCATCACTTATAGATGACAAAGTGAAAAGCTCTCTGAGTCGCTCCAGTTACCGGAAATATACTATTTGACGACAAGCTTACGTTGCTATATGAGCAGGCTTCAAGAAAGCTTCCAGTGCTCTGCTATTGAAGTCGGTGTCTCATCAACACACTTCAGTAGACTGTGGTCAGCGAGGCCGTTCTGCTTCTAAGAAAGCATCAAGAGAATGCCTTGCGAGGGTACAATAACCCTCTTATATTTACTTCAGAAGTCATCATTATAGCAACTCAGAAAAGGGGCATAGGTCTGATCAAGGCTATGGATCTGATGCCCCTAGGTCGATGATTAATGGAAGGTTATCTTCACAAGAAACTGGATGCTATTCACGGAAGTTTCTTTCAAAGAGAGTCGCTCCTAGTGGAGGTAAATGCTCTCTTATTGAAGGGAACAATTGAGATCGACGAGACGAGCTTCTTCGCATGGAGGACTTAGTTTCTCCTCTCGTAAGCATCGCAAGTCATACAGGTGATGGACATGACCTCAATTGCTTGAAGAAAACAATTGAGGTCGTCGAGAATAGATTTTGGATACTTTCCACTTGGCGATAGGTTATCAGCCTCACAATTAAGTGGATAAATTGTGGAAGATCAGTGGATGAGAATGTAGTCTCGGCAGGCCTGCGGCTATCAGCCTGAGCAAGCTCCACTTACAAGTAGACTTGTTGGACAGATCTTCTAAGAGAGGCTTTCCTTCTGGAGGTACAAGCTCTCCTATTGAAGAAAAGCATTAGACGTCGTCGAAATTATTCTCCAGCTTTTTTTATTATCACCTGTTTCTCCTCCTGAATCCGGATGGGTAGTGCATAGATAGGCTGAGATATTCCTTGGCGTTAAGACAATTTATGTCATTGTGTACGCCATAGTAGCCTTCTGTACGGTTACAGCGGTCTTTTGGGTTAGGCTCTGTCTGCTGTCTTTTGGGAATAAAACCAAAAAAGATACTGTCCTTTTCGGTTTGTTTTTCCAAGGTGTCAAAGACTTGTGTCTTATTGTTACACCATAGTAGCCAAGCTAGAATCGTGAGCGAGATTTTTTCAGTATTATGCAGTGGCATAACTGAATTTATTATCTCTTGGGACTGCTGTCTCTGGGAATTCAGGGTTGTTTATACAGTGGCTTTTCATTCCCTACCTTGCGTGACAATAATTGTAAGTCTCCGTTAAATGAGCCTTCAGGGTCGCAACTTACACCGATTTATCTGTCTTCACCAAGCTGAAGACTTATTAGCCATGGCTAGCATTGTAAGTCTCCTTAGTGAGCTTTTAGGGCCTCAGTTATCAGCTTTTAATGGTCTTCACGTACAGGAAGGCCTTTAGCTGCTTCAGCTAGGCTGAGTTCGTTGTCCTATCGGACATGATACTGTTTGTTAGATGAGGTTATTCTCTTCAAACCGGTATGGTTTGGTGTGAGTTATTATGTAAATACGGTGTATTTGTTCATCATGTCCTTCTCCGCCCTTGGTGGCATTATGGAGTCAGTCAGACATGAGGGAGCCTTGCGGTTCCTATACTATTTGATGACTTACACAAGAACGATTCAAGTAATGCGGGTGTGTTAAGAGGCGATTACCGGGCAAGACTTAGTTTTCTTCCTGAAAGCCTCATATGCATTTCAGTTTATACATGCCTTTCATGACTTCTCGATTGGTGGCTAGGTCGTGTTCTATGGCGACCTCACGGACACATCCACTTTTTAGTTGGTTTGTTTCCTGTGGTTATTCGTTTATATGTCATATACGAGCATATGATTCATCATCAATAAATTGCTAGCCTTTGTGTACCTGTATGGCTGTCAAGTCGGTTAACTGGTATTAAGATGATTACATGCGGGATTTCAATGCTCGCGTGCATAATTAGTGTTTTATTAGGCAGACGCATTATTGTATGTTATGGACCTTAGAAACAATGAATTATTTTGGGGGCGGTCTGTGACGAGTATGTTAATCATAGCTCGTTCCATTTGTAAATCCAGGTTTCTATAAGTTTCGGTACACAAATCGAATATAACGTTCTATGCATTCTCATATATTCTCACGTGTCTGGGAGTGTGATTTATTGGAATTTATTGTACAATGGGGTTGCCTGTGGGTTGCCTCGGAAGTGTTTTACTCTCCAGAGTTCGTCCATTGTGATTCTATTGGACAAGTGTATGTTGTACATATTATATCACCGGTTTTCGACCTATCTACATATGCCGGCTCCAGTATACATTACAAGTGTGTGCTATTAATTACCAGGATTGCCGCAATAGACTTAGTTTCTGAAGTGGCATTAAGCACCAATTTATTAATAATAATTAATATCTGGATGCTGTTCGGTGAATGTATATTGTTATTTGGTACCGCTTTTACTGTTTCCAGACGCTTCCCTCTTTTTAATCTCCTCCGGCTTGATAATTGGGTTACTATGAGTGTAGCTGTTTTGTCTGTAGATTATATCTGATCCTGGATACAGCTTGTTTATTATTGGATATGGCGTATGTTTGTGGGGGTTAACATCTCACTCTTGAATATGCCATCCTAATTTTTAGGGCTTAGTCCGGTCTAGCCTTAAAATTGGGAAATCGTTACATCCAATTAGCATAGTCATTCATGCTAAGAATACAGAATTACTTGAATTTGGCTCCTTATTTATGATATGTCTTCTCTATTATTGTATAGAGAGACATACATATAATTCCTTTTAAATTTAATTTCCTTTCACCTTGGGTTGCAGGCTTGGGAACTATTTTGGTCTGCTAATTCTCAAGTCCTAGGCCCTCCGCCTTTTTACGATTCAGCTAGTCTGGGCCATTGGTTTATAGTATAAAAATATGATAAATTTAAAGTAATTTGTATATTTTTTATACTTACCAATGGCCCAGATGGGTATGGCCCTCCCATGAGTGGGCACTCATGCCTCCCCTCTGAGTTATTATGTAGTATGCTCTTCTACAAAGAATGATGTTGGTGCCAATTCAGGTCACTTCCTGATGGCTGTGCATGCACCTAGAGTAATAGTATGGAGGACCAGACAGAACTTTTAGTTTTTGGTTTTGCAAGCAAATTTTGGGGATTGGGGGGTTCAAAATTTGTATTTGGTCCTTGATAATATCAAGTTTGCACCAGCTAGTCTGGGCTATTGGTAAGTATAAAAACTATACAAATTACTTTAAATTTATAATATTTAGATCATGGGTTTTAAGGAACAATGCCTTGATCGAGTTAAAAAATGGGCTCGCTTCGATGTACGATTTTCACGAGTTATGGCCCTTTGTTAAAATTGACAAATTTTGAGCTTGATAGTGCAGTAACTTCAACAAACGTTAACCGATTTGACTGATATTTGGCAATAGTTTTTAAGAAAGAATGTCTTGATCAAGTTTGAAGATGGACTCCGTCTGATGTATGGTTTTCACAAGAGTTATGGCCCTTTGTTATAATCGACTAATTTCGAGCTTGATTGCACAATAACTTCAACAAATGTCAACCAATTTAACTGATATTTGGCACATGGATTTCAAGTAACAATGTCTTGATTGAGTTCAAAAACTGGCTCTTTCCGATGTATGGCAGCAGAATTGTTGGGCTGATTTGGTCATTTTTAGCTCAACTTTGGCGAAGCCAAATTTGAGCTTTTGTCATGGCCCGTCGTCCGTCTGTCCGTACGTCAACAATTGGATACGGCTCGGGCTAGAGGCCGTATTTATGAACCGATCTTTACGAAACTTCTTGGGTACCTTTGTTATGACCGTGGGACGAGAATGAGTGTTTTTGGGTGCGGTCCGAAATTCAAGTTGGCTGCCAGCCGCCATTTTGTACCGACGATGCAGAAATCTGTTTTTTGTACAGAACTTCCATATGAAAGCTCTGATTTGAATAATTTTTTGTATGAATGTTTAGTACCATGGGATACATCACATATAACACGGGTTTTTTTCTCGTGCGTAAATTGTGCAAATTAGATTAATTTTGATGTTTTTTGGTGTTACTTTCAGCACTGTAAGTGCAAATGCCAATATGGCTCGGGCTAGAGGCCGTATTTATGAACTGATCTTTACGAAACTTCTTGGGTACTTTTGGTATCACCGTGGGACGTGAAAGAGTGTTTTGGGGTCCGGTCCATAATTCAAGATGGCCGATGGCAGCCATTTTGTACAAAATTAGGTGCAATCAGATTTTTGCACAGAACTTCCATATTGAAAGCGCTGATTTGAATAATATTTTGTGTGAATATTTAGTACTATGGGATACATCACATATAATACAGGTTTTTTTCTCGTGCAGAAATTATGCAAATTAGATGAACTTTGATTTTTTCAGTGCGACTTACACACTGCAAGTACACATGTCAATACGGCTCGGGCTAGAGTCTGTATTTATGAACTGATCTTCACGAAATGTCTTGGGTACCTTTGTTATCACCTTGGGACGAGAACAAGTGTTTCTGGGTGCGGTCTAAAATTCAAGATGTATGTCAGTGACCATTTTGTACCGAAATTAGGTCTAATCGTTTTTTTGTACACGACTAGAGGCCATATTTATGAACCAATCTTTATGAAACTTCTTGGGTACCTTTGTTATCACCGTGGGATGAGAGCGAGTGTTTTTGGATGTGGTCCGAAATTCAAGATGGCCACCAGCAGCCATTTTGTACCAAAATTAGTGCAATCAGTCTTTTGTACAAAACTTCTGTATGAAAGTTCTGATTTGAATACATTTTTGTATGAATGTTTAGTAACATGGAATACATCACATATTGTAAGGGGTTTTTTTTTGTGCAGAAATTATGAAAATTAGATAAACTTTGATTTATTCAGTGCTACTTACATGTCAATACGGCTCAGGGTAGAGGCTGTATTTATGAACCGATCTTCACAAAACTTCTTGGGTACCTTTGTTATCACCTTGGGATGAGAATGAGTGTTTCTGGGTGCGGTCGAAAATTCAAGATGGCTGCCAGTGGCCATTTTGTACCGAAATTAGGTCCAATCAGTTTTTTGTCACAACTTCTATACAGCTCGTATTTATGAACTGATCTTCACAAAACTTCTTGGGTAAATTTGTTTTCACCTTGGGACAGGAACGAGTGTGTTTTGGGGTGCCTTTGTTATCACTGTGCTATGAGAACAAATATTTTGGGGTTCAGTCAGACCACTCTGGGACTCGAAGATTTCTTTCCTAGTTTAGCATCTGACTTTCACCCACCTTTACAATACTTTACCTATACATTTGTTACAGGCAACGGTCAGTATTTATGTACAGACCGTTACAATACTTTATATGTACCTTTGTTATCAGGTCATTACCTAGATGTTTGTCATTGCTGTGTCACATACTATACATGTACATGTCTTTGTCTTGACAAGTTGAGCTACAGTGTCATTGACACTTTCATTTGCAAATTTAGTGCTTGATTTTGCGATAACTTAAACATCAACCGATCGATTAATTTTTATATGCCCGTTTAAAAAACGGTCGTATTATGTTGTCAGTCTGTCCGTCTGTCTGTCCGTACACAATTTGGTTTCCGTTCATTTAAAGTCAAACACCTTGACAGATCGACATCAAACTTTCAGAAGTTGTTTTTAGCATTAAAATACAGGTCAAGTTTGATATTGGTGTTTCTCAGTCCATCTGCTGCAGAGATATGGCCCTTTGAAAACACAATTTTTCTAAAAAAAAATTGGTTTCCGTTCATTTAAAGCTGAACGCCTTGGCAGATTGACACCAAATTTTTCAGATGTTCTTTTTAGCAATGAAATACAGGTCAAGTTCGATATTGGTGTTTCTCAGTCTATCCACGGCAGAGTTATAGCTCTTTGAAAACACAATCTTTCGAGAAAAAAATTGGTTTCCCTTCATTTAAAGTCGAACGCCTTGACGGATCGACATCGAACTTTCAGATGTTGTTTGTAGCAATAAAATACAGGTCAAGTTCGATATTGGTGTTTCTCAGTCCATCCGCTGCAGAGTTATGTCCCTTTGAAAACACAATTTTTAAAAAAAAATTGGTTTCCGTTCATTTAAAGCCGAACGCCTTGACGGATTGACACCAAATTTTCAGATGTTGATTTTATACACCCGTTTCAAAAATGGGACGTATTATGTGAATGGTCTCTCCACCCGTCTGTCTGTCCGTCCACGGACACATTTCGTTTCCGGACGATAACTTTAGTTGTAATGGTTTGAGCTGAGTTAAATTTGGCATGTGGATTTAGTATGACAAAGTACAGGATGGGTTCAATTTCCATTTCTAGCGGCCTATTTGCAGTAGAGTTATGGCCCTTTATTTATGGGAATTTAGCCCACCTTTTCGTTTACGGACGATAACTTTAGTTTGCCTTGACAGATTTATTTCAAATTTTCAGTTTTTTTGTTTTTGACCACAAAATACAGCTCTAGTTCACTTTTTGACCACAATCGCATATACCTTTCCAGAGTTATTCCCCTTAAATGATTGCAAATTTGTGGATTTTGTGGTTTCCGGATGATAACTTTAGTTTGCCTTGACTGATTTTTTTCAAATTCTCAGATTTTGTTTTTGACCACAAAGCACAGCTCAAGTTCACCTTCAGCCATAATCGCATGTACCGTTCCATAGTTATTCCCCTTGAATGATTGCAAATTTGTGAATTATGTGGTTTCCAGATGATAACTTTCGTTTGCCTTGACTAATTTGTTTCAAATTCTCAGATTTTGTTTATGACCACAAAGCACAGCTCAAGTTCACTTTCGGCCCAAATCGCATGTACCTTTCCAGAGTTATTCCTCTTGAATTTGTGCATTTTGTGTTTTTCCGGATTATAACTTTAGTATGGCCTAACTGATTTTTGGTACGCCTGTTGAAAAACCGTTGAATTATGGAATCAGTCTGTCTGTCTGTCCATTTGTCCATCTGGCGGTCGGTCCATTCATCAACATTTGGTTTCCAGATGATAACTTTAGTATTTTTTTTTTGATTGACTCCTAAACTTGGTATGTGGTTTAATCAAAACAAAAGACAGGTCAAGTTTGAATATGGGGTTCGAACTTCGAAGTTCCCCTGAATTATGGACCTTGTTGGACGTAGAATGCATCAAATATTTGGTTTCCGGATGATAACTTTTATTATTTGTTTTCCAATTGGTTCCAAACTTGGTATGTTGTTTAATCACAACAAAATACAGGTCAAGTTCGAATATGGGGTTGGTCCGAACAATTTTCACCCTCACCCCCATCCTTACCCCAACCCTTCAAAAATACAAAATGGGCATATGTCACGCTAGGCGGTGCTCTTGTTTGTGTGAATGTTTAGTACCTTGGGATACATCACATATAATACATGTTTTTTTCTAGTGCAGAAATTATGCAAATTAGATGAACTTTGATTTTTTCAGTGCTACTAACACACAGTAAGTGCACATGTCAATACGGCTCGGTCTAGAGTTTGTATTTATGAAACGATCTTCACGAAACGTCTTGGGTACCTTTGTTATCACCTTGGGATGAGAACGAGTGTTTCTGGGTGCGGTCGAAAATTCAAGATGGCTGCCAGTGGCCATTTTGTACCGAAATTAGGTCCAATCAGTTTTTTGTCACAACTTCTGTACAGCTCGTATTTATGAACTGATCTTCACGAAACTTCTTGGGTACCTTTGTTTTCACCTTGGGAGAGGAACGAGTGTGTTTTGGGGTGCCTTTGTTATCACTGTGCTATGAGAACAAATATTTTGGGGTTCAGTCAGACCCACTCTGTGACTCAAAGATTTCTTTTCTAGTTTAGCATCAGACTGTCACCCACCTTTACAATACTTTACCTATACATTTGTTACAGGCTATGGTCAGTATTTATGTACAGACCATTACAATACTTTATATGTTATCAGGTCATTATCTAGATGTTTGTCATTGCTGTGTCACATACTATACATGTACATGTCTTAACAAGTTGAGCTACAGTGTCATTGACACTTTCATTGGTTATATAGCATTCTTAGGGAGGGCAGATCTAAGTTTGTTCAAACCAAGTTCCTGTGTTAATATTTGGTCTATTCATAGGGGTGCAAATTTTAACTTAGTCCAATAGGAAGCATAATCTTTCAAACTCTTTTTCTCCAAAACCACTGGTCAGAATCTTCTGGTATATGGTATACAAAATCCTTACAGGGGTCGGATTCATGTTCGACCAAATCAATCCCATTGGTGCATAATTGGACTCTCTATGTGGGAGTGAATTTCAGCTTAGTGTAATATGGGGAATAATCTTTAAAAATCTTCTTCAAATATACCAGTCATAATCTTTTGATGTTTGGGATCGAGCATCCTTATGGGGATCAGAATAAAGTTTGTTCAAAACAAGTTTTTCGATTGGAGCCCAAATTTTAACTTTGTTCAATATGAGGAATTTTTTTTTTTTAAATCTCACGAAGCCACAATAAGAATCTTTTGATATATGGGATACACCATCCATAGGGGAGTCAGATGCAAGTTCTAAGTCAATGGGATAATGTTTGGGCTGTTTAACTTAGTCCAATATGAGGAATAATCTTTGAAAGGTGAGTACCTCAGACCCCATGGGGCCTCTTGTGTTACGTAATGTTGATATCCTTAGTGTGGTGAGATTCAAGTGTGTACAAATCGAATCCCTGGCTCATATTTGGCTTCCTATGGGAGCTCAAATCTTAACTTGGTGCAACATGAGTTTTTGAAGGGGTTAGAATGATTTTACGTAAAAAAAACAGTTCACCCAACAGACCCTTCTCCTCCCACTCCCACTGCCTTAGCTAAATTAGATTAACTATATTAAAATGTAGATGCTGAATGTGACCTTAAATTCTTCTTTAAACAATTTTATCAGGTGAGTGATTAAGGCCCCTTGCAGCCTTTTGTTTTTAAGTTTCCTTTAAAAATGCTATTTTTTGTGACCCATGCAGCTCCATGGTTATAAAAGATATACGTGGGGATGTCAAAAAGTTTTGAGCCTAACATAAATAAAGCTGGAATGTTGGTACAGAACATATTTATTTTTCAACATAGTCCCCTTGTAATTCAATACACTTTTTCCACATGGTCCTCCAGTCATTAATGCCACATCTGTAGAAGTCCATATCTTGGTCCGGTAGCCAAGCCTCACAGCAGCAGTAAGTTCCTCATCATCTTGAAATCTTTGACCACGTAAGTGTTTCTTCAAATTTGGAAAGAGATGGTAGTCACTTGGTGTCAGGTCTGGAGAATAAGGTGGATGAGGCAGGATTTCAAAGCCGCATTCTTGGACAGCTGCCACTGCAGCACGACTGGTGTGAACTGGTGCATTGTCCTGATGGAGAAGAACTCCATGTCTGATTTTGCCATGATGCTTCTCCTTGATGGACTGTCGCACCTTCCTCAATAAGTTGGCATAATATTCACCGTTCATTGTTGTTCTATGAGGCAGAAAATCTATATGAATAACCCCACTACTATCCCAAAATATTGTGGCCATAACCTTGCGGATGGATCTAGAGGCTTTGAACTTCTTTGTTCTGGGAGACTTGGCATGTTTCCAAGCCATTGATTCCTGTTTGCTCTCGAGGGTCATAGTGATGAATCCAGTTTTCATCACAGGTAACTAACCTAAATGGAAGTCGTCAGGATTTTGGTTATATTGTGTTAACATGGGATTACTGATGGTGACCCTTGATAGCTTCATATCATCTGAAAGCATTCTTGGAACCCATCTTGCACACACCTTTGACATGCATAGATGTTCGTGAAGGATAGTCTCTATTGATCCATGTGATATGCCAGTTGTCTCCTCTAGCTCATGGAGTGTGATTCGGTGATTATTCATCACAAGCTTGTGCACCTTGTCAATATTTTCTTGGCTAGTGCTGGTTGTGGGATGATCTGAATGGGGGTCATCTTCAAGACTCTCTCTCTCACATTGAAATTCCTTGACCCATCGTTTTATGGTGGCAGATGATGTGGAAGCCTTCTCATAAACAGCTGTTAATCTTTCTTCAATTCACTTGGCTGAATTGCCTTCCAGATCCCAAAACTTTATGACTGCTCTGTATTCAGTTTTATCCATTGCTGCCATTTCAAGTGGGGTACACTTTTTGGATGTCGGTTGATGGCCAACTAGTTAAGAGTATAAATGCCAGTATAAACTGTTGTTCGATATCCTATAGTTGATTTCAGAACCCTGCCATTAAACTTGCATTAGGTTCAAAACTTTTTGACATCCCCTCGTAGCTTTGAAACTTCACAAGTTAATTTCCAGTTATCAGAAGTTTCAAATTCCATATTTACTTTTGTAAACTTTGATCCACCATTTGAGCGATGCAAGTTTACCCTTTTTTCTCTTCATCTTTTATCTTAACTGCATTTCAAGGCTCAAACTGTCAAAATTTTATGAATATAATCATTACAAAAACCCATATTAAAAAATCTGTTGCCATCCTAGAAAATTTGCAACTGTTATGGCTAAACTTTTAGGTGTCATCCTAGCGGAGGGGGGGGGGGGGGGGGGAGGGGGGGGGGGGGGGGAGGGGGGGGAGGGGGGGGGCAAAGGGTTAATTTTAGGGTTTTTTTTATTGAAATTTTAGTATGTGGTGGAGCATAGAAAATTAGGTGATAGCTGCTTTTTCTTTTTTGATTTGTCGATGTTTGTGACATTTTCTCAACATTTCAAATAGTAGACAGTTTTATCAATTTCTATTGAATACACTTATTTTGTGACATGCACAGTTCCATGGCTAAGAAAGATACAGCTTTGAAATTTCATAGGCCGATATCCCTTTATTTAAACCAACCTATTCCATTTTTACTTCATAAAATAAAATTCAGTCCAGGATTTGTGCGATGAGAGTTTACCGTTTTTATGCCTCAGACCTCTTTGAGGAGGGGGCATTATGTTATCACCATGTCCGGCTGTCGTCGTCCATCCGTTAACTTTTTGCATTTTGCATTCCGTCAATTAACTAAAGTTCTACCAACCAGATCTTTACCAAACCTCATGTGGGTTAGGTATGATGAGTGGAAGAAGCCTATTTATTTTGACCATGATGTGCCAAAGGTCAAAGTCACAGTGACCTCCAATGTTAAATACACTTGAAATTGGTTTCTGCACTGTAACTAAAGTTCTGCAAGACTGATCTTGATATAAGTCAGTATGGAGGTTAGGTATGGTGTGAGGTAGAACCCTATTCATTTTGATGTTGATGTGCCAAAGGACAAGGTCACTGTGACCTTCAACATTAAATGTACATGAAACAGATTTCCGCTGCATTCCATCAATTAAGTAAAGTTCTACCAGCTGGATCTTTACCAAACTTCATATGTGGGTTAGGTATGATGAATGGAAGAAGCCTATTTATTTTGACCATGGTGTACCAAAGGTCAAGTTCACAGTGACCTCCAATGTTAACTACACTTGAAATTGGTTTCCTCTCTATAACTAAAGTTGTGCAAGACTGATCTTGATATAACTCAGTATGGAGGCTAGGTATGGTGTGATGTAGAACCCTATTCATTTTGATGTTGATGTGCCAAAGGACAAGGTCACTGTGACCTTCAACATTAAATGTACTTGAAGCAGGTTTCCACTGCATTCCATCAATTAACTCAAGTTCTACCAACTGGATCTTTACCAAACTTCACATGTGGGTTAGGTATGATGATTGGAAGAAGCCTATTTATTTTGACCATGATGTGCCAAAGGTCAAGGTCACAGTGACCTCCAATGTTAAATACACTTGATATTGGTTTCTGCTGTATAACTAAAGCTCTGCAAGACTGATCTTGATATTACTCAGTATCAAGGTTAGGTATGATGTGAGGTAGATGCCTATTCATTTTGATGTTGATGTGCCAAAGAACAAGGTCACTGTGACCTTCAACATTAAATGTACTTGAAGCAGGTTTCTGCTGCATTTCATCAATTAACTCAAGTTCTACCAGCTAGATCTTTACCAAACTTCATATGTGGGTTAAGTATAATGAGTGGAAGAAGCCTATTTATTTTAACCATGGTGTGCCAAAGGTCAGGGTCACATTGACCTCCAATTTTAAATACTCTTGAAATTGGTTTCCGTTCCATAACTAAAGTTCTGCAAGACTGATCTTCTTTGATTATGCATTACTGGTATCCAGAGGAAGCTTCCTTTTGATTTAGGATCAGATAACCAATTCAGTTTGGCTGTCATGGTGGCCATATTGAATTTGGTTTCCATCCAATAACAGATGAATGCTGACTCGAATCAGTTTTATATTTTTATACTGTATACCAATGGCCCAGACTAGCTAGTGCTAACTCAAAAATAGCTAGAGCCAAACACAAATTTTGCCCCCCCTCCCCAAAATTTGCATGCAAAACCGAAAATTAGAAGTCCTTTCTGGCCCTCCATACATTTACCCTCCACGCCAGGAAGTCACCGAAACTAGCGCCAACAGCATTCTTTGTTTGGCTCTTGTCAGATAACAACAAACTGACATTTGTGATTTTTAAATCTCAATTAATCATGATGCCAGACACAAATCAGTGGTTAAATTGGTGGATCCAAGGACACAAATGGATGAAGGAAGGAAGAAATGGTGGTTTGAAACGTTCAGGGCTGTAATTTAAAATATAAAAATTAGTTCATGTTCCTCAATTTTGGGACATGGGCCTGACGTCATCATTCGTTGATAATGATCTGTCCACTGTTTGTTTAGTATTCCTTCCCTTCCTTCCCTTGATCCCCCCAGTTAAGCTTCCAAGCTTTTTGGCTTGTTTTATTGAAATTTTTTTTATAAAATTTCTTGGGAGTTTAACGTATTATACAGAAGATATTCTGTACATCCCCAGGGTTACATCCTCACCCTTAGGGTGTTTAAGCGTTTTGGTCATGCATCATATATCTGATGTATCGTTTTTTCTTCTGATGAAGATCTTGCTTTACATCGGATAGTCTTGTTTTTGTTACTGACTTTGGGTCGTGTTGCCTGGGGTCTTGTTTCCGTTTTTTTTGAAGTAGTTGTCATTGACATTGCTCTAGGTAGTTTCCTATTATTTTTAAGAAACAACAGCTGTAAGTAACATTAAATATCCTGATATTGTGGTAGTTAATTTTATGACATATTATTATAATTTTGTCCACACTTAAGCTTTTTTGGGCACATCGTTCCCTTTGGGAACTTGGGCTCTTATATAAGAAAAAAATTTTCAACATTTTTTTTATTTTTTGAAGGAATTTTTCTTTTGGATGTATTTATTTCATCGATTGTATTTTAATGTTATCTTATATTTATGTAGATTTGGTGGTAGTACAATTGACCTATGTTAGATTTTATATATAATATTTATCTAATAGTATGGCAAATAGAGGAAGCCTTTCCTCTATTTACATGGTCGTCTTGCGTATAGTTGATGTACTACCACTATTCTTGCTCCATGTGTCAGGTTTTGACAATGTTGATGACGGGTGTCATGGTTTATGTTAGGCGAGTGGACACTATCGGTCCTATCATGGAGAGGGGACACTGCTGGTCCTCTCGCCAAAATGTCACTATAGTTTTTAGCTCACCTGACTTTCAGTCAGGAGAGCTATAGTGATCACTCACCGTCCGTCGTCCGTCGTCCGTGAACATGGTGTTTGCGTCTTCTCCTCCCAAACCGCTGAACCAATTTAATTGATATTTGAGATAATAGTTTGTTACGACATCGCAATTTGATTTTGTTCAAATCAAGTTGCCCCGCCCGTGGGTAGGGCCACACCCAAAAAGTGTGCTGAAATCTTAAAAAATCTTCTTCTCATGAACCAGCAGTAGCAGAGACTTGATATTTCGTGTGCAGCTTCCTTTTGAGGTGTAGACTCAGATTTGTTCAAGAGAAGTTTGTGGGGCTATACTTGGCATCGTTATGGGAGGGGCAAAATTTTTGGCCCCGCCCAAAATTTCTATTTTCCAAACCGAGAGGCTGATTTGAACCAAATTTTATGTGAGGGCTTATTGGGTCATAAGTACCTAATTTATGCTGATTTTTTTTCTCGCGCCATGGGAACCGCAGGAGCTAAAAATAGAAAAAAATTAAAACGCCCATATCTCCAAAACTGCACGGCACCGAGAATTTTTATTTGGTGTGAAGCTTCCTTAGGACCAACAGAAAGAATTGGTAATAAAAAATTGCCATCGGTTTTATCATAGGGTACAGTTTCGGGACTTTGAAAAAGTGCTGAGTCAGCACTTTTTAACACTGTATGCAATGGGAAAAACATTAAAAAATCTTCTTCTCCAGATCCAGCAGGCAGAATCTTTTGATATTTGGTATGCAACATTGGAGGGTGGATCTGATTCAAGTTTGTTCAAATCGGCCCCCTGGGTTCATATTTGGGCTCAGTATAGGAGCCCGATTTCGAACTTAGTGCATTTCAGGCAAATTTCTTAAAAAATCTTCTTCTCCAGATCCAGCTGGCAGAATCTTTTGATATTTGGTATGCAACATTGTGGGGTGGATCTGATTCAAGTTTGTTCAAATCGGCCTCCTGGGTTTATATTTGGGCTCAGTATAGGAGCCCAAATTTGAACTTACTGCATTTCAGGCAAATTTCTTTGAAAATCTTCTTCTCCAGATCCAGCAGGCAGAATCTTTTGATATTTGGTATGCAACATTGTGGGGTGGATCTGATTCTATTTTGTTCAAATCGGCCCCCTGGATTCATATTTGGGCTCACGATAGAAGCCCAAATTCGAACTTAGTGCATTTCAGGCAAATTTCTTTGAAAATCTTCTTCTCAAGATCCAGCAGGCAGAATCTTGTGATATTTGGTATGCAGCATCCTTAGGGGGGTGAGATTCAAGTTTGTTCAAGCCATGTCCCTAGGTCCATATTTGGGCTCACTGTGGGAGCTTGAATTGTAACTTTGTTCGAAATGAGGAATTTTCTTAAAAAATCTTCTTCTTCAGATCCAGCAGTCCGAATGGTTTGATATGTGGTGAGTAGCATCCTTGAGGGGGGGGGGGGGGGGGGGGGATTCAAGTGTGTTAAAGCCAAGTCCATGGGTCCATATGTGGGCTCCCTGTGGGAGCCCAAATTATAACTTAGTCAATATGAGGAATTTTTCTTTAAAAATCTTCTTCTTCAGATTCAGCGGTTGGAATGTTTTGATATTTGGCAAGGAGCAACCTTGGGGGCTGAGATTCAAGTTTGTTCAAGCCAAGTCCCTTGGTTCATATTTGGGCTCACTATGGGAGCCTGAATGACAACTTAGTTCAAAATGAGGAATTTTCTTTAAAAATCTTCAGATCCAGCAGATGAATGCTTTTGATATTTTTTATGCAGCATCCTTAGGGGGGTAAGATTCAAGTTTGTTCAAGCCATGTCCCTAGGTCCATATTTGGGCTGATTGTGGGAGCTTGAATTGTAACTTGGTTCAAAATGAGGAATTTTCTTTAAAAATCTTCTTCTTCAGATCCAGCAGTCGGAATGTTTTGATATTTGGTGTGCAGAATCCTTAGGGGTGTGAGATTCAGGTTTGTTAAAGCCAAGTCCCTGGGTTCATATATGGGCTCCCTGTGGGAGCCCGAATTATGACTTAGTTCAGTATGAGGAATATTCTTTAAAAATCTTTTTTTAGATCCACTGGTCAGAATATTTGGATATTTGGTTTCAGCTTTTCTTAGGAGGAGCAGATGCAACTTGTGGAAATCAATTCTCTGGGTTGATATTTAGGCTACCATGTTAGGTGAGCGCCCTCAGGCCCCCTGGGGCCTCTTGTTTAGTTTCTATTTACAGAGGGACAAGAACATAGTGTGGTTTCGTGACGCCGTCAGGGAGTGTGCTTCTGTCGTTGCATTATACTATTAGAGCTGGTGGAAAAGTGCTCAATGATATAAGACAAGGGCTAGGCCTTTGAACTATGGTTTACGTCCCTTGTCTCCAGCTAGCTCAACCGGCAGATCTATCACGCAGAATATGGGTGGTGTGACGCCGGGTATGTCCGTAGCGGTCGAGAAGAGGAATAAGGGTGTAGCGAGCACTATAAAAATACAAACATGCTCACCCTGCGACGATGGAAAGGAGGAAGCATGGGGAGGAGGAAGCAGACAAGTTCTGAGGTATGCTCGTCCAGGTCTACCATGATCGCGAGCAAGAGAGAGGCCCCTC
Organism: Pictodentalium vernedei; assembly: GCA_031216915.1. Taxonomy (NCBI): domain Eukaryota; kingdom Metazoa; phylum Mollusca; class Scaphopoda; order Dentaliida; family Dentaliidae; genus Pictodentalium; species Pictodentalium vernedei. The sequence continues at coordinate 198,728,874 of CM062292.1, read as the reverse complement.
TCTCTTATAACAACATCTGGGGTCAGAGGTTGTTGGTAGGAACTTGTGTCAGTTGGAGCTTACGTCCATGCCTTCCTGTCCGGAACACTCCTTCTAATAGGCTGCCAGGATCTGCTAGTCCTATAGCTTCCTCTACGTTCGAAAAGCACACACGACTGCACAAAGTCTGTTGTCGCCAGCTAGCTCGACCGGTGAAGTGGTTACTCAGGCCTCTGAGAAGTGTGATGCCGGGTATGTCTGCTCCAGGCTAGGAGATGATATAGGGTTGAGCGAGCACTATACCGTAATATACAACCATGCTCACCCAGCGACAACGGAAGGAGGAAGCCAGCAAGTTCTGAGGTACGCTCGTCCAGGTCAGCCAGGACCAAGAGCAAGAGAGAGGCCTCTCTCTCTTACAGCAGCATCTGAGGACAGATGTTGTTGGTAGGAACTTGTGTCAATCGGAGTATACGTCCATGCCTCCTGTCCGGGACGTCCCGTCTAATAGGCAGCCGGGGTCGGCTAGTCTTACGGCTTCCTCTACATAACGGATAAAGTGCTCTTTATATTGCACAGGGCTATAAACCTCGATGAGTGGTTTCTGTTCCCTGATGCCGGTGAAGCAGTTAGGATTGAATATGAGGGCCGTGACACCGGATGTGTCGCATGTGCATTGTATTCAGAGCTAGCAGCATAAGTGCTCAATGATATAAGGCAAGTTCTAGACCTTAGAATATAGGGTTTACGACCTTGTCTCCAGCTAGCTCGACCGGCAGATCGTTACTCAGAATATGGGTAGTGTGACACCGGGTATGTCTGTAGCGATTGAGAGAGAATAATGGTGTAGCGAGCACTATTTAATCCAATCATGCTCACCCTGCATTGATGGAAGGAAGAAGCCGGCAAGTTCTGAGGTACGCTCGGTTAGGTCTCCTCGGACCGTGAGCAAGAGGGAGACCCCCTCTCTCTTTTAACAACATCTGGGGCCGGGTGTTGTTGGTAGGAACTTGCGTCAGTCAGAGCTTACGTACATAGCTATTGTCCAGTATGCTTAGCTCAATTCTTAGTCGGGGACGGCTACAGATTGGCTTCTTCAGCATCTACCAAGCACTCCCGACCGCACCTTGGCTTAAGTGACTTAGGATATCTAGTCTGCATCGTCAAAAGGTCCATCTTTTGTGAAGAAAGTCGCACCATCTAGTAGCCAAGGAGATGAGGCTTCATTCATCGGGACGTCCGCATTAAGAACCATCTCGGACACACTGTCCCAGGAGCAGCTGGCAGACAAGCAATTCATGACCGCTGCTCCTCAGGCCTCCGTAACGGCCTTGCTGTCGCAAATTGCGCAGAATTCCTGCTAAGGCAGAAGCACTCAACGTCAGTCTCAAAATTTGAGCTATTGATTGATGTTTGATCAGTCCAGTCATCTGCCTGTTCAGATGCCGGTGACCTTGATTCTAACTGATTTAGACGAATGATGAAAGGGATACAGAGGAGGATAACTTTCTGTTTTGGAACAACTCATGGATGGTATGGATACTATACATTATCATTTCCTTGAACTTGTTCCAGTGAATCACAATGCTGCGAGCAATTATGAGAAACCGCTAGCGTTGTTAGACGCTGACTTCATATGGACAAAGAGCAAGATAATAAGATCTCTTTCCAGTTAAGTCTACACGGGTGTCACAGGTCTTCGATTGTGTAGACGATGGCATATTTAACTTCCTGCGGGAAAAAGTAATATGGTTTCTTATCTTCTACTGTATTTTTAACCGTTTTTTTTTCTGTTCACATACATTTAAAAAAACGACTGGGGAAGATGTGTTGAGAGTAATGACCCAAACTTAGCTGGTGCTAACTCTTAAATATTCGGGGCCAAACACAAATTTTGCCCCCCAAATCCCCAAAATTTGCATCCAAATAAAAAAAACTGATGTCCTGTATGGTCCTCCATACTTTAGCCTCCTACTCATGTGCAGTGTCAAGGAAGCACCGAAATTGGTGCCAAGTCTCATTCTTTGTTTGGCCCTTCTGTCACTAACATCTCACTGACTTCTGTGCTTATAAATCTCAGTTAAAATGATGCCAGACACAATATCATGATGGAAATGGTGGATCCAAGGATGCAATAAGAGGATAAGAGGAAGAAACAGTGGTTGGATGTGTTCTGGGCTGTAACTTATAATTTTTATACAAAATTATTTTATGTTCCATAATTTCAGAACATGGGCCTGATGTTTTCATTCTTGCTATGAAATCTCCACTGTTTGTTAAGTGTTTCCTCTCTCCCCTTCCTTGAAACCCCCCTAGTTAATCTCCCATGCTTTTGGAACATTTATAAAAAAATTTTCATGAAAATTTCTTGGGAGTTTAACTTGGTTACAGAATGTTTCTTCTGTTATCCCCATGGTTACATCCTCACCCTTGGGGTGTTTAGGCGTTTTTGGTCATGCATCTATCTTCTGATGTATTGCATTTTCTTCTGAGGAAGATTCTGCTTTACATCGGATAGTTTTAAGAATCTGTTACTGACTTCGGGCCGTGTTTTTCAGTGCCTGGAGTCTTGTTTCCGGTTTTTATAGACTTTTGTTTACGTTGACAACGGTTACTTTCTTTTAGTAATTCCTTGTCATCTGTTAGGTTAGATATCTAGTTAGATACATTAATATACTCCGTAAGTGTAACATTAATTTTTTAGTTTGTTTAAAAATTTTTGTCCACTCTTTGGCTTTTTTGGAATCCATTTGGGCTCATCGTTCCCATTGGGAACTTGGGCTCATGTAAAAAAATTTTGAAAACTTTTTTTTTTTCATGAACTATTTTTCGCAATTTTGTTATGGATTGTATCTTTGTAATATTGAGGGTTAGTGCGAGTACTGCGGCTTAATAATATTTTGTAAGTATGAAAGAATTTTGTTCAAATTGTAAATCGAGGAAGTCTTCCTTGGATTCTCATGCTCATTGTGTTTGCTGTAGTCATGGTACTCGCACTAACTCTTGTTCAGTTTGTGCCAATTGGGATGACAAACGTTGGAGATGTGTGTCACGGTACATTGTTAGTGGTGAGGGATCGATGCCTGTTCTCTCACCACAAGGTCACTCTAGTTTTTCAGTTTCTTTTTCAGAGGAACAAGAACATGATGTTTCCATGATGTCATCTGGAAGTGTGCTGCCGTCATTGCAAATTAATGGAGAGCTAGCGGCAAAAGTGCTCAATGAATTAGACAAGTGCCTAGGTCCCAAAAGGGATTTACGGCCTAGTCGCCAGCTAGCTCGACCGGCAGATCTATCACTCCTCATATGGGTGGTGTGACGCCAGGTAAGTCCGTTGCGGTCCAGGAGAGGAAAAAGAGTGATGCAAGCACTATATTCTCGGATCACGCACACCCTACGACGACGGAACGGAGGACAGAACAGAGGAAGCCAGTCAGTTCGGTAGTAAGCTCGTTCAGGTCATCCCGGACCGCGAGTGAGAGAGGTCCCTCCCTATTACAACAGCATCTGGGGCCGGATGTTGTTGTTCAAACGTTCGTCAGTCGGAGCATACGTCCACACCTCCTGTTTGGGAGGCTCCGTCTTATAGACAGCCGGCGTCGGCTAGTCTATCGGCTTCCTCGACAGCATATCAGCACACACGACCGCACCTTGTGACCTCAGATATCCAGCCTGCTTCGCCGACAAAGGATTCCATGTCGTCTAGGTCACACCATCCAGTAGCCAGGGACACCAGGCCTCATCAGTTGGGACGTAAACATAAAAGAATTATGTCGGACACACCGTCCCAGGAGCTTCCAGCAGCTAAGCAACAGAGGACCACTGCTCCACAGGCCTCTGTGATGGACTTGCTATATTGCAGATAGCGCAGCTCATCGCAGCATCCCAGCAACCTACGGAACATCCTACATCAGTTTCAGATCAGGAACTGTCGGATGAAGAGCTGGGTCGGTTCGTTCCTATGCAAGGTCAGACAGGGACGATCGAGATTCTCATCTGGTCCAGTTGGATGGTGAAAGGGAAATTACGGAGCTGGATTTTTCCCTTTTGTGACAACATAAGGCGGCGATGGAGTTTATCTGTCAACACCTTCAGACGTTGTTCCATTGGACCAGGTTGCTGCGACAAAGGATAAGAGACTGATAGTGTCATTGGATATTGACTTTTTTGGCCAGATTAAGGAAGATGTTGATTATCCGGTCCAGTCCAGCAATGTCTCATGGACGTTTGAATTGCTTAATGACGCTATTTTTAATTTAGCCTCAAAGACAGGCAAAAATAGTTTCTTATCTCAACGTGCTCTGCATCTGCCGTTCATCAATAGTAGTAATAGATTTGCAACGGCAGGACAGGGCATACCGAGAGTTCCTCTGCGTTTGGACGATCAGGCTGAGGACTTAGACTTGTCCCTACCTTCGTCTTTTTCTCTTCTCCCTAGCACTTTGGAGACGATGATTTTGTCTAATAGAGCGAATTTAGACTCATTGTCATACACAGATCACCTTACCAGAGCGTCTTGACGGTAAAGAATTTGAGGATGTTCGCTCTTCCTTAAGAGTTCTTTCTAGGGCTATTGCATTCTCCATGTATAAATCCGTCCTATCAGTGGTTAATTTGGAGTTGGTTAGATGTGATGCTGCCCTGGCTTCATCCACTATAGTGGATTCAAAGGTGAAAAACTCTCTTCGAGTCGCTCTGGTTTCCGGGGATTTTCTCTTTGATGGTAAGCTTTCTTTAATCTATCGGTTTCTAAAAGACCTGACTCGGCAGAAAAGAGTAATGCAGGAGCTTCTGGTTCGAGTACATCCAGGGGAAGCTCCTATAAAGGATATAAAAAATCCTCTAGCTCTTACTCTAGACCGTCAGAGTAGCGACTCAGGTAGGGGACGTAGTTCTGGCCGAGACAACCGGTCAGATGCCCTAGGTCGACAGGATGAGGCACTGGACGGGGAGGAGACCTGTTAACCTCTGGAGGTGACCGTCAGTGAGATTTTGATGAGCTCTCAGTGAGATTTGGATGCTTGTCAGTGAGATTTTTACCCGCAGACAGCACATCAATAATTTCCATGTTACCCCTCACCCCCCCCCCCCCCCCCCACAAGACACTTCACCCTAATGTGTTTTATTTGAACAATTTGTCTTTTCAGAAGCCAAAACATAGAAATATAGAGCAAAACAGAAATATGGATGAGCTTGTTCCAATGACATCCATATTTCAATGGTTTTGTGCTTGTCGGTTGTTTGTGGTACTTCGATTTTCCAAAGCCCAGAGCCACCCCCCCCCCCCCCCCCAACCACTCTGATTATTCACTTGAAGTAGTTGGTCATTTATGAAGGGGGTTTGGAATGGAGGTGATCATTTTTCAGTGAAACGTGAAAATTATGCCACAGCCACAGGACGAAACGTCTTGGGGATTTGTTGTTGTTGTTCATTTATCACTACCAATTCGCGGATAAAAAAACGTCCAAGTACCGTAAATTATCAACTTTTTAGAGATTTTTTTCACCAAAAACAGAATTTCTTTCACAGCCTACCCTAGAAAATCGTGAATTGGAATTTTTTCCCAACATACTGAAAATTACCGCAACTCATTTGAATGAGCCGTTCATCTACAAAATATAATTATCTGAAATCCGAAATGCACAATAAATTTGTGCGTATTTTTGCCCAATTTCAAGTGTACATAAATAATAGTATGGGATTTCTTTTTTGATGTGATTGCTACTCTTATATCAAGCAAAGGTGTGTGTTTAATATATAATCAATTTCAGCAATTATCCTGCATCTCAAGTTCATTTATTTCGACTGTGAAACGTGTTGCAATAATCACAGAACACAATAGCCGGCCATTGACAAAAATCAGAATTGGTTATCAGTTCTGACGTAAATGGTGACGTTTCACACAAACTTAATGACCTTGCCATTGAGAGTAGAGCACATGCTTTTGTATTTGTAAACAAAAGCTGGTGGATTCAGTGATGCCGTGATGGATTACCGGTACTGAATAACTAATTTTGAAAAGTATCAAAGCGGGAGAAAGTAGGATGTTGCAGTGAATGCGGGAGATTGGGTACCAAACTGTGAGTCTCCCGGCGAAAGTGGGAGAGTTAACAGGTCTGCGGGGAGGACGTAGGTCCAGGAGGTGATGGTCAGGACCTCTATTGCGGTCTGGTGGACAGAAGGCTGACAAAAGTTTTTGACCAATTGGTTGTCAATTACAGACGACCGATGGATAAAAGAGGTTATCTCGGATGGCCTAAAGCTATCTTTCCGAGAAAAAACCTCTGCTAACACGAAGTCTGCGCTGGACTCGGCTTCCGTCCAATCTTCAAAAAAGAGATTCACTTCTATCAGAGGTGCAAGCTCTTTCGGAGAAGAATGCAATAGAGGTCATGAAAAACCAGGAATCCCTGGGTTTTTACAGACACCTGTTCTTGGTACCGAAGCCAGATGGCTCGTTCCGTCCAGTTACAGATCTGAGCTGGATAAACAAGCTGATCGTGGCTCCAAAGTTCTATATGGAGACCATTTGATCAGTGAGGGCGAGCATTCGAGTGGACGATTATGCATCAAGCATAGATCTCAAGGATGCGTACTTTCATGTCATGGTACATCTGGCATTCAGAAAGTACCTCCGCTTCGCCGTCCTAGGAGTCGTTTATCAGTTCTGAGCGATGTGCTTCGGACTCAATCTAGCACCCTGGGCTTTCACTCGAATAATGAACTCTGTAATGGCTTACTTCTGAGCTCATTCGTCTGCGGTAATGCCGGCCTACTTGGACGACATTCTTCAGAGATTCGGCAACAAAACAGTTCTTCAGAACGACGTTCAGAGTCTGCTTCAATTACTCCGACGTCTTGGTCTCATTGTAAACGAAAAGAAGTCTTGGTTTCATTGTAAACGAAAAGAAGATCTAGCTCCGTCCAAGTCGTTCATTCACTTGGGAATGAGCTTCGAGACCCACAACAATCTGGTTCGTCTTCCATTACCCAGAGTGAAGTTAGTCAGTTTCTATGCTCGTTTTTGTCTACATTCAGACGTAGTAACAGTGAGAGAATTCATGCGACTGATGGGATTGTGCGGAGCAGTGGCAGATCTCATTCCGATGGGCCACTTGCGCACATGTCCACTCCAGATATTTTTCACTCAAATTTGGAGTGTGAAGATTTATTCGCTTGAAACAAATATCGTTTTATCGGACCAAGTAAAAGTAAGGATTCAGACTTGGGCAGATATTCAGTGGATGACTCAGGGAGTTCTACTGCAACTGCCAGATCCAGTTTTTACGATTATGACGGATGCGAGTCAAACAGGTTGGGGCGCCACATTGAACCCTACAGATTCGAGGTACCAGGGCCTTTAGGATCCGGTGTTCCTGAACAAGCACATAAACATCAAAGAGATGATGTCAATTTGGCTTACACTACGTCATTGGATGAACATAATTTAGAATTCACATGTTCAAATACTGTACGACAATTCGACGGTAGTAGCATACATTCGGAACCAAGAAGGCACCTATTCGATTCCGTTATTCGACCTAAAGGAAGAATTCTTCTGTTTGTTCTAGAGCATCATGTTCTTCTGTTGGTCCGTCATATTCCGGGTCGTCTGAACGTTATATATTTCTCTTGGAAAGGTTGCATGTTACCGTCAGAATGGACTCTCAACAAGCGAGTGTTCAATCAGATTTGCTACCAATGGTATCAACTAAAGATAGACTTGTTTGTGACACACCTCAACAATCAGTTGCAGAGATATGTGTCGCCATGCCCAGATCCTCGAGTGTTTGCAGAAGACACTCTCTCAATTTCTTGGGATGGAATGATAGGATATGCACATCCTCCAGCTCCATTGATTCAACAGATCTTGCTAAAGATCAAGCAATCGCACTGCAAGATACTGTTGGTAGCATCTCTGTCGTCTCAGAAACCATGGACAAATCTACTCAGGTGTCTGTTATGGGACGTTCCTTGGAAGCTTCCTCGATGGGAGGACCTTCTCTTTCAGGGGAAATCTAGCACACTGCATCACAACCCGCAAGGTCTCAACCTTCAGGTATTTCCATTGTGCGGTCCTTCTTGCATGGCAAGCAATTTCAGGACGAGCAGTGGACGCAATTTCTAAGTGTAGGAGGGTCTCTTCTACATTAAACTATGCGGCAAAGTGGAAGGTTTTCTCTTGTTGGTGTAAGGATCATTCTATTGATATTTTTGATCCTTCCATTCCAGACATTGCTAATTTTTTGGTCTACTTGTTTGATGAACTCAAACTGCAGCCAGTAACCATTAAGGGTTATAGGTCAATGCTATCGGACACATATGCTCATCATGATAGCTTACAGATTGGATCTAATATTTCTTTATCTAAGTTAGTAAAAAACTTTTCGATAAATAGACCTAGAACTCTCAGGTTAATTCCTAAATGGAATTTAGCTTGGGTTCTACTGAAGCTCAAAGAAGCTCCTTTTGAACCTCTGAAAACTGTAGACTTCAAATTCTTGTCATATAAGACAGCTTTTCTCTTAGCCTTTGCTTCCGCAAGAAGAGTTAGTGAGCTTCATGCTCTGTCTATTGATGATTCTCATTATCGTTGTATTGGTAATACTATTACTTTAACTACTAATGTGGGATTTTTGGCTAAGAATCAGGCTCCAAATAAGTATCCTGAGCTTATTGTCGTTAGATGGCTGCAGGCCCTTGCTGTGTCCAGTTAGAGCTATGCGTATTTATAAATGCAGATCAGAGTTTATCAGCAAGGAGCGAAAACGCTTCTTCCTGTCTTTAATTCCCAATAGAAAGGACATATTTTTATACTGTAACCAATGGCCCAGACTCAGCTGGTGCTAACCCAAAAATATCTAGGGCCAAACACAAATTTTGCCCCCCAATCCCCAAAATTTACATGCAAAACCGAAAATTAGAAGTTCTATTTGGCCCTCCATACACTTTACCCTCCGCGCATGTGCAGATGCCAGGAAGTCACCGAATCTGGCGCCAATAATTCATTCTTTGTTTGGCCCTTGTCAGATAACAACAAACTGACATTTGTGCTTTTAAATCTCAATTAATAATGATGCCAGACACACACAAATCAATGGTTAAATTGGTGGATCCAAGGACAGAACTGGATGAAGGAAGGAAGAAAAGGTGGTCCGAAACGCTCAGGGCTGTAATTTTATCATATTTATTAAAATTAGTTCATGTTCCCTAATTTCGGGACATGAGCCTGATGTTATCACTGATTGATTATGATCTATCCACTGTTTATTTAGTATTCCTTCCCTGCCTTCCCTTGATCCCCCCAGTTAAGCTCCCAAGCTTTTTGGCTTGTTTTAATGAAATTTTTTTATAAAATTTCTTGGGAGTTTAACGTATTATACAGAAGATTATTCTGTACATCCCCAGGGTTACGTCCTCATCCTTAGGGTGTTTGGGCGTTTTGGTCATGCATCATACATCCAATGTATCGTTTTTTCTTCTGAGGAAGATCTTGCTTTACATCGGATAGTCTTGTTTCTGTTACTGACTTCGGGACGTATTGCCTGGGGTCTTGATTCTGGTTTTTTGTTTACATTTACATTACTCTAGGTAGTTTCCTATTTTTGTTTAGGAATGACAGTTGTAAGTAACATTAAATATTCTGATAGTGTGGTAGTTAATTTTGCACAGATTTTATAATTTTGTCCACACTTAGGCTTTTTTGGGCTCATCGTTCCCTTTGGGAACTTGGGCTCTTATATTAGAAAAAAATTTTCAAAAATTTTAATTTTATTTTTGAAAGAGTTTTTCTTTGGATATATTTGTTTTATTGATTATATTTTAATGTTATATTATATGTAGATTTGGTGGTGGTACAATGACATATATTAGAATTTAGGTAATTATATTTATCTAATAGTATGGCAAATAGAGAGGAAGCCTTTCCTCTATTTACTTGGTTGTTGTAATGAGTTTAGTTGATGTTCTAATTGTACTCCATGTGTCAGATTTGATAATCTGGATGATGGCCGTCATGGTTTGTGTTAGGCGAGTGAACACTATCGGTCCTATTGTGGCGAGGGGACTCTGCTGGTCCTCTCGTCAAAATGTCAAGAACAAGAACATGGTGTGGTTTCGTGACGCCGTCAGGGAGTGTGCTTCCGTCGTCGCATTATACTATAAGAGCTGGCTGGAAAGTGTTCAATGATATTAGACAAGGGCTAGGCTACAAAAGCGAGTTTACGTCCCTTGTCTACAGCTAGCTCAACCAGCAGATCTCACTCGTATGTGGGTGATGTGATGCCGGGTATGTCCGTAGCGGTCGAGAAGGGGAATAAGGGTGAAGCGAGCACTATAAAGATACGAACATGCTCACCCTGCGACGACGGAAAGGAGTAAGCACAGGAAAGAGGACGTACACAAGTTCTGAGGTATGCTGATCCAGGTCTTCCGTGATCGCGAGCAGGAGAGAGGCCCCTCTCTCTTATAACAACATCTGTGGTCAGCGGTTGTTGGTAGGAACTTGTGTCAGTTGGAACTTACGTCAACGGGACGCTCCTTCCATAGACTGCCGGGGTCGGCTAGTCTTATAGCTTCCTCAATGTTCGAAAAGCACATACGATAGCACAAGTCTGTTGTCGCCAGCTAGCTCGACCGGTGAAGTGGTTACTCAGGCCTCTGAGAACTGTGATGCCGGGTGTATACGGTCCGGGCTAGGAGATGATATAGGGTGGAGTGAACACTATGATGTGGAACCATGCTCACCCAACGATGACGGAAGGAGGAAACCAGCAAGTTCTGAGGTACGCTCGTCCAGGTCATCCAGGACCGCGAGCAAGAGAGAGGCCTCTCTCTCTTACAGCATTATCTGGGGACAGATGTTGTGGGTAGGAACTTGCGTCAGTCGGAGTTTACGTCCATGCCTCCTGCCCGGGACGTCTCGTCTAATAGGCAGCAGGGGTCAGCTAGTCTTATGGTTTCTTCTACATAACGGACAAAGTGATCTTTATATTGCACAGGGCTGTATAACCCGATGAGTGGTTTCAATTCCCTGACGGCGGTGAAACGGTTAAGATTGAATACGAGGACCGTGACTCCGGATGTGTCGCATATGCATTGCATTCAGAGCTAGTGGAAAAGTGCTCAATGATTTTAGACAAGGGCTAGGCTTCAAAAGACGTTTACGTCCCTTGTCTCCAGCTAGCTCATCCGGCAGATCAATCACGTAGACCAGTGGTGTGACGCCAGGTATGTTCGTAGCGGTCGAGAGTGAATAAGGGTATAGCGAGCACTGTTTAATCGAATCATGCCCCACCAGTGTTGATGGAAGGAAGAAGACGGCAAGTTCTGAGGTACGCTCGTCCAGGTCTCCCCGGACCGCGAGCAAGAGGGAGACCCCTCTCTCTCTTTAAACAACATCTGGAGCCGGGTGTTGTTGGCAGGACCTTGCGTCAGTCAGAGCTTACGTACATAGCTATTGTCCGGTATGCATAGTTCAATTCTTAGCCGGGGGCGGCTACAGTTTTGCTTCTATAGCTTCTACCAAATGCTCCCAACCGCACCTTGGCTAAGTGACTCAGGATTTCCAGTCTGCATCGTCAAAAGGTCCATTTTTTGTGAAGAAAGTTGCACCATCTAGAAGCCAAGGAGATGAGGCTTCATTCATCGGGTCGTGCGCAGTTATAACTATATTGGACACACTGTCCTAGGAGCAGCCGGCGGACAGGCTATTCATGACCGCTGCTCCTCAGGCCTCCGTAATGGACTTGCTGTCGCAGTTGCGCATCTAATCGCAGTATTTCTGCTAAGTCAGAAGGACTCAACGTCAGTCTCAAAACTTGAGCTGTTGCATGGTGCTTAATTGGTCCAGTCACCTGCATGTTTAGATGCAGGTGACTGTCATTCTAACTGATTTAGATGAATGATGGAAAGGATAACTTTCCCTTCCAGAACAACTCTTGGTGATATAGATACCATATATTATCGTTTCCTTGAACTTGTTCCAGTGAATCACAATGCTGCGAGCATTTATGAGAAACCGCTAGCATAGTTTGACGCTGACTTCATCCGGATAAAGAGCAGGGTAATAAGATCTCTTTCCGGTTAAGTCTATACGGGTGTCACAGGTCTTCGATTGTGTAAACAATGCCATATTTATCTTCCTGCGGGAAAATGTAATTCGGTTTCTTATCTTCTTTCTCTGTATTTTTAATCGTTTGTGTTTGTTCACATACTTTTAAAAACAACAGGGGAAGATGTGTTGAGAGTTTCTCAGCGTTGATTGAGCAGGCTAAGATCTTAGTTGTAGCCTTACCTTCATTTAGCCGTTCGCTCGGACACAATTGAGAGGATAATTTCTTTTTCAGAGCGAATTTAGTCTCATGGTCTTATGTACTTCAATTTTAAGTACTGTGACGCAATGTCTATATGGAAAGGAATTTTGTGGTTGTTTGTACTTTTAAAATTCTTTCCAGACCTATTATATATATCTTGGTCTTAACTAATTTTAAGTGGGAGTTATTCTGATGTGACGAAGCCTTGTGTCTTCATCCTTGCATTTGACTAGGTGGAAAACTTGCTATAGGTCGCTTTAGTCTTCGAACTGTAGTCTTTTATGGTAAGAAGCATCAATACTTGACTGGGAGCACGGTGGCTCAGTAGGTAGAGGTGCAGGCTGCAAGCCGAGAGGTCCTCAGTTCGAATCCCACCTGCGGCAACCGCATTGTGTCCTTGGGCAAGACACTTCATCTCCATTGCCCGCGTGGGGGCACGATGACGCTGTGTACTAAGGCGTACTGCACGTCGATGGTGCGCATGTCTTCAACCAATCTAACCCTGCCTGTGCTGCTGTGCGGAGTTACGATGCTGGGGAGCTGGCAGCTGCTCGTCGTTGCTCGGTGGTTCTCTCCGGGTACTCCAGCTTCCTCCACCCGTAAAACTGTCACGGTCATGATTAGCCATTGTGCATAAATATGTGACCTTAAACACCAATAAATAAATAAATAAATAATCAATACTTGACTCTTTAAGTTGGGGTCTAATGGGCCAACACCAGCAGAAAGAGTAGGAGAGGTTGTCCTAGACTCAGATCATCTATAAGGGCTCATAGCGAAGGTATAGGTATACCTGAGTCTTTGATGGTAAGCTTTCATTTTTGTAGGATTAAACTACAAGAAAGCATCAATACTCGACTCATTAAGTTGGGGTCTAATCGACCACACCAACAGAAAGAGTAGAAGAGGTTGTCCTAGACTCAATTCGCCTATAAGGGCTCATAGCGAAGGTATAGGTATCTCTCCTATATATTTCTTTAGGATTGTCTATACAGCCACTTGGATAGGGGTTTCTCGTCTGTCGAAATTACTGATCAGACTCCCCTGAGCCGGTGGCTCGAGGCTCTTATAGAGCTCGGTCCGACCGATTTTGACTGGAAGTGCATAATTTGGTTATTTATGATTATCTTTCAGTCGAAAAGTGAACGTTTGGCAATTGTAGCGAGTATATTGGGAATGAATGATAGGATATGTGTATCCTTCAATTCATTTGTTTCTATTGATTTCATTGAGGTTATGGGGTCTGTTATTGAGCATTCACCAGAAGCTTCCCCCACAAGAGGGTTTTCTTCTTCAAGGAAAGTTTTGTTTTCTTCACGTCATTCTCCGCTCTTAGTTGCATTATGGAGTTTGTCAAACGTGAGGGAGCTTTGTGGTCACTATATTATTGCTGAAAAATTTTAATACATACATACTTTGCATTTGGGTCGTGTTGGATGGCGCCCTCATAGGCATATATGCAGTTCTGTTGCATTAGTTTCTGGTGTTTATTTTCTGATTTCTAATATACAAGCACTTATTTAATCATCATAATGGCTGCTATTTGAGTTCATATGTGACTGCATAACCATTCAGTGGTTTTTAGATGATTACAGGCTGGATTTTTATGCACTTGCGCAATATGTGATTACGTTATCGCTTCGGTGGACCTTGAATTTATTATATATTTTGGGGGCAGTCTGTGTTGGAGCCGGTTAATCATACCTACCTCCATTTCTAGATCCTGGTCTCTATTTTGTCGGTTCTCAAATCACATATTCTCACGTGTTTATAGTTGTAGATACCAAATAGTACACGTTGCAGAGTGTTTTTACCGGATTTAATATTACAGAGGCCTCCTGTGAATGATCTTGAAGCGTGTTTTCTCTGCAGAGATTGTTCATCGTATCTCGCTTTTGTATGTGTATGTTATTTTATTATTTCACTGATTTATTCGTACCTGTATACGCCATCTACAGTGCATATTTTGTAGCGGATAATGTTATTTACCAAAATAATCGCTATAGCCTTGGCTTATGAAGTGGCATTAAGCACCATTTATTATTCATGAATTAATTTTTGAGTGCCTGATCGATATTTATTTATATCGTTTCCAGGTACTGCTTATTGATTCCAGAGCTCTCCCCTCTTTCTTTTGAAGGTATGTTCAAAAAAAGGGGGGGGGGGGGGGTCATTTTGTCCACTTCTCTTGCTTATTGGGTATGTAACTATGAAGGAAGCTGTTTTGTCCATACTATATTCGGCGATCAGCTGTAGTATTATTGTTTGGCATAGGTTTATGGGCAATTTTCTCTCATTCTCAATATGCCATTCTAATTTTTAGGGCTTCGTCCAGACTAGCCTTAAAAATTGTTTATTTGTTACATCCTAAATAACATGATTTCATGCTCGGATTTAGGATTTACATAATTGGGATCCATATTAGGATGTGTCTCTTTTATTATGGTATAAAGAGACATACATGTAAATTCAAATTATTCTATTTTTCTTCATCATGGATTGAAGGATTTGATCAATGTTGATCTACTATTTTGGCAGTTCTAGGCCCTCCACCTTTTTACGATTCAGCTAGTCTGGGCCATTGGTATACAGTATAAAAATATGAAAAAATTTAAAGTAATGTATATCTTTTTTATACTTACCAATGGCCCAGACGGGAATGGCCCTCCCATGAGTGGGCACTGCTGGGTACTCATACCTCCCCACTGAATTATTATATTATAATCTTTTTTTTTTACAAAGAATGATGTTGGCGCCAGTTTCGGTGACTTCCTAGTGATTGCACATGCGCAGAGGGTAAATGTATGGAGGGCCAGATAGGACTTCTAATTTTCGGTTTTGCATGCAAATTTTGGGGATTGGGGGGCAAAATTTGTGTTTGGCCCTAGATATTTTTGAGTTAGCACCAGCTAGTCTGGGCCATTGGTAAGTATAAAAAATATATAAATTACTTTAAATTTTTCCATTTTTTGATTATGCATTGTTGGTGCCTAGAGAAACCTTCCTTAAAATTTGGACAACTCATCTGAACCAAGATGGCCATCAGTGGCCAATTCATTATGGCTTCCATGGCAACCATCATGAATTTGGTTTCCGTCCAATAATTAACGAATGCTGACACAAATCACTTATATGTTTTTTGTGATGCATTGTTGGCATCTAGAGGAAGATTCCTTTTGTTATGTCCGTGAGTGACTTACTTACCCTTTGTTGACACCATTGGGGGCATATGCCACGCATTCGTGTTGATCTTGTTTCTTAATCTTTTAACTTTCAACCACATTTCATGGCTCAGCCTTTCAAAATTTTGGAAATATCAGCTCCACAAAAATCTATATCTAAAAATGCATTACTTTTCCTGGAAATTTTTAACTGTACATGTTATCACCTAATTTTTAGGTGATGTCGTAGGGGGAGGGTGTGGGAGGCACATGGTTATAAATTAAAATGCGCTATTTTTTCCAGAATTCTGGTATGTTGTAGAGCACCAGTAAAATTGGAGGATAGCTGGTTTTTAGTTTTTGATTTATCGCCACTATTGACATTTTTACATCTTTTCAAACTTTGACCTTTCAATACATATTAAATTCGTTAAGGTTTTAGAAAGGTTAAATGTTTTGTAACCTTAAACCACCACATATATGCAACATATGACCACCCAAACACCAAATAATATGAATGCGTAGGAAACATCTGTGCATACATACTGATGCTTTTCAAGTTCCCAAATGGAACAGATAAACAAAAACAGGAAAGAAGAAACAGATTTAAGTGGCTGGGTTTCTATGGGACTTACAAGCAGTTTCTGGAGTTCGGAATGCAATGACCAAATTTGGCAAAGTTCCTACAAAAAACCCTGATAATTTGGAGTAGCTGCTCCCAGGAGTTTTGCCACAGTTTACTCTCCAAAGATGGTACTGTAATCCTTGTGTGTGAGATTTACATTGCTTTGAAGAGACAGGGAGCAGCTTTTGGCACGTTATTGAGTGACTTGCAGCATTAAGAGGTAACAGTAACCTTCTAGCTGTGGAGGCCATTTGGTGATTGACGTGCTTCGCTGAATGACTTTTGGCAATTCACTTTATGCTTGAAAATAATCTAGTACTATTATTAATTTAATTTCAGATGTATAACAAATATAAGGACCTGCAGCAGGATGATGGTAAGTTTCTATTGTCAGTAATTCTCACTGGAGCTTGTATGTTTTATAGGTTGTTAAGACCCAGCTAGTGATGAACTGATTATCAAAACTTGCTATCAACCGATTACCGATTATTTCTCTGCCGATTATGCCGATTCCGGCTTGTTCCCGGAACGTCGAAAACTAATTAAAAAGATCAGGAGTGTTTATACAAGAGAACAATAGGCTAATCCGTATTGTCTGTTTCAATCTAGTGGGTGAATTTGTACTCTTAATCGGTTGCTGGTGGTCTGTGTTGTTGAAGAAAAATGAACAAGTCTGTCATTTCGAATCATTTTATTTTAACTATTATAATCATTTAAAATGGTTGCAATGGTTACAATGGTTAAATGGTAATGATTCATACAGAATTATACACAAGGAATAAATTTTTGAGCATGACGTAGTTACGTTGGGTATAGGGTTAACAAACTTCTTAAGGAAGTTATATTATAAATAAGTCATATAATTACAATGGCAATGATGCAGAATATTTAGTCTAAATGAAGCAATTCTGAAACAGAATCAATATACGACATTAAGTTGATCACTCCATCCATGTATCTGAGTTTTAAAGTTGTTAACCTACTGTCTACATTCATGTATTTTTTACATGAAACCTTCATACGCCAATTTTTTCCCTCCTACTCTATTGGGTAGAAACTTCACATTTAACTGAGCCTCTGCCATGATTTGTGATTGTGCTGAATGATGATGATTATGATTCAAAGTATATATATACTTTCTTGGCTCATTGAATGCTATTCACAATTATTCACAATATAAAATAAGTTCAAAATTTTGAAAATTCCGCTTGAATCTTTTTCACAATTATATAAAAACTTTCACATTGATCAAAAAAAAATAATTCACACAATTTTCAAAAATTGTTATTCTCATGAAAACAGTGTGACCATTTCTCAAAAACTATAAAAAATTTTTAAAAAACATTCTCCGACAACACCTTTAAAAATCAGTGATTGTCTCTCACAAACTTTCCTCCTAATCACACAAACTGGTCAAACATTAAGATATGGACTATAATGACTATCAAGCACTCCTGATGAGGTGCAAAAATTAATATTTTTATACTGTACCAATGACCCAGACTTAGCTGGTGCTAACTCCTAAAATTCTGGGGCCAAACACAAATTTTGCCCCCCAAACCTCAAAATTTGCCTCAAAAACCGAAATTTCAATGTCCTATGTGGTCCTCCATACCTTATATCCACTGTGCATGCACAGTGTCAAGGAGGTTTCGAAATTGTCTCCAAAAGTCATTCTTTGTTTGGCCCTAAAATCAGTAACATGTCACTGATATTTGTGCTTGTAAATCTCAGTTTAAATGATGCCAGACACATATTTATGAAAGAAATGTGGATCTAAGGATGAAATATAGGATGAGAGGAAGAAACAGTGGCAGAATGTGTTCAGGGCTGTAACTTATAATTTTTTTACGAAATTATTTCATGTTCCCTAATTTTGAGGCATGAGCCTTATGTTGTCATTCTGGCTATGAACTTACCATTGTTTGTTCAGTGTTTCCTCTCTCCCTTTCCTTAATAACCCCCTTGCAATTCTCCCATGCTTTTGGCATAATTTTGGAATTTTTTTTTTCCTAAAATTTCTTGGGAGTTTTGGCTTGGTAACAGAATGATTATTCTGTTTTTTCCCCATGTTTACGTCCTCACCCTTGGGTGATTAGGCGTTGTTATCTGCATCTACCATCTGATGTACTGCAGTTTCTTCTATGGAAGCCTCTGTTTTACACTGGATAGTGTTTAAATTGGTGACTGATTTTGGGCCATGGTTACAGTGCCTGGAGTCATGTGTCCGGTTTTTGTACACTTTTGTTTATGTTGACAAAGGTTACTTCTGATAGTGATTACTTGTCTTCTATTAGTTCTGCTCATAGCCAGATACATTAATACTGTCCGGAAGTGTTGCATTAATTTTTAAAAATGTTTTAAAATATTTTGTCCACACTTAGGCTTTTTTGGGATCCATTTGGGCTCATTGTTCCCATTGGGAACTTGGGCTCTTCTGAAAATTTTTCAAAATTTTTTTTTTTAAATTATTTTTCGAAATGTTATAATGGATTGTATTATATTATGTATCTTTATTTCAATGGTTAGTGCGAGTACTATGACTGTTTATATTTTTTCTTTATGAAAGAATATTGTTCAAATTGGAATGCGAGGAAATCTTCCTCTGATTCTCATGTTCATTGTGTTTCTTGTTGTCAATGTACTTGCACTAATTCTTGCTCTGTGTGTGCTTATTGGAGTGACAACGTTGGAGACGTGTGTCACGGTATATTGTTAGCGGTGAGGGGTCCATGCCGGTCCTCTCTCCGCAACGTCACTCTAGTTTATCAGTCTCTTTTTCAGAAGAACAAGAACAGGGTGATGTTTCCGTGATGTCTTCAACAAGTGTGTCTCCGTCGTTGCAGTATATAAGGGCTAGCGGCTAAGTGCTCATGGAAATACGACAATTGCCTAAGAGGTCCCTAGTAGAATCGACAGCGTTGATCGTCCGCTAGTCCGCCCGTTGTAGCGACCATTCATCGAATGGCTTGGCAGCCTGATTCGTCCGTTGCGGTCCAGGGAAGCAGTATGGGTGATGCGAGCACTATAAACATTGAACGTGCACACCCAGCGACAACGGATCCGAGGATAGTACGGAGGAAGCCTGTCAGTCCGGTAGCTAGCTCATCCAGGTCTATCCGGACTGCGAGCGAGAGAGGCCCCCTCTCTCTTGCAGCAACATCTGCTCCGCGATGTTGTATGTTCGTTCGTTAGTCGAAGCATACATCCACTCCTCCTGCTCGGGATGCACCGTCACATAGACAGTCCGACACGGCTGGCCTATTGGCTTCCTCATCCTCACTATGTGACCACATATATTCAGGGGACGTTCACATATTATATAAATACAGGAATGAACGTCCCTGGAGCTCCTGCTTCGCCGACCAGGGAATCCACGCCGACCAGGTCACGCCTTCCGCTAGCCAAGGACACAAGGCCTTTCCAGTTGGGACGTTCGCATATTATATAAATGCAGGAATGAACGTCCCTGGAGCTTCCAGCAGCTAATTACGTAAGACCGCGGCTCCACAGGCCTCCGTGACAGACTAGCTATTGCAGATAGCTCAATTCATCGCAGCATCCTAGCAGCTATCAGAAACTTTTTCAATAAAGAACTATCTGAGCAAGCTGGGTCGGTTCGCTCCCCTGCAGAGTCAGTAAGGGACGACCAAGATTATTATGTGGTCCAGGCGGATGGTAAAAGGGAATCAGCACAGCTGAAATTTTCCCTTTCCGAACAACTTGAGGTGCCATAGATTTCATCCGGCATCACCTTTAGAAGTTGTTTCTCCAGACAAAAATGCTGTGTTACCTGATAAGAAACTGAAAGCGTCACTGGACACAGACTTTTTCGGACGGATTAGGGACACCGGCCCTGAGTTTCCAACCCAGTCCAGAAATGTCATCGACATTTGAACTTTTGAATGACGCTATATTCAAGCTAGCCTCTAAGACTGGCAAATCCGGTTTCTTATCGCCTGTGCGCGATACTGCTGCCTTTCATCAATGCTAAACATAATTTGAAACGGCAGGACCACTCACGCCGAGAGTTCCTCTGCGTTTGGACGACAGGGCTGAAGACCTGGAATGGTCATAGCTGGCGTCCATGTCTATTTACTCCAGTATAATAGAGAACACAATTTAGTCGCATTTTCTCATGCAGATCACCTTAACAGAGTGTTATCACTACGTCTCGAAGCGAAAGATTTCCAGGATCTTCAATCTTCCTTAAGAGTTCTTTCGAGGGCTATAGCATATTCTACGTATAACTCCGCCCTTCAGTGGTAATATGGAGTTAGTCAGATGTGATGCTGCCCTGGCTGCATCCACAAGAGTGGATAGTAAGGTGAAAAAACTCTCTTCCAGTCGCTCCGGTCTCAGGAGAGCTTCTCTTCGTCGTTAAGCTTTCTACAATCTATTAGATTACTAAGAAAGCTCCGGATTCTCTGCATTATTCCACTTTGAAAAAGACGGAATAAGCAGGGAGGAGTAAGGCAGGTTCTTCAGGGGTGAATACGTCCCAAGGAAGTTCCTTTTGAGGATCAAAGTCTCTACGTCTTACTCTGGAGACCGTCAGAGTAACGACTCACCTAGGGGTCGTAATGCTGGCCTGAGATATCGCGTCAGACGCCCCTAGGTTGACTGGGTGAGGTGCAATGGTTCCACGTCAACCAAGTCACGCCATCCGCTAGCCAAGGACACGAGGCCTTTCCAGTTGGGATGTTTGCATATTATATAAATGCAGGAATTAACGTTCCTGGAGCTTCCAGCGGCTAGTTACGTAAGACCGCGGCTCCACAGGCCTCCGTGACGGACTTGCTATCGCAGATAGCTCAGTTCATCACAGCATCCCAGCAGCTATCGGAAACTTTTTCAGTAAAGAACTATCTGAGTAGCTGGGTCGGTTCGTTCCCCTGCAGAGTCAGTAAGGGACGATCGAAATTATGTGGTCCAGGCAGATGGTAAAAGGGAATCAGCACAGCTGAAATTTTCCCTTTCTGAATAACTTAAGGTGGCCATAGATTTCATCCGGCATCACCTTTTAGAAGTTGTTTCTCGGGACAAAAATGCTGCGTTACCTCATAAGAAACTGAAAGCGTCACAGGACACAGACTTTTTTCGGCCGGATTAGGGACATCGTACCTGAGTTTCCGACCCAGTCCAGAAATGTCATCGACGTTTGAACTTTTGAATGACGCTATATTCAAGCTAGCCTCAAAGACTGGCAAATTAGGTTTCTTATCACCTTGCGCTATTCAGCGGCCTTTCATCAATGCAAGACATAATTTTGAAATGGCAAAACTAGGCGTGCCGAGAGTTCCTCTGCGTTTGGACGACTAGGCTGAAGACCTGGAATTATCATTGCCGGCGTCCATGTCTATTACTCCTGTATACTGGAGACGACAATATTGTCTAATAGAATTTAGACACATTATCTCACGCAGATCACCTTACCAAGAAGAACTTGGACGGCATTCTTCAGGGTTACGGCAGCAAGTTAACGCTTCAGAACGATGTTCAGAGTCTGCTTCAATTGCTCCGACATCTTGGTTTCTTAGTAAACGAAAAGAAGTCGGATCTAGTGCCATCCTATTCATTCACCCACGTGGGAATGAGCTTAGAGACGCACAACAATCTCATTCGTCTGTCGTTAACCAGAGTGATATTAGTCAGTTGTTACACTCGCTTTTGCCTTCACTCAGATGTAGTAACAGCGAGAGAATTCATGAGACTGACAGGTTTGTGCGTACCCGCTGCGAATATTATTCCGATGAAGTGGATACGCATTCGTCCACTCCACAGATATTTTATCTCAGAATTGGAGTGTGAAGACTCATTCGCTCGAATCGAACATTGTCTTGTCGAATCAAGTGAACAAGGGTTTCAGACTTGGGTAGATTTTCAGTGGTTAACTCAAGAAGTACCACTGCAACTGCCGGATCCGAGTTTAACGATAATGACGGATGAGAGTCAAACAGGTTTCGGCACAACTCTGAGCCCAACAGATTCAGGGTGCCAGGGTCTTTAAGATCCGCAGTTCCTAACAAGGACATAAACATCAAGAAATGATGTCAATATGGCTTGCGCTATGTCAATGAATGAACATTCTTCAGAATTCACATGTTCAAATTCTGTCCGACAATTCGACAGTAGTAGCGTATATTCAGAACCTGGGAGGCACTCATTCCATTCCGTTATTTTATTTAACGGAAAGGATCCTTCTGTTTGTCCTAGAGCATCAAGTTCTTCTATCGGTCCGTCATATTCCGGGTCGTCTGATCGTTCTAGCGGACTCCCTTTCTCAGATAGGGCATATGTTGTTGTCAGAATGGACTCTCAACAACGAGTATTTATATCAGATTTGCTACTAATGGGATCGTCCAAGGGTAGACTTTTTTGCGACGCATCTCAACTATCAGTTGCAGACATATGTGTCGCCATGTCCAGATCCTCGAGCGTTTATAGTAGGCGCTCTCTCGATCTCTTGGGATGGAATGATAGGATACGCGTATCCTCCAGCGCCATTGATTCTGCAGATATTGCTCAAGATAAAGCAATCTCACTGCAAATTCTGTTGGTAGCATCTCTGCCACCCTAGAGACCATGGATAAATCTTTTCAGGTGTCTGCTGTGGGATATGCTGCAGAAGCTTCCTCCACAAGAGGATCTTCTTTCGCAGGGGAAATCGCGCACACTGCATCACAACCCGCAAGGTCTCAACCTTCACGTATTTTCGTTGTGCGGTCCTTCTTGCACGGCAAGCAATTTACAGGACGAGCAGTGGACACTATTTCTAACTGTAGGAGGACCTCCTCTTCGCTAAATTATGCTGCTAAGTGGAAGGTTTTCTCACAATGAGGTAGGGATCATTCTGTTGATACCTATGCACATCATGATAGTTTACAGATTGGATCTAATGTCTCTTTATCTAAGTTACAGAAAACTTTTCGATAGACTTAGAACCCTTAGATTAATTCCTAAGTGGAATTTAGTTTGGGTTATTCTTAAGCTTAAAGAAGTGCCATTTGAGCCTCTTGATACAATGGACTTCAAATTCTTATGTTATAAGACAGCTTTCTCTTAGCCTTCTCTTCGGCTAGAAGAGTTAGTGAGCTTCAGGCACTATATGTTGATGATTCTCACTTTTGTAGTGTAGGTAATACTATTACCTTGACTACTAAGGTTGGATTTTTGACTAGAATCAGGCTCCTATAAGTATCTGGAACCTATTGTTATTAAGGCTCCTCCGTCTTCAGTCGGGCATAGGCCTTTAATCTGTCCTGTTAGAGCTATACGTTTTTACAAACATAGATCTGAGTTTATCAGAAAGGGATGTAACATCTCTTTCTGTCTCTGCTGCCTAATAGTAGGCACTTTACAGTCCATTCTATTGCAAGGTGGATTCAATTAACTATCCATACTGCTTATGAAAAATTATCTTCAACTCAGCAGTCTGTGCTTAAAATTTTGGCGCATGAAGTATCTGTTCTGCAGTGTATCTGTCCTGCTGCCCTCTTCGCTCTGGGGTATTTGACCCAGAGCAAGGGAAAGTGGGGGATGGTGTTCCCTTATATCACCTGTTTTATAGTGAAAAGCAAGGGAATACCTTCTCTGGAGTCAGTAATTCCGAGTCGGTGCCGGGATGGTTTTAAAGTGTAAAGCTAATTCATATAATATTTTTAAAGTGTAGCTCGGTGTGGAACATTTGTATATGTCACAGATCATACGAGCGCTAATATACAATCCTCGGACACTTTTTAATGAGTATAAAGAGTCTCATTATCTGGACTATCTTTAATTATTGGCTTTCCTTTAATAAGATTAGTATAAGGGATTATACTGGATGTTAATAGAGATCATTGATGATTATTGTGCTCAATTACGGAATGGTATTGTATCTTTCTTTTTTGATGCAAACAAGAAAGATACGTGTAAAACCTGTTCTCCTCTTCTCCTTGAGGGGATAATTCTGTTTCCATGTAATTGAGTCTATTGGAATTTCCTTTATGTTCTAGGCCCTCCAGCCTTTTTTCTATTCAGCTAAGTCTGGGTCAAAATTTTTTTTAGTAATTTATATATTTTTTATACTTACCAATGACCCAGACGGGGATGGCCCTCGCATGAGTTGGGAACTCTTACCTCCCTGCTGATTACATAACGCTTACCAGGCACTGGTTATAAGAATGACTTTTGGAGCCAATTTCGAGACCTCCTTGACACTGCGCATGCGCAGTGGATATAAGGTATGGAGGACCACATAGGACATTGAAATTTCGGTTTTTGATGCAAATTTTGGGGAGTGGGGGCAAAATTTGTGTTTGGCCCTATAATTTAAGGAGTTAGCACCAGCTAAGTCTGGGTCATTGGTAAGTATAAAAAATATATAAATTACTATAAATTTTTTAACTTTTCGACGTTCCGGGAACAACCACCGATTCCAGTGGTTGAAATAGGACACAGAAGAAAATCTGTTGGTTCCTGTTATACTACAGAATTTCGTTGATAAATCATCAATTACGAAAGCTTAATACCACATATGTTCTCAGAGAATGCATATTTAGTGCTGGGCAATATTAGCCAAAATAATATTTGCATTTTGCAGGGTTGGGGTGTGGGGAGAAGATCGTCATTAACAATACAATCACATGATATTGTTCTCCTGAAGATTGTGTTTTATTCCGGTAAATAGTGTTAATACGGTTTTGTGTAAGGATACAATACACTTGGCTGTAATAACCAGGAATATACTGAGCACACATACCTTGTGTCTTAATTGAATAATAATTTTGATGTTAATGTGTGTTGTGAGGTCGTATGATGCATGGTTTACACATATGTCAGAATGTATTATTCAATGTTCTTTTTTCTACTTGTTACCTCCCTTGATGTGTTTCTCCAATGTTTACATGAACTCTACAATCAACACTGGAGAGTGACATCAAGGGACGTAACTGAATTAAAAATGAACTTGACAAACTGAAAACGTGTTTGTGACAGTCAGTTGACTTGCATGTTGTGTAACAATCATCTATCATTGAAATAAAGAATGTTTTTTCTCCAATTTTAATCTCTTATTGCATTGTGATGCTTGCATCACAAAGTACTACAGACAGGATACAGGCCACATTTATACTTCAGTTTTCTTGAAATTTTGAAGATCACTTAGTATGACGAGTAGATGGTAATGGTTGACCACCCATAATGGCCACCACAGCAACCATCTTGGATTTTTTCAGAACACTGTCCACAATATGTTTAGCATGGGCTACAACCTAAAGTTCCTTCCAGATCATCATCAAATTTCATATGCATGTTCAGATTCATTTCTTGATCAGAATGTCATATTGTGGTCACAGGTGGCCACCCACATTTGCTGCCACTCAAATTTTATTTATTTTAATGGCAAGAGATTTCCTGTCCTGGGCAGGAATATCTGCCAGCAGCATGTAAGGAGTTAAATGATCAGGTAATGTGTAGAATACATGAAATCTATTAATTGAATACTCCTGTTAATTAAATAATATTGATTGACAAAGTGACAATTCAGTTAACAGGGTTCATCTGTATTTGAAAGTTTTGGTTGTTGAGATGCCTATTTTTATACTAGCTGTTGCAAACTTAATAATATCAAGGGCCAAACACAAATTTTGAACCCTCCAATCCCCAAAATTTGCACACAATACCAAAATTTAAAAGTCCTATCTGGCCCTCCATACTTTTAATACTGCGCATGCACAGTACCCAGGAAGAGACCGGAATTGATGCCAAGCATCATTCTTTTGTTTGGCCCAAGTCAGTAAATATTTGAACTGACATCTGAGCAATAAATTCTCATTTTTGACATTTTTGAAGATGCCAGACACAAATTAATGATGGTTTTCGTGGAATCAACAGTGTAGCAGGATGTTGGAAGTGAATAACAGTGGTTTTGGATGTTCAGGGCTGTAACTTTATAATTATGTAAAATTATTCATGTTTCCCATATTTTTATACTGTACCAATGACCCAGACTTAGCTGGTGCTAACTCCAACAAAACCAGGGCCAAACACAAATTTTGCCCCCCAATCCCCAAAATTTGCATCCAAAACAAAAAGAAATCATGTCCTAAAGGACCTCCATAGTACGCCTCTACTGCGCATGCACAGTGACGCAGTCGTCCCGAAATTGGCGCCAATTATCATTCTCTGTTTGGCCCTTCATCAGTCAACATCTCACTGATCTTTGTGCTTGTAAATCTCAGTTTAAAGGATGCCAGACACGTAATTTTTGGAGAAAATGTGATTCTAAGGAGGATAGAAGGAGGACAGGAAAAAAGAAGTGGCAAAAAATAATCAGGGCTGTACTTAAAATTTTTTGTTGAAATTATGTTAAGTTGCCTATTTTCGAGGCATGGGCCTCTTGTTGTCATTCTTGCTAATTGTTGCACTGCTTATTCAGTGTTTCCTCTCCCCTAGCCTTCTAAAGTCCCCCCTTGCAATTCTCCCATGCTTTTGGCATATTTTTGAGAAGTTTCATTTCTAAAATTTCCTGGGAGAGTTGCTTGGTTACAGAATGTTTTCTGTTATTTTCCCCATAGTTACGTTTTCACCCATGGGTGTATAACGTTTGTGTTTTGCATCTTCCATCTGATGTTCTGCAGATTCTCCCCTGGGAGTCTCTGTTTTGCATCAGATAGAGTGTAATTGATGACTGATTCCGGGCCAGTTTTTTCAGTGCCTGGAGTCATGTTTTCTAGTGTGTTTACACTGTTTGTTTTCATTGGCAACAGCCTTTTTTGAGGGGGGCTGTTTGCCTTTGTAGTAGTTTATCTCATTATAAGATACATTTATATTATCCGAAAGTGTCTCATTAATTATTTTATATAAATTTAAAATTTTTGACCACACTTTGCCATCGGATCCATCGGGGCTCAACGTTACTTTTCAGCAACTTGGGCTTCTCTGAAAAAATATTTTTTCAAAATTATTTTGTTTTGCAATTGTTTTTTCATTTATTAATGGATCATGTTATTATGTATCTTTGTGTCAGGGGTTTTTGCGAGTAACTAGGACTTATTGTTGTTCTTTCACAATGAAGGGACATTGTTCAAATTGTAATAGGAAGAAATCTTCCTCTGACTTTCATGATCATTGTATTAATTGTAGTCAGTGTTCTCGCATTAATCCCTGTCCTATATGTGAACATTGGGATGAGAAACATTGGAAACGTGTGTCACGATATGTTGTTTCTGGAGAAAGAGCGATGCCGGCTCTTTCTCCACAAGGTCACTCTACTCTCTCAGTTTCTATTTCAGAGGAACCAGAACAGGGTGATGTTTCCATGTTATCTTCTTCAAGTGTGCGTCCGTCGTCACAAATAAATTCAGAGCTAGCGGCAAAAGTGCTCATGGAGATTAGACAAATGTCGTCCGCTAGCTCGCCCGGTGTAGCGTCCATTCACCGAATGGTTCAGCAGCCGGGTTCGTCCGATGCGATCCAAGAGGAAATTTTGGGTGATGCGAGCACTATAAACATAATAGATGCACACCCAGTGACGGCGGATAGTAAACGAGAACGGAGGAAGCCTTTTAGTCCGGTTCCTAGCTCGTCCAGGTCTAGCCGGGCCGCGAGCGAGAGAGGCCCCTCTCTCGTACAACAACATCTGGGACCAGATGTTGTGGTACAAAATGTGACTTTAGCGGAGCATACGTCCGTCGCTCGGGACGCTCCGTTGTATAAGCAGTCCGCAGAGACTGTTAAGGCTTCCTCTTCTCGTCGGCGCACACGACCGCACCTTGGCTGCATGACCTCCGATATTTTGCCAGCTTCGCCGGTGAAGGATTCTTCGGCGACCAGGTCACACCATCCGGCAGCCAGGGATTCGAGACCGATGGACTCCGGACGTTCGCATAGGAAAAGTATGCGGGAGCCATCTGATGCGGAGCTGCCCTCGGCGAAGCAGCGAAAGACCGCGCCTCCGCAGGTCTCGACGTCGGACATTCTAGTGCAGATAGCACAGCTTATCGCAGCATCCCAGCAGCCGACAGAAACGGTGTCGGATTGAGAATTATCCGACGGCGCTGGGTCGGTACGCTCCGCCGAAGCATCGGGGGCGGACGACCGGGAACATCGGGAGGTCCGACCGGATGGTGAAAGGGATACGGATGAATTGGAGCTATCCCTTTCGGAACAACATAAAGCTGCCGTGGACTTCATCCGGCACTTTCTCCCTCAAGTTGTTCCGTCGGGCCAGACTGCTGCGCTTCCGGACAAGAGAATTATAGCGTCATTGGACTCTGAATTTTTTGAGCGGTTCAGGGACATCGCTCCCGAGTTTCCGTCGCAGTCCAATAATGTTGCAAGAACATTTGAATTATTGAACGACGCTATATTTAAACTTGCTTCCAGGACGGGGAAAGCAGGTTTCTTGTCCGCAAATACTCTCAACCTGCCTTTCATTAATGCAAGGAATAAATTCGACACGGCAGGACAGGGTATACCGAGAGTTCCTCTGCGTATGGACGACGAGGCGGAAGACTTAGAGCTATCATTACCGTCGTCAGCTTCTATTCCAACCGCGGTGTTGGAAACAGCTATTGCGTCTAACAGAGCCAATTTAGATGCCTTATCTTACGCAGATCACCTTACTAAGGCGTTATCACTGCGCCTTCAAGGGGAAGAGTTTCAGGATATACAATCCTCTTTAAGACTTCTTTCAAGGGCAGTAGCTTATTCCACGTGTAACTCCGCCCTCTCAGTGGCAAATCTGGAGTTGGTTAGACGTGACGCAGCCCTGGCTACATCCACACTAGTGGATTCTAAGGTGAAGAACTCTCTTAGAGTCGCTTCAGTCTCAGGAGAACTTCTCTTTGACGGCAAGCTTTCCGCTATTTATGATAATATTAAAAAGAAAGCTAATGATTCTCTGTTGTTCAGATCCGCTCCTAAAAGGTCGGATACAGCAGACACGAATAAGGCGGGCACTTCTGGGTCTAATGCGCCCAAGAGAGGTTCCTATAGAGGTTCCGGTGCGTCCTCTTGGTCTTATTCGAGAGACCGTCAGGATAGCGACTCTCGTTCGGGACGTCCTTCAGGCCGGGACAATCGGTCGGACGCCCCGAGGTCGACGAGGCGAGGTGCGGGTCGTGGAAGATGTGGTTTCTCCTACCGCA
This sequence comes from Pictodentalium vernedei, assembly GCA_031216915.1. NCBI lineage: Eukaryota > Metazoa > Mollusca > Scaphopoda > Dentaliida > Dentaliidae > Pictodentalium > Pictodentalium vernedei. The sequence goes on along the minus strand of CM062292.1, from coordinate 198,699,661 downwards.
GGCCTCGCAGGTCCAGGAGGTGATGGCTTAAACCTCTATCGCGTTCCGGTTGGCGGAAGGTTGTCGAGTTTTTCACAAGAGTGGGCGTCGATTACGGACGACCCTTGGGTGAGAGGAGTGACTTCGGAAGGTCTAAAGATATCCTTCAAACGAAAGCCTCCATTAACTCGAAGTCCAAAGTGGACTCATCTTCCGTCAAATCCACAGAAAAGAGACGCTCTGTTATCAGAGGTGCAGTCTCTTTTAATGAAGAACGCGGTAGAGGTCGTAGAAAACCAGGAATCGCTGGGATTCTACAGCCATCTGTTTCTGGTTCCGAAACCAGATGGCTCGTTCCGTCCAGTCATAGATTTGAGCTGGATAAACAAGCTGATCGTCGCTCCGAAGTTTTATATGGAGACGATTCGATCGGTCAGAGCGAGAATTCGGGTGAACGATTATGCAACGAGCATAGATCTCAAGGATGCGTACTTTCACGTCATGGTACATCCGACATTCCGAAAGTATCTACGCTTCGCAGTCCTAGGAGTGGTGTATCAGTTCCGGGCGATGTGCTTCGGATTGAATCTAGCACCCTGGGCTTTCACTCGGGTAATGAACTCGGTAATGATCTACTTCCGAGCTCATTCGTCTGCGGTAACGTCGGCCTACCTGGACGACATTCTTCAGAGGTACGGCAACGAGTTAACGCTTCAGAACGATGTTCAGAATCTTCTTCTATTGCTCCGACGTCTCGGTTTCATAGTAAACGAGGAGAAGTCGGATCTGGTGCCGTCCAAGTCATTCACTCATCTGGGAATGAGCTTCGAGACGCACAACAATCTCGTTCGTCTGCCGTTAACCAGAGCGAAATTAGTCAGTTGTTACGCTCGCTATTGTCTGCATGCAGACAAAGTCACGGCGAGAGAATTTATGAGACTGATAGGTCTGTGCGGAGCCGCCGCGGATCTCATTCCGATGGGGTGGCTACGCACACGTCCTCTTCAAATTTTCCTGACTCAGAATTGGAGTGTGAAAATTCATTCGCTCGATGTAGACGTTCTCTTGTCAGATCAAGTGAAACAAGAGATTCAGACTTGGGCAAACATTCAGTGGTTAACTCAAGGAGTTCCGCTGCAGTTGCCGGATCCGAGTTTTACCATTATGACGGATGCCAGTCAAACAGGTTGGGGTGCATCATTAATCCCAACGGATTCGAGATGCCAGGGTCTTTGGGATCCGCAATTCCTGTGCAAGCACATAAACATCAAGGAAATGATGTCAATTTGGCTTGCGTTACGTCACTGGATGGACATTATTCACGATGCTCATGTCCAAATCCTATCCGACAATACGACAGTAGTGGCGTATATACGGAATCAGGAAGGCACTCATTCAGTTCCGTTGTTCAATCTAACGGAAAGAATCCTTCTGTTTGCGTTGGAACATCACGTTCTTCTTTCGGTCCGTCACATACCGGGTCGTCTGAATGTGCTAGCAGACTCCCTTTCACGAAAGGGTCGCTTGTTGCCATCGGAGTGGACTCTCAACAAACAAGTATTCAATCAGATTTGCTACCAATGGGAACGGCCAATGATAGACTTATTTGCGACACATCTCAACAATCAGTTGCAGACGTATGTGTCCCCGTGTCCGGATCCAAGAGCATTTGCAGTAGACGCTCTGTCGATCCCTTGGGACAGAATGATAGGATATGCGTATCCTCCAGCGCCGTTAATTCAACAAGTATTGCTAAAGATAAAACAATCTCAATGCAAGATTCTGTTGGTAGCATCTCTGTCGCCACAGAGACCGTGGATAAATCTACTCAGGTGTCTGTTGTGGGACCTACCGCGGAAGCTTCCTCCACGAGAGGATCTTCTTTCGCAGGGGAAATCGCGCCAACTCCATCACAACCCGCAAGGTCTCAACCTTCACGTTTTTCCGTTGTGCGGTCCTTCTTGCATGGCAAGCACTTTACAGGACGAGCAGTGGACGCGATTTCTAACTGTAGGAGGACCTCCTCTTCGCTAAACTATGCGGCTAAGTGGAAGGTTTTCCGTCGTTGGTGTAGGGATCATTCTGTAGATATATTTGATCCCTCTATACCAGACATTGCAAACTTTCTAGTATACTTGTTTGACGAAATCAAACTGCAGCCTGTTACTATAAAGGGTTATAGATCTATGTTATCTGATACCTATGCACATCATGATAGTTTACAAATTGGATCTAATGTCTCTTTATCGAAATTGGTTCGAAACTTTTCGATAAATAGACCTAGAACTCTTAGATTAATTCCTAAGTGGAATTTAGCTTGGGTTCTCCTTAAATTGAAGGAAAAGCCATTTGAACCTCTTGGGACAGTAGATTTCAAATTCTTATCTTATAAGACAGCTTTTCTCTTAGCTTTCTCTTTTGCCAGAAGAGTCAGTGAGCTTCATGCACTATCGGTGGATGATTCTCATTATCGTAGTGTTGGGATCACTATCACCTTCACTACTAATGTGGGTTTTTTAGCTAAGAATCAGGCTCCTAATAAATATCCGGAACCTATTGTTATTAAGGCTCTTCCGTCTTCAGACGGGCGTAGGCCTTTACTCTGTCCTGTTAGAGCACTACGTATCTATAAACAGAGATCTCAGTTCATCAGAAAGGGACGGAAACGTTTCTTTCTGTCTTTGATGCCTAATAGAAAGGACATTTCAGTCCATTCTATTGCTAGATGGATTCAGTTAACTATCCGTACTGCTTATGAAGATTTATCTTCTTCTCAGCAGTCTGTGCTTAAGATTTCTGCTCATGAAGTAAGAGCTCTTTCTACTTCCTGGGCTTATGCTAATAGTGTTGCTATTACAGATTTAATGAAGGCTGCTTATTGGTCTCAGCCATCCACATTTACTAATTTTTATCTCAGAAATATTGAGTCCATTTCTGGAGACCTGCATTGTTTAGGTCCGTTATCTGTTGCTCAGAATGTCGTCCACTAAACAGTTGCAACTATAGTTATGCAGGCTTTCTGTTCCGGCAGTGACTCCGTCCGGCTGCCCTCTTCGCTCTGGGCTATTTGACCCAGGGCAAGGGGAAGGGGGGGGGGGCGGGTGTTCCCTTAGGTCACCTGCTTTATAGTGAAAAGCAAGGGAATGCCTCCTCCAAGACAGTATTTCTGAGTCGCTTCCGGGATGGTTTTAAAGTGTAATATTAATGTTTAATTTCATTCATGTCTTATTTTTAAAGTGTAGCTCGGTGTGAAGCATTTGTATATGTCAAGTGTCAAACGGGCTTTAATATACAATACTCGGACACTTTTAAATGATTATAAAGAGTCTCAATTCTCTGGACTACTTTATTTATTGGCTTGCTTTAAAAATAATTAGTATAAGGGTTATACTGGATGTTAATAGAGAACATGAATGTTATTGTGCTCAATTATTAAGGGTAGTGTATCTTTCTAATTTAATATTAAATAAGAAAGATACATGTAAAGCCTAATACTCCTTTTCTCCTTAAGGGGTTACCTCTTTATTTATAATTGAGCTTATTGGATTTTCCTCTATGTCCTAGGCCCTCCAGCCTGTTTACTATTCAGCTAAGTCTGGGTCATTGGTACAGTATAAAAATGTTAAAAAATTTATAGTAATTTATATATTTTTTATACTTACCAATGACCCAGACGGGGATGGCCCTCCCTGAGTTGGGAACTCTTGCCTCCCCGCTGAGTACATAGCGCTGACCAGGCACTGCCAGTAAGAATGATAATTGGCGCCAATTTCGGGACGACTGCGTCACTGCGCATGCGCAGTAGAGGCGTACTATGGAGGTCCTTTAGGACATGATTTCTTTTTGTTTTGGATGCAAATTTTGGGGATTGGGGGGCAAAATTTGTGTTTGGCCCTGGTTTTGTTGGAGTTAGCACCAGCTAAGTCTGGGTCATTGGTAAGTATAAAAAATATATAAATTACTATAAATTTTTTAACTTTTGGGATATGCTTCTGAACGTCATTATAATAAGACTCCACTGTTGTTTTGTTAGTGTTACTTCCCTTCCCTCTCCTGAACCCTCCTGTTATACTCCCAAGCTCTTTCGGCTTTTTTAGCTCACTGACTGAAAGTCAGGGTGAGCTTTTCTTATCACTCTTCGTCCGTCATCTGTCCGTCCGTCCGTCGTCCTGCGTGAAGGTGGTGTTTGAGCCTCTTTCTCCTAAACCACTGGCCACATTTTAATTAAATTTCATGTAAGTAGTGGTTATATAGGGGCATTTTGATTTTTATCCAAATTAGGTTTCGGCTCATATTGAGTAGAGGTGTGGGGAAAAAATGGCCAATTTTTTTGAAAATCTTCTTCTAATGAACCACCAGTAGCAGAGACTTGATATGGGGTATACAGAGTCCTTTTGAGGTTTAGAATCAAATTTGTCAGGCATTATTTGCCTTCGTTATGGGAGAGGCAAAAATTTTGGCCACACCAAAATTTCTATTTTCAGAACCGTGAGGTCGATTTGAACCAAATTTGATATGAGAGGATAATAGGTCATAAGTAGTTGATTGATGCAAAAAAATTTTTTCTCATTGCCCCGTGGGAACCTCGGGAGCTAAAAATAGGAAAAACCTTAAAACTGTCATATCTCCAAAACTACACGGCACAGAAAATTCTTATTTTGTATAAAGCGTACTTTTATCCAGTAGAATAGAATGGTTAAAAAAAAATCCCTATCGGTTTGATCACAAGGTACTTTTTTCAGGACTTTGAAAAAGTGCTGAGTCAGCCCTTTTTTACACTGTAGGCAATGGGAAAAACATAAAAAATCTTCTTCTCCAGATCCAGCAGGCAGAATCTTTTGATATTTGGTATGCAACATTGTCGGGTGGATCTGATTCAAGTTTGTTCAAATCGGCTCCCTAGATTCATATTTGGGCTCAGTATAGAAGCCCGAATTCGAACTTAGTGCATTTCAGGCAAATTTCTTCAAAAATCTTCTTCTCCAGATCCAGCAGGCAGAATCTTTTGATATTTGGTATGGAACATCGTGGGGTGGATCTGATTGAAGTTTGTTCAAATCGCCCCCCTGGATTCATATTTGGGCTCACAAAAGAAGCCTGAATTCGAACTTAGTGCATTTCAGACAAATTTCTTAAAAAATCTTCTTCTCCAGATCCAGCAGGCAGAATCTTTTGATATTTGGTATGCAACATTGTGGGGTGGATCTGATTGAAGCTTGTTCAAATCGGCCCCCTGGGTTTATATTTGGGCGCTCAGTGTAGGAGCCCAAATTTGAACTTGGAGCATTTCAGGCAAATTTCTTTGAAAATCTTCTTCTCAAGACCAGCAGGCAGAATCTTTTGAGATTGGGTATGCACCATGCTTAGGGGGGTGAGATTCAAGTTTGTTCAAGCCAAGTTCCTGGGTTCATATTTGGGCTCACTGTGGTAGCCCGAATTATAACTTAGTTCAAAATGAGGAACTTTCTTTAAAAATCTTCTTCAGATCCAGCAGTCGGAATGTTTTGGTATTTGGTATGCAGCATCCTTAGGGGGGTGAGATTCAAGTTTGTTCAAGCCATGTCCCTAGGACCATATTTGGGCTCACAGTGGGAGCCCGAATGATAACTTAGTTCAAAATGAGGAGTTTTTTTTTAAAAATCATCTTCTTCAGATCCAGCAGTCGGAATGTTTTGACATTTGGTATGCAGCATCCTTAGGGGAGTGAAATTCAAGTTTGTTCAAGCCATGTCCCTAGGTCCATATTTGGACTCACTGTGGGAGCTCGAATTGTGATTTAGTTCAAAATGAGGAATTTTCTTTAACAATCTTCTTCTTCAGATCCAGCAGTCAGAATGTTTTGATATTTGGTGTGCAGCATCCTTAGGGGGGTGAGATTCAAGTTTGTTAAAGCCAAGTCCCTGGGTTCATATATGAGCACCCTGTGGGAGCCCGAATTATAACTTTGTTCAATATTAGGAATATTCTTTAAAAATCTTTTTTTTTTAGATCCACTGGTCAGAATCTTTGGATATTTGGTATAAGCTTTTCTTAGGAGGAGCAGATGCAACTTGTTGAAATCAATTTCTCTGGGTTGATAGTTAGGCTACCATGTCAGGTGAGCGCGCTCAGTCCCCCTGAGGCCTCTTGTTATTGAGAATTTTTTATTAAAATTCTTGGGAGTTTAACTTGTTTTACGGAATAGGTATTCCGTTTATCCCCTGTGTTTACGTCCTGTTCGTTTTCTGTTCAGGACGTTTTGTATTCTTGCATCTTCTACCAGATGCATTGTGTTTTCTTCCTATGAAGATCTAGCTTTGCATCAGGTGGTTATTGATTGGTTACTGCCTTTGGGCCTCTGTTGTGCCTGTTGGTTCCGTTTTTTCCTCTTGACGTCTGTTCAACAACATTTTGGATACGTATTAATTCAGTGTTTAGTTAAAAACAGTCATTGTTTTTTCTATTAGGATACATATTATATCTTATTCCGGTAGTTTAGCTTTAATTAGGTAGCGCTTGTCCACACTTAGGCTCTATCGGGATGCCCTTGTGCTCATGAGGTTCCCTTGGGGTACTTAGGCTTCGTTCAAAATTTTTCGAAAAAATTTATTTAATTTGTTTCGAAAATTTTTATGATTGTCTATGTTATGTATCCTTGCGATGTTTATTCTGTATTATTATTGGGAGAGCAGCGGATTTATGATATTGCCTTCATTATTATTGTATCTATTATAAAAATTTGTACCTAGTGTAAGTCCAGGAAGTCTTGGAATTACATGCTTGTTGTCTGCATAGGAACTAGAACACCAGTAGTCGCTGCACTTCTTCAATACTTATACTATGGGATGCGAACGTTGGAAATGGGTGTCGACCTGTGTGGTGGGCGATGAAGTGCCGATGTCAGAGCATTAACCGCAGGCTAATTCTAGTCTTTCAGTCTCTTTTTCAGAGGAACAAGAACATGGTGATGGTACTTTGACACCTGTCTGTTACGTGCTGCCGTCGTCGCACCCTGATGAGCCCTGCTCTGATGAGTAAACAGAGCTAGCTGCCAAGGTGCTCATGATCATATGCAGGGGATTTAGGTCTCTAGTTAGCTCTCTTAATCCTCTGCATGCAGCTAGCTCGAAGGGTGAAGCGGTTGTCTCTATATGGGAGCTGGGAAGCCGGGTAGGTCCGTTGCGGTCAAGAAGTATTCATTTGGGTAGAGCGAGCACCTCAAAAACAAAAGCTCACCCAGCGACAGTGGCAAAAGGAGAAGAAGCCTGAAAGTTTCTCAACAGGACACTCGGCGAGACTTGGGGTCAGGTTGCAGGTTGGAACCCTCTCTGTCCTGTTAGCAGTTGGGGTCGGTTGTGTCCATTGCGAGAAACTTCAATGAGCCGGAGCACCCATCCGAAATGTGCAAGTCGGGATGTTCCTTCCACTCTGCAGCCGGGATCGGCTGCTGTTATGACTTCTTTTTCTTACATGGAAGAGCACGCAAAGGGGATTAGCCTACAAGTTTCTCAACGGGAAACTCGGGGAGATCTGGGTTCAGATCGCGATTTGGAGAGCATTCTCCGTCCCTTCAGCGTTCAGGGTCGACTGTGTCCGTTGCGAGAAACTTCAATGAGTCGGAGCACCCGTCCGAAATATGCGAGTCGGGATGTTCCTTCCACCCTTCAGCCGGGGTCGGCTGATGTTACAGCTTCCTCTTCTTCCATGGAAAAGCATGCTAAGGGGTAGAAGCCTACAAGTTTCTAAACGGAACGCCTGGTGAGATCTGGAGTAGATCGCGTGTTTGAGAGCCCACTCCATTCTGCCGTCGGCAGTTTGGGTCGGCTGTTTCCACTTTGAGAAACTTTAGTGAGTTGGGGCGTCCGTTCACGCTTGCGATCCAGGATGATTCTTACACACTGCAGCCGGGGTCGGTTGCAGCTATGGCTTCTCCGCTGCTTCATCGATGAAGCATGTTAGACCACAGACTAGCTGTCCGACTTTGCATGTTCAAGCTGTTCCATGGAGGCGTTCTCAGTCTTCACCACCGAAGTCGGATTAACCTGCAGCTAGTGGTTCGAGGCATATTCATATGGGACATGCGTCGAAAGATCTGGGGTCAGATCTTCGACCCTTTGCAGCATATGGTAAAGAAGCAGATAACTGCTGCTCCTCTAGCGTCGTTCATGGACCTGCTGTTGCAGATTGTACAGCTTATCGCAGCATCCCAGTAGTCACAGGTTCAGCCATCGACAGTCTCCGGTAGTGAGCTTTTGGATGGTGCTGGATTTGTCCAGTCATCTGTTCATTCGGATGGTGTTGACCATGTTTTTCAGAAGGAACATTCAGATGGTGAGAGGGTATCGGAGGATGATTCACCATCCCTAAAGGAACATCACATTAAGACTATGAATTTTATTCATAAGTTTTTTCGAATCTTGTTACATCTGAACAAAAGTCTGTGTTTGCTAGGCAAAAAACAGCTTAGAGTACCGAGCGAAGGAAAGACAAAGTTCTTTCCTTCAGGAGTTATTCTGCTCAGGTGTTGAAGGCTTTTGGTCCAATTAATGACGCCAATCTTGGCCTAGCAATAGTATAAGAAAGGCAAATGCTCTATTCTTTACGAATAGAAGATTGCCAGCTCACAGTTAGTCTGAGACAGCTGTCTTGTTTGGAATTGGGCTGTTAGAAGGAAAAGGTATGTCTTTTCCTTCTTGGTGTTGTATTCCTAGGCGTCAGAGGCATTTAGTTCTATTGTTGATGCCATAATAGCCTTATGTACGGTCTTTTCTTATACATTAGTGGCTAATGTCCTAAGTCTCCATTTAGTGATCTGCCCAAGGCCACAGGGTTACACTCAGATATCTGTCTTCACCGATATATGACTTTTAGGCTGTGTTAGCTATGCTGAGACTGCTATCTTTTTGGAATAAGGCCATTAGAAGGAAAGATTACATTCTTTCCTTCTCGGTGTGGTATTCCTAGGCGTCACAGGCACTTAGTCCTGTTGTTGTCGACTTAGTAGTCTTTTAAATTAAGAGTGGTCTGTTTCTATAACATTAGCAGGTAACGTCATAGTGGCCTTATATATTTTACAGCGGTGATTCTTATACACTGCAGCTAACATTGTAAGTCTCCGTTTAGTGAGCTTTCCAAGCCTGCAGGTGACACAGATATCTGTCTTCACAGAGATGAAGACTTCTAAGCTGCATTAGCTAAGCTGAGACTACTGTCTCTTTGAAATTACAGCCGTTAGAAGAGCGGTCCTTTATTCCTTACCTTGAGCGACTAACGTCGTAAGTCTCCGTTTAGTGAGCTTTCAAGGTCGCAAGTTACTCCGAGATATCTGTCTTCACAGAGATGAAGACTTCTTAGCTATGCTAGCTAATCTGAGACGGCTGTCTCTTTGGAATTAGGGCCGTTAAAAGGAAAGAGTATGTTGTTTCTTTCTTGATTTTGTATTCTTAGGTGTCTGAGGCTTTTAGTCCGTTTATTGACGCCTTATTAGAATCAAGTGTGGCCCTTTTTTCCTTAACTTGAGCGACTAACATCGTAAGTTTCCGTTTAGTGAGCTTTCTAAAGTCGCAAAATTACACTGAGATATCTCTTCACGGAGATGAAGGCTTCTAAGCTACATTAGCTAGGCTGAGACTGCTGTCTTCTGGAAATAGAACCTCTAAAAGGAAAGAGTACAGTTTTACCTTCTTGGTGTTCTTTTCTTAGGTGTCACAGACTTTAGTCTTATTGTTGACACCATAGTAGCCTAGCTAGAATTATAAGCAGTGTTTTTTCCCTATCATTAGCAGCTAACGTTGTAAGTCTCCTTGAGTGAGCTTCTGGGGCCGCAGTTTACAGCCATATAATTGTATTCACGAGGAGGAAGACCTTTAGCTGCTTCAGCTTGGCTGAGACCACTGTCCTTTCGGACAAGGTACCGTTATAAGAAAAGAGATTGTTCTCTCCTTTACGGTATTGTTTTGTGTTCGTTGTCTGAGGCTTTTAGCCCTATTGATGATGCCATATGAACCAAGTGAGAATAATGAGCATTCTTTCAGATGCCTGTAGTTAGCTCCTTTTTGCAGGAATATATTTCCTGCTATAATCGAAATGAGGCGCAAGAAGTTCATCTAGGTTTTTATGATCGGGTGCTGGAACTTAGTTTTTCGTCGCCCGCTTCATTTTAAATCTAATCTATTGTCGTGGATTATGTTTCCACTCGGGAGGATTTGGATATTATGTCTATATGGTGTATTGTTTGTTGGGGCCATGGCGCACTGTCTTGATTTCAAGGGATATGCCAATGCTATATCAGCGGGTGTATTCCTTGCTATAGTGCCATGTTCATCAAGTCCCTCTCCAGCCTTAGTGGCATAATGGAGTTGGTCAGACGTGAGGGAGCTCTATGGTTTTATACTATTCTAGATGACTAACCCTAAAGCGTTACGAGTCATGCCAGATTAAATTGGTCATGCTTGTTTTGACTAACGATAAGCTTCTATTAGCTGTATAATCTTTATTGAGAATAAGGCAGCAGTATAGCTTTGGGAATGTAGCGTGAGGTTTCCTTTTCCTATAGTGAAAATGGAATTTGTCACAGTTCCAAGCTTTAGTATTACTGCACCGGCCTTACCCTTACTTATCTAGCGATTCAAGTGAAGCGAATTGGGGGAGGGAGGGGGGGGGTTATTCACCAACTCTCGAAACGCTTTTCCTAATTTTAAGTAAAAGTATGGAGGGCCAGATAGGACTTTTAAATTTTGGTATTGTATGCATATTTTGGGTATTGGGGGGGTACAAAATTTGTGTTTGGCCCTTGATATTATTGAGTTTGCACCAGCTAAGTCTGGGCCATTGGTAAGTATAAAAAATATGCAAATTACTTTAAATTTATCATATTCTTTTAACAGGATTTCAGAACATGATTACTTGATATGATAGGTTAGTTTTAACAATGTAAATTTATTGCAATAGTGTATTTCCATTACTAATCTTTATTTTACTCATCTTACAAATATTTTGTTTTACAGAAGATGAAGAGGAAGATGATGATGAGAATGCATCTCCAAGAGATAAGTATGTTTTTTTTTTTTATATCATATCACTTTATGCTGTAATATATGCAGCAATTTGAAACTCCGACAACATGGTGTTAGTTTACAATCCTGTGATCACAAAACGATCTCTTTCTTGTTCAGATTTTTTTCTATTAGGGTTTTATGACACTTTCAACATCCAAGGTCGTCTTGTGGGAGACAGTTTTATGAGTGGAGGAAGCCAGAGTACACAGAGAGAACCACTGTGCACTGGCAAGCAACTGGCTGACTTCCTAACGAACTAACTCCACACAAGGAGTTTTACCATTGTTTGGCCACCGTGCCCCCATGTTTCTTGATCAGATTGCGATCAGGACATGATAAACTTGCATGAGTGGATTGAGATTTCCAAAATAAAATATTATGAAATCAAAAAACAAATGAAATTTGCCCCTGTGATTCAGTGTTCTCATATTTCGTTTTGACAGGTGTGACGCCTCAGTTTTAACACCTAACGCCTCAGAGAAATACAAAATTGTGTCACAAAATGTTATAAAAAAAATTGTTTACAGGGTGAGAAAATTTTTCAGAGGGTTTCTTCCAATACCTACTAAATTGGTAACTCAAATTAATTGGGAGTTTCACATCTAGATGCCAGGATTTTGCATTTTGGGGAGTCAAAATTCTAAAGTTTCGCATTCCAGACTGAACCATAGTCATCCCAGTGAGTCTTCATGGAGGGCAACTGTTCAGAAAGAGGAGATAATTTTTTAACCCATTGATCATGAGAGGCTGTTTTTCCCACCCAGGCACACGAAAGTGTTTGAATTTGAAAATTGATTTTCAAGGCCTTGAAAGTGCTTGAAAATTTAGTAGCGTGCTTGAAAGTTCTTGAATTTTCAGTTTCCCCTCAGAAAAAAATGATGCACTTTTCATTTATGACCCATATATAATTAACCCACTGGGAACTGATGTCAAATAAAACTTTCAAGCTGTAAATCTTCCCCATAATGTAACTAGGAATTTAATCAATTCAATCTTGTTTGACAGAGCTCCTTAAGCTTCTTGAATGGGTTTATAGCATCTATATATTCAGTATTTACAGTTCCGCTATGTGCGTAGCTGAACCACAATGAAGTACCCAATAATATTGCATATTATTGGTCCGTACTTCATGGTGGTTTCACCTTAATAAAGTTTAAGAGATAGATTTCTTCTTTATTTGCCACCATACTATCTTCATTCATTGTTCTTAACTTGTACAGTAATTGTTATTCATTATGTCTGGTATTTTTCCAACTATTACTATGATATTTTTTCCGATCTTGTTTAAAACACCATCCAGTTTTAGACGTTTTGAATCACGTCTACAACCGCTTATTAGCTCACCTGACTGAAAGTCAGCGTGAGCTTCTCTGATCACTTTTTGTCCTTCGTCCTTCGTCTGTGGTACGTCATGAAGGTTGTGTTTGGGTCATATTTTTACACAGTATAGCAATGGCCCAGACATAGCTGGTGCTAACTCTAAAATATCTTGGGCCAAACACAAATTTTGCCCCCCAATCTCCCAAATTTGCATGCAAAACTGAAAATTAGAAGTCCTAACTGGTCCTCCATACATTTACCCTCTGCGCATGCGCAGACCTCAGGAAGTGACCGGAATTGGCGCCAACATCATTCTTTGTTTGGCCCTTGTCAGATAACAACAAACTGACTTTTATGCTTTTTAAATCTCAATTAATAATGATGCCAGACACAAATCAATGGTTAATTTGGTGGATCCAAGGACACAACTGGATGAAGGAAGGAAGAAACGGTGGTTTGAAAACGTTCAGGGCTGTAATTTTATAATATTTATAAAAATTAGTTCATGTTCCCAAATTCTCTGGACATGAGCGTGTCGTCATCATTGTTGATAAGGATTTTTCCAGTGTTGGTTAAGTATTCCTTCCCTGACCTCCCTTGATCCCCCCAGTTAAACTCCCAAGCTTTTTGGCTTGTTTTTGGAAATTTTTTTAAATAAAATTTCTTGGGAGTTTAACGTGTCATACAGAAAGTTTTTTCTGTATATCCCCAGGGTTACGTCCTCACCCTTAGGATGCTTAGGCGTTTTTAGTCATGCATCATACATCCAATGTATCATTTTTTCTTCTGATGAAGATCTTGCCTTACATTGGAGAGTTCAAAAATCTGTTACTGACTTCGGGCCGTGTTGCCTGGGGTCTCGTTTTCCGGTTTTCAGTCTGACGTTGTTTACATTAGCAACGTTTGTTATTTATGTGTAGGTTTGATATGGTAAGTCTGTTGTAAGATACATTATAGTCCCGTAGTGTGGCAGTTAATTTTTGGGAGGAAAAAATTAATTTTGTCCACACTTGGGCTCTTTTGGGATACATTTGGGCACTTCGTTCCCTTTGGGAACTTGGGCTCTTGTCAAAATTTTTTCGAAAATATTTTTTTTGTGTTAACTATTTTTCGATTTATATTTTGAATGTTTTTATTATGTATCTTTTTATTTGTATTAATGTGGAATTGGTGGGAGTACGATCGACTTAGTCTGCTTCATTTGTAAACATATGGCTCTTTAGCAAGGCGAGGAAGTCTTTCCTCTTATTTTCATGTAGGTTGCCTTACTTGTAGTCGATGTACTTCTACTAATTCTTGCTCATATGTGTCGCATGGGATGACAAATGTTGCTGACGGGTGTCACGGTACATTGTTAGCGAGGGACCACTTCTGGTCCTCTCGCGATGAGAGGCTGCAAGGGGTCCTCTCACCCTAAGGTCGCTTTAGTTTATTAGTTTATATTTACAGAGGAACAAGAACATGGTAATGTTTACGTGACGCCATCAGATAGTGTTCTTCCATCGTCACATTAAATAGTCAATCAGAGCTAGGGGCAAAAGTGCTCATGAATATTAAACAGGGCAATAAACCACAGTGTGGTTTCAAATCCCTGTCGCCAGCTAGCTCGACCGGTGAAGCGGTACGCCGCCTGAGGGTGTGTCTGTTGAGGTCAAGGAGAATAGAAAGGGTAGAGCACGCACTATAATATAATATCAATATAAGGCTCACCCTGCGACGATGGAAAGTTCAGCAAGAAGCTCGGCGGCAAGTTCAGCAAGAAGCTCGGCGAGGTCTGAAGGACCACGAGCGAGAGAGCTACCCTCTCTCTTTTATTATAACATCTGGGGCCAGATGTTATAGATCGGAACTTGCGTCAGTCGGAGCATACGTCCACGCCTCCTGTCCGGGACGCTCCGTTCAGTTTACAGCCGGGGTCGGCTATAATTACGGCTTCTTCAATGTCTACAAAGCACACACGACCGTACCTTGGCTACGTGACTTCTGATATCCAGCTTGCATCGCCGAGAAGTCACTCTTCATCAGAGAAGTCACTCCATATAGTAGCCAAGGAAACGAGGCCTCATTTATAGGGACGTCTGCAGAAAAGAGCCATCTCGGACACACTGTCCCAGGAGCAGCCAGGCGGCCATGCAACAGAAGACCGCTTTATTCCATCAACACTACCCTGAATGTGAATGTGTTCCAACGAATCGGAATGCTGCTTCTATTTATAAGAAACCACTAGCGTTGTTGAACATTAAATTATCCGGAAAAAGAGAAGGAATGTCTTTTCCAGTTAAGTATAGACAAGTGTCGCAGGCTTCTGGCCTTTTAGACGACTCCACATTCAACTTTCCAGTAGAAAGAAGCAAGGTGGTTTCTTATCATCATCCTCTGTAGTTCCGCTAGTCGGAAAATAGTGAAGATGTATTGAGACTTCCTCTGCATTTGAATGAGTTGGCTAAGGACCTAGCTATGGCCTTAACTTCATCATTCATTATTGGCTTGATCACAATTGAGACGACATTTATTCATTCAGAGCAAATTTAGACTCACTGTATTACGCAGATCACCTTTAAGAACTGTGTCGCAACGTCTCTACAGAAACAAATTAGAGGACGTTTGTACCTCATTTAGAATCCTTTTCAGGGCGATATATATTTATCACGTATAACTCTGTCTTAACAAGTTGCTAATTCGGAGTTAAATAGACGTGACAGAGCCCTTGCGTCGTCATCCTTAATAGATGACAAGGTGAATAACTCACTTAGAGTCACTCCGATTTCCAGACACTAAGTTTTGGACGATAAGCTTTCATTGGTATTATGACCAAACTACAAAGAAAGCATCAATACTCTGCTTCTTATGTCGACGTATAATCGACCCGCATTAGCAGAAATGAGTAAGGGAGGACGTCCTAGACAGAAGGTTGCCTATAAGGACTCCTCGTGAGGGTATAGTTCCTATAATTACTCTAGGGATCGTCATATCGCGACTCGGATACGGGGCTTGCATCTGATCGAGATTTCCAGTCAGACGCCCCTAAACTGCTGAGTCGAGGCTATTCGTGAATGAGATGCAGTTCCTCATTCCGTAGGCCTCGCAGGTGCTACAGGTGTGAGTTAGGACCTCTGTTGTTTTGTGGTTGACGGATGGTTATCAAGATTAGCATCAATCTGGATAACTGCTACGGAGATTAGTAGTTGAGAAGGTCTGCGGCTATCTTTCCGAGAGACCCACAACTAAATTAATGTCTGATGGACAATGCTTCCGTCTAATCATTGCATAAGAGTCTCTCCAATCGGAGGTGAAGGTTATCTTGACAATGATGGTAATAGAGGTCGTCGAGAATCAAGATTCTCTGGAATTCTGTAGGCACCTGTTACTCGTTCCGAAGCCAAAGAGCTCATTCCAACAGATAATAGACTGGAGCTGGATAAGAAGTTTATCAAAGCTCTAAAAGTTTATTTATGGCTATCATTTAGTCGGTTAATTCAGTGTTCGAGTGATTGACTATGCTATAAGCATAGATCTAAAGATAGCTTTGGTCTGAAGATAGCACCCTGTGCTGTCACTCAAATATTAACTTGATAATGTCTCATAACAATCTGCTTCGTCTGCTATTATCGAGAACGAATTAGTTTTATGCGACTGATGGAGAGCGGCTATGCATCTTGTTTAGATGGGTCGCTTACGCACACTTCCCCTCTAGTTATTCTTACGCAGATCTGGAGTGTGACAACGCATTCGCTCAGGACCAGTATTGTTTTAATGGATATAGTAAACAAAAAGTGTCCATATTGAGGCAGATTTTCAGTGGTTAACTCATTAGTTCCGCTGCAACTGCCAGATCCGGCTTTCACGATTATGACAGGTATGAGTCAATAGTTTGGGGCACGACCCTGAGTCCTACATACTATAAATGCAGGGGTCTGAGACCCTTGGTTCCTGTAGAAACATATAATCATCAAGAATGATGTCAATATTGTTTGCGCTACATCAATGCGTTCACGCTTGTTCAGAGATTGTTGAACAACTCAGTAGTGGTAGCGTACATTAGGAACCAGGGCGGTATCCATTCACTTTTGTTATAATACCTAACGGAGAATCATTTTCATGTTCATCTCTCTATCCGCCATATACCAGGTCGTCTGAACGTACTAGCAGACTCGCTCCTCAGAAAGGTCACCTGTTTCATATGTA
Organism: Pictodentalium vernedei; assembly: GCA_031216915.1. Classification (NCBI taxonomy): domain Eukaryota; kingdom Metazoa; phylum Mollusca; class Scaphopoda; order Dentaliida; family Dentaliidae; genus Pictodentalium; species Pictodentalium vernedei. The sequence continues at coordinate 198,683,141 of CM062292.1, read as the reverse complement.
TGGATGCTCAACATTCATTTATTTGTACAATTTTGCTACCAGTGGGATCACCCCATGATTCTGTAGTTTGTGACGCACCGGAACAGTTAGTTACCGTCATTTATGTCACCATGCCCAGATTATTGAGCGCAGGCAGTAGACGCTCTGCAAATTCATGGGGAGGAATAATAGGATATGCATATCCTCCTATTCATTTTGATTCAATAGCTTATGTTTAAGTTTAAACAGTGAATCCTACTGGTAGCACCTCTGTTGTCACAGAAATCTTGGATCAATATTCTCAAGTGTCTGTTATGTCACTCTCCCCAGAAGTGGTCTCCATGAGAGAGTCTTCTTTCAGAGGACATTTTATTCTTTACGTACCTCTCCGTCCATAGTGGCATATGGAGTCGGTTAGACGTGAGGAAACCATTCCGGTTCCTATATTTTTTATCTTAACTGACACAGGTACGATTAAATAATACGGGTGAGGGGATTTCGCTATGACTTCGAATTCACCCCACCCCCACCATGAGAGAACCATTGCGGTTCGTATATTTTTCTGTTAACTGACTCAAGTACGATTGAATAATGCAGGTGAGGAGATTTCGTTATGACTTCTAGCTGAATTAATGCCCTATTATTTTGGTTGATTTGTTATATACAAGCGTTTGTTTATAAATCATCATAATTAAATTGCTGCTCTTGAGTACCTCGCTGGCTGCACAACCAGTTAACTGGTATTCAGATGATTACATGCTATTATATATGCACTCGCACATTATTATTATTAGGCTAACGGACCTTAGAAACAATGAATTATTTTGGGGGCGGTCTGTTGGAGCCTGTTAATCATACCTTTGTACATCTCTAGATCCAAGTTTCTATTTTGTTTGGTACTCATATTACACATGCTTTTACAATCATAGATATCGGATTATTCACATTGGAGGGTGTTGTTACTGGAATTTATTGTACAGTGGCCGCCTATGGATCATATAGGAAGTGTGAAGTAGGAAGTGTGTTTTCTCTTCAGGAATCGTTCAATGTGGCTTCATTAGATATGCGTATGTTATATTGTTTATATCACCAGTTTTCGACGTATCTGTGTACGTTGTCTGCAGTGTATGCTATTTACTGTGCAATATTAATTTCCAGGATTGTCGCTATAGCCGTAACTTCTGAAGTAACGTTAAGCACCATTTATTAATCTTCAATTAATACATGAGTGCGTGTTCGACGATTAATTATATTGTTGTTGGGTAACGCTCTTATTGTTTCCAGAGCTCTCCCCCTTTTTTTATTTTGAAGGTTTCTTCAAAAAAGGTGGAGGGGGGGGTGTTTTTACCCATAATCTGGTTTAAAATGTATGTATCTTTGAAGGATGCTGTTTTTATCCATATTCATATCCTGCATACAGGTGAAATGTTATTGTAAGGCGTATGTTTGTGAGAGACTTTCTCTTATTCTCAGATACGCCTTCCTAATAATTTTGGGGGCTTAGTCTGGGCTAGCCTTGGAAAATGAGGAACTTGTCTTCATACTTACAATAAGGAATTACTTCATTGGGCTCCTTGTTTAGAATATGTCTCCTCTATTACTGTATAGAGAGACATACATGTAATTCCTAACTGTTCTAAGTTCCTTCATTATGGATTGCAGGATTGGAATTATTTCAGAAGTCTTAAGCCCTCCACCTATTTACAATTCAGCTCTGTCTGGGCCATTGGTATACTGTGTAAAAATATGATAAATTTATACCAATTTGTATATTTTTATACTTACCAATGGCCCAGATGGGAAGGGCCCTCCCATGAGTGGGCACTCATACCTACCTGCTGAATTATTATGTAATACTCTCTTTTACAAAGCATGGTGTTGGCGCCAATTCCGGTCACTTCCTGACGTCTGCTCATGCGCAGAAGGTAAATGTATGGAGGACCAGTTAGGACTTCTAATTTTGGTTTTGCATGCAAATTTTGGGGAATGGGGGGGCAAAATTTGTGTTTGGCCCTAGATATTTTAGAGTTAGCACCAGCTATGTCTGGGCCATTGGTATAAAAATATACGAATTGGTATAAATTTATCATTTTCTCCCAAGCCACAGGCTACAGTTCAATGAAAATTCACATGAGTAGCGGTTATATAGGGGCATTTGGGTTTTTCTTCTAATTGGGTTTCTGCTCATATTGTGGAGGGGAGTGGGGCCAAAATGCACAAAATTTTAAAAAATCTTCTCATGAACCAGCCGTAGCAGAGACAAGATATTTGGTATGCCGTTTCCATTTGAGGTGTAGATTCAAGTTTGTTCAAGAGAAGTTTGACCGGCAATATTTGCCTTTGTTCTAAGAGGGGCAAGAATTTTTGGCCCACCCAGAATTTCTATATTTTTATACTGTACCAATGACCCAGACATAGCTGGTGCTAACTCTTAAAATATAGGGCCAAACACAAATTTTGCCCCCCAATCCCCAAAATTTGCATCTAAAACTAAAGAAAACATGTCCTGAAAGGCCCTCCACACTTCGCCCCTACTGCGCATGCGCAGTGTCAAGGACGTTCCGAAATTGGCGCCATTTATCATTCTAAGTTTGGCCCTTCATCAGTTAACATCTGACTGATCTTTGTGCTTTTAAATCTCAGTTTAAATGATGCCAGACACATAAATATTAGTGAAATGGTGATTCTAAGGAGGATAGAAAAGGAGGAGAGGAAAAGAATGTGTGACAGAATATTATCAGGGCTGTAACTTAAAATTTTTTAATGAAATTATGTTAAGTTACCTATTTTCAAGGCAGCAGCCATTTTGTTGTCATTCTGATTATTTAGTTACACTGTTTTTTCAAGTGTTTTTCCTCTCTCCCTGTCCTTTAAGTTCCCCCTTGCTATTCTCCCATGCTTTTGGCATAGTTTATGTAATTATTATTACTAAAATTTCTTGGGAGTTTTAGCTGAATAACAGAATGAATTCTGTTCTTTCCCCATGTTTACGTCTTCACCTACGGGTGGTTAGGCGTTGTGTTCTGCATCTACCATCTGATGTTCTGCAGTTTCTTCCCTGGAAGTCTCTGTTTTGCATCAGATGGTGTATTTTTGGTAACTGATTTCGGGCCTGGGTGCCTGGAGTCTTATTTAGTGTTTTTACACTCATTGTTTACATTTACAACAGCCCTCTGTGTGAGGGGGGGATTTCTAATAATAATATCTTTATGTTATTTTAATCATAACTAGATACATTATTATTGTTCGTAAGTGTTGAATAAATTGTTTAAAATATTTTTAAAATTTTTTTTCCACACTTAGGCTTGGGATCCATTGGGGCTCAACGTTACTTTTCAGAAACTTGGGCTGTTCTGAAAAAATATTTTTTCAAAATATTTTGATTTCAATTATTTTTTCTATATTAATGGATCATATTATTATTATGTATTTTGCCAGGGGTTAGTGCGAGTACCAGGACTTGTTTTCTTTTCACATTGAAAGGATATTGATCAATTGTTTTAAGAGGAAGTCTTCCTCTGACTTTATTATCATTCTATATGTGGTCAGTGTACTCGCATTAACTCCTGTTCTGTATCGTATGATTTCGATGACAATATGGGAAGCGTATGTCACGGTATGTTGTTAGGGATTTGGACACTCCGGTCCTTTCCCCGCAGGGTCACTCTACTTTATCAATTTCTATTTCAGGCGATCAAGATTAGGGTGATGTATCTGTGATGTCTTCCAACAGTGTGCCTCCGTCGTCACAATTAATGAAGGGCTAGCGGAAAAGTGCTCATGTAATACGCCAATTGCCTAAGAGGACCCTAGTAGGTTCGACGGCCTTTGACGTCCGCTAGCTCGCCCGGTGTAGCGTCCATTCACCGAATGGTTCGGCAGCCGGGTTCGTCCGTTGCGGTCTAGAAGGAATTTTGGGGTGATGCGAGCACTATAAAATTAACTTAATGCACACCCAGTGACGGCGGATCGGAGGGAGAACGGAGGAAGCCTTTTAGTCCGGTTCATAGCTCGTTCCGGTCCATCCGGACGGCAAGCGAGAGAGGGCCCTCTCTCGTTCAACAACATCTGGCCCCAGATGTTGTGGTACAAATGTATCGCTAGCGGAGCATACGTCCGTCGCTCGGGACGCTCCGTTGTATAGGCAGTTCGCTGAGATTGCTAAGGCTTCCTCTTCTCGTCAGCGCACACGACCGCACCTTGGCTGCGTGACCGCCGATATATTACCAGCTTCGCCGATCAAGGATTCTTCGGCGACCAGGTCACACCATCCGGCAGCCAGGGATTCGAGACCGATGGACTCCGGACGTTCGCATAGGAAGTATGCGGGAGCCATCTGATGCGGAGCTGCCCTCGGCGAAGCAGCGATAGACTGCGCCTCCGCAGGTCTCGACGCCGGACATTCTTGTGCACATAGCACAGCTTATCGCAGCATCCCAGCAGCCGACAGAAACGGTGTCGGATCGAGAATTATCCGACAGCGCTGGGTCGGTAGCCGGGGACTCGAAGCCTGCAGACTCCGGACGTTCGCATAGGAAGTGTGCGGGAGTCAACGTACACGGAGCTTCCAGCGGCAATGCATCGTAAGTCCGCTACTGCACAGGCCTCGGGAACGGACGTGCTTTCCTTAATAGCACAGTTTATCGCAGCATCCCAGCATCAACTGAATCTGTCGCATATATTTTATCCGACGATGCTGGGTCGGGACGCTCCGTGGAAGCGGGTACGGACGTCCGAAAGTTTCATCCGGTCCGACGGGATACCGAAGGGATTCGGAGGATTTCAAGCTTTCCCTTTCGGAACAAAATATGCTGCGATGCCAGATAAGAAACCGATAGCGTCGGTGGACTTAGAAATTTTTGGTTCGGTTCAGGGACATCGTCCCTCAGTTCCGACATAGTCCAATAATGTCACACAAACTTTCGAATTATTGGACGACGCTATATATATTTTTATTTTATGCTTGCTATCCAAGCATTTCTGGTTTCTTGTTCGAAGAATTATGGAGATGTCTTTCAAAAGTGTGCCTCTGTCGTCATAGTTAATGAAGAGTTAGCGGCAATAAGTGCTCATGGAATATGTCTATCGCTTACGGAGTGACATTCGCTAGCTCACCCGGTGTAGCGTACATTCATCGAATGGTTCGGCTGCCGGGTTCGTCCGTTGCGGTCTAGGAAGGAGATTTGGGTGATGCGAGCACTTTAATTACTTTAGTACTCACCCAGTGACGGCAGATTGAGGACAGATCGGAGGAAGCCAACAACATAGGGGACCGCATGTTGTGGTTCAGATATTTTACATTCGGAGCATATGTCCGTTGCTCGGGACGCTCCGTTATATTGACAGTCCGAGAGACTGTCTTTAATGCTTCCTCATCCTCACAGCAGGGCACACAACCGCACATTGGCTACGTGACCTCGAGTATCCGATCAGTTTCGGCATTCAGTGATTCCACAGCGAATAGGTCGCGCCATCCGGTAGCCAAGGGACACGAGGCCTATACACTCCGTTCTCTCGCATATTGGAAGTATGCACGGGGTAACGATCTTGGAGCTTCCTGCGGCAATGCATCGTAAGACCGCTGCTCCTCAGGCCTCAGTGACGGACGTGCTATCCGAGTTAGCACAGTTGTTTCGCAGCATCCCAGCAATTGACAGTTTCTCGGTCGAATCAGGAATTATCCGACGGCGCTGGGTCGGTGCGGTCCGCGGTTGCATCAAGCTACGGACGACCGAACGCTTTATAGGGTCCGACAGGATGGCGAAAGGGATTCGAAAGATTTCGAGTTTTCCCTTTAGTAGTATCGGAAGATGCCTTTCATATCTTCTGGCATTTCTTCCAGTGATTATTTTCCGGACTTCATTGCTGCGATCTTGGATAAGAGACTTATAGCGTCATTGGACTCGGATTTCTCGATCGGTACAGGGACTTTGTCCCTGACTTACCGACGCAGTCCAATATTGTCATTACAACATGTGTTTTATTTTTCGACGCTATATATTTATATATATATACAAGCCTGCTACTAAGCATGATAGTTTAGTTTCTTGTCCGCGTGGCTCATTTCTGCCATTTTATCTTTTTTACATATAGTTTATTTTGGCAGAGCAGGGCATACCGAGAGTTCATACGCGTCTAGACGGTGTGATTAAAGACTGCATATATATTCTTTTTCGCCGTTTATGTCTTTTCCAATTTCAATGTTGGGAACGACATTATGTATAGTAGACTTAACTTAGACGCTTTATTATACGTAATCCGCCTTACTGAGGCGTTATCATTACGTCTTCAAGAAAAGATTTACGGGATATTATTCTCAATGTAATTTCTTTTGAGGGCAGTAGTTTGTTCACGTATAACTCCGCCCTTCAGTGGCTGATTGGAGTTGGTTAGACGTGATGCAGCCCTAGCTACATCCACGCGTGGATAGTAGGTTAAGAACTCTCTCAGAGTCGCTTCGTTCTCGGAGGAGCTTCTCTTCGACGGCAACTTTCCGGCAATCCATGAATTGCTTGATTTATACATTCTCTTGTCTATCTAGTGTTACAAGAGATTCGGACTGGGGCAAACATTCGGTGGTTGACTCAGAGAGTGCCGCCGCAGTTGCCGGACCCGAGTGTGGCTGTTATGACGGTTGCCAGTCAAACAGATTGGGATATATACTGATCCCTACGGATTCGAAGTGCCAGGGTCTTTGGGTTCCGCAGTCTTTTAGCTATCAGTTTAACTTCCGCGGAATAATGTTTTTTAGGCTTGCTTTATGTCATTGCATGAACATTATTCAGAAACGCATGCCCAAATTCCTGTCCTTTAATTCGACAGTAGTGGCGTATCTCCGGAACCAGGGAGGCACTCTTTCGTTTCCGTTATTCAATTTAATGGAAAGAATCCGTCTGTTGGTTATAGTACACCAAGTTCAGTTTTGGTCCGTCATATTCTGGGTCGTCTGATCGTTTTATCGCACTCCCGTTCTCTTACGGGTCGCTTGTTGCTGTCAGAATGGACTCTCAACAAACAAGTATTCATTCAGATTTGCTATCTATGGGAGCGCCCAATGATGTTTTATTTATGACACAGCTTGCTAATAAATTGCAGACGTATGTGTTGGCTTGTCCAGATCTCTGAGCTAATACTGTTAACGCTCTATTGATCTATAGGACGGAATGATAGGATACGCGTATCCTCCGGCGCTGTTGTTTTAGCAGGTATTGCTAAGATAAACAACCACAATACATTTCTGTTGATAGCATCTCTATCTTCACAGAGATCATGAGTAATTTACTCTCTTGTCTACTGTGGATCTTAACGTGAAATCTTCCTCTATGTGAGGATCTTTTTTCACTGGGTAAATCGTGTCATCTTTATCACAACCAGCAAGGTCGCAACCTTCATGTATTCCGTTGTGTGGTCCGTATTGCATTGTAAGCACTGTACTGGACGAGCTTTGGACGCGATTTCTTACTATAGGAGATCCTCTTCTTCGCTATTCTATGCGACTAAAGTGGAGGCTCTTCCGTCGTGGTGTAGGGATCATAATGTTCATATGGTTGATCCCTCCATACTACTCATTGCTATTTTTTAGTATACTTGTTTCACAAGATCTACTGCAGCCTGTTGTTATTTAGGTTATAGGTTTATGTTACCTCATACCTATGCACTCTACGATAGTTTACAATTGAGTCTTTTGTCTCTTTATCTAAGTCAGTTAGTAACTTTTTGATAAATAGACTTAGAATCTTTAGATTAAATTCCTATACGGATTTTAACTTCGGTTCTTATTTAGCTAAGTAATCATTTGAGCCTCTGGAAACAGTAGTTTTCAAATTCTGACCTTTTAGACAGTAATTCTGTTGGTTTCTCTTTTACTGTAGAGTCAGTGAGTTTCATGCACTATCGATGGATGATTTTCACTTTCATAGTTTCGGAATCAATACTTCCGTTACTATTTAGGCTGGATTGTTGCATAAGAGTTAGGCTCCTATTATCCGGAACCTATTATTTTAAGGTCCTTCCGTCTTCGTATGGGCATAGGCCTTTACTCTTTCCGGGTACAGTTTATGTATTTATAAACAGATATCTGTTTATTACAAGGGCGTAAGCTTCTTCTGTCTTTGATGTCTAGTAGAAGGACGTTACGCTCCATTTTATTGTTAATGGATTCTATTAACTAGCGTACTGCTTATGGTATATCATTGGCTTAGCAGTTGTGCTTAAGATTTCGGCTCATGAAGTAAGAGTTCTTCTACTTCTTGGCCTTACTTTAATAGTGTTGCTATTATAGATTTTTGAAGGCTGCTCATTGCGCTCAGCCATCCATTCATGAATTTTATCTCAGAAATATCGAGTCCATTTCTGGAGGCCTCTATTGTTAGGTCTATTATCTACTGCTCAGAATGTCATTCACTTAACAGTTGCTACTATAGCTAGGTAGGCTGTCTGTTTCGGCAGTGTCTCCGTTCGGCTGCCCTCTTCGCTCTGGGCTATTTGACCCAGGGCAAGGAAAAGGGGGGGGGGGGGGGGGAGGGTGTTCCCTTGGGTCACCTGTTTTTACTATGAAAACAAGGGGATACCTCCTCCGGAGTTAGTAATTCTGAGCTGTTATTGGGATGGTTGTTAGTGAGAAGTTTAAGTTTATAAAATTCATTCAAGTCTTAGTTTTTAAAGTATAGCTTTTGAATATTGCATATGTCAACGGACATGATTATGCAATTCTCACACACTTTTAGGAGTATAAGAGTCTCTATTCTCTAGACTTACTTTATTATTGGCTTACTTTAAAAATTATTAGTATAAGGATTATTGGATATTAATAGAGTACATGGATGTATGAAGCTCAATTTTTGGAAGGTGTTGTATCTTTCTAATTTATCATAAATAAGAAAGATACATATAAGGCCTATTACTTCTTTTCCCTACAGGGGATGACTCTATTTTATTTTATTGAGCGTATTCCATTTTGCTCTATGTCCTTGGCCCTCCAGCCTTTTTACTATTCAGCTATGTCTGGGTCATTGGTACAGTATAAAAATGTTAAAAAATTTATAGTAATTTATATATTTTTTATACTTACCAATGACCCAGACGGGGATGGCCCTCCCAGGAGTTGGGAACTCTTGCCTCCCCGCTGAGTACATAGCGCTTACCAGGCACTGGTTATTAGAATGATAAATGGCGCCAATTTCGGAACGTCCTTGACACTGCGCATGCGCAGTAGGGGCGAAGTGTGGAGGGCCTTTCAGGACATGTTTTCTTTAGTTTTAGATGCAAATTTTGGGGATTGGGGGGCAAAATTTGTGTTTGGCCCTATATTTTAAGAGTTAGCACCAGCTATGTCTGGGTCATTGGTAAGTATAAAAAATATATAAATTACTATAAATTTTTTAACTTTTTGAACCGTGAGGCCAATTTGAAGCAAATTCAATATGAGGTATTATTGGGTTATAAGTACTTGATTTATGCAAAAAAAAATTTTCCTGCGGCCCCGTGGGAACCTCAGGAGCCAAAAATAGAAAAAACGAAAATGTCCATATCTCCAAAACTGCACTGCAATGAGAATTTTTGTTTGGTCTGAGGCTTCCTTGGGACCAACAGAAAGGAATGGTAAAAAAAAATTGCCATCGGTTTTGTCATAAGGTACTTTTTCGGGACTTTGAAAAAATGCTGAGTCAGCATTCTTTAACACTGTGGGCAATGGGAAAAAATTAAAGAATCGTTTGCTTCCAAACCACTGCTCCAAAAGCTTTCATATTTTACATATAACATCTTTGAACATTGATTCACATATTTGTTGAAATCAAATCCCTCAGTCCATATTTTGGTTCCCAATGGGAGCCCAAATGTTCAAATTAGTGCAGTATGAGGAATATTCTTTAAAAATCTTCTTCAGATCTACCAATAAGAATCTTTTGATATTTGGTATGTAGCATGCTTAGGGGGTGAGATTCAAGTTTGTTTAAGGTAAGTCCCTGGGTTCATATTAAGGCTGAAAATTTGGGGTCCCGGTCCAGACTTAGACATTTTGAACCAGAATCCGGAAATGAGTTTTTTGGTTTTTTATACGTTTCGGTCAATTTTAAGACGAAAAAAAAAATTTTTTTTTACACTCAAAATTTGGGGTCGAGGTGGGACTTAGAAATTTTGGACCAAAATCCGGAAATTAGTTTTTTGTTTTTTTATGCGTTTTGGTCAATTTTAAGACCCCCCAAATTTTTTTTTTACACTGAAACTAGAAAAGTCACCTTGTAAACACGCCTTGTCGCAGACCTTCAGCCATATAGACAACGCCATATTTATCCTCTTGAGTGTGAGGACGAAGACGGTTTCTTATCGTCATCTTCCGTATACATACCGTTTTTTGGACCATGTTCATTTAAAAAACGGTCGGGAAGATGTTCAGAGAGTTCTTCTGCATTTGGATTTACAGGCCAGGGATCTAGAGGTATCCTTACCTGTATCATTCTCTATTCGCTCAGACGTAATCGAGACGGCAATTTCTTCAAATACAGCGAATTTGGACATTATGTCTTATGCAGACCACCTTACAAGAGCTATGGCGCAACGTCTCAAGGGAAAGGAATTTTGAGGACGTTCATACCTCTCTTCGAGTTCTTTCCAGGGCAGTTATGTATACCATGTAATCTGGAGTTAATCCTTGTGTCGTCATCACTGATGAAATGATAAGGTGAAAAGCTCTCTCGAGTCGCTCCGGTTTCCGGACATTTTATTTTCGACGACTAGCTTTCGTAAGTCTATGAACAGGCTACTAAGAAAACGTCTAGTGCTCTGCTTTTGAAGTCAGCAGACAAGAGTAAAGGAGGGCGTTCCAGACAAAAATCATCAAAAGGAAACTCTTCACAAGGGTACAAGAAACCCTCTTATTATTACTCTGGAGGTCGTCAGTATAGCGACTTGGAAAAGGGGCGTAGGTCTGATCGGGACTATAGGTCAGATGCCCCTAGGCCGACGAGACAAGGTTTTTCACGGGAAGGACGTGGTTCCTCCTCCCGTAAGCCTCGCAGGTCATACAGGTGATGGGTTAGACTGGCCAGTTGGCGGAAGGTTATCAAGCTCCGCAAAAAAATGGATAATAATCACGGAAGATCAGTGGGTGAGAAGTGTAGTCTTGGACGGCTTACGGCTATCATTCCGAGCAAAAACACCACTAACAAGTTGTCTGCTTTGGACAAATCTTCCATCAAATTCTTGCATAAGAGCATTTCTCCTACTGGAGATATAAGCTCTTATCAAAGGAAGCAATACAGGTCGGGATTCTCGAAATTTTTACAGTCAAATGTTACTCGTACCGAAGCCAGACGGCTCGTTCCGACCGGGAATAGACTTGAGCTGGATAACAAGCTTATCATGGCTCCAAAAAGTTTATTTATGGAAATCATTCAGTCGGTAAAAAGCGAACGTGCGAGTGATCGACTATACGACAAGCATAGATCTAAGGATGCATACATTCATGTCCTGGTACATCCGTCATTCTAAAAGTACCTGTGGTTCGCCGTACAAGGGAAGGTGTATTCAGTTCAGAACAATGTGCTTTGGTCTGAATCTGGCCCCCTGGGCGTTTCACTTGAATAATGGACTCGGTTATGTCTTACGAGCTCAGTCATCTGCGGTAACGTTGGCTTACTTGGACGACCTTCTACAGGGTTACGGCAACAGAATTATTCTTCAGAACGATGTTCAGAGTCTGCTTCTATTACTCTGACGTCTTGGTTTCATCGTAAACGAGAAAAAGTCGGATCTAGCTCCGTACAAGTCATCTATTCACATTTGAATGAGCTTTGAGACTCACAACAATCTGGTTTGTCTGCCGTTACCCAGAGGGGGTAACAATCATGGAAGATCAGTGGGTGAGAAGTATAGTCTTGGATGGCTTACAGCTATCATTCCGAGTAAAACCCCACAAACTAGTTGTCTGCGTTGGACAAATCTTCCATTAATTCTTGCATAAGAGAGTTTCTCCTACCGGAGCTATAAGCTCTCTTATCAAAGGAAGCAATGCAGGTCATCGAGAATCAGGATTCTCAAGATTTTTTACAGTCACCTGTTCCCCGTACCAAAGCCAGGCGACTCGTTCCAACCAGTAATAGACTTGAGCTGGATAACAAGTTTATCATGGCTCTAAAAGTTTATTTATGGAAATCATTCAGTCGGTAAAAGCGAGCGTTCAAGTGTTCGACTATGCGGCAAGCATAGATCTAAGAATCCATACTTTTATGTCCTGGTACATCCGGCATTCTAAAAGTACCTGCGGTCCGCCGTACAAGGGAAGGTGTATCAGTTCAGAACAATGTACTTTGGTCTGAATCTGGCCCCCTTGGTGTTTCACTCGAATAATGAACTTGGTAATGTCTTACTTACGAGCTCATTTGTCGGCTGTAATGTCGGCTTACTTGGACGACCTTCTACAGGGATATGGCAACAGAATTATTCTTCAGAACGATGTTCAGAGTCTGCTTCTTTTACTCCGACGTCTCGGTTTCATTGTAAATGAGAAAAAGTTGGATCTAGCTCCGTACAAGTCGTCTATTCACTTGGGATTGAGCTTTGAGACTCACAACAATTTGGTTTGTCTGCCGTTACCCAGAGCGAAATTAGTCAGTTGTTATGCTCGCTTTTGTCTACACTCAAGATGCATTAATAGTGAGGGAATTCATGCGACTGTTGGAGCTGTGCGGAGCGGCTGTGGATCTCATTCTGATGGGCTGTCTGTGTGCACGTCCCCTCCAGATATTCTTTACTCAGAACTGGAGTGTGAAGACGCTTTCGCTTGAACCAGTATTGTTTTAACGGACCTAGTAAACAAGGGTTCAATTGGGCAGATATTCAGTGGTTACCTCAGGGAGTTACGCAGCAACTGCCAGATCTTGCTTTCACGATTATGATGGATGTGAGTCAGACGGGTTGGGGCGCGACCCTAAGTCCCGCAGTCTTGAGGTGTCAGGGTCTTTGGGACCCTCAGTTTCAGGAGAAACACATAAATATCAACGAGATGATGTTAATTAGCTAGCGCTACAACATTGGATTTACATAATAATGGACGTCCATGTTCAATTTGGTCGGACAACTCGACAGTAGTAGCATACATCGGGAACCAGGGTGGCACCCATTCATTTCCGTTATGCCAACTAACAGAGAAGATTTTCCTAATACGTCTTGAATCATCATGTTCATCCTTTTATCCGTCATATACCGAGTCGTCTGAACGTACTAGCAGACTCGCTCTCTCGGAAAGGTTGCCTGTTGCAATTGGAATGGACGCTTAACAAGCGAGTATTGGACAGTTTGGCTACCAGAGGGATCGCCCCATGTTAGATCCGTTTGCGACGCACCAGAACAATCAGTTACCGCCATTTGTGTCGCCATGCCCAAGCCATTGAGCACATGCAGTAGATGCTCTGCTGATCTCATGGGGATGGTTGATAGGATATGTGTATCCTCCAATTCATTTGATTCAGTAGATTATGTTTAAGATCAAACAGTCTCGTTGTGAATCCTACTAGTAGCACCTCTGTCGTCACAGAAACCTTGGATCAGTCTTCTCAAGTGTCTGTTATGGGACGTTCCCCGGAAGCTTCTTCCACGAGAGGACCTTCTTTATCAGGGGAAGTTATTCACGTCCTTCTCCACCCATAGTGGCATAATGGAGTCGGTTAGACGTGAGGGAACCATTGCAGTTCCTATATTATTTTATGACTAACACAAGAACGATTAAGTAATGCGGGTGAGGGGGGGTTCGATATGACTTTGAATTCCCCCCCCCCCCCCCCCCCTCACCGCCAGTGTGATTTGAGACGATTAACGGGCAAGACGCAGTTTTCTCCCCACAAGCCTTGTATGAGTTTAAATACATACATGCATTTCTTCACTTTCGATTGGCGGCTGGGTCGTGTTCTATGGCGACCTCATGGGCACATCCACTTTTTAGTTGGATTGGTTTCCTGTGATTATTCGTCTATATGTCATATACAAGCACATATTTCATCATAATTAAATTGCTAGTCTTTGGGTACCTCGGAGGCTGCATAACCAGTTAACTGGTTTTCAGATGATTACATACGGGATTTTAATGCTCACGCGCATAATAATTATTAGGCTGATGCTTTATTGTATATTATGGACCTTTGAAATTATTTCGGGGGTGGTCCATGTCGGAGCCAGTCAATCATACCTACTTCCATTTCTAGATCCAAGTTTCTATTAATGTCGGTACCTCAATCGAATACATCTTGTTTACACTCTTGCATATTCGCACGTTTATTGAGTCATAGATATCGGATAGTACACGTCGGGGAGTGTTGTTGCTGGAATTTATTGTACACCTGAATGGTGTCACCTGTGGGTTACCTTGGAAGTGTGTTTACTCTCCAGAGATCGTTTATTGTGGTTCGATTGGACATGTGTATGTTATATATTATATCACCGGTTTTTGACCTATCTGCTTATGCCGTCTCCGGTGTACGTTATATAGAGGGTAATATTAATTACTAGGATTGTCGCTATAGCCTTAACTTCTGAAGTGGCGTTAAGCACCATTTATTAATAATAAATTAATACCTGAGTGCCTGTTCAAATACACCATCCTAATTTTTGGGGCTTAGTCCGGGCTCAGACATGTTAACTCTCCCGGAATGCCTGGGAAAATCCCGGAATTTCAGTGTAGTTTCCGGCCTTCCGGATGGGAATCAGTTTTGGACCAAAAATCCCAGAAAACAACAGTCAAATATTTCGTTCCTGTTGTAACTTATGAAAAATGTTCGGAGTCAAATCACATGCATTTCAAACTCTGGTAAAAACTCAGGAAGCAGTAAAATATGGATTTAAGTTAAATTTATTTAAGAAAAGGGTATTTTATAATATATATTTCAACTGTGTTCATGTTTATTTCTGGGTTTTTTCTTCGGAGATTTGTGATCAATGTGCGAGTGTCGAAGTGAAAATAGGTGACTTACTTTCAAAAAATTGAAACCTCCACCTTCATTTAAATGCAGTTTTTGGAAAATAAAATATATGAAAAGGAATTAAATAATATATATTTATTTATTCCTTCATAGAATAGCTTTAATTCTCATCCCTTTTCCAAAATCAAAACGTAAACAACAACTATTTAACACAGTTTAAAAGTAGGTTAAAGTCGCTTAGGATGCCAAAAAATTATGACTGCATATTTAAACACAATGGATTTATTTTCTAACACTACATTTATTCTGTTGTGCTGACTACAGAACTCTTAACTGTTGGCCATCTGTACCCAGAAAATTTCGAATGGAATAATAAAAAAAATACTTTAATGATGAAAAGAAAGGTTTGTGAAGGGCACAAATGTCCCACATGCATGAAGTTTGATGTACTAATGTTCTTGAACATTAGGACATCTTTTCCTGTTAACATTTTCCAGACTTGGGAAATTATTAGCTAAGTAGACTTCGATAAGAGCAAACCACAGGTGGTGGTGCTGTGTGGGTGGGTGGTGGTGGTGCTAGGATGGGGGAGGGAGGGGGGGGGCTCATGAAGTAGAGGATCCTGGGGGGGGGTCAAATCAGTTATTTTATGATTTTTTAACATAGCATAAATGCATCAGCATAGTTGACAACTAGTTCTGGATATAACCTGGTGTTAATAGTGGTCCATGAGCTGAAAATTCACAAGTTTTTTCTTTTATTTTGTCCCCGCGTGAACTTTTCCCTGAAAGCCATCCCATTTCCCTGAAAATCACCCTCAGCTTGACTGAAAAATTATTCTGGAGGTTAACATGTCTGTCCGGGCTAACCTTAAAAATTGGGAACTCGTTACATCCAATTAGCATAGTCTTCATGCTAAGTATGCGGAATTACTTGAACTGGGCTCCTTTTGTATGATATGTCTTCTCTATTACTGTACAGAGAGAAATACATGTAATTCCTAATAATTTTAATTTCCTTTCACCTTGGGTTACAGGATTGGAACTGTGTTGATCTACTAATTCTGAAGTCCAAGGCCCTCCACCTTTTTACGATTCAGCTAGTCTGGGCCATTGGTTTACAGTGTAAAAATATTATAAATTTATAGTAATTTGTATTTTTTTATACTTACCAATGGTCCAGACGGAGATGGCCCTCCCATGAGTGGGCACTCATAATCCCGCTGAATTTTTATGTAGTACATTTGTACTCTCTTCAACAAAGAATGAAGGTGGCGCCAATTCCAGTCACTTCCTGACGTCTGTGCATGCACAGAGAATAAATGTATGGAGGGCCAGATAGGACTTTTAATTTTTGGTTTTGCAAGCAAATATGGGGGATTGGGGGGTTCAAAATTTGTTTTTGGCCCTTAATAACTTTGAGTTAAGCATCAGGTAGTCTGGGCCATTGGTAAGTATAAAAATATACAAATTACTATGAATTTATAATTTTTAGGGTGCAGTCCGAAATTCAAGATGGCCACCTGCAGCCATTTTGTACCGAAATTAGTGCAATCAGTTTTTTGAACAGAACTTCTGTATGAAAGTTCTGATTTGAATAAATGTTTGTATGAATGTTTACTAACATGGAATACATCACATATAATACAGGTTTTTTTCTCGTGCAGAAATTATGCAAATTAGGTGAACTTTGATTTATTCAGTGCTACTTATACACAGTAAGTACACATGTCAATACGGCTCGGGCTAGGGGCCGTATTTATGAACCGATCTTCACGAAACTTCTTGGGTACCTTTGTTACCACCTTTGGATGAGAACAAGTGTTTTTGGGTGCGGTCCAAAATTCAATACGGCTGCCGGCAGCCATTTTGTACTGAAATTAGTGCAATCAGTTTTTTGTACAGAATTTCTGTATGAAAGTTCTGATTTGAATAAATTTTTGTATGAATGTTTAGTAACATGGAATACATTACATATAATACAGGTTTTTTTCTCATGCAGAAATTATGCAAATTAGATGAACTTTGATTTATTCAGCGCTGCTTATACACAGTAAGTGCACATGTCAATACGGCTCGAGCTAGAGGCTGTATTTATGAAGCGATCTTCACGAAACTTCTTGGGTACCTTTGTTATCACCTTGGGACGAGAATGAGTGTTTTTGGGTGCGGTCTGAAATTCAAGATGGCTGCCTGCAGCCATTTTATACCAAAGTTAGGTGCAATCAGTTTTTTGTACAGAACTTCTAGGACTACTTTTGTTATCATCATGGGACGGTATCGAGTGCTTTTGGGCTCGGCTGTGTTAATATTTGGTGTTATTTGGGGAGGGTAAACATTAGCACAACCCAGTTTTCTGTTTCCAATGAGAAAAATAAAACCTCCTCACCCTTGGGAACCCTATGAGCTAAAGATAAAAAATTCAGATACTTATATTTTAAGAAGGACTGGACAAATATTTATTAATTAGTAGGAATCAACCGTAGAAGGGTTTGAATCAACAGGCCAAAACAATTGCTAACATTTGGCCTATGATGCACCATACAAGGATCCCCATTGTAACATTAACCCCATGGAGATTTCTTTTCTAGTTAAGCATCTAACTGTCACCCACCTTTACAATACTTTACCTGTACATTTGTTACAGACTATGGTCAGTATTTATGTACAGACCTTTACAATAATTCACATGTATCTTTGTTATCAGGTCATTACCTAGATGTGTGTCATTGCTGTGTCACATACTATACAGGTACATGTCTTACACAAGTTGAGCTACAGTGTCATTGACACTTTCATTTCCAAAAGAGCAATGGACTCTATTTTTGCCCCAAGGAGGACCTTCTTTTCTCAAACCTATGCAGCAAAGTGGAGAGTTTTCTTTGCTTGGTGCCAAGACAAAGGTTAATTATCTGCTTCCTTGAATTCCTAACATTGCAGATTTTTTGTGTGTTTCTGTTTGATGTTAAGAAACTTCAACATATTACAATCAAAGGTTACCATTCTATGTTGTTGGACACTTACGCTCATGAAGGCCATCATGAAGGCCATATTAATATAGATTCTGATCAATCCTTGTCAAAGTTACTAAAGAATTTCTCCATTAAAACGCCCAAAACTTTAAGGTTAATTCCTATGTGGAATCTAGCCTGGGTCTTGTTAAAACTCAAAGAAGCTCCGTTTGAACCTTTAGATTCTATGGAGTTTAAGTCTTTGACATTTAAAACAGTATTCTTGCTTGGTTTTGCTTCAGCTAAAAGAGTTAGTGAACTTCATGCTCTGTCTATTGAGGATACACATTATCATAGTATGGGTAATTCTATTATGCTTACTACTCAAGTAGGATTTTTCACTAAGAAGCAGGCACCAGATAAACTACCTGCTCCTATAATTATTCATGCTTTACCACCTGTTAATAATTCTAGACCCTCGCCATGTCCAGTGAGGGCTCAAAGAATGTTTGTGAAGCGGTCCATTTTCATAACGAAAGGAAGAAAAAGACTTTCTTTTCTACCCAGGCATAAAGGATATTTCAGTTCATTCCATTTCTAGATGGATTCAGTCTACTAACTGTATCGCTTACAGTAATTTATCTGATATGTATGGGGGAGCGGTGGCTCAGTTGGTAGAGGTGCAGGCTGCAAGCCGAGAGGTCCTCGGTTCGAATCCCACCTGCGGCAACTGCGTTGTGTCCTTGGGCAAGACACTTCATCTCCATTGCCCACGTGGGGGCATGGTGGCATTGTGTACTAAGGTGTACTGCACGTCGATGGTGCACTTGTCTTCAACCAATGCTAACCCTGCTTGCGTGGAGTTAGTATGTTGGGGAGCTGACAGTTGCTCGCCGTTGCTCGGTGGTTCTCTCCGGGCACTCCGGCTTCCTCCACCCGTAAAACTGTCACGGTCATGATTAGCCATTGTGCATAAATGTGTTACCTTAAACACCAATAAATAAATAAATAACTATATAGTATAAATTGTCTCATGTTACCTCTGGATGTGTTTATATTTTTGTCCCCTTAAAACCTCTTAAAACTTCTCTTAGAGCAACTCCGCTGACTCCGACTTCACTCTTTGAAGATAAATTATAGCATTTGGGATATGCTATGGTCTTAGTAGAGGTAACCAGCCTTACACCAGTATGGATTCTTGTATCTGTATAGGTTTTGCATCCATCAATGATATTTATCTATCCCTCTTGGATGTAAATAAATCCTATTTTATCCTTAACATGTTGTCTAAGGAATCCTCCTGTTTGGAGTAAGCAATAGCCTTCTTATTATTGTTTTTTTCCTTTCAGTCCTGTTTTAGCCCTCCATTCTATTATCTATTCAGCATGTCTGGGCCAGTGGTAATGGTAGATAAATAATGGAAATTTCAAGTAATTTATGTATTTATCTTACCTACTACTGGCCCAGACAGGAAATGCTCCCCCCGCATGAGTTATTGACTCATACCTCCCCACATTAAAACTGTTACACTCAGCAGGCATCACAAAAGAATGCTTGTTGGAGGGAATTGAGTACACTCCCTTGGCTCTTCACATGCGCAGAAGTCATCTATGGAGGACTATACAGGACTTTTTTTTTTATTGATTTGGTTTAATATTTGGGGGGGGGGGGGGGGGGAGGGGTGGTTCAAAATTAAGCATTGGCCTGAATTCTGATGAATAGGGCCAGTGGTAGGTATGATAAATACAGAAATTATTTCAAATTTTCCTATTTCCTTAGATATTTCACATATTTGAAAAAAATGTCCCTGTGAAACCCTGAGAAGTGGAGCACTGCTTGTTGACTGCAATAAACAAATTCTATTTCACTTGTCAACTAGGCCTTGGTAACCAATGCCTGGGATAGAAGTCAACTAAAGTAGAAAACCTGAGGATAAATGATTGGCTAAACTTGACTTCATACCTGTGTTACAGTCATACATGCTGAAAATTCCCTTAAACACCAATAAATAGAATAAATAAAAATTAATACTCAGTTTGTATTATGTTCCAATTAGACTAAAATCCTTGCCCTCTGATTGGACAAGAGCTTGCTTAGTTTTTTCTATGTTCACGTGTCTTGTGGCATATGTTACTGTCTGACATCAGCAAATCAAATAATTGAAAAGATGATAACAATGGGAGGAGATTCAAAGTGCATACTTCCTATAAAATCATATTTTTTTTAGGCCAATGCTCATTCTATGAATGTATATTTTTATACTGTACCAATGACCCAGACTTAGCTGGTGCTAACTCCAACAAAACCAGGGCCAAACACAAATTTTGCCCCCCAATCCCCAAAATTTGCATCCAAAACAAAAAGAAATCATGTCCTAAAGGACCTCCATACTACGCCTCTACTGCGCATGCGCAGTGACACAGTCGTCCCGAAATTGGCGCCAAATATCATTCTCTGTTTGGCCCTTCATCAGTCAACATCTCACTGATCTTTGTGCTTGTAAATCTCAGTTTAAAGGATGCCAGACACGTAATTTTTGGAGAAAATGTGATTCTAAGGAGGATAGAAGGAGGAGAGGAAAAAGAAGTGGCAAAAAATAATCAGGGCTGTACTTAAAATTTTTTGATGAAATTATGTTAAGTTGCCTATTTTCGAGGCATGGGCCTCTTGTTGTCATTCTTGCTAATTGTTGCACTGCTTATTCAGTGTTTCCTCTCCCCTAGCCTTCTAAAGTCCCCCCTGGCAATTCTCCCATGCTTTTGGCATATTTTTGAGAAATTTCATTTCTAAAATTTCCTGGGAGAGTTGCTTGGTTACAGAATGTTTTCTGTTATTTTCCCCATAGTTACGTTTTCACCCATGGGTGTATAACGTTTGTGTTCTGCATCTTCCATCTGATGTTCTACAGATTCTCCCCTGGGAGTCTCTGTTTTGCATCAGATAGAGTGTAATTGATGACTGATTCCGGGCCAGTTTTTTCAGTGCCTGGAGTCATGTTTTCTAGTGTGTTTACACTGTTTGTTTTCATTGGCAACAGCCTTTTTTGAGGGGGGCTGTTTGCCTTTGTGGTAGTTTATCTCATTATAAGATACATTTATATTATCCGAAAGTGTCTCATTAATTATTTTATATAAATTTAAAATTTTTGACCACACTTTGCCATCGGATCCATCGGGGCTCAACGTTACTTTTCAGCAACTTGGGCTTCTCTGAAAAAATATTTTTTCAAAATTATTTTGTTTTGCAATTGTTTTTTCATTTATTAATGGATCATGTTATTATGTATCTTTGTGTCAGGGGTTTTTGCGAGTAACTAGGACTTATTGTTGTTCTTTCACAATGAAGGGACATTGTTCAAATTGTAATAGGAAGAAATCTTCCTCTGACTTTCATGATCATTGTATTAATTGTAGTCAGTGTTCTCGCATTAATCCCTGTCCTATATGTGAACATTGGGATGAGAAACATTGGAAACGTGTGTCACGATATGTTGTTTCTGGAGAAAGAGCGTTGCCGGCTCTTTCTCCAAAAGGTCACTCTACTCTCTCAGTTTCTATTTCAGAGGAACCAGAACAGGGTGATGTTTCCATGTTATCTTCTTCAAGTGTGCGTCCGTCGTCACAAATGAATTCAGAGCTAGCGGCAAAAGTGCTCATGGAGATTAGACAAATGTCGTCCGCTAGCTCGCCCGGTGTAGCGTCCATTCACCGAATGGTTCGGCAGCCGGGTTCGTCTGATGCGGTCCAAGAGGAAATTTTGGGTGATGCGAGCACTATAAACATAATAGATGCACACCCAGTGACGGCGGATAGTAAGCGAGAACGGAGGAAGCCTTTTAGTCCGGTTCCTAGCTCGTCCAGGTCCAGCCGGGCCGCGAGAGAGGTCCCTCTCTCGTACAACAACATCTGGGACCAGATGTTGTGGTACAAAATGTGTCTTTAGCGGAGCATACGTCCGTCGCTCGGGACGCTCCGTTGTATAAGCAGTCCGCAGAGACTGTTAAGCCTTCCTCTTCTCGTCAGCGCACACGACCGCACCTTGGCTGCGTGACCGCCGATATTTTACCAGCTTCGCCGATGAAGGATTCTTCGGCGACCAGGTCACACCATCCGGCAGCCAGGGATTCGAGACCGATGGACTCCGGACGTTCGCATAGGAAAAGTATGCGGGAGCCATCTGATGCGGAGCTGCCCTCGGCGAAGCAGCGAAAGACTGCGCCTCCGCAGGTCTCGACGTCGGACATTCTTGTGCAGATAGCACAGCTTATCGCAGCATCCCAGCAGCCGACAGAAACGGTGTCGGATCGAGAATTATCCGACGGCGCTGGGTCGGTACGCTCCGCCGAAGCATCGGGGGCGGACGACCGGGAACATCGGGAGGTCCGACCGGATGGTGAAAGGGATACGGATGACTTGGAGCTATCCCTTTCGGAACAACATAAAGCTGCCGTGGACTTCATCCGGCACTTTCTCCCTCAAGTTGTTCCGTCGGGCCAGACTGCTGCGCTTCCGGACAAGAGAATTATAGCGTCATTGGACTCTGAATTTTTTGAGCGGTTCAGGGACATCGCTCCCGAGTTTCCGTCGCAGTCCAATAATGTTGCAAGAACATTTGAATTATTGAACGACGCTATATTTAAACTTGCTTCCAGGACGGGGAAAGCAGGTTTCTTGTCCGCTAATACTCTCAACCTGCCTTTCATTAATGCAAGGAATAAATTCGATACGGCAGGACAGGGTATACCGAGAGTTCCTCTGCGTATGGACGACGAGGCGGAAGACTTAGAGCTATCATTACCGTCGTCAGCTTCTATTCCAACCGCGGTGTTGGAAACAGCTATTGCGTCTAACAGAGCCAATTTAGATGCCTTATCTTACGCAGATCACCTTACTAAGGCGTTATCACTGCGCCTTCAAGGGGAAGAGTTTCAGGATATACAATCCTCTTTAAGACTTCTTTCAAGGGCAGTAGCTTATTCCACGTGTAACTCCGCCCTTTCAGTGGCAAATCTGGAGTTGGTTAGACGTGACGCAGCCCTAGCTACATCCACACTAGTGGATTCTAAGGTGAAGAACTCTCTTAGAGTCGCTTCGGTCTCAGGAGAACTTCTCTTCGACGGCAAGCTTTCCGCTATTTATGATAAAATTAAAAAGAAAGCTAATGATTCTCTGTTGTTCAGATCGGCTCCTAAAAAGTCGGATACAGCAGACACGAATAAGACAGGCACTTCTGGGTCTAATGCGCCCAAGAGAGGTTCCTATAGAGGTTCCGGTGCGTCCTCTTGGTCTTATTCGAGAGACCGTCAGGATAGCGACTCTCGTTCGGGACGTCCTTCAGGCCGGGACAATCGGTCGGACGCCCCGAGGTCGGCGAGGCGAGGTGCGGGTCGTGGAAGATGTGGTTTCTCCTACCGCAGGCCTCGCAGGTCCAGGAGGTGATGGCTTAAACCTCTATCGCGTTCCGGTTGGCGGAAGGTTGTCGAGTTTTTCACAAGAGTGGGCGTCGATTACGGACGACCCTTGGGTGAGAGGAGTGACTTCGGAAGGTCTAAAGATATCCTTCAAACGAAAGCCTCCATTAACTCGAAGTCCAAAGTGGACTCATCTTCCGTCAAATCCACAGAAAAGAGACGCTCTGTTATCAGAGGTGCAGTCTCTTTTAATGAAGAACGCGGTAGAGGTCGTAGAAAACCAGGAATCTCTGGGATTCTACAGCCATCTGTTTCTGGTTCCGAAACCAGACGGCTCGTTCCGTCCAGTCATAGATTTGAGCTGGATAAACAAGCTGATCGTCGCTCCGAAGTTTTATATGGAGACGATTTGATCGGTCAGAGCGAGTATTCGGGTGAACGATTATGCAACGAGCATAGATCTCAAAGATGCGTACTTTCACGTCATGGTACATCCGACATTCCGAAAGTATCTACGCTTCGCAGTCCTAGGAGTGGTGTATCAATTCCGGGCGATGTGCTTCGGATTGAATCTAGCACCCTGGGCTTTCACTCGGGTAATGAACTCGGTAATGATCTACTTCCGAGCTCATTCGTCTGCGGTAACGTCGGCCTACCTGGACGACATTCTTCAGAGGTACGGCAACGAGTTAACGCTTCAGAACGATGTTCAGAATCTTCTTCTATTGCTCCGACGTCTCGGTTTTATAGTAAACGAGGAGAAGTTGGATCTGGTGCCGTCCAAGTCATTCACTCATCTGGGAATGAGCTTCGAGACGCCCAACAATCTCGTTCGTCTGCCGTTAACCAGAGCGAAATTAGTCAGTTGTTACGCTCGCTATTGTCTGCACGCAGACAAAGTCACGGCGAGAGAATTTATGAGACTGATAGGTCTGTGCGGAGCCGCCGCGGATCTCATTCCGATGGGGCGGCTACGCACACGTCCTCTTCAAATTTTCCTGACTCAGAATTGGAGTGTGAAAATTCATTCGCTCGATGTAGACGTTCTCTTGTCAGATCAAGTGAAACAAGAGATTCAGACTTGGGCAAACATTCAGTGGTTAACTCAAGGAGTTCCGCTGCAGTTGCCGGATCCGAGTTTTACCGTTATGACGGATGCCAGTCAAACAGGTTGGGGTGCATCATTAATCCCAACGGATTCGAGATGCCAGGGTCTTTGGGATCCGCAATTCCTATGCAAGCACATAAACATCAAGGAAATGATGTCAATTTGGCTTGCGTTACGTCACTGGATGGACATTATTCACGATGCTCATGTCCAAATCCTATCCGACAATACGACAGTAGTGGCGTATATACGGAATCAGGGAGGCACTCATTCAGTTCCGTTGTTCAATCTAACAGAAAGAATCCTTCTGTTTGCGTTAGAACATCATGTTCTTCTTTCGGTCCGTCACATACCGGGTCGTCTGAATGTGCTAGCAGACTCCCTTTCACGAAAGGGTCGCTTGTTGCCGTCGGAGTGGACTCTCAACAAACAAGTATTCAATCAGATTTGCTACCAATGGGAACGGCCAATGATAGACTTATTTGCGACACATCTCAACAATCAGTTGCAGACGTATGTGTCTCCGTGTCCGGATCCAAGAGCATTTGCAGTAGACACTCTGTCGATCCCTTGGGACGGAATGATAGGATATGCGTATCCTCCAGCGCCGTTAATTCAACAAGTATTGCTAAAGATAAAACAATCTCAATGCAAGATTCTGTTGGTAGCATCTCTGTCGCCACAGAGACCGTGGATAAATCTACTCAGGTGTCTGTTATGGGACCTACCGCGGAAGCTTCCTCCACGAGAGGATCTTCTTTCGCAGGGGAAATCGCGCCAACTCCATCACAACCCGCAAGGTCTCAACCTTCACGTTTTTCCGTTGTGTGGTCCTTCTTGCATGGCAAGCACTTTACAGGACGAGCAGTGGACGCGATTTCTAACTGTAGGAGGACCTCCTCTTCGCTAAACTATGCGGCTAAGTGGAAGGTTTTTCGTCGTTGGTGTAGGGATCATTCTGTAGATATATTTGATCCATCTATACCAGACATTGCAAACTTTCTAGTATACTTGTTTGACGAAATCAAACTGCAGCCTGTTACTATAAAGGGTTATAGATCTATGTTATCTGATACCTATGCACATCATGATAGTTTACAAATTGGATCTAATGTCTCTTTATCGAAGTTGGTTAGAAACTTTTCGATAAATAGACCCAGAACTCTCAGATTAATTCCTAAGTGGAATTTAGCTTGGGTTCTCCTTAAATTGAAGGAAAAGCCATTTGAACCTCTTGGGACAGTAGATTTCAAATTCTTATCTTATAAGACAGCTTTTCTCTTAGCTTTCTCTTCTGCCAGAAGAGTCAGTGAGCTTCATGCACTATCGGTGGATGATTCTCATTATCGTAGTGTTGGGAACACTATCACCTTCACTACTAATGTGGGTTTTTTAGCTAAGAATCAGGCTCCTAATAAATATCCGGAACCTATTGTTATTAAGGCTCTTCCGTCTTCAGACGGGCGTAGGCCTTTACTCTGTCCTGTTAGAGCACTACGTATCTATAAACAGAGATCTCAGTTTATCAGAAAGGGACGGAAACGTTTCTTTCTGTCTTTGATGCCTAATAGAAAGGACATTTCAGTCCATTCTATTGCTAGATGGATTCAGTTAACTATCCGTACTGCTTATGAAGATTTATCTTCTTCTCAGCAGTCTGTGCTTAAGATTTCTGCTCATGAAGTAAGAGCTCTTTCTACTTCCTGGGCTTATGCTAATAGTGTTGCTATTACAGATTTAATGAAGGCTGCTTATTGGTCTCAGCCATCCACATTTACTAATTTTTATCTCAGAAATATTGAGTCCATTTCTGGAGACCTGCATTGTTTAGGTCCGTTATCTGTTGCTCAGAATGTCGTCCACTAAACAGTTGCAACTATAGTTATGCAGGCTTTCTGTTCCGGCAGTGACTCCGTCCGGCTGCCCTCTTCGCTCTGGGCTATTTGACCCAGGGCAAGGGGAAGGGGGGGTGCGGGTGTTCCCTTAGGTCACCTGCTTTATAGTGAAAAGCAAGGGAATGCCTCCTCCAAGTCAGTATTTCTGAGTCGCTTCCGGGATGGTTTTAAAGTGTAATATTAATGTTTTAATTCATTCATGTCTTATTTTTAAAGTGTAGCTCGGTGTGAAGCATTTGTATATGTCAAGTGTCAAACGGGCTTTAATATACAATACTCGGACACTTTTAAATGATTATAAAGAGTCTCAATTCTCTGGACTACTTTATTTATTGGCTTGCTTTAAAAATAATTAGTATAAGGGTTATACTGGATGTTAATAGAGAACATGAATGTTATTGTGCTCAATTATTAAGGGTAGTGTATCTTTCTAATTTAATATTAAATAAGAAAGATACATGTAAAGCCTAATACTCCTTTTCTCCTTAAGGGGTTACCTCTTTACTATATAGTTGAGCTTATTGGATTTTCCTCTATGTCCTAGGCCCTCCAGCCTGTTTACTATTCAGCTAAGTCTGGGTCATTGGTACAGTATAAAAATGTTAAAAAATTTCTAGTAATTTATATATTTTTTATACTTACCAATGACCCAGACGGGGATGGCCCTCCCTGGAGTTGGGAACTCTTGCCTCCCCGCTGAGTACATAGCGCTGACCAGGCACTGCCAGTAAGAATGATATTTGGCGCCAACTTCGGGACGACTGCGTCACTGCGCATGCGCAGTAGAGGCGTAGTATGGAGGTCCTTTAGGACATGATTTCTTTTTGTTTTGGATGCAAATTTTGGGGATTGGGGGGCAAAATTTGTGTTTGGCCCTGGTTTTGTTGGAGTTAGCACCAGCTAAGTCTGGGTCATTGGTAAGTATAAAAAATATATAAATTACTATAAATTTTTTAACATTCACAACCCACTTCTAAAAATGTCAAAGTTACCCCATCTCAGTTCAAATCATGAACTTGTTATTGATTTTTAGTTGTCCAGTAACGTTGTGGAGTACATAAGAGGTTTATTTACTAAATTTGTTACCATTAACGTTGCCTTGCTCATTGATGTTGCCTTGTTCATTTCACAATGTGGGTTTTGGGCTTTGGGTAGGGTCTTGATGGAACATATATGCTATTATGATGAATTGACAGTAACATGGTTTGAGGTTTGCGACATGGAGCAAATGTTCAACCTCAGTTGTGAGATGACATGTTTTGACTTCACTTATGAAGAAACTGTTCTTCTATTTTAGATCTAAGAAAAGATGGGGTAGTCTGAAGAAAGCTGTTAATGAAGTAAGTGTTATAATTTTATTGCCTGTTACTTACACTGAAAGAAGTAACAGAACACAAAGGTGCAAACTATTCTGGCAATAACTGATACAAAAAAAAACAATGATATTCTGTTGGGAGACAGTACCGCCAGATTGGCTTTTGTCCTGCTGAAATAATGAAATGTCATTTGGGAATGGTGGTAATAAAAGTATTTTTTTTATTATCAGCTACATTTTATGGCCATAAGCATTTTTATCAGCCCCTCCCAAAAATTGGGTGGGGATAAACCATGGTGCTGTCACTCTGTTTGTCCATCTGTAGATGAAATTGGTTTCTGCTCTCTTCCACTTGACCAATCGAAACTGCACTTGACATGTGAGTTGGGTGTGATGAGATGAAAAACCCTATATATTTTGGGATCATTGTACCCAAGATCAAGGACACTGTGACCTTGAACTTGAAACTTTTTGCGGTAGTTGGTTTCTGCTAATTAAAATTTCACATTGCTGATCGGAACCAAATTTGACATGTCGGTTGAGTATGATGAGGGAAGAACCCTATTCATTTTGAGATCATTGCACCAGTCACCATTACCTTTAACTTAAAAATTTTCCTGGTTTCCACACTCAAATTAAAGTTCTTGTGGGCCGATGAAAACCAAAACTGACATATGGATTAGGTATGATGAGGGGAGGAATCCTATTTATATTTTTACACAGTATTCCGATGGCCCAGACATAGCTGGTGCTAAATCTAAAATATCTAGGGCCAAACACAAATTTTGCTCCCCACAATCCCCCAAATTTGCATGCAAAACCGAAAATTAGAAGTTCTATGTGGTCCTCCATACACTTACTCTATGCGCATGCGCCGACATCAGGAAGTGACCAGAATTGGCGCCAACACCATTCTTTGTTTGGCCCTTGTCAGATAACAACAAACTGACTTTTGTGCTTTTTAAATCTTAGTTTATAATGATGCCAGACACAAATCAGTGGTTAATTTGGTGGATCCACGGACACAACTGGATGAAGGAAGGAAGAAATGGTGGTTTGAAACGTTCAGGGCTGTAATTTTATAATATTTATAAAAATTAGTTCATGTTCCCCAATTTTGGGACATGGGCCTGATGTCATCATTGTTGATAATGATTTTTCCACTGTCGGTTAAGTATTCCTTCCCTACCCTCCCTTGATCCCCCCTGACCCCCCCCCCCCCCCCCCCCCCCACCCCCAGTTAAACTCCCAAGCTTTTTGACTTGTTTTATGGACAATTTTCTATGAAATTTCTTGGGAGTTTAACGTGTTACACAGAAAGGTTATTCTGTATAACCCCAGGGTTACGTACTCATCCTTTGGATGTTTAGGCGTTTTTAGTCATACATCCAATGTATCGTTTTTTCTTCTGATGAAGATCTTGCCTTACATCGGATAGTTCAAAAATTTGTTACTGACTTCGGGCCGTGTTGCCTGGGGTCCTGTTTCCGGTTTTCAGTCTGACGTAGTTTACATTAGCAACGCTCTTTATATATATGTAGTTTCCTATTTATTATATGGTAGGTCTGTTGTAAGATACATTTATCAGTCCCGTAGTGTAGCAGTTAATATTTTTATACTGTACCAATGACCCAGACTTAGCTGGTGCTAACTCTTAAATTATAGGGCCAAACACAAATTTTACCCCCCAATCCCCCAAATTTGCATCTAAAACCGAAAATTACATGTCCTATATGGTCCTCCATACCTTTCCTCCACTGCGCATGCGCAGTGTCAAAGAGGTCTCGAAATTGGCACCAAAAGTCATTCTTTGTTTGGCCCTTCATCAGTTCACATCTGACTGATATTTGTGCTTGTAAATCTCAGTTAAAATGATGCCAGACACATAAATATGAGAGAAATGGTGGATCTAAAGAGGAAATAGAAGGATGAGAGGAAAATTCAGTGGCAGGAAAT
Source organism: Pictodentalium vernedei (assembly GCA_031216915.1). Taxonomy (NCBI): domain Eukaryota; kingdom Metazoa; phylum Mollusca; class Scaphopoda; order Dentaliida; family Dentaliidae; genus Pictodentalium; species Pictodentalium vernedei. Next base: position 198,653,616 of record CM062292.1, on the reverse strand, counting down.
AATCAGGGCTGTAATTTAAAAATTTTTATGAAATTATGTTATGTTCCCTAATTTCGAGGCATGAGCCTGTTATCATTCTTGCTTTGAAAGTTCCACTGCTTGATCAGTGTTGCCTCTCTCCCTTTCCTTTATTCCCCCCTTGCTTTTCTCCCATGCTTTTGGCATATTTTCTGTAATATTATTACTCAAATTTCTTGGGAGTTTTGGCTTCGTAACAGAATGAATTTCTGTTCTTTTCCCCATGTTGACATCCTCACCCTTGGGTGTTTAGGCGTTGTGATCTGCATCTACCATCTGATGTTCTGCAGTTTCTTCTATGGAAATCTCTGTTTTGCATCAGATAGTGTTTAAATTGGTAACTGATTTCGGGCCATGTTTATCAGTGCCTGGAGTCATGTTCCCGGTTTTTGTACAACTTCTTATTTACATTGACAACGGTTACTGCTGATAGTGATTTCTTGTCTTTACATTAGTTTAGACATAGCAAGATACATTAATATTGTATGTAAGTGTTGCATTAATTTTTTGAAATGTTTTAAAAAATTTTGTCCGCACTTAGGCTTTTTTGGGATCCATTTGGGCTCGTTCCCATTGGGAACTTGGGCTCTTCTAAAAAGTTTTTTCAAAAAATTTTTTTTTTTTGAAAATTATTTTTTTTCAAAGATTATAATGGATTATGTTATATTATGTATCTTTATTTCAAGGATAATGCGACTAATATGACTGTGTATTTTTTATTGATAAAAAAAAAAAAAAAAAAAATATATATATTTTTTATTTATAATGCGAGGATATCTTTCTCTAATTCTCAGGTTCAATCTATTCGCACTAATTCCTGCTCTGTGTGTGTTGATTGAAATGACAACGTTGGAGGCGTGTGTCACGATATTGTGTTTGCAGGGAGGGGTCCATACCGGTCCTCTCTCCGTAGGGTCACTCTATATTATCATTTTATTTTTCAGAATTCATGAGATGTTTTCGTGATGTCTTCAACAAGTGTGTCTCCGTCGTTGCAGTGTTAGGGCTAGCGGCCAAGTGCTCAGGGTAATACGACAATTGCCGAAGAGGTCCCTAGTAGGATCGAAGGCATTGATCGTCCGCTAGTCCGCCCGGTGTAGCGACCATTCATCGAATGGCTCGGCAGCGGGGTTTGTCCGTTACGGTTCTGGGAAGCAGTGTGGGTGATGCGAGCACTATAAACTTGGAACGTGCACACCCAGCAACGACGGATCCGAGGATAGTACGGAGGAAGCCTGTCAGTCTAGTAGCTAGCTCATCCAGGTCTATCCGGACTGCGAGCGAGAGAGGCCCCCTCTCTCTTACAACTACATTTGAGCCGCAATGTTGTTGTATGTTTGTTTGTTAGTCGGAACATACGTCCAATCCTCCTGTTTGGGACATTCCGTCACATACACAGTCCGAACTGGCTGTGTTATGGGCTTTCTCATCCTCATGTCAACACACACCACCGCACCTTGGCTTGTGACCACAGAGTTCCAGGGGACGTTCGCATATTATATAAATGCAGGAATGAACGTTCCTAGAGCTCCTGCTTTGCCGACCAGGGAATATTGTCGACCAGGTTACTTCATCTGTTAGCCAAGGATATGAGGTCTTTCCTGATGGGACGTTCGCATATTATATAAATGCAGGAATGAATGTCCCTGGATCTGCCTGTGGATATTATGTAAATCACGGCTCCACAGGCCTCATTCAGGAATAAGAATGCGGCAATTTTCTGTGATGTCTTCAAAAAGTGTGCTTCTGTCGTCACAGTCAAATAAAGAGCTAGCGGATAAGTGCTCATGATATTACGTCAATTGCCTAAGAAGTCCCAAGTAGGATCGACGGCTTTGGCGTCCACTAGCTCGCCCGGTGTAGCGTCCATTCATCGAATGGTTCGGTAACCGGGTTCGTCCGTTGCGGTCCAGATTTGGGTGATGCGAGCACTATAAAATATACTACGTGCACACCCAGTGACGATGCATACAAAGAGGGTACGGAGGAAGCCTTTAAGTCCGGTTCCTAGCTCGTCCAGGTCCACCCGGGCTGCGAGTGAGAGAGGTCCCTCTCTCGTACAACAACATCTGAGAACAGATGTTGTGGTACAAATGTTTCTCATTCGGAGCGTACGTCCACCGCTCGGGACGCTCCGTTATATAGACAGTCCGGAGAGACTGCTCTAATGGCTTCCTCATCCTCACGGCAGCGCACACGACCGCACCTTGACTACGTGACCACTGTTATCTAGCCAGTCTTGCCGACCAAGGATTTCACGGCGACCAGGTCACGCCATCCGGTAGTCAGGAATACGAGGCCTATAGACTCCGGACGTTCGCATAAGAAATATGCAGGAATTAACGTCCTGGGAGCTTTCAGCGGTTAAGTAACGTAAGACCACTGCTACACAGGTCTCCGTAATGGACGTACTATTACAAATAGCACAAATTATCGCAGCATCCCAGCAGATGACAGAATCTCTGTCGGATCAGGATTTATCCGACGACGCTGGGTCGGTATGCTCCGCTGAAGCATCAGGTATGGACGACCAAGAATTTCAAGTGGTCCGACAGGATGGCAAAGGGGGTACCGAGGAGTTGGTTTTTTCCCTTTCGGAACAACATAAAGTTGCCGTAGATATCATCTGGCATTATCTTTCAGAAGTTGTTCTGTCGGACCAAAAGGCTGCGATGCCGGATAAGAAACTGTTAGCGTCACTGGACAGGAAATAATTTTATCGGTTTAGGGACATCGTCCCTGAGTTTCCGACACAGTCCAATAATGTCACAAGAACATTTGAACTATTGTAGGATGCTATATATAAGCTTGCTACCAAAATGAGCAAGTCAGGTTTCTTATCGGCGAATGCTCTACATCTGCCTTTCATCAATTCAAGGAATAATTTCGAAACGGCAGGACAGGGCATACCGAGAGTTCCTCTGCGTCTAGACGATAAGGCCGAAGATCTAGAATGATCTATACCGTCGTCTATGTCAATTTCAACCGCGATGTTGGAAACGACAATAATGTCTAACAGAGTTATCTTAGACGCATTATCGTACGCAGATCACCTTACTAAAGCGTTTTCATTACGCCTTGAAGGGAAAGAATTCCAGGATGTACTATCTTCCTTAAGAGTTCTTTCAATAGCTTATTCCACGTATAACTCCACCCTTTCAGTGGCAAACCTGGAGTTGGTTAGACATGACGCGGCCCTAGCTACATCCACACGCGTGGATGGTAAGGTGAAAAACTCTCTCAGAGTCGCTTCGGTCTCCGGAGAGCTTCTCTTCGACGGCAAGCTTTCATCAATCTATGATCAGATAACTAAGAAAGCTTCGGATTCTCTGCTATTCAAATCTGCTTCTAAAAAGTCGGATACAGCAGAAAAGAGTAAGACAGGCACTTCTGGGACAAGTATGCCCAAGAGAAGTTCCTATAGAGGTTCCTATGCGTCCTCTAGGTCTTATTCTAGAGACCGTCAAGGCAGCAACTCACGTGGGGGACGTTATTCTGGCCGAGATAACCGGTCATACGTCCCTAGGTCGACGGGGCAAGGTGCGGGTCGTGGAGGACATAGTTTCTCTTTCCGCAAGCCTTGCAGGTTCAGGAGGTGATGGTATGAACCTCTATCGTGTTCTGGTAGGCAGAAGATTGTCGAGTTTTATAAACAATTGGGCGACAATTACGGACGACCCCTGGGTTTGAGGGGTAATTTCGGAAGGACTAAGAATATCCTTCAAACGAAAGCCTCCATTAACTCGAAGTCCAAAATGGACTCAGCTTCCGTCAAATCCGCAGAAAAGAGACGCTCTTCTATCAGAAGTACAGTCTCTTCTGGAGAAGAACGCGGTAGAGGTTGTAGAAGACCAGGAATCACCGGGTTTCTACAGCCATCTGTTTCTGGTTCCGAAACCAGATGGCTCATTCCATCCAGTCATAGATCTGAGCTGGATAAACAAGCTGATCGTCACTCCGAAGTTCTATATGGAGACAATTCGATCAGTCAGAGCGAGTATTCGGCTGAACGACTATGTTACAAGCATAGATCTTAAGGATGCGTACTTTCACGTCATGGTACATCCGGCATTCAGAAAGTATCTTCGCTTCACAGTCCTAGGAGTTGTATATCAGTTCCGAGCGATGTGCTTCAGTTTGAACCTAGCGCCCTGGGCTTTCACTCGAATAATGAACTCGGTAATAATACATTTCCGAGCTCATTTGTCTGCGGTAACGTTGGCCTACCTGGACGACATTCTTCAGAGGTACGGCAACGAGTTAATGCTTCAGAACGATGTGCAGAATCTGCTTCTATTACTCAGATGTCTCGGTTTTATAATAAACGAGGAGAAGTCGGATCTGGTGCTGTCCAAGTCATTCACCCACTTGGGAATGAGCTTCGAGACGCACAACAATCTCGTTCGTCTGCCGTTAACCAGAGCGAAAGTAATCAGTTTTTACGCTCGCTATTGTCTTCACTCAGACAAAGTTACAGCGAGAGAAATCATCAGACTGATAGGGTTGTGTGGAGCTGCCGCGGATTTTATTCCAATGGGGCGGCTACGCACTTGTCGTCTCCAAATCTTTTTGACTCAAAAAGAGCAGAGTTGGAGGGTGAAGATTCTTTCGCTCGTTACGTACATCCTCTTGTAAGTCAAGTGAAACAGATTCAGACTTGGGCAGATATTCAGTGGTTTATTCAGGGAAATAACTTCCACTGCAATTGCTGGATCCGAGTTTTACAGTTTTGACGGATGCCAGTTAAATAGGTTGGGACCCAACATTGAGCCCAACGGTTTTCAAGTGCCAGGGTCCTTGGGATCCGTAGTTCCTAATCAAGCACATAAACATCAGGAATTGATGTTATTTTGGCTTGCGTTACGTCATTGCATGAATGTTATCCAGATTGCCCACAGGCAATTCTGTCCGACACTTCGACGGTATAAGCGTATTTTCGGAACTAGGGAGGTACTCATTCCATTCTGTTATTCACTGTAATGGAATGAATGCTTCTGTTGGAACTAGAACATCAAGTTCTCCTATCGGTCCGTCGTATTCCGGGTCGTCTGAATGTATTAGCGGACTCCCTTTCACGAAAGGGCCGCTTGTTGCAGTCAAATGGACTTTTAACAACGAGTATTTATATCAGATTTGCTACCTATGAGAGCGGCCAATGATGGACTTATTTGCGACGCATCTCAACATTCAGTTGCAAGTGTATGTGTCATCATGTTCGGATCCTCGAGCGTTTGCAGTTGACGCTCTATCCATCTCGTGAGACGGGATAATAGGATATGGGTATCCTCCAGCGCCATTGATTCAGCAGATATTGCTTAAGTTAAATAATCTCAATGCAATTTTGTTGGTAGCACCTCTGTCTCCACAAAGACCGTGCATTGATCTATTCAGGTGTCTGTTGTGGCTTATGGTGTGGAAGCTTCCTCCACATTTCGGTCCATTCTATAGCTAGATGGATTCTATTAGCTTTCAGTACTACTTATGATAATATCTTCAACACAGCAGTCTGCGATTAAGATTTTAGCTCTTGAAGTAAGAGTTCTTTCTACTTCAGAGGCTTATGCTAATAGCATTGCTATTACAGTTCTAATGACGGCTGCATATTGGTTTTAGCCTTTCACTTGCACGAATTTATACCTCAGAAATATTGAGTCCATTTCTAGAGACCGGCATTGTTTAGGTTCGTTATCTGTTGCTCAGAATGTCGTCCACTAAACAGTTGCAACTATAGTTGTGTAGGCTTTTGGTTTCGGCAGTGACTCTGTTCTGCCGCCCTCTTCCCTCTGGGGTATTTGACCCAGGGCAAGGGGAAGGGGGGGGGGGGGGTGTTCCCTTAGGTCACCTGCTTTATAGTGAAAAGCAAGGGAATACCTCCCCTAGAGTCAGTAATTCTAGTCGGTACCGGGATGATTTTTAAAGTGTAAAGATAATTTTTTACTCATCCATGTAATATTTTTAAGTGTACCTCAGTGTGTAGTATTTGTATATGTCACATATCATGCAGACGTTAATATACAATTATCAGTCACTTTTAATGAATTTAAGAGTCTCATTTATCTGGACTACTTTATTTATCGGCTTTCCTTTAAAAATAATTACCATAATGGATTATACTGGAGGCTAATAGACATCAGTGATGTTATTATGCTCAAGTACAGAATGGTGTTGTGTCTTTCTTGTTTTGATGCAGAATAGAAAGATACACATGTAAAGCCTATTTCTCTCTCCTTGAGGGGATAATTCTGTATATATATATAGTTGAGTTATTGGATTGCTTTATGTCCTAGGCCCTCCAACCTTTTTACTATTCAGCTAAGTCTGGGTCATTGCTACAGTATAAAAATGTTAAAAAATTTATAGTAATTTATATATTTTTTATACTTACCAATGACCCAGACGGGGATGGCCCTCCCATGAGTTGGGAACTCATACCTCCCCGCTGAGTACATAACACTTTTCCAGGCACTGCTTGTAAGAATGACTTTTGGCGCCAATTTCGAGATCTCCTTGACACTGCACATGCAGGAAAGGTATGGAGGACCATATAGGACATGTAATTTTCGGTTTTAGATGCAAATTTTGGGGATTTGGGGGTAAAATTTTTGTTTGGCCCTATAATTTAAGAGTTAGCACCAGCTAAGTCTGGGTCATTGGTAAGTATAAAAAATATATAAATTACTATAAATTTTTTAACTTTTTTTGTCCACACTTGGGCTCTTTTGGGATACATTTGGGTACTTCATTCCCTTTGGGAACTTGGGCTCTTGTCAAAATTTTTTGAAATTTTTTTTTGTGTAAACTATTTTTCGATTTATATTTTGAATGTTTTTTGTTATGTATCTTTTTATATTATTTAATATGGAGTTGGTGGGAGTATGATCGACTTAGTTTGCTTCATTATGTTAGCATTTTGCTCAATAAGCAAGGCGAGGAAGTCTTTCCTCTTATTTGCATGTTGGTTACCTTGCTTGTAGTTGTTGTACTTCCACTAATTCTTGCTCAACATGTGTCGCATGGATGACAAACGTTGCTGATGGGTGTCACGGTACGTTGTTAGTGAGGAGCCACTGCCGGTCCTCTTGCGGTGAGAGGCTGCCACCGGTCCTCTCGCCCAAAGGTCGCTCTAGTTTTTTTTGTTTCTGTTTACAGAGGAACAAGAACATGGTGATGTTTACGTGACATCGTCAGAGAGTGTGTTTCTGTTGTCTCATTTAGATAGTCAATCAGAGCTAGCGGCAAAAGTACTCATGAATATTAGACGGCAATAAACCACAGCGTGGTTTCAAATCCCTGTCACCAGCTAGCTTGACCGGTGAAGTGATACACTGTTCGAGGGTACTGTGATGCCAGGTGTGTCCGTTGCAGTCGAGGAGCGTAGAAGGGTAGAGCAAGCACTATACAATAATATCAGGCTCACCCTGCGACGACGGAGAGGAGGAAGCCGGCAAGTTCAGCAGGAAGCTCAGTGAGGTCTGAAGGACCGGGAGAGAGCCCCCCCCCCCCCCCCCCCCCCCACCACCCCTCTCTCTTTTATAACAACATCTGGGGCCAGATGTTGTGGTTCGGAACGTGCGTCAGTCGGAGCATATGTCCACGCCTCCTGTCCGGGACGCTCCATTCAGTTTACAGCCGGGGTCGGCTATAGTTACGGCTTCTTCTTCAGCGTCTACCAAGCACACACGACCGCACCTTGGCTATGTGACTTCTGATATCCAGCCTGTATCGCCGAGAAGGTCACTCTTCATCAAAGAAGTCACACCATACAGTAGCCAAGGAGACGAGGCCTCATTCATCGGGACATCTGCAGAAAAGAGCCAACTCGGACAAACTGTCCCAGGAGCAGCCGTGATTTTCAACTGATTCAGATGAATGATGAAAGGGATATGGGGGGGGGGGGGGGGGGGGGGGGGATTACCCTTCCCTTTTGGAACAACACATGGTTCAGATGGATTTAATCCATCAACACTACCCTGAATTTGTTCCAATGAATTAGAATGCTGCGACTACTTGCAAGAAACCGCTGGTGTTGTTGGACGCTGACTTCATCCGGAAAAAGAGGAGGAAATGTCTTTTCCGGTTAAGTATAGACATATGTTGCAGGCCTTTGGCCTTTTAGACGACGCCATATTCAACTTTCCAGTGGAAAGAAGTAAGGCGGTTTCTTGTCATCATCTTCCATAATTTTACCGATATTCGGACAGTGGGAAAGATGTATTGAGAGTTCCTTTGCGTTTGAATGAGTAGGCTAAGGACCTAGCTATGGCCTTACCTTCGTCATTCACTATTCGCTCAGTCACAATTGAGACGGCATTTCTTCATTCAGACTCACTTTAGACTCACTGTTTTACGCGGATCACCTTTAAGAACTGTGACGCAACGTCTCTACGGAAAGGAATTTGAGGACGTTCGTACCTGAAATAGAGTCCATTCCAGGGCTACTATATTTATCACGTAGAACTCTGTCTGAATAGTTGCTAATTCAGAGTTAAGCAGACATGACAGAGCTCTTGCGTTGTCATCTTTAATAGATGAGAAGGTTAAAAACTCTCTTCGATTCGCTCCGGTTTCCGGACACTGATTTTTTGACGATAAGCTTTCATTGGTTTATGACCAAGATACAAAGAAAGCATGAATATTCTGCTCCTTAAGTTGGCGTCTAATCGACCCGCAATAGCAGAAAGGAGTAAGGGAGGACGTCCAAGACAGAAGGTCGTCTAAAAGGACTCCTTGCGAGGGTATAGTTTACCCTCCTATATTTACTCTAGAGCTCGTCATACAGCGACTCAGATACGGGGCTTAGATCTGATCGAGACTACCGGTCAGACGCCCCTAAACCGCTGGGTCGAGGCACTTCACGAATGAGACGCAGTTTCTCCTTTCGTAGGCCTCGCAGGTACTACAGGTGTGGGTTAGGACCTCTATTGCTTAGCAGTTGATGGATGGTTATCAAGATTCGCATCAAACTGGATAACTATTACGGAAGACCAGTAGGCGAGAAGTGTGGTCTCGGACGGCCTACGGCTATCTTTCTGAGAGAACCACAACTAACTTAATGTCTGATGGACAATGCTTCCGTCAAATCCTTGCATAAGAGTCTCTCCACTCGGAGGTAAAGGTTCTCTTGACAATGAAAGTAATAGAGGTCGTTGAGAATCAAGATTCTCTAGGATTCTGTAGTCACCTGTTACTCGTACCGAAGAGCTCATTCCGACAGATAATAGACTGGAGCTGGATAAGAAGTTTATCAAAGCTCTAAAAGTTTATTTATGGTTATCATTTAGTTGTTAATATGAGTGTTCAAGTGATTGACTATGCTATAAGCATAGATCTAAGGATAGCTTCGGTGTGAAGATAGCGTCCTGGGCTGTCACTCGAATATTAAACTCGGTAATGTCTCACAACAATCTGGTTTGTCTGCCATTATCCAGAACGAAATTAGTTGTATGCGTCTGATGGGGTTGTGCTGAGCGGCTACGCATCTTGTTTAGATGGGTCGCTTACGCACACATCCCCTCCAATTATTCTTACCCAGAACTGGAGTGTGATAACGCATTCTCTCACGACCAGTATTGTTTTAACGGATCTAGTAAACAAAAGGTCCATATTGGGGTAGATATTCAGTGGTTAACTCAAAGAGCAGGGCTTGCGTTGAGTCGGGGCTGATCAGCCCAGGCCCTGAGATCAGCCCCGAGGAGCACTTGCTGGGGGCTTTTTTTCAAGCCCCGACATTTTCCACAAAAAAGCACTAACAATAATGGAAAAAATGGAAAATCAGCCCCGAAAAGGCCCTGACCTCAATATGTGGGGCACTTTTTTTAGGCCCTGACCATTTTACTCAATGCGAGCCCTGAAAGAGTTCCACTGCATCTGCCAGATCTGGCTTTCACGATTATGACGGGTATGAGTCAATAGTTTGGGGCGCGACCCTGAGTCCTACAGACTCGAAATGCAGGGGTCTTGGGACCCTTGGTTCCTGGAGAAACATAAAATCAAGAATGATGTCAATATTGTTAGCACTACATCAATGTGGACACACTTGTTCATATAATGTTGGACAACTCGATAGTGGTAGCATACATCAGGAACTAGGCGGCACCCATTCATTTTTGTTATGATAACTAATGGAGAAGAATTTTCATGTTCATCTCTCTATCCATCATATACCGTGCCGTCTGAACGTACAAGCAGACTCGCTCCTCGGAAAGGTCACCCATTTCATTTGTATGAACGCTCAACATGCGATTATTTGGACAGTTTTGCTACCAGTGGGATCACTCCATGATAATTCAGTTTGCGACGCACCGGAACAATTAGTTACCGTCATTTGTGTCGCCATGCCCAGATTATTGAGCACATGGAGTAGATGCTCTGCAGAATTCATAGGGATGAATGATAGGATACGTGTATCCTCCATTTCATTTGATTCAATAGATTACGTTTAAGATTAAACAGTCTTGTTGTGATTCCTACTGGTAGCACCTCTGTTGTCACAGAAATCTTGGATCAGTATTCTCAAGTGTCTGTTATGCCCCCGAAGCTTCCTCCACAAGAGGGTCTTCTTTCAGGGAAAGTTTTATTCTTCACGTTCTTCTCTGCCCATAGTGGTATAATGGAGTCGGTTAGACGTGAGGGAACCATTGTGGTTCCTATATCTTTGTTAACTGACACAAGAACGATTAAATAATGCGGGTGAGGAGATTTCGATATGACTTCGAATTCTCCCCCCCACCCCCCCCCACCCCCCCCCCCCCCACCCACCACACACACACTCACACACACTGCCTATGTGTTTAGAGGCAATTACCGGGCAAGACGTAGTTTTCTTCTCACAAGCCTCATATAATTTAATACATACATACTATGCATTTGGGTCGTGTTCTATGTGACCTCATGGGCTCATCCGCTTTTAGTTGGATTAGTGTCCTGTTATTTTTGGTGATATGTTACATACGAGCGCTTATTTATAAATCATCACAATTAAATTGCTACTCTTGAGTACTTCGCAGGCTGCATAACCAGTTGACTGGTATTCAGATGATTACATGCTAAATATAAACGCTCTTGTGCATTATTATTATTAGGCTAACGCCTTATTGTATTTTGTGGACCTTGAAATCATAATCTATTTCGGGGGCAGTCTGTGTCGGAGCCTGTTAATCATACCTACTTACATTTCTAGATCCAAGTTTCTATTATGTTCTTGTACTCATCTAACACGGGTTTTTACGATCGTAGATATAGGATAGTACACATTGGAGAGTGTTGTTATTGGAATTTATTGTACAGAGGCCGCCTGTGGATTACCTAGGAAGTGTATTTTCTCTTCAGGGATTGTTCATTGTGGCTCGATTGGATATGTGTATGTTATATTTTTATATATCACCGGTTTTCATCGTATCTGTGTACGTCGTCTGCGGTGTATGTTATTTAATGGGAAATATTAATTACCAGGATCGGCGCTATAGCCTAACTTCTGAAGTAACATTAAGCACCCTTTATTAATCATTAATTAATACCGGAGTGCCTGTTCGACTATTGTTTATATTGTTTTTTGGTACTGCTCTTATTGTTTCCAGAGCTCTCCCCTTTTTTCTTTTGAAGACTTCTTCAGAAAAAGGGGGGGGAGGGGTGTTTTTTTTACCCCTTCTCTGTCTTAAAAGGTATGTATCTTTGAAAGAAGCTGTTTTATCCATATTTATATCCTGCATACAGCTGAAGTGTTATTGTAAGGCGTATGTTTGTGGGAGATTTTCACTCATTCTCAAATATGCCATCCTAATTTTTGGGGCATAGTCTGGACTAGCCTCAAAAATTAGGAACTTGTCTTCATGCTTACAACAAGGAATTACTTAAAATTTGGCTCCTTATTTAGAATATGTCTCGTCTATTACTGTATAGAGAGACATACATGTAATTCCTAATTATTCTGAGTTCCTTCATCATGGATTGCAGGATTGGAATTATTTCAGAAGTCCTAGACCCTCCACCTATTTACGATTCAGCTATGTCTGGGCTATTGGTATACTGTGTAAAAATATGATAAATTTATAGTAATTTGTATATTTTTATACTTACCAATGGCCCAGATGGGAAGGGCCCTCCCATGAATGGGCACTCATACCTCCCCGCTGAATTATTATGTAATACTCTCTTTTACAAAGAATGGTGTTGGCGGCAATTCTGGTCACTTCCTGACGTATGCGCATGCGCAGAGAGTAAGTGTATGGAGGACCAGATAGGACTTCTAATTTTCGGTTTTGCATGCAAATTTGGGGGATTGGGGGAGCAAAATTTGTGTTTGGCCCTAGATATTTTAGAGTTAGCACCAGCTATGTTTGGGCCATTGGTAAGTATAAAAATATACAAATTACTATAAATTTATCATTTTTGCATTATTCTGACAAAGGTCAAGGTCACAGTGATCTTTAACTTACAAATTTTCATAGTTTCCACTCTATTTAAAGTTCTGCTAGGCCGATCGAAACCAAACTTGACATGGGGGTTGGGTATGAGAGGAAGAACTCTATTTATTTCAGGGTCATTGTTCCAAAGCTGATGGTCACAGTGACCTTTAACTTACAAATTTTTCTGGAGTCCTATCTAAAGTTTTGCTGGGCTGATGTATCAGGGTGTTTTTCGTGATCGGGAATCAGATTAGCCAACCTTGGTGGCCACCTCGTTCCAGTTTTACCTCAACATTGTTAGAATTTAATTGTGATTTTTTAAGTATTGTCAGATTTAGCCTATGATTTCTTATTGAAATGAGCTCACTGTTTGCATTACCAGGATTGGCCAAAATAATGTGAAAAAATTATTAGGTAATATTTATTTGGATCAACTAACAGTATTATCTGTAAAGTGGAACCCTGTTAATTGAAGAGCCACTTTGCTTGTGAATTTCTATCTTATTCTACAGAACTGAAAGAGCTCTGTCAAACAAGATATAATAGATTTAATGAAGATATTGGATGTATTTCGACTGATTTTGTCTGTTAATGAGGAGAATTTAGTTGTCACAGTAATTTTTTGATAGGTCACTAGATTTTTTATTCAATCAACAGGAGTTTACTCTATCATGTTAACAGGTCTAATTTGTACTGAAGGTATGGTAAATGGTTTGGTGATTGAAAGTTATATACAATTAACAGGGTTATTCAGTGAAGAAATATGTAATTAAGTTGGCTCCACTGTGTGAATAATGAAGAATTAAATATTAATTAAGTATTGTTTCCATAAGTATGCACATTACCTTTTCGATTATGAAGGCCTAAACTCAAATATGGTGAACTTTGTGACCTGAAAATGAGTACATCATTGAAGTTGTCTTCGAGATAATAAGGAAATTTCTGGCATATTCTCTGGGACAAGTTTTATCTAGGCCAAATCACTAGTCTCACTGGCTGTTGGCTGGTACACCATCTGAAAAGCTGTCCATGCTTTGCAAAGCTTAAACCTCTTAATTTTGTAACATGAAAGATAAAATTTAAACCAACAGGCTTAACTGTTGACCTGCTCTTAAATTTCTTGGAAGTATTATTATGTAAACAAGGCTTGAGTGCTGAGGTGAAGCACATTAACTTGAATAGCCTTTTGCTGTGTGATGTTACAGTTTTACGGGTGGAGGAAGCCAGAGTACCCAGAGAGAACCACCGAGCAACGGCGAGCAACTGTCAGCTCCCCAACATACCAACACCACACAAGCCGGGTTAGCATTGGTTGAAGATAGGTTTACCATCGACGTGCAGTACGCCTTAGTACACAACGTCACCATGCCCCAACGAGGGCAATGGGGGAGAAGGGTCATGTCCAAGGACACAACGCGGTTGCTGCAGGTGGGATTCGAACCGAGGACCTCTCGGCTTGCAGCCTGCACCTCTACCAACTGAGCCACAGTGTTAAAAAAGAACTTCAATGCTTAGAATGCATCAGATCTACTCCACCGAGATAGTGCCACTAACACATTTGAACATTTTCTGTAGAAATAGATAATAAAAAAGATCAAAATAATTCCTTGTGAGCTTAAACAGTAGTGAGAATTTTGTAAATTAGAAATTAATCAAGTTGAGTCAGTTAAACTCTTATCCATCTTCTTTGAACACAGAGAAAATTTGTGGACTCCTTAAAGGTGAGCATTGACCTAGCCATAGTTCAAGTTATTTTTGGTTACAGAGTCTTATTTAACACTTTAGTCACATTATTATTCCTACTGAAGGCACCAAGATTCTAGCTAGTGCTGAAATGGTTCACTCATTCTTTTATCTTCCTAATAAAAGGCTATAATAAGATAACTTGTTATCTATAGCTATTGTTACTTTGGCTGTTAATTGGGATTTATTAGCAGAATTTTCAGAAATCTTATCTATAGCTATTGTTACTTTGGCTGTTAATTGGGATTTATTAGCAGAATTTTCAGAAATCTTACCTATTATCCAAGAGTGGTTTGGGGGTGAGAAAAGGAAATCTCACCTAGGGGAAGATATTTGACTCAGACACGAGGCTTGCCAAGTGTTTGGGTCAAATATCTTACCTGTGGGTTAGATTTATGATACCATTGAAATCAAAATATTGCTCTTGCGATGATAATTTACTGTTCTATCTGATTAATGCAATAGAAAAAAATGTATATTTGGAAAAAGCTTCAAAAAGTTTTGTATATACTAAAGATATGTACCATGAAAGCCTGTTAATTGAATAGCCACTTTGCCATTGAAAATTATTCACTTAACAGGAGTATTAAATTAACAGGGATTGTCTCACTTTCCTGTATTCTAGAGTTAAACTTAGCATTTATTCTATTATATCTTGTTTGACAGAGCTCCATGAACTCTGTCAAACAAGATATAATAGATTAAATGCCTGTATTGGATAACTGAGGCCAAAATAGGTGTATAAACAAAGGAAAACTGTGGCGAGTCAGAGTAATTTTTCGTCAGGTTACAAGATTTTGTATTCAATTAACAGGAGTTTACTCTATAACCTATATTCAATTAGCAGGTCAAATTTGTACTGGTGGAATTGTAAATGGTTTTGTGTTGGGAAATTATATTCAGTTAACAGGGTTATTCAGTTAAAAGATATCCAATTATGTATGCTCCACAGTACTACGAAAACAAGCATTAGCTCACAACAGTTATGGGTTAATATATTGTAGTGAGTGGAAATAGTTGGCATTTCCAGGGTTCCCTTGTGGCCTTGGATTCAAGGAACATCCTTGAATTTGACTAAAGGGTCATTCATGGCCTTGAAATCCTGAAAAATGTTTCGGGTGGGGGGGGCCTTGAAAATCCTTGATTATTCATGAAATACAAATGGTGAAGAAGCATGTAATAACTGTAGTTTTATATGCCAGAGTTTGTGAAGGCATAACTCCTCGAAGACCTTCTGTTCATTACCCCTCCTCCCACTTCCCTTGTAGGGAAGTGGGAGGAGGGGGATAATGACCAGAGGTCCCAGTTAGGACTAGTAATTGCAAAGTCTTGAAAATCTTTGAAACTGACTTTTGTAGGGCCTTGAAAAAGGCTGAAGACTTGCATATATCAAATGACTGGTGGTGGGAGAAATAGTGCACGTACAAGTAGTACTTGACAACTTTTGTTCGTATATGCACTACAGAGTAGTTTCTGCTAAAACTCAAAACTCGCAAACACCTCATTGGGCATCAAAGAAATAATGGATGTCAGAATTCTTTGATGCAAAGCTACTAATTATAATGGGACCATGTAGCTAACGACTCAGAACTGGGCTTGTATATACCATACATCATTGAGTACAGTTCATAATTCAGCTGAATTTTTGTCTTGAGATTGACTGGTGAAAAATTTCTGGGGCCGGCCACTTGAATGTAATATATTTTGCCTGTTCAATGCGTATTATATTCAATATTGTGGATAGCCAGTTGACAGCTTTTCCAACCGGTTCGGTCAGTAAGCAGTTGTAAACCGAAAATCCTTCTAACTGTTTCAGCACTACTTTTAGCAAATAATGAATTGCATATCAACCCTCCTCACACTGTCCCAAAAATATCAAAATTTCACCCAGCAAATTTTTCCCATAATGTATCTAGCAATTTAACAAATCCAATCTCATTTGAAAGAGCTCATTGAACATTGTCAAACGAGATTGAATTGGATTAAAGTCGTAGTTGAGTTATGGGAAACATTGCAGCTTGAAATTTCAGTATTTTAGCATCATTGAGCGAAGGGTTAATTTATTTCTGTTAGTAGTCTTTGTATGTCTTTCCAATTGTCTCCATTTTTTTAAAGGGATGTTCAGAATAAGTAAACCTTCCAATCTCTTTCCCTAATATTGTATTTAGACTAATTACTGCTATTCTTAAAATATTAAATATTTTTTGTGGCAACTATAAGAAGTGAATTGGTGCTTGTTTTCCAAGGAATGATATTGCATGAAGTGTGAATTCACTGACATGGGCAACATAAATAGGCTTGGCAGTACTTGATCTTGTATATATTTGCCATGATATAACCTGCACTGTTAAAACAAAATGTCTCCAATATTTTGTCGGAGAATCTGATATATAAAAATATACATTTTCAGGCAGATTAAAAAAATTCTTGTTTCTTAGACAATTCCCTCAATTTTATTATAAGGAAAGGAGGCATTTTTTTTTTCTTTTTATTCTTTTTTGTTTTAATCCATAAAACAGAGTTGAAATTAGTTGGAATTATTAATTTAATCCCTCACACTATTATGTGGAAAACCAATGTTTTCATCAGCGAAAGTCCCAAACTGCAAGAGTGCTCGAAGCCGATATTTTGGCCTTATTCTGAATTATCGGTACCACAATTTAAAGGCTTCATTTTCTGAGGATGTGCTTCATATTATCTTTGAAGTGATATTATTTTATCTGCTAGGATTTGCCTTGTTGCAGTTTATGGGAGAATGCCTACTGGCACTCTCCCATAAATTGTAACAAGGCAAAGATGCAGAAAGAAATCTTGACCAAAAATAATTTTGCAGTCTACCAGTTAAAAGTGGATTGTATCCATGTTGTGGATAAAGTAAGTTGATATTTGACAAACATTCTTGTTGGTCTAAAATCTTTAACAGGGATATTTCATTTTTGAAAAAATGTATCATCACCATTAATGTTTATGTACAAAATGTATCAGTTGAGCTCTTGTTACTTAGGCATATCTCAAAGAGTCAGAGACAAGTCGAGACATAGTCTAAAAAGCAAGAGCAAGACACTGATACAACATTTTGTACAGTACAGAAACATAATGTTGATAGATTTATCTTACAGTTCTCAAATTTAACAACTTGATTAACACTTCACGTAATGAATTGAGTCCTCTCACATTTCCAAATTGATAGTTGAAAAAACAATATATTTTTATACTGTACCAATGGCCCAGACATAGCTGGTGCTAACTCTTAAAATATAGGGCCAAACACAAATTTTGCCCCCCAATCCCCAAAATTTGCATCTAAAACTAAAGAAAACATGTCCTGAAAGGCCCTCCACACTTCGCCCCTACTGCGCATGCGCAGTGTCAAGGACGTTCCGAAATTGGCGCCATTTATCATTCTAAGTTTGGCCCTTCATCAGTTAACATCTGACTGATCTTTGTGCTTTTAAATCTCAGTTTAAATGATGCCAGACACATAAATATTAGTGAAATGGTGATTCTAAGGAGGATAGAAAAGGAGGAGAGGAAAAGAATGTGTGACAGAATTTTATCAGGGCTGTAACTTAAAATTTTTTAATGAAATTATGTTAAGTTACCTATTTTCAAGGCAGCAGCCATTTTGTTGTCATTCTGATTATTTAGTTACACTGTTTTTTCAAGTGTTTTTCCTCTCTCCCTGTCCTTTAAGTTCCCCCTTGCTATTCTCCCATGCTTTTGGCATAGTTTCTGTAATTATTATTACTAAAATTTCTTGGGAGTTTTAGCTGTATAACAGAATGAATTCTGTTCTTTCCCCATATTTACGTCTTCACCTACGGGTGGTTAGGCGTTGTGTTCTGCATCTACCATCTGATGTTCTGCAGTTTCTTCCCTGGAAGTCTCTGTTTTGCATCAGATGGTGTATTTTTGGTAACTGATTTCGGGCCTGGGTGCCTGGAGTCTTATTTTAGTGTTTTTACACTCATTGTTTACATTTACAACAGCCCTCTGTGTGAGGGGGGGATTTCTAAATAATAATATCTTTATGTTATTTTAATCATAACTAGATACATTATTATTGTTCGTAAGTGTTGAAAAAATTGTTTAAAATATTTTTAAAATTTTTGTCCACACTTAGGCTTGGGATCCATTGGGGCTCAACGTTACTTTTCAGAAACTTGGGCTGTTCTGAAAAAATATTTTTTCAAAATATTTTGATTTCAATTATTTTTTCTATATTAATGGATCATATTATTATTATGTATTTTGATTGCCAGGGGTTAGTGCGAGTACCAGGACTTGTTTTCTTTTCACATTGAAAGGATATTGATCAATTGCTTTAAGAGGAAGTCTTCCTCTGACCTTATTATCATTCTATATGTGGTCAGTGTACTCGCATTAACTCCTGTTCTGTATCGTATGATTTCGATGACAATATGGGAAGCGTATGTCACGGTATGTTGTTGGGGATTTGGACATTCCGGTCCTTTCCCCGCAGGGTCACTCTACTTTATCAATTTCTATTTCAGACGATCAAGATTAGGGTGATGTATCTGTGATGTCTTCCAACAGTGTGCCTCCGTCGTCACAATTAATGAAGGGCTAGCGGAAAAGTGCTCATGTAATACGCCAATTGCCTAAGAGGACCCTAGTAGGTTCGACGGCCTTTGACGTCTGCTAGCTCGCCCGGTGTAGCGTCCATTCACCGAATGGTTCGGCAGCTGGGTTCGTCCGTTGCGGTCTAGAAGGAATTTTGGGGTGATGCGAGCACTATAAAATTAACTTAATGCACACCCAGTGACGGCGGATCGGAGGGAGAACGGAGGAAGCCTTTTAGTCCGGTTCATAGCTCGTTCCGGTCCATCCGGACGGCAAGCGAGAGAGGCCCCTCTCTCGTTCAACAACATCTGGCCCCAGATGTTGTGGTACAAATGTGTAGTTAGCGGAGCATACGTCCGTCGCTCGGGACGCTCCGTTGTATAGGCAGTCTGCTGAGACTGCTAAGGCTTCCTCTTCTCGTCAGCGCACACGACCGCACCTTGGCTGCGTGACCGCCGATATTTTACCAGCTTCGCCGATCAAGGATTCTTCGGCGACCAGGTCACACCATCCGGCAGCCAGGGATTCGAGACCGATGGACTCCGGACGTTCGCATAGAAAAAGTATGCGGGAGCCATCTGATGCGGAGCTGCCCTCGGCGAAGCAGCGATAGACTGCGCCTCCGCAGGTCTCGACGCCAGACATTCTTGTGCACATAGCACAGCTTATCGCAGCATCCCAGCAGCCGACAGAAACGGTGTCGGATCGAGAATTATCCGACAGCGCTGGGTCGGTAGCCGGGGACTCGAGGCCTGCAGACTCCGGACGTTCGCATAGGAAGTGTGCGGGAGTCAACGTACACGGAGCTTCCAGCGGCAATGCATCGTAAGTCCGCTACGGCACAGGCCTCGGGAACGGATGTGCTTTCCTTAATAGCACAGTTTATCGCAGCATCCCAGCATCAACTGAATCTGTCGCATATATTTTATCCGACGATGCTGGGTCGGGACGCTCCGCGGAAGCGGGTACGGACGTCCGAAAGTTTCATCCGGTCCGATGGGATACCGAAAGGGATTCGGTGGATTTCAAGCTTTCCCTTTCGGAACAACATATGCTGCAATGCCGGATAAGAAACTGATAGCGTCGGTGGACTTAGAAATTTTTGGTTCGGTTCAGGGACATCGTCCCTCAGTTCCGACATAGTCCAATAATGTCACACAACTTTCGAATTATTGAACGACGCTATATATATTATTATTTTATGCTTGCTATCCAAGCATTTCTGGTTTCTTGTTCGAAGAGTTATGGAGATGTCTTTCAAAAGTGTGCCTCTGTCGTCATAGTTAATGAAGAGTTAGCGGCAATAAGTGCTCATGGAATATATCTATCGCTTACGGAGTGACATTCGCTAGCTCACCCGGTGTAGCGTACATTCATCGAATGGTTCGGCTGCCGGGTTCGTCCGTTGCGGTCTAGGAAGGAGATTTGGGTGATGCGAGCACTTTAATTACTTTAGTACTCACCCAGTGATGGCAGATTGAGGACAGATCGGAGGAAGCCGACAACATAGGGGACCGCATGTTGTGGTTCAGATATTTTACATTCGGAGCATATGTCCGTTGCTCGGGACGCTCCGTTATATTGACAGTCCGAGAGACTGTCTTTAATGCTTCCTCATCCTCGCAGCAGGGCACACGACCGCACATTGGCTACGTGACCTCGAGTATCCGTTCAGTTTCGGCATTCAGTGATTCCACAGCGAATAGGTCGCGCCATCCGGTAGCCAAGGGACACGAGGCTTATACACTCCGTTCGCTCGCATATTGGAAGTATGCACGGGGTAACGATCTCGGAGCTTCCTGCGGCAATGCATCGTAAGACCGCTGCTCCTCAGGCCTCAGTGACGGACGTGCTATCCGAGTTAGCACAGTTGTTTCGCAGCATCCCAGCAATTGACGGTTTCTCGGTCGAATCAGGAATTATCCGACGGCGCTGGGTCGGTGCGGTCCGCGGTTGCATCAAGCTACGGACGACCGAACGCTTTATAGGGTCCGACAGGATGGCGAAAGGGATTCGAAAGATTTCGAGTTTTCCCTTTAGTAGTATCGGAAGATGCCTTTCATATCTTCTGGCATTTCTTCCAGTGATTATTTTTCGGACTTCATTGCTGCGATCTTGGATAAGAGACTTATAGCGTCATTGGACTCGGATTTTTCGATCGGTACAGGGACTTTGTCCCTGACTTACCGACGCAGTCCAATATTGTCATTACAACATGTGTTTTATTTTTCGACGCTATATATTTATATATATATACAAGCCTGCTACTAAGCATGATAGTTTAGTTTCTTGTCCGCGTGGCTCATTTCTGCCATTTTATCTTTTTTACATATAGTTTACTTTGGCAGAGCAGGGCATACCGAGAGTTCATATGCGTCTAGACGGTGTGATTAAAGACTGCATATATTCTTTTCGCCGTTATGTCTTTTCCAATTTCAATGTTGGGAACGACATTATGTATAGTAGACTTAACTTAGACGCTTTATTATACGTAATCCGCCTTACTAAGGGTTATCATTACGTCTTCAAGAAAAGATTTACGGGATATTATTCTCAATGTAATTTCTTTTGAGGGCAGTAGTTTGTTCACGTATAACTCCGCCCTTCAGTGGCTGATTGGAGTTGGTTAGACGTGATGCAGCCCTAGCTACATCCACGCGTGGATAGTAGGTTAAGAACTCTCTCAGAGTCGCTTCGTTCTCGGAGGAGCTTCTCTTCGACGGCAACTTTCCGGCAATCCATGAATTGCTTGATTTATACATTCTCTTGTCTATCTAGTGTTACAAGAGATTCAGACTGGGGCAAACATTCGGTGGTTGACTCAGAGAGTGCCGCCGCAGTTGCCGGACCCGAGTGTGGCTGTTATGACGGTTGCCAGTCAAACAGATTGGGATATATTCTGATCCCTACGGATTCGAAGTGCCAGGGTCTTTGGGTTCCGCAGTCTTTTAACTATCAGTTTAACTTCCGCGGAATAATGTTTTTTAGGCTTGCTTTATGTCATTGCATGAACATTATTCAGAAACGCATGCCCAAATTCCTGTCCTTTAATTCGACAGTAGTGGCGTATCTCCGGAACCAGGGAGGCACTCTTTCGTTTCCGTTATTCAATTTAATGGAAAGAATCCGTCTGTTGGTTATACTACACCAAGTTCAGTTTTGGTCCGTCATATTCTGGGTCGTCTGATTGTTTTATCGCACTCCCGTTCTCTTACGGGTCGCTTGTTGCTGTCAGAATGGACTCTCAACAAACAAGTATTTAATCAGATTTGCTATCTATGGGAGCGCCCAATGATGTTTTATTTATGACACAGCTTGCTAGTCAATTGCAGACGTATGTGTTGGCTTGTCCAGATCTCTGAGCTAATACTGTTAACGCTCTATTGATCTATAGGACGGAATGATAGGATACGCGTATCCTCCGGCGCTGTTGTTTTAGCAGGTATTGCTAAGATAAACAACCACAATACATTTCTATTGATAGCATCTCTATCTTCACAGAGATCATGAGTAATTTACTCTCTTGTCTACTGTGGATCTTAACGTGAAATCTTCCTCTATGTGAGGATCTTTTTTCACTGGGTAAATCGTGTCATCTTTATCACAACCAGCAAGGTCGCAACCTTCATGTATTCCGTTGTGTGGTCCATATTGCATTGTAAGCACTGTACTGGACGAGCTTTGGACGCGATTTCTTACTATAGGAGATCCTCTTCTTCGCTATTCTATGCGACTAAAGTGGAGGCTCTTCCGTCGTGGTATAGGGATCATTATGTTCATATGGTTGATCCCTCCATACTACTCATTGCTATTTTTTAGTATACTTGTTTCACAAGATCTACTGCAGCCTGTTGTTATTTAGGTTATAGGTTTATGTTACCTCGTACCTATGCACTCTACGATAGTTTACATTTGAGTCTTTTGTCTCTTTATCTAAGTCAGTTAGTAACTTTTTGATAAATAGACTTAGAATCTTTAGATTAAATTCCTATACGGATTTTAACTTCGGTTCTTATTTAGCTAAGTAATCATTTGAGCCTCTGGAAACAGTAGTTTTCAAATTCTGACCCTTTAGACAGTAATCCTGTTGGTTTCTCTTTTACTGTAGAGTCAGTGAGTTTCATGCACTATCGATGGATGATTTTCACTTTCATAGTTTCGGAATCAATACTTCCGTTACTATTTAGGTTGGATTGTTGCATAAGAGTTAGGCTCCTATTATCCGGAACCTATTATTTTAAGGTCCTTCCGTCTTCGTATGGGCATTGGCCTTTACTCTTTCCGGGTACAGTTTATGTATTTATAAACAGATATCTGTTTATTACAAGGGCGTAAGCTTCTTCTGTCCTTGATGTCTAGTAGAAGGACGTTACGCTCCATTTTATTGTTAATGGATTCTATTAACTAGCGTACTGCTTATGGTATATCATTGGCTTAGCAGTTGTGCTTAAGATTTCGGCTCATGAAGTAAGAGTTCTTCTACTTCTTGGGCTTACATTAATAGTGTTGCTATTATAGATTTTTGAAGGCTGCTCATTGCGCTCAGCCATCCATTCATGAATTTTATCTCAGAAATATCGAGTCCATTTCTGGAGGCCTCTATTGTTAGATCTATTCTCTACTGCTCAGAATGTCATTCACTTAACAGTTGCTACTATAGCTAGGTAGGCTGTCTGTTTCGGCAGTGTCTCCGTTCGGCTGCCCTCTTCGCTCTGGGCTATTTGACCCAGGGCAAGAAAAAGGGGGGGGGAGGGTGTTCCCTTGGGTCACCTGTTTTTTACTATGAAAACAAGGGGATACCTCCTCCGGAGTTAGTAATTCTGAGCTGTTATTGGGATGGTTGTTTAGTGAGAAGTTTAAGTTTATAAAATTCATTCAAGTCTTAGTTTTTAAAGTATAGCTTTTGAATATTGCATATGTCAACGGACATGATTATGCAATTCTCACACACTTTTAGGAGTATAAGAGTCTCTATTCTCTAGACTTACTTTATTATTGGCTTACTTTAAAAATTATTAGTATAAGGATTATTGGATATTAATAGAGTACATGGATGTATGAAGCTCAATTTTTGGAAGGTGTTGTATCTTTCTAATTTATCATAAATAAGAAAGATACATGTAAGGCCTATTACTTCTTTCCCCTACAGGGGATGACTCTATTTTATTTTATTGAGCGTATTCCATTTTGCTCTATGTCCTTGGCCCTCCAGCCTTTTTACTATTCAGCTATGTCTGGGTCATTGGTACAGTATAAAAATGTTAAAAAATTTATAGTAATTTATATATTTTTTATACTTACCAATGACCCAGACGGGGATGGCCCTCCCAGGAGTTGGGAACTCTTGCCTCCCCGCTGAGTACATAGCGCTTACCAGGCACTGGTTATTAGAATGATAAATGGCGCCAATTTCGGAACGTCCTTGACACTGCGCATGCGCAGTAGGGGCGAAGTGTGGAGGGCCTTTCAGGACATGTTTTCTTTAGTTTTAGATGCAAATTTTGGGGATTGGGGGGCAAAATTTGTGTTTGGCCCTATATTTTAAGAGTTAGCACCAGCTATGTCTGGGTCATTGGTAAGTATAAAAAATATATAAATTACTATAAATTTTTTAACTTTTCTAAAAATTTTAACAAAACCATGTTATCTCTCTCTCTTTCTTTCTCTCTTTTTCTTCGTACAGGAAAGGAACAACAAGGTTCCTTGCAAATCCATTTTGAAAGCATGTAATGTTCTGTTAATACTTAATAGTAATGTAAACAAATCGTAACCGAGTACGATTATGTAGTTGCAAGATATAGATTTTGTATCAGGGGCACCAGATACATGCTGTATTCTGATAATTACGGACTGAATAATACTTATTGTGAGATAAATACCTTTATTCTGATCACATCATTAAATTTGGACATAAATTTAGTATCTGAACTATTCAGGTTTGACAGAAGTGGTATTTCCTGTAGGGCTGTAAGAATAATGCCTCAATAATTTCATTCTGTAATGTATTAACTCGTAAGTATTTGCATCTAGAATATAGAATTTCATGAAGGATTCTGTAGCGAGGATTACCACTAAAAACACCCATGGAGAGGAATTTTCACCCAGACAATTACTCAGTTCAAAGTGTGAAAATAACTTGAGAAATTGTATTGACTGGGTGGAATTCTTGTGTTTTTTGCAGGATGTAAATATTTTGATCATAACTGAATGGTCATATGTGTGTTTTCACAGTTAAGTGTCCTATATGCTCAGCTGCATTCTTGTTAACCCTTCTTCTCACATAATACTGATATCTGCTCAGTGCTTTCCACTAAAATCCCCATTGAAATTTTATTAATTTTAAAATTTTTGACTCAAGAACCTAGTTTATGATCCCTGCTTGGAATGAGCTTGTGATTGGTGCATTTAGGGGTTAGGAGCTGTATTTTTGAGGCAAATATATCAAGTATATTTATTTATTAAAAAAAGCATCATCTTCTAGTCATGTTAGGTAAAGGGTTAATACAAAATTTCTCTTGATTACAAACTGCACTTTTCCCCAATATGCATCCATTTACCAAACATTTCCTAAAAAAAAGCTTTAAGCTTATTGTCGAATCCACGCCTATTATATTTTTGTATGCAATTATTTGAAATTTGAAATAAATATTGTTTAAACTAAACATTTCCTAAATGTTTCTCTCACTCCAGGGTTAAGGTAAAGCACTTGTTTTGTTGTCTGTGACAAGTAAAGTCATTAGCAAGTGGTTTCACATCAACTGGTCATCAGCCACGCAAGTTGATTTCTTGAACAACAAATGTTAAAATCTTAATCTCTGATAAAAACAATTTCAACACTAGGTTGAAAATGCCAATGTAACTTTAATCCAGCATGTTCACAGAATTTGGTACATTTTTCTAACTTTCTAAGTATGTTCTGAGGTATTGAGTAAAACCATGTCACAAAGCTACCTCTTTTGTTTTGATAGCAAACACCCTGGGACAATTCTGATCTAGGCTTGGATGGTAAAGCTGTAAGTTAATTTCTGGTGTTGTGTGATGTGATGTGATGTGGTATGGCTTTTTTTCTCATAACATCACATAAACTGGTCGGTTGCTGACTGGGTTCAATCCATCCTTTTTAGGAAACGATCCAGGGCCCTTTTCATTTGGAAAATCTACATCATGAATGACTGAATTGTGAATCTCTTTAACACTAAGAAGCCTGAAGTTAAGTCCACTTGCCTCCAATGTTGTATGGGCAAGTACTCGGTGACTGATGTTTTGAATAATGGAGAGCAGCAAAAGTTGTTTCACTAGAACAGTTATTTCTAGTCAAGTGTCATCTGCCTAAATAGGCAGACAACACTGGACTAGAAACAACTGCTATGTCATAAGTCTTCATAATTTTGATGTTTGTTTAGTTTGTTCTAAGTAGCTTATAAAATGAATTTTGTGTAGAATTTTCTGTGCTTTATAATCAAGGAGTTTTGCGATTTACCGAATGTGCACAGTTGATTATTTGGTATTTGAGTGGGTTTGTTGTATATACCCACAAGATGAAGGAACTAAGACTTGGGGCAAAAATTGGTTCAAATTTGTATTAGAAATCAGGCCAATCTTTGGCCTTTGTTGCCACCCAAATTGATTCCTGTCAGAATTGACAAGGATTTATAACCTACCCTTTTTATTTTTTTTTCAATAACCCAAGCAAATATTTGTTGAAAAAGGTTGAAAGATCATACTTTTGATCCTGGATGAAATTATCTGTGCTGTTTCTCTGATCAAGCCACTTAACCCCAGTTGCTTAATTAGGAGTATCATTGTGCTTTGTGCTAAGACATACATGTCAATGGTGCACCTGTGTTCAACTACTGCTTATGCAGCCATAGTAGGTTGGAGGGTCTGACAGTTATACGTCATTATTCAGTAGTTTCTCTGGGTATTCAGGCTTCCTCCACCCATAAAACTGTCTGACACAACATGAACAAGACCCCAGCTTCCTCCACCCATAAAACTGTACTACATGACATGACTTCTGTGGTTGAAAGTGTTGTTAAAAGCCAAAAATCAAGCAAACACCTTCATTATAGTGGACTTTCATTTATTTTCTACACACTAAGTAAAACTAACCCATTCAGATTTTCAACAAGCTTATTAATTTCTTTGTGATGGAAAGAACTAATAGTATAACACATTATGTTACATGCTCTGCTCCTTCATATGATAATGCAAAGATGTTAAAAATATTTCTCAATATGCATCAGCTCGAAGGATATCTAGTTAAATTTCCTTGTTCATTTGCGTGACATCACATAGCATTTTTGTTTTTGTTTCAAAGTTTGGATTTAACTCCTTGCACGCTACAGGGAGATATTTCTGCCCATGCCATGATTTCTTATGCTGCTTAAATAAGTATAATCTGTACACATTTAATCAAATTTCCTCCTTGAATGGATTTTTCCACCAATGATTTCTTGAGTTGTAATAGATGAATTTCCACCAAATCTAGTCATGGCTGCTTAACACCAGCCACGACTAGATTTGATGGAAAATATTTTGAAAATACTCAGCAGGTTAAGAGTTGAAGCCAATCATTGGGAAAAGAACATAATAAAAAGAAACTCTACCATTATTTAGTGTATGTACCAGAATTATCTCATATGTGTGGATGAGGAAACTCGATTCTCACTTGCAGCTAGGCTGCGTACACATTCCTGAGATAATTCTATTATCAACTCAAAAACTCAAGATATTCTTTTCATATCTTTTTTGACAGAGTTTGAAGAGATTTTCTTGGAAAGTTGTAGATTCAAACCTGTGTTACAAGTCGTGTAATACGTTTACCTTGAGAGTTACTCATTCTGACACAGATATCAATTTGTTATCTACTCGTAATCCTTTTTACTCCGAGACCAAGCCAGAAAATAAGCAGACTGTCATCTGGAAAATGAGGTCCCCAGAGGTTGAATTTAGTGATACTACCCTGCACAGCAGGGTAGCATCACTAAATTTACCCTCTGTGAACCTCAATCTGAATCAGAGTGTCAAAACAAAACAGAAAGGGGTACCCAGAGGATAAATTGGCCACTGTATGGGATAGTATCATCAAATTCACCCTCTGGGGACCTCATTCTGCAAATGTCAGACTGCTTATTTTCAGGCCTGTCTGAGACTGTATCGGTTTTCAAACCAGTGTAATTATACACAGATACAATGGTGGGATTTATTGTGAAAATTAGAACTGAAGTTTAGTGTGTTAAAAATCACATTAAAAGTAAGCAGACTCAGATTGGCATGCCAGTATTGTTGTGCATTATGTTGACATGAAGTGCACAAGAATATTTGCTTCTCTCTGGAAGTGGCGCACATTACATTATTAGTTTACATCGATATCACTGTTCATTTTTGACCTTGGGTGTTTTAATTGCAATTAAAAATGTGTTGATTGCATAATTGTAATTAAAACATTGCAATGTATAAGAAACAAAAAATACCTACTGTTACTGAGTAAGTATCAAAATTATCTCATTTTTGACAAGAATTAAATCAGAAGTGCCTTTCAGCCGTTTATGAGTAGTTATATATCTCCTTGCAGTCACTCATGAAATAATCCTGGTACTTATTGAAAAACAGTAGATATCCTCTATATACACATAATGAGAATTACCATGGCATCTTTCTTTGTGTGTGGTCATGAATAACAATACTGCAGAACTTTTTTTACTGTAACTTTAGGGAGCACGGTAGCACAGTGGTTACATTAATGAATTTCAAAGCGAAAGATCCACTGGGTAACTGTGTTGTGTCCTTGGGCAAGGCACTTAATCCTGACACCGTACATGGAGGCACGATGATGCTATGTTCTAGGGCATACTGCATGTCGATGGTGCATTTGTCTTCACCCATTGCTAATAATATACGTTGGGCAGTCTGACGGTTGCTCACCACAGCATGGTGGTTCTCTCTGGATACTGTTTTTCTACACTGTTAAAACTGTCTGGCATGTGGTGACCCTGCTGTCAGAAGTGCCATTAAACTCCAATAAAAATAAAACAATACTGTAACTTGAATCAGCAACCTTTACACATTACATTGTTAATTGTCTCTGTAAGGCTCGACCCCAGCCAGGCCTACCTGGACTTAGAGGTGCCCAAGTAGGCCTGTTGAGTCTGAGTTTTACAACCACTATGTTACTATCAAACTTTAACCCTTTACCCAACATAATGGCCAATACCATGCAGCGCTATTCACAAAAGTCACCATTAAATTTTCTTTATTTTTTTCATCTTTGCTTCAAAAACATAACTTATGCCCCCCACATTGGAATGTGCTCATTGAGTTTGTTCCAATGAGGGGTCATAAGCTGTGGTTTTGACACAAAATTGAAAATATTTAGTTATTTAAGAATTTTGTTTGCAAGTGTCGCCTGCCTTTCATGTTAGGTAAAGTGTTAACCTTCTGATATCATTGAGTTATTACACACATCACATTGTTGATGTTCCAGCTTTATAATATCTTACGGTACCGGTATCGCTAACATTATTTAATTTTATTTCAGTTATACCAGGTATGTGGTAATACTGCCTAGCACTGCCCCTTTATAAACAGAGTCTTTTGATTGTTGGATTTAGCATTGTATTCATGTGTTTAATTTAAAAGAAAATGTTCATTATTGTTATGGTATATCTTATTTACAGGTAGTGCTAACTGGGGTAAGTTGTCCGGTGTTGTGGTCAAAACATCGTAGCTAAACCAATTGTTCATCTGTATGCTTTATTTCGGATATCTAACTTTTGTTAGAGCCAGTTTTCTCGGGGAGGCCTGTGCAACTGCACTATGCAGTAATTCTGCATTGTGCAATAAATAGTAACTCTTTATACAATAATTGATCAAAGTAATCTAGATGTGTTAACCCTTTACCTAACATGAAAAGCGGACAACACTTGCAAACAAAATTATTGGAAAACTATTTTTTTTTCATTTTTTGCATCCAAAACATAGCTTATGGCCCCTCATTGGAATGAGCTCGTTCCAATAAGGGGGTCATAAGCTATGTTTTTGATGCAAGAAATGAAAAAAATAATGAAAATTGAATGGTGATTTTTGTAAATAGCGCTGGCCAGTTTTGGCCATTATGTTGGGTAAAGGGTTAAGAGTGTCAGTAGGGGTGGAAGGTCAGGGCCCTTTGAAATTTGATTTGATTTGAAATTGTCTTGATGATTCAATTTGATTTGAGTCCTGCTGATTTGGAAATTTTTGAATCGTTGCAATGTTCTCAAAATCCTACCAAGCATCTCATCTTTAACTCTTCTTCTATCTTCAGCTCTCCTGTATGGGAGACCTGATGATAGAAAAAGAGTTCAACGAGGTTCTACTTCTAAAAGTAGTTTGATTCTGTTTTGGAATATTCTGCGTTTTTAAATGAATTGCTTAGTTTGGAGACCGACACTTTACTGTTGTAAAAAAAAATACAATAGGAGTGGAGAAATTCAATACAATTAGAAATTTTCTAGCTAATGTGATTCAGGATTCAATTTGACCTGAAAGTTTAGATGTGCAGTGCCCTAGTCAGCCTGTGCAGAAGTAATCATTATGAAATAAAAAGGAAGGATAGTATAACATACAGGCAGAATGACTTGAAATCTGATTTCTATAGCTATCACAGCATTATGATAACTATCTAGATATTTAATTAGCTAGCATGCTTTCTTGAAAGTTTGGGGGTATCAAGAGGCTAAAGACACTAACCAAACAAATTTAATTGTTTGTATGTGTATTTCACATTCCAGCACCGCAGTACAAAGGAATGTGATAGTGTGTGGTGGGGAGAGGATGTCCTGTTAAGCTGCCCAGGTAATAATCAGGTCAAGCGTTACAATCTATACTCACACTTTTCAATTGGTCTTAAATTAGTAGTTCATGGTCATATGAAACTGCATGTTGGTGGGTTGGGTGTAAGGGGATGTGCAGTAAAACTATCATTGGCCAGTTCAGGAGTTTTACAAGTAATTATTCATCACATTTTTCAAGTTCTTCACTGTCAGAAAGAGATTTGTTGGATATGAAGGATACTTTCTGTCCCTGTTTTGGTTGAAGATTTTAGCAGTCTGTACCCACTGCCTTTCAAGTTTGAAACAAAGATAATTCAAACAAGGTTTACCACTTGGTTCAATTGTGGTGAAGAAGAAAGGATTAAACCACCTTATTTCTGTGTTTTCAAGCAACACATTATTTCAGTAAATAGCTACCATCCCTCCATTCTGAAAAACCAAAGGTGTTTGGCATTCTTTGCATGCTGTAGTGTTGTATGCTGATCATACACAGTCATTTTTACTGAGCAGGTATGTTTACCATCTCTCACTGAGGCCCATGGGGCATGTTCTTCCCAAATCATCAGTCATCAAATATATTTAGCTTGACTTGACAGTGTCAAGTATGAGCTATTGGGATGGGTTGCAATCCATCATCCCTTCTTACATACATCCATCCATCCATACATCCCCCTATCCTTTCCCCCATCCTTCCAAAATTCCTTTAGTACACCCTACAGGCCACATCTCTCAGCCAATAAGTTTCAAAATTCATCCATGGCTTTGGATAATGTCTAGATGGGAGCTATCAAATTATTTTTCTGAATTTTATTGAAAAACATGGCCACCAGCAGCCATCTTGGATTTGGCATATAAATTGTCAACAATTCCATTAGCACACCCTACAGGCTGCATCTCTTATCCAATCTTTTTCAAATTTTGTATGTAGGTTTGGTATGATGTCTAGAGGGGAGCTGTCAAATTTTTCTGAATTTCATGGAAAAACATGGCTGCCGGAGGCCATCTAGGATTTGGCATATAAATTGTCAACAATTCCAAAAGCACACCCTACTGGCTGTATCTCTCACCTGATCGGTTTCAAATTTCATACGTGGTTTTGGGGGTAATCTCTAAATGTGAGCTATCACATTTTTTTAAATTTTGTTCAAAAAGCATGGCTGCCAGTGGCCATCTTGGAATTAGAATATAAATTGTCAACAATTTCATTAGCACACCCAGCAAGCCCCATCTCTCATCTGATCTTTTTCAAATTTTATATGTAGCTTTGGTGTGATGTCTAGATGGGAGCTATTTCCTGAATTTTGTTAAAAAACATAGCCACGATGGCCATCTTGGATTTGGCATATAAATTATCAATAATTCCATTAGCACACTCTACACGCTGCATTCCTCACCCAATCTTTTTCTGATTTGATATGTAGCTTTGGCGTGATGTCTTCGCTGTAGAAACTTGAGTGAATGATTTACATTACTGGAACTTGCTATTTAGTTCAATCCCTTCTTGTTCAAGTTGAGCTGCAGTGTCATTGGCACTTTCATTAATGATGTATAGGGCTGCAAGAATTTTGTGGTGTGGGCTGTGGAAAAGCTGAGGTAAAAGAAACAAATGGCAAAACCTGCATGAACCCGATTAATTGCCAAAATTCCCAGTTAT
The DNA here is from genome assembly GCA_031216915.1 of Pictodentalium vernedei. Classification (NCBI taxonomy): domain Eukaryota; kingdom Metazoa; phylum Mollusca; class Scaphopoda; order Dentaliida; family Dentaliidae; genus Pictodentalium; species Pictodentalium vernedei. The sequence continues at coordinate 198,621,400 of CM062292.1, read as the reverse complement.
GGAATATAAACGAAAATAGCATATCAGAATTAAATTTTTTAGCATTTCTTTTCCAATGGTGGAGATGATACAACACTGTAGAGAGCAAAGCGGAAAGAGAATTTAGACCAGATTGCAATCCAGTCAAAATTCTCTGTCTGCTTTTGTTATCACAGTACTGTAGTGTAATGTACACAGCAATGAAAAAACAGGCTAGAGTCTTATATTTGAAGAAACCCTCTGTTGGTATAGAAAATTGGAATTCTAATATGTAAGTTGTTTTGGCCACTTTTGTTAATCCTTTACCAAACATGACTAGAATACAATACTTGAAATATTTTTTTTCTCAGATAATTAAAACTTTTCATTTTGTGCTTCCTGAAATTTAGCTGATCATCTTATTCCAATGAAGTTCATCAACTATGTTTTCAAAGCAGAAAAACATAACAAAATTTGAATGTCAGTGTCCTTATATGTTACTGGGAGGTTTTTTTCTATTATGTTCGGTGAAGGGTTAACATCATTTCATGTTTGAATTATTTGTTGAATTAATAGCATTATTATAAATGTTAATATGTATTATTACACATGTTGTTATCACATTAGTTGACTGTTTTAGAGTTTATGTTCATTGCTTGTTTATCCTTCATCCTCAAAAGATTCCTTGTCTCCTGTTCCTTATACAAAAAAGGCACAATAATTATCTGAAGAAAATGTATAATTTCTCTTCTCATAGACAATAGGTATTGCATTTTTCATAAAAAAAAATAGTTTGGGCAAAAAATATTTACCTCATTTTCACCCTTTACCCAATGCAGATGATATCAAAATTTATTAGTTTAAGTATTATTTTTTCAAATTTAAAAAAAATTTTTGGCAAAATTATATCATGTGAATCCTCATTGGAATGAGCTCTTTCCAGTGAAAATCTCTTAAAAAAAACCTTTCCACAATCCATTCCAGTGAGAGGTCATAAGCTGAGTTAAATGCTTTTTGAGAATATTACATGCAAGCTTTGGACATTACATCGGGGAAAGAGTTGGTATAGATGGTATTTACACAAAGGCTGTACAATGCACAGGGTTAGTTTCTCAGAAATTTAAATTTGTATAACCAGAAAGTGTGACTAACCCTGTGCAATGCACAGGGTTAGTCACACTTTCTAATTATAAAAAAAATGGTAATTTCCATATCACACACTACATGAAAATGTATACCCAGTAAGGTTGTGGAATACGTAGGGTTAGTTGCATAATAGAGATGATCTTATAACCAGAAAGAAAAGTGTGACTAACCATGGGCATTGCACAGAGTTAGTTTGTATGCTAATATACGCTGGCTAACCATAGGCATGGAACAGGATTAGTTGATAGTCTGCCACATCACATATTGCATGCAAATATACACTGACTAAGGCTGTAAAAATGCACAGGGTTAGTTGATTACATATTTCATAGGGTGCAACATTCAAGCAACTGATGGAAATACTTGTGGAATTATTTCTAAAGTGAATTTCAAAAATGAAAACGTATTATATTTTCAATTAATAGCTTATTTTTAATGGACAACCAATAGTTAAGGAGGATTAGTACTAATTTAATAAATTAGTTTAAATTAGTAATAAACCTCCCTAAAACAAAAAGGACCCACCCAGTCACTATGAGCAGGTACACCAGCCCAAGGGAGCATGGTGGCTCAGTGGTAGACTGTTGGACTTCTATGATAGAGGTCCCGAGTTCGATCTCCATCTGGGACAACCCATGTGGTGTCCTTGGACAAGGCACTTTATAAGTAATAATATGTTTTATGGAATTTCTGGAAAATAATCTCCACACCATCAAGAGTTAATTCATAAGTATGCATGGGGTTATTTGGCACATTGCCAGTCAGCAAATAAACATTAGCTAAACACTACACTTGCCAGACCAGTTGAGACTTGAAGGCTTGCAACAAGCAACTTCACAGTTCATGGACCACGCTGCATACTACACTGTGGTTCATGAACTGCAAATTATTTCAGTGGGTTCTCAAATCATTGGTTAGAGCATTGATCTTCAGCTCAAAAGGTTGTAGGTTTGATCCTTCCCATACGTCACATCTGCATTATATCCTGTGGCAAGACATTCAGTCCCATATTTCTGAAGTGGGAGCTTTGTGGTACATTATGCCAGGGTATACAGCATGTCAGTTGTACACATATGCCTTCAACTACTACTGTGCCTTCTTAACCGGGTTAGTAAGATAGAGAGTCTGACAGTTACACACTGCTACTCACTGATTCTCTCTCTAATCTGGCTAGTAAATTACCCTGGCTTTTGAGAGTGTCATTAAACCCTAAAAAATAAATAAATAATTAGGCTTAAAAAAGTTAAAGATCTGTTTTTCAGTCCCTCCCAAATGGCCTAAATATAAAACAAACCAAGAACATGAACTTTTGATGGCAAAGAAATAATTTTAAAAATAAATAAAATAAAACACCCTTGACCCAAATGCAATTTTACAGAAAATGGCTTGAGAAACAGGATTTGCTTTGTGGAGACTTAGGTATCTACTCAGAATGTAGATATCCTCTTGTTAATGATCACAGTCATGAATTAACTTTATAATAATTACTAGAACTATATCTTAGCCTGATACAGACATGTTGAGTTGAAGAAGTGTAAAATAGTGAGATTTCTGAGCAAAAATAGTGAGATTTTGTATTTTATATGGCTCAGAGAAGAGAATTTATTGACATTAATAGTGAGATTCTGTTAAAATACTGATTTACAGGCTTAATTTCAGGAAATTTTGTTCAGAAAATTGGGAGTCTCCCTCCGAAATAGCATGACTTAATTGACATATGCTTGGTCTGATACAGCATACTCTAACGGTGCGCGGACATTTCCCCATCGGACATTTCCCCATCCGGACATTTCACCATCGGACAATTCCCCATCCGGACATTTCCCCATCGAGGACGGACATTTCCCCATCAGCATTCCCCCATCAGAGGCAGACATTTCCCCATGGGAGGTGGACATTTCCCCATCGGATATTAACACCTTTCCCATCGAGGCCGGGCATTTACCCATCAGACTTTACCTATCGGAGGTGGACATTTCCCCATTGGACATTACCCCATGTCCAATGTAGCTGACAGCTTCCACATGTGAATGAATGACAAGTAACTCTTAAAAAGTTTTCATTTTTTATTCTTTTATAACTCGAAAAAAACAAAATCTTGGCATATGGTATAGGCATTAGCACATTTTAGCACAATCTGAATTTCACAACAATGAAAACACAACATCAATAATAAAAAAAAAAAGAATTTTTATCTGGTTACATGTGTATGTATATATGTATATAAATATGTTTGCTTATAAATCTCTTACACATTCTTGTTGAGTTGTTTGATAAACGCTGATGCATTCATTGATATTTACTTCAATGAAGACACGACTGTTTATCAATGAACTCAACAATATTTTTGAACGAAAGTAGCTTGACAGAAAGAACAAATATTAAAATTGCAATGAAAACATCCATATTGTTAAATCCACTTGTGTGATAAAAAGTGATGTATTCATTGAATTTCACATCAGTGAAGACATGACCGTTTATCAATCATCTCAACACAAAAGTTAACTCTAAATTGCTACGAAAACAGAACACAAATGTCTTATAAACACTTTTTTATAGAGTTGTTTGGTCACGATTAGCCATTGTGCAGAAATATGTGACCTTAAACACCAGTAAATAAATAAATAAATTATAGAGTTGTTTGATAAACACTGATGCATTCATTGACATTTCCTTTAATGAAGACACCACTGTTTATCAATAAACTCGACAACATCTTTGAACAAAAGTAGTTTCTCAGAGAGAACAAATAAAGATATATAAATACTGTTAAATCCTGATTAGGTTTAATCCTGTCAATTATAGTGATAAAAGCACATCAATCGAACATTTCAAACATCATTACCCATGTCAGCTTAATAAAAAGGAATGATACACAACAAATCAATAGGAAAATTTCAAACAGACGGACCCACAAAAAATTAAGAAATTGATGGTGAAAAGTCCGCATGGGGAATTGTCCGTTTTTCTATTAAGCAGAATGGGGTAATGTCCGATGGGGAAATGTCCGGCCTAAATGGGATGGGGTAATGTCCGGATGGGGAAATGTCCGATGGGGAAATGTCCGGCGACCAAACTGACCTACTCTAACACTGGAGAGTGGCAGATAATTTTGGGAAGCCAGAATTTATTCATATGGTTTTGTCTTGTCACAAGGTATTGGAGAATGCCTACAGGCTATAGGTACTCCAATAAATTATGACAGGACAAAACCATCTGAACAAAAAGTTTTGTATGAGAAGATGAAACACACAGACAGAATATGAAACCTTTTAATTGCTGTACAAGTACTTTTTACTGAGCCAGAATATGGGTTTCTAGTACTCAGTCTGTTAATTGGATATTGTTAACAAAGTGTCAGTATCTTTTACATCCCTATTCCATCTACCAAACTATTTATCACACAATTGATAGACTACTCAGTGGTCCATGAACTGCAAATTTGCTTGAAGTATCGTCAAGTTTGTACCAGTATATTGAGATGTACACACAGAGGTCCTTAAAGTGCTTGAATCTTTTGCTTTGTTTTTCAATGAAAAGTCCTTGCAAACAGTATTTTCCTGGGCTTGTGCAGCATGCTTGAAAATCTTTTTGTTATGCTGATATCATCTGTGCACTATATTTAAAGTTAGCTTGATTAAATCTAATGTGAAGTCCATGCATGTACTTGCATGTTCTTCTGCCATAAAACACTTGGAAACGTACAAACACTTGGAAATTCCATATTTTGCAAAGCAAATTTTGATGTGCATCAGTATTCCAGTGTTGAGAGAATTCAGCTGATTTCTGCTTATTTATTGTCAAAATTCTGAAAATTTAGTTTTCTGTAAATTTTTATGAAAATGGTCTGAAAGGCCATTTTTGTGTATTTTTATAGAAATAAAATGTCTACCAAGTTATACATTAACTGTATATTGTTCTCTTATTTTATGAAAAAACATCTTTTTTTAAATTTTCAGGTAAAAATATGAGAATGTCAGCCTATTTCAGATAAATTAGTTTCCTTCCACTCTCATCCCCGATATCCTCGTCATACCAATTTAAAAACATCAAAAAGAGAAGATCAGCAGATTTGATTGTGTTCACTCCCAGTGGGAACCCTGGAAGGTGAAGCAGCACCCTTGTTTACTGTGGTAGACAAGCTCTGTTTTAGTGGTAAAATGGGACCCGGTCACCAGGTCACCAGAGCCTGGGGTGGAAAGCCTCTAAAATGGGCATCATGGGAACAAATGATTGGCTAGACTTGACTTTATGTCCATGTTGTCACAATTAGCCATTGTGCAGAAATATGTGTCCTTAATTGGTAGAGTTCTGAATTATTTTTCGAAGGTGATTTGTAACATGACTATTTTTTTTTCAAGATTTTATTGCTACCAGCAAGGGGAGCCTTGGTTTCACAAAAAAACAAATTTTCATGAATAATTGATTTGTTATAATTTATTGGAGAGTGCCTATTGGCACTTTTCAATAAATTGTAACAAAGCAATTTTATGTAAATATTTTTTTGTTCTACTGGTGAAAGAACATCAAGCTAATGCATACAGTGTGAAGTCTCTATAGTGGCTTTCAGCACTTTTGAACAGAACCTTGATAGTGGCTTCTAGCATGGCACCAGTTAAACACCAATAATAAATAAATTCTAGGATTTGATTTTATTTTCATTCGTTTTTCCTCCCCCAAAACAAAATCATATTCACACTCCCACTCGCCAAAAAATGGCATTCCACTCCGAGCATTGTATTCCACCCAGTGACGATAAACTTTTTTTTTTATTATTGTTTATAAATCGGTTGAATTGAATCAACTATAAAGAGGTATTTTGGGAAAACAAATAAGAGAAAATAAAATAAATACAAAAGTTCACTGCTCGGATTTGAGTACAATTTTATTCTCTCATGGGCCACGTGAAATAATCCTCTGTACCCCACTTGGGGTTAAAAATCATACTTGAATCCGAGCAGTGAATTATTGTCTATGTATTCACAAAGAGGGTGTGGCTGTGATTGGTCTGCATTGATTGATCATACAAAAGATTGGTCAAGCACATGCTTCATCAAGAGTGACCAAACCCAGCAAACTCAGTTTAGCTTAGCGGACAGCTTAAAAAATTTGTTTCTCAGGCCCTCCCACATGGTTCATTTGGCTGCAGCATACTCTCTTTTTATAACCAATGCAAACTTTAAAAAAGTTGAAATATTTTACCTTAGTTAATAAAATTGATAAATTTCTCTCTTGAATGCAAGAAGACTTTGCAATGCTTTCACATTGCAAAGCCTTCTTGCACTCAAGGGATGAATTACACCACCACCCAAACTATTCTGTAGATTATGAGGCCTAAAACGTAAAACAAACCAAGAACATGAACTTTTGATGGCAAAGAAATAATTAGAAAATTAAAAAATAAAATAAATAAAAAACCACCTGCTTGCATGCAATTTTACAAAAAGTGGCCTGAGAAAGAAGATCTACTTTGAGGAGGCCTTACTGTGCATTTCTATTGTTATTTGAGAACATTACATTTGCAAGTGAACATTAATTCTGTAACCATTTGTGTTAGCAGTAGAATCGGCCATAAATTCATTAAACAAACTATCAAAAAAAGTTTGATCTTTTTCATGTTAAATTCATGTTAAATTGGTCATATTCTGCCATCATTCATCTATTTTTAATTCCAAACATTCCAGTGTTGCTGACACAGGTGACTGACACAGTTGATTATGTGACAAGGGAAGTAATTTAATTTGATAGATGTGAAGTAGCATTTTATTCTACAATTGAATCCTTTCAGCTATGATTTTTCTCTCAATGCTGGTCAGGAAATAATTTACTTTTAATATTTGGTGGAGCAACCTATCCCCCCCCCCCCCAGGAGGTGGAATGTGTAGTGTTTTCTAATGATTGCATAGCCAATCCTGAGCATGTAGTCTGGAAATTCTTCAAGTGGATTGAATGTATTGGCTGGTTGAAACACATCAAGTGTCTGAAATGTTCTTCAAGGGATGCTTCTGAGTTTGTTTCACATGACATATCCAATATGATATTGTTTTGCTGTGGTGTATATATCATCTATAAAACTCGGGTTTCCTGCTCAAAATTGTTTTTTAACGGTATTGCTAATTTTACAGACACTGTTTAAACACCTCGCTGACCCTGCAAGTTGAGATCTGATTGACTTGGACTCACATTTTTCATGACAACTGGAAGAGCTACAGTGATTGGCCAGTAGATTGTGCAATAAAAATTGATTTTATAATGCGATTTGTATACAGCTTCAGGATAAGGCCTAACTATACAACCCATTTTTAGCTCACCTACTGCGAAATAGGGTGAGCTCCTGCTATGACTTTGGGTGCATTGTCGTCAGCGTCCATGTCCAATTTGCAAGTGTTTATGTTTACCTTAGTTGCTTTGAACCCCATGGCTGCAATGATATTATATTGCAGTAATGCATTGTTTAGCACTATTCCAACATTGTTTAACCATTATACTATCTATATTTTGCTGGGAATTTCCTTTTTGGGGGGAGTAAATCTTAGTCATTTTCAGTTGTCAGAATTTGCATTTAGGTCAGTATTGTTGCTTCAAGACCTTCCATTGCAGGTCAGTTAATCCTTTAAGATGATGATTTTGGCCGTGATCATTTCCGGTAACTCCTTGCATGCTGCTGGAAGATATTCCTGCACAGAACAGGAAATCCCTTGCAAGGTTAATTATTTATAAGCTGGGCACATTTAACCAAATTTCTTCCCTGTAAATTGAATTTACTTTTTAACCAATAATTTCTTGAGTTAAATTTAGATAAATTATTCATCAAATCTAGTCATGGCTGCTTCACAACAGCCATTACTAGATTAGATAAAAAATATTTTTAAAATACTCCGCAGGTCAAGAGTTAATCCTTATAGTGTAGGTATGGATGGTTTTTTATCCTCTCCTCCCCCCCCCCCCCCCCCCAAAAAAAAAAAAAAACCAAAAAACAATGTTTTAGGGGGGTATATAGGAGTCAACTTGTTGGTCGGTCTGTCTGTCGTCGTTGTCTGTCCATTGCACTTGTGGAGCGAACTGCTTCCACAGTTTTAGCCGCATTTTCATGAACTTCACAAAAATGATCAACATAATGAGGAGCAGTGCATGACATAATTTATTTCCCAATTGGATTCCAGATGGCCGACTGGTGGCCATATTGGATTTTTTGACTGAGTTTAATTTCCAGTTGTAAGAATTTCTGTTTAACTCATCTTGAGTACATTTTGTCAGAGTTTATGTTAATAATATACCCATTTATATAGCACCAAAATTATAGTTCAATGGATGAAGAACCATATTCTAAGGCTTTCAGCTCAGTTAAATTGATTCCCATGACTGCAGAGCTTTTATATTGTTATGTATTGTTTAGGACTACCCCAACACTGTTTAATCCTTGTACTGTATATTTTGCTGGGGATACATTTTTCTGGGTAAATCTGCAATTATTTTAAGTTGTCAGAAGTTGCATTTAGTTCTGCATTGTAGCCTCATTTCCTTCCACAACAGGGTAGTTATTTTTTTCAGATATTGTTTCAGGCTCTGATCATTTCTATTAACCTCTAGTCTAGATATGGATGTTTTTTGTCAGTTTAACATTTTTCTGCCAAAGGTGATTTACTTTCTAATTGTAAGAATTTATGTTTAGCTCAGTTACCAAGCAATCTTGGAGTTTGTTGAAATACCTATATCAAAATGAAATGAAGTTGTGTTCTGGGGTGTTAACATCACTCTTGTTAATTTTTGCTTCAAAAACAGCTTACGACCCTCATTGGAATGAGTTTGTGCTCATTCTAATGACGGGTCATAAGCTTTATTTTTTAGACACAAAATGAATTTTTGTTATTTAAGAAATTTTTTTTGTAAGTGCTGTTTTATGTTTGTTATTAGATAAAGGGTTAAATTGACTCATTTACTACTCTGTTACTTACTCCCAATAAATAGTATATTTTCTTTTTACTCCCAATAAATAGCATATGACCTCTTGTGGAGAAGAACTCCCTGACCTTATTCCATTGCTGACTTATAAGCTTTCTTTTTGAAGAATAAAAAATAAAAAGGTGAAAACTCAACATCAATATCTAATTAAGTGGCTTAATGGTTACGGAATTGGGCTTCAAAGCGAAAGGTCCATGGTCCAATCGCCGCCAGGGGTAACTACATTGTGTCCTTGGCAAAGCACTTAATTCTGATTGCCCATGTGGGAGCTTTGTGGCACTGTGCACTGAGGTGTACTGAATGGCGATTGTGCACTTGTCTTCAGTCAGTGCTAACCATGCTTGTGTGGAGTTAGTATGTTGGAGAGTCTGGCATTTGCTCGGTGGTTCTCTCCAGGTACACCAGCTTCCTCCACCCATGAAAATGTCTGACACGAGGTAACCCTGGCTTTCGAAAGTATCATTAAAATCCCAATAAATAAATAAATCTAATTACGTGTTTGGGAATTCATACATTTTGTGAGTTTGCAATTTCTTAAAACCAAAAGCTTAAGTTTTTGGGTAACCCATTCCTCCTTACGCTGAAGTCAATCCAGCCTCTTTGAATAATGCTACAGTAAAGGTCACCTAATGAATTGTTGTTTCAAAACCCTACTTATGGCTCTTCACTGGAGTGAACACATTCTTTCTCAGTCAGATTTTAACCCTTTATCTAATGTAACAACTATTAACGGGCTAGCACTATTCATAGAAATTGCCATTCCATTTTTTAATCACCTTTTTTAAATCTTTCCTTGAAAAACATAGCATATGAGCGGTCAAAAGCTATATTAATGCACTCTGATATCATAATGCCACAATTTCGAGTAACAAATTTGTCCCATGATGCCACTGGGAATTTAACCCATTCAGTCTTGTTTGACAGAGCTCATGAGATCTGTCAAACAAGATTGAATTGCTTAAATTCCTAGATTCATTATAGGGAAAACTTGAAAGTTGAAATTTTGGTTTTCTGACATCAGAGTGCACAGGGTTAATGAGGCAAAAAATTCAAATTTTTAATTACTCAACATGTGCTAGCCGTGATAGGTAAATGGTTAAGTGTACACATCCTGAATCTTTTTATCGTCATTTGTGTCAAAATGGGCACTAAACTTAGTGATATAAGTAATGTTTTTTTTTTTAATTTTGTTTGTTTTTAGACAAGTGTCACAGATGTATTACATGCATTAGGAGCAGTGCCATCTGGATTTCGTCATGGCACTTTAGCCCAGAAATTTAATGAAGGTAAGTGATTTAATAGGTCTAAAGTTTAACGTGTTACTTAAGGGGTCGTTCAACAAAACTTTGGGAAAATTTTCACCAGTGTCCAAAATACTGATAAAAGAATTAAACCAAGTCAAATTATATATCAAAATGATGACTGGAGTACAAGGAAATGGAATATATTCACTTTTTCATGAAGAAAAATTATTTTTATCATTTTGACAACAGACAAGCTTCCAATGGCATAAGTAATGAATTGCAAAAATCACGAATAGATTGGTAATTCCAATGACAAGGTTCCAAATAAATGACTTCAAACTCCAGACGCAGAGAAAGCACTTTTTACCATTTCATCTCCAATGTGTTTCAAATGCCCCAAAGAAAAATGCACTAAAAATATAAATAAGTTTCCATTTCAAAACCATGTGGGAAAATCACTCACATGATGGCTCGTCACCTTATAAGGCAAATCGTGAACTTGGGCTAAATATTGTTTTCAAAGATCTGATAACTGCAGAAACGGACACACTCTCTTCTCAAACCTGCAAGTTCATGGAATTGAAAATGCTCAATACATTCATGGGAGAAAGTTACATTGATAATCCCATTATTGCCAGATAAAGTTGAAATTGCTGGACAATTTTTCACTTTCCTTATCCAGGAATGCCATTTTTAGAAATGGATCACTATGCCTCTGTTTTATGTTAATCATAATATTTTAATTTGATTGTTATCGATATTTAAAATATTAAACTGGATAAATGGATTTCAAAACAAAAATATATCCACACAAACATTAATATTAAGCCTCATACTTGTGTTTGTACAAAAATATCATTTGATTGAAGGCTGAACTAAATTTATCACAACTTCCTGTTTCCATTTCCATGTTTGCTGCTATCCAAATTATTTTAACACACATGAGAACAACAATGCTTTTAGCTGCCTACCTTCAATGAAATTTGAGAACATCATAACTCTTTTAGCTGCCTATTTTCAGTGAAATTTGAGAACATCATATCGTTAACTTTCTTTGCCACACAATTACATTCAGTGTCAAATTAATTTACACTGATTTTATCACTTCAGCCTTGTAATATGAAGTTGGTACCATCAAAACCGCATGTGAACATCGAAGGGCCACACCGTAAACAATCCAGCATGGTTTGAACCGTTAAATTACCAAAATGAGGCCCGAAAGCCTATGAAATTACAGATAAATGAAATCATTAACCAAAATAGTCGTGGCTTTGTTCACGCCTTTCTTTGACTGATTGGATTCAATTAAGCTATTATTGTAAAATCGGTCAGTTCAAATAACAGTCCAACTTCCTAGAATACCCTACAAGAAGACGATAGTTTCAGCACAAATTATGCAAAGTAAAGCATAGGATGAACAATCACACACTCTAAACCAAATCATTTGGTCGATACAATTTTTTTTTAATATGAGACTGTTAATCTTGATGGTTGTTTCAATCTTTGTTGCCGTAGTTCATTTTATTTGTGTATTTAAATGGCAGTTGTCATAACTAAACCCCAGAAATGACCCACAATGTCCCACTTGATACCAAATAAATAAATTAGGGTAGTCTTTTCCCCTCGTTCATCAATGAAATAATTTTTGTGAATTTGCCAAGAATATTAAACCATCTTCAACTGAATTATGAGGTATAATTACTACAAAATGTTCGCATTGTATAGTTTTCATTCATGAAGTCACTTGTGACTCCATACCTGCTGCTCTGAACTGTGTGGAGTTGACCCCTGCTGAACTTTCTTCATCAAAACAAAAAAACAAAACAAAATGGCAGCATATGGGAATTGTAGATACCATGGATTGAAGTTAGTGTTACTACTCATTCTTCTCGATCATGCATGACAAAAAGATTTCTCAGAGTCTACTAGAAGAATTGCAAAATACAACCATTCAGTTATTTTAAGGTTTATTGTCAAAATTCAGGTCTCTTACTTGTGCCACAGTAGACTTTCAGGCAGTGCTATCAAACACTCGACAACAGTTCCATAGCATATTTTAAGTTTCCACATGTTCTGTGTTTCTTTCTAAACATTTTGGTATATAATTTACTGGGGTTATTTCTTTCTAGACATTTTTGGACTTTGGAGAAAATTTCTTGAAAGTTAGGTCAATTTTTCAATTCTGATTTCTAGCTTTTGTCCTGTCATGTAGAATTCTTATTGGGTTTCTTTCTGTGAGGGGATCATAAGCTATGTTCAGGATGAAATGGAAGAAGAAAGTGAATGTCAATTTTAGTGTATTGCCTCTTAAAGAGTTTGTATGGATCCTTAAAATTGCTTAGATTTTAAAACTGAAATTCAAAACCCTTCAGAATGCTTGAAAGGAGACTCTCATAAAAAAGTAATGGGAAGTCCTTGGAAGATATTTTTTGGTAATTGCATGGAACATTTTAGTCAAAATGCATTCTTACAAATTTTTCTAAGTTTTTATTGTGAATATTGTTTTTTAATCCACAAAATAAATAATGGGACCGGACACACCGGGGGTCACATGATATGGTTTTGTAGAAATCTTTTGGAAAATAATATTTTTTCAACTGCTGAATTTGTATATTACGCAGGCGGATGCGGGTGATTCGTTGGGTAAAGGGTTAATCCCATTTGCCCAAGTGGGAGCACTGTGATGCACTGTGTGGAATGTACAGTACAGCCACTGTGGACTGGTTGTAATCCACATGTGGATAGTGATGTTCAAGCATGCATTAACCAGGTAATCAAAATCGTCATCAGCAAAGTTGTACCTGGTGCTTCATTAATTAAATTATTGACGATTATTCCTATAATAAGTGTTTGGAATCTAATATTATTGCATCTGTGAAAATATTGCCCACCCATGGAAAGTGACCAGTCCACGACAGCCGTACTGTACACATGCTTTCAATCAATGCACAACCTTCTTGTGCTGGTTCAGTAAGTTGGAGAGTGCCACAGTTACTTGCCATTGCTCAGTGGTTCTCTTGGGGAGACTTGCTTCCTCCACCCATGAAACTGTCTGACACTCTATGTCCCTGGCTGTTGAAAGTGTTGTTAAAAGCCCATTGAATAAATAAATAAATTCTTTATGTACTTGTTTCACCCATGGCCTGTTTTAAATCCTGGAGTCACCCATGGTGGACAGTCATTTGGGCTGGGTTCTGGAAGAATTGGTATTCAGTGTTGTTTAAGTTGAAGATAACCCTTTTCCAAACTTCTGGCCCTAGTTGAAAATGAAAGTGATTCCACTCTTTTCCACTCTTTTCCACATCAGCAGAAATTTGTAGGCTGTGTTTTTTAGCTCACCTGACTGAAAGTCAGGGTGAGCTTTTCTGATCACTTTTCGTCCGTCGTCCGTCGTCCGTCGTCCGGCGTCCGTCGTCCGGCGTGAAGGTGGTGTTTGGGTCTTTTTCTTCCAAACCACTGGCCGCATGTTAATGAAATTTCATGTGAGTAGGGGTTATATAGCGGCATTTTGATTTTTGGGCAAATTAGGTTTCGGCTCATATTGAGCAGAGGGGTGGGGCAAAAATGCTCCAATTCTTAAAAAATCTTCTTCTCAAGAACCAGCAATAGCAGAGACTTGATATTTGGTATGCAGCTTCCTTTTGAGGTGTAGACTCAAGTTTGTTCAAGAGAAGTTTGTAGGTCTATACTTGGCGATGTTATGGGAGGAGCAAAAATTTTGGCCCCACCCCAAATTTCTATTTTTTAAACCGAGAGGCCAATTTGAACCAAATTTTATGTGAGGGCTTATTGGGTCATAAGTACCTAATTTATGCAGAAATTTTTTTTCCTGTAGCCCCGTGGGAACCACAGGAGCTAAAAATAGAAAAAAATTAAAACGCCTATATCTCAAAAACTGCACGGCAGTGAGAATTTTTATTTGGTGTGAAGCTTTCTTGGGACCAACAGAAAGGATTGGTAAAAAAAAATTGCTATCGGTTTTATCATAGGGTACTTTTTCGGGACTCTGAAAAAGTGCTGAGTCAGTATTTTTTAACACAGTAGGCAATGGGAAAAAAATAAAGAATTGTTTTCTTCCAAACCACTGCTCTAAAAGCTTTCATATTTTACATATAACATCTTTGGAACATTGATTCACATATTTGTAGAAATCAAATTCCTCGGTCCATATTTGGGTTCCCTATGGGAACCCAAATGTTCAAATTAGTGCAATATGAGGGATATATTTTAAAAATCTTCTTCTTCGGATCCACAAATCAGAATCTTTTGATATTTGCTATGCATCATCCTTAGGGGGGTGAGATTGATGTTTGTTCAAGCCAAGTCCCTGAGTTCATATTTGGACTCCCTTTGGGAACCCAAATTGTAACTTAGTGCAATACGAGGTATATTCTTTTAAAATCTTCTTCTTCGCATCCACCGGTCAGAATCTTTTGATATTTGGTATACAGTATGCTTAGGGAGGTGAGATTCAAGTTTGTTCAAGTCAAGTCCTTCGGCTCATATTTGGTCTCCCTGTGGGAGCCCAAATTATAACTTAGTTCAATATGAGGAATATTCTTTAAAAAAAATTTTTTTTTCAGATCCACCAGTCAAAATGTTTTGATATTTGATGTACAGCATTCTTAGGGGCTGAGAGTGAAGTTTGGTAAAGCCAAGTACCTGGGTTCATATTTGGGCTCACTGTGGGAGCCCAAATTATACCAAAATTTTTATTTTCCAAACCAAAAAGTCGATTTGAACCAAATTTGATATGAGGGCTTATTGGGTCATAAGTACCTAATTTATGCCGAAAATTGTTTTCCTGTCCCCCACGGGAACTGCAGGAGCTAAAAAATTTTTTTCTTTTTAAATGCCCATATCTCCAGAACTACATGGCACTGAGAATTTTTATATGGTGTGAAGCTTCCTTAGGACCGGAAGAAAAAATGGTAAAAATTTTATCATAAGGTTCTTTTCTAGGACTAAAAGTGCCGAGTCATCATTTTTTAACAGTGTAGCTAATGGGAATAACGTTGAAGAATCTTCTTCTCCCAAAACACTGCTTCAGAAGCTTTTATTTTTGGGCTCCCTATGGGAGCCCATGTATAACTTAGTTCAGTATGAGAAATATTCTTAAAAAATCTTTTTTTTCTGTTACTCCTGTCAGAATCTTTTGATATTTGATTTTTGATTTTCTTAGAAGTGGCAAATTGAAGTTTGTTCAAGTTCTGCTTTATTGATAAAATTGGGCCCAGTAGTAACCAATTCCTGCATTGAAAGCCCTGTAAAGTGGGCAGTGATAGGCATAAACGATTGACCAAACTTGATATTATAATTACGCCTCTGTAAGATGTAGCCTTAGAAAGTGACCTTAAATTCCAATAAATAAATAGATAAATTATTGAGTACCCAATATGGGGATCTAACATATGAACACTCTGGGTTACTAAGTAGAGAAAACACTTTTATGTTGAAAAACTGATAATAACCACAAGGCAGAATCCCTTGCTATTTTGGTGATATGACTCGGCCAGTATCAGGTGAGCGCCCTCAGGCCCCGTGGGGCCTCTTGTTTTATTTAGAAAATACTATTGTGTGCTCAAAACACTTGCAGTTGACTCTTGCTTGAACTGTTGGGAACCAAAACAAAAGACTACTAGTGAGGCTGCAACCATCTTACCAAAACCTTTTGAAAGCTTCAGGTCAAACCCAGTACTAATTAGTGTAACAAAATGAGGCTTGGAAATCAGTTGTTTTCCTGACCCTAATGTCCAACTTTGTTCAGCAGTGATAGGCATACTATTTTTGCTGAATACCTGCCCAAGTTTAAGTTTGTAGAAAGTAGTGTTATGCTTCCTGGGAACCCACACAGATCTTGAAATCAGTGTGTGTTCTCATTGTTACAGAACCTTTATAAATGGTAGGTCTGCTCTCACCAATCATAATGTCATGCATTATCCACAGTGTCAAGGCAATAAATGATACATGACACATTAATGAAAAGAGTTCTTAAGAGTCCTTTCCAAAAGACTTTGTGTATCTCATGATGTGTATGGTATAATTGCATTTATCAACAAAGGCAAACGCACATTGATCAGCTGTCCCATCAAAACAGACAAAAGATAGCAGTCCTACCTACCAGGAGTGTAGAACTATGTAGATGGTGATCCTTTTATTAGCTCACCGAAGGGAGCTTAACTTATCACTTGCCGTCCGTCGTCGTCATCCGGCGTCCGGCGTGAACTTTACATTATCGACTTCTCCTCCCAAACCAATAGCCCAATTTTATTCAAATCTTGGTCAAATATTCGTCCACCAATACCAATTCGGATTTGTTCAAATAAAGTTGCCTCTCCCCCTGGGTGGTGCCACACCCCCAAGGGGCACCAAAATCCTTAAAAATCTTCTTCTCATGAACTATTAGTGGCCGAGACCTGATATTTGGTTTGCAGCTTCCTTTTGGGTTGTAGACTCAGGCTTGTACACAGAAAGTTCGAGGGGCAATATTTGCCATTGTTATGGGAGGGGCAGTAATTTTGGCCACGCCCAAAATTTCTATTTTCCAAACCGAGAGGCTGATTTGAACCAAATTTTATGTGAGGGCTTATTGGGTCATGAGTACTTGATTTATGCAAAAAAAAAATTTCCCGCAGCCCCGTGGGAACCGCAGGAGCTAAAAATAGAAAAAAATTAAAACGCCCATATCTCCAAAACTGCACGGCACTGAGAATTTTTATTTGGTGTGCAGCTTCCTTAGGACCAACAGAAAGGATTGGTAAAAAAAAATTGCCATCGGTTTTATCATAGGGTACAGTTTCGGGACTTTGAAAAAGTGCTGAGTCAGCACTTTTTAACACTGTAGGCAATGGGAAAAACATTAAAAAATCTTCTTCTCCAGATCCAGTAGGCAGAATCTTTTGATATTTGGTATGCAACATTGTAGGGTGGATCTGATTCAAGTTTGTTCAAATCGGCCCCCTGGGTTCATATTTGGGCTCAGTATAGGAGCCTGATTTCGAACTTAGTGCATTTCAGGCAAATTTCTTAAAAAATCTTCTTCTCCAGATCCACCAGGCTGAATCTTTTGATATTTGGTATGCAACATTGTGGGGTGGATCTGATTCAAGTTTGTTCAAATTGGCCCCTGGTTTTATATTTGGGCTCAGTATAGGAGCCCAAATTTGAACTTACTGCATTTCAGGCAAATTTCTTTGAAAATCTTCTCCAGATCCAGCAGGCAGAATCTTTTGATATTTGGTATGCAACATTGTAGGGTGGATCTGATTCAAGTTTGTTAAAACCGTCTCCCTAGATTCATATTTGGGCTCACTATAGGAGCTCGAATTCGAACTTAGTGCATTTTAGGCAAATTTCTTCAAAAATCTTCTTCTCCAGATCGAGCAGGCAGAATCTTTTGATATTTGGTATGCAATGTTGCAGGGTAGATCTGATTCAAGTTTGTTCAAATCGGCCCCCTGGATTCATATTTGGGCTTACTATAGAAGCCCGAATTCGAACTTAGTGCATTTCAGGCAAATTTCTTAAAAAATCTTCTTCTCCAGATCCAGCAGGCAGAATCTTTTCATATTTGGTAAGCAACATTGTGGGGTGGATCTGATTCAAGTTTGTTCAAATCGGCCCCCTGGGTTAATATTTGGGCTCAGTATAGGAGCCCGATTTCAAACTTAGTGCATTTCAGGCAAATTTCTTAAAAAATCTTCTTCTCCAGATCCAGCAGGCAGAATCTTTTGATATTTGGTATGCAACATTGTGGGGGTGGATCTGATTCAAGTTTGTTCAAATCGGCCCCCTGGATTCATATTTGGGCTCAGTATAGGAGCCCGATTTCGAACTTAGTGCATTTAGGCAAATTTCTTAAAAAATCTTCTTCTCCAGATCCAGCAGGCAGAATCTTTTGATATTTGGTATGCAACATTGTGGGGTGGATCTGATTCAAGTTTGTTCAAATCGGCTTCCTAGATTCATATTTGGGCTCACTATAGAAGCTCGAATTTGAACTTAGTGCATTTCATGCAAATTTTTTAAAAAATCTTCTCCAGATCCAGCAGGCAGAATCTTTTCATATTTGGTAAGCAACATTGTGGGGTGGATCTGATTCAAGTTTGTTCAAATCGGACCCCTGGGTTTATATTTGGGCTCAGTATAGGAGCCCAAATTTGAACTTAGTGCATTTCAAGCAAATTTATTAAAAAATCTTCTCCAGATCCAGCAGGCAGAATCTTTTGATATTTGGTATGCAACATTGTGGGGTGGATCTGATTCAAGTTTGTTCAAATCGGCTTCCTAGATTCATATTTGGGCTCACTATAGAAGCTCGAATTCGTACTTAGTGCATTTCAGGCAAATTTCTTAAAAAATTTTCTTCTCCAGATCCAGCAGGCAGAATCTTTTGATATTTGGTATGCAACATTGTGGGATGGATCTGATGCAAATTTGTTCAAATCGGTTCCCTAGATTCATATTTGGGCTTACTATAGAAGCTCGAATTCGAACTTAGTGCATTTCAGGCAAATTTCTTAAAAAATCATCTTCTCCAGATCCAGCAGGCAGAATCTTTTGATATTTGGTATGCAACATTGCGAGGTGGATCTGATTCAAGTTTGTTCAAGTCGGCCCACTGGATTCATATTTGGGCTCACTATAGAAGCTCGAATTCAAACTTAGTGCATTTCGGGCAAATTTCTTCAAAAATCTTCTTCTCCAGATCCAGCAGGCAGAATCTTTTGATATTTGGTATGCAACATTGCGGGGTGGATCTGATTCAAGTTTGTTCAAATCGGCCCCCTGGATTCATATTTGGGCTTAATATAGAAGCCCGAATTCGGACTTAGTGCATTTCGGGCAAATTTATTAAAAAATCTTCTTCTCCAGATCCAGCAGGCAGAATCTTTTGATATTTGGTATGCAACATTGTGGGGTGGATCTGATTCAAGTTTGTTCAAATCGGCTTCCTAGATTCATATTTGGGCTCACTATAGAAGCTCGAATTCGAACTTAGTGCATTTCAAGCAAATTTCTTAAAAAATCTTCTCCAGATCCAGCTTCAGAATCTTTTCATATTTGGTAAGCAACATTGTGGGGTGGATCTGATTCAAGTTTGTTCAAATCGGCCCCCTGGGTTTATATTTGGGCTCCGTATAGGAGCCCAAATTTTAACTTAGTGCATTTCAGGCATATTTCTTAAAAAATCTTCTTCTCCAGATCCAGCAGGCAGAATCTTTTGATATTTGGTATGCAACATTGTGGGGTGGATCTGATTCAAGTTTGTTCAAATCGGCCCCCTGGGTTTATATTTGGGCTCAGTATAGGAGCCCAAGTTTGAACTTAGTGCATTTCAGGCAAATTTCTTTGAAAATCTTCTTCTCAAGATCCAGCAGGCAGAATCTTCTGATATTGGGTATGCACCATGCTTAGGGGGGTGAGATTCAAGTTTGTTCAAGCCAAGTCCCTGGGTTCATATTTGGGCTCACTGTGGTAGCCCGAATTATAACTTGGTTCAAAATGAGGAATTTTCTTTAAAAATCTTCTTCAGATCCAGCAGTCGGAATGTTTTGATATTTGGTATGCAGCATCCTTAGGGGGTGAGATTCAAGTTTGTACAAGCCATGTCCCTAGGTCCATATTTGGACTCACTTTGGGAGCTCGAATTGTAACTTAGTTCAAAATGAGGACTTTTCTTTAAAAATCTTCTTCTTCAGCCATGTCCCTAGGTCCATATTTGGACTCACTGTGGGAGCTCAAATTGTAACTTAGTTCAAAATGAGGACTTTTCTTTAAAAATCTTCTTCTTCAGAACCAGCAGTCGGAATGTTTTGATATTTGGTGTGCAGCATCCTTAGGGGGGTGAGATTCAAGTTTGTTAAAGCCAAGTCCCTGGGTTCATATATGGGCTCCCTGTGGGAGCCTGAATTATAACTTAGTTCAATATGAGGAATATTCTTTAAAAATCTTTTTTTTTTTAGATCCACTGGTCAGAATCTTTGGATATTTGGTATAAGCTTTTCTTAGGAGGAGCAGATGCAACTTGTTGAAATCAATTCTCTGGGTTGATATAAATTTAGGCTACCATGTCAGGTGAGCGCCCTCAGACCCCTTGGGGCCTCTTGTTATTTTAACCCTTGGACACACTAGTGGCCAAAATAGTTAGGGGCTTTTAAATAAATCGTCCAAATTTTATTTTTTCATTTTTTGTTTTGAAAAACATAGTTTTTGATCCCTCATGGAGCTCCTTCCAATGAGAGTTCATTAGCTATGTTTCATAGACAAAAATTATCCTGTGGGAACTTCAGGTAGTAAAGAAGCTCTGTTTTACTGGAAAAATATGACCCGGTCACAAATGTCTAGATTTGAAGTGCTCTAAAATGGGCAACATGGCTATAAGTGAATGGCTGTACTTTTTATCCATGTTGCAGTCACATTTAGCTATTGTGCAGAAATATGTGACCTTAAACGTCAATAAATAAATAATTTTAGGCAAAAATAGAAAATTTTAGTTATTCAAGAAATTTTTTTTTACAAGTGTCGTCTTCTACTGATGTTTGGCAAAGGGTTAACAATCCATGTCATTCTGCTTTCTCATTTGGAACTAGATCAACAAACTGATATTAAACAATTGTGGATGTCTTGGTCATGCTTGTACTTACAGAATTCATCTGCTGTCTTTATTTTTAAAAATGGCAAAATATATTAAAAAGTAAATAAAATTGGATTGTACAAATGAGAATAAAGAGAGAATGAGATCTTTCAACTGCCGTTTAGAAACAACAAAAGTTGATTGAAATGATGGACATTATTGTTTTAAAAGAAAATGAATATCGGATTAACTTTTTACATTTTTTAAAAATGTATTTTCAATGCGTATTTAATTGAGTTTGTTCCAGTAAGGGATCCTAAGGTCTTTTGTGGTAAAAACAAAACTATTTAGTTTTTAATGAAATTGAGGGGGTTGGAGGGGAGGTGCGAGCATTGTCTGCTGTTCCTGTTAAGTAAAAGGTTAAAAATCCTGATTGTTGCCGTATGCCATAATGTTCATACATTTTTTGTTTAACTTGACAAAGTCAAGGTAAGCTATTGTCATGGTGTGTGTGGGTGTCTGTGAATCTGTTTGTCAGACATGGCTTAAGCCCACAGTTCTTTTTCCAGCATATATACCTCATGTGCATGTTTGGGTTCATGCCTATGCCTAGATGAGAACATCCCATTATGGTCACAGCCATCTGTCACAGCAGCCATCTTTGATTTCTTCACCACTGGCCACAGGTTGCATTTATGGAGTAGTATGATGAGCAGATGAGAGCATCCTATTATGGTAACAGTTGACAACCCACAATGGCCCACCACAACAGCTAACTTTGTTTTCTGTCTTTTGATTTGTACAATTCATTCAGCACAGGCTGCAGCCCACTGTTCTTTTTAAAAATTGTGTGTGCTTGTTCATGTCCATCTATAGATGAGAACATATATTATGGTTATGGTTGGCTTCCCGCAATGGCCACCGTCTTGGATTTCTTCAGCACTGGCCACATCCAGCATTTGCCATTTATGCTTCAATTCTGTTGAAATTTTGCAGGATGACTTGGTATGATGAGCAGATAGAATGTCGTATTTTGCTATCAGTTGACTGCCCATAGTGGCCACTGTGGAAACCATCTTGGATTTTTTCATAAGACTCTCCACAATTCGTTCTGCATGGTCTGCAGCCCACAGTTATTAGCTCAACTTGACAAAGTCAAGCTGAGCTATTGCCATCACTTCTCGTCTGTCGGCGCACGTACGTACGTACGTACGTACGTACGTACGTACGTTAGTACGTTAGTACGTTAGTATGTTAGTACGTTAGTACGTACATTCACAATTTCCTTTGGCACACCTCACAGGTCGCATTTATGATCAGATTACTTTGAAACTTCTTATGCTTGTTTGGGGTGACCTCTAGATGGGAGCTATCGATTTTCTTCAATTTCCGGCCAAAAATGTTGCCGCGGCCAACGTTTTTAGAACTTAGTTTAGTCAAACCACAATATTTCCCTTTGGCACACCCTACAGGGCACATTTATGATTTGATTGCTTTGAAACCTGATACGCTTATTTGGGTGACCTCTAGATGGGAGCTATCGATTTTCTTCAATTTACGGCAAAAAATGTTGCCACAGCCAACGTTCGTAGAACTTAGTTTAGTCAGACCTCAATATTTTCCTTCGGCACACCCTACAGGGTACATTTACGATCAGATTGCTTTGAAACCTAGTATGCTTGTTTGGGGAGACCTCTAGATGGGTGCTATCGATTTTTTTCAATTTCTGTCAAAAAATGTTGCCGCGGCCAACGTTCTTAGAACTTAGTTTAGTCAGAAGACTCAATATTTCCCTTTGGCACACCCTACAGGGTACATTTATGATCGGATTGCTTTGAAACCTGGCATGCTTGTTTGGGGTGACCTCTAGATGGGAGCTATCGATTTTCTTCAATTTCTGTCAAAAAATGTTGCCACGGCCAACGTTCTTAGAACTTAGTTTAGTCAAACCACAATATTTCCCTTTGGCACACCCTACAGGGCACATTTATGATTTGATTGTTTTGAAACATGGTATGCTTATTTAGGGTGACCTCTAGATGGGAGCTATCGATTTTCTTCAATTTCCGGCAAAAAATGTTGCCGCGGCCAACGTTCTTAGAACTTGGTTTAGTCAGAAGACTCGATGTTTCCCTTTGGCACACCCTACAGGGCACATTTATGATCGGATTGCTTTGAAACCTTTCATGCTTGTTTGGGGTGACCTCTAGATGGGAGCTATCGATTTTCTTCAATTTCTGTCAAAAAATGTTGCCACGGCCAACGTTCTTAGAATTTAGTCTAGTCAGACCACAATATTTCCCTTTTGTACACCCTACAGGGCACATTTATGATCGGATTGCTTTGAAACCTGGCATGCTTGTTTGGGGAGGCCTCTAGATGGGAGCTATCGATTTTCTTCGGTTTCTGTCCAAAAATGTTGCCACTGGCAAAAAAACTGACATTGGTTCCAATGATCTTCAATTTTGCCATTTCATTTATAACTTACCAAGTTCAAGTTTGTCAAGTTGAGCTACAGTGTCATTGACACTTTCGAATTTTCAATCCTCATCACATTTCATATGCATGTTCGGGTATATCTAGATGAGCATATCCTATTATGGACATGGTTAGCGCTACATATTTACTACTACAGCAGCCATCTTGGATTTTTTCATAACACAGGCAGTTGCATTTATGCATCAATTTTTTGCTTAACTTGACAAAGTCAAGATAAGCTATTGCCATCATGTGTGCGGAAGTCTGAGTCTTTTCACATTTTCTTTGGCACAGGCTGCACCCTGCAGTTCTTGTCTGATCATCGCAAAATTTCATATGCAGGTTCGTGGTAATGTCTAGATGAGAACATCCCCTTTTGGTCATGATCGGTCAACCATGACGGCTGTGAGAGCCCAAAACCTGAAAACTTTTAGAACAATCTACAGGTCGTATTTATGAAGGGATTTCATTGTAACTTGGTAGGATGACTCTGTATAATGTCCAGGTGAGAACACCTACTTTTGGTCACGATCGGTCAACTGTACCGGCTGTGAGAGCCCTAAACCCAAAAACCTTTAGCACAGTCTACAGGTTGTTGTATTTATGAAGGTATTTCATTGTAACTTTGTAGGATGATTTCATATAATGTCTAGATGAGAACGTCCACTTTTGGCTGTGATCAGTCAGCTGTGACAGCCGCACAGGCACTTGACCTAGATTTGTTTAACACAGTCTACAGTTCATGTTTATTTATGAAGCAATGTCATTGTAACTTGGAAGGAGAACTTGGTATGATGTCTAGATGAGACTGTCGTATTTTGGTCACGATCGGTCAGCCATTACCATTGCCTGGTCACTTGACCTAGATTCCTTTAGCACTGCTTACAGGTTGTATTTATGAAGGGATTTCATTGTAACTTGGTAGGATAACTTGATGTCATATCTAGATGAGACTCGTATTTTGGTCATGATCGGTCAACCGGAGCAAAGTCTACAAGTTATATTTTTGAAGGGATTCCATTGTAACTTGGTAGGATGACTCGTTTTGGAATGATTTTACTGTAACTTGGTAACTTTGGTTGACATAAGTTAACATCAACCCAGGTCTTAATTCTTTAGTACAGTCTACACTCAAATTATTCTTATTGAAAACATAGCATACAGGGAACAGAAACTGACATATTCTCAATTATCACAATTATTGTCTTATTTCATAATCCTTTCATAAACATTGAACATTATCCTTTTCATTAGAAACTACACGCAGTCAAGTTAAGCTACAGTGTCATTGACACTTTCATTTTTAAACTGAGATGACTTCCTTGGTGTGACAAGTAGATGAGAACTATGTTGATTATGGTTGACTGCATATAATGGCCGCCATGGCGGGCATCTTGAAATTTGTTCAGCGCATCCAACAGGGTGCTCTTATGGATCAGATTTCTTGAAACATGGCAGGATGAAAGTATAATGAATGGCTATCTTTTTCTTAAGTTTTTTTTATTTTTATGCCGGCATCCGGGGTGGCCATCTGTCGTTCTTCCATCATTTGTCCGTCCATCTGTCCATCCGTCTGGCATCCATATCTATTTCTTTGGCATTCGATAACTTGAAAAATATTGCTTGGATTGTCAAGTTACTTTATATTTGTGTTCAGGTTACTGATGTGCCGAGCTGTATAGATTTTGGTGTAAATCTGATAATTTGATCCTGAGATATTAACCCTTTATCCTTCAAATTGAGAATTCTTCCAATCCCTTTGGCATGAGATAACTCAAAAAATATCAATCCAATTGTCATATTGCTTTATATGTATCTTCAGGTTACTGATGTTCCGAGCTGTATAGTTTTTGGTGTAAATCTGTTATTTTGATCCTGAGATATTAACCCTTTATCCTTCAAATTGAAAATTCCTCCAATCCCTTTGGCATTCGATAACTTGAAAAATGTTGCTTGGATTGTCAAGTTACTTTATATTTGTGTTCAGGTTACTGATGTGCCGAGCTGTATAGTTTTTGATGTAAATCTGTTATTTTGATCCTGAGACATTAACCCTTTATCCTTCAAATTGAAAATTCCTCCAATCCCTTTGGCATTCGATAACTTGAAAAATATTGCTTGGATTGTCAAGTTACTTTATATTTGTGTTCAGGTTACTGATGTGCCGTGCTGTATAGTTTTTGGTATAAATCTATCATTTTGATCCTGGGATATTAACCCTTTATCCTTCAAATTGAAAATTCCTCCAATCCCTTTGGCATTCGATAACTTGAAAAATATTGCTTGGATTGTCAAGTTACTTTATATTTGTGTTCAGGTTTCTGATGTGCCGAGCTGTATAGTTTTTGGTGTAAATCTGATAATTTGATCCTGAGATATTAACCCTTTATTCTTCAAATTGAAAATTCCTCCAATCCCTTTGGCATGAGATAACTCAAAAAATATCAGTCCGATTGTCATGCTACTTCATATATGTGTTCAGGTTACTGATGTGCCGAGCTGTATAGTTTTTGGTGTAAATCTGATAATTTGATCCTGGGATATTAACCCTTTATCCTTCAAATTGAAAATTTCTCCAATCCCTTTGGCATTCGATAACTTTAAAAATATTGCTTGGATTGTCAAGTTACTTCATATTTGTGTTCAGGTTACTGATGTGCCGAGCTGTATAGTTTTTGGTGTAAATCTGTTATTTTGATCCTGAGATATTAACCCTTTATCCTTCAAATTGAAAATTCCTCCAATCTCTTTGACATTCGATAACTTGAAAAATATTGCTTGGATTGTCAAGTTACTTTATATTTGTGTTCAGGTTACTGATGTGCCAAGCTGTATAGTTTTTGGTGTAAATCTGTTATTTTGATCCTGAGATATTAACCCTTTATCCTTCAAATTGAAAATTCCTCCAATCCCTTTGGCATTCGATAACTTGAAAAATATTGCTTGGATTGTCAAGTTACTTTATATTTGTGTTCAGGTTACTGATGTGCTGAGCTGTATAGTTTTTGGTGTAAATCTGATAATTTGATCCTGAGATATTAACCCTTTATCCTTCAAATTGAAAATTTCTCCAATCCCTTTGGCATTCGATAACTTGAAAAATATTGCTTGGATTGTCAAGTTACTTTATATTTGTGTTCAGGTTACTGATGTGCATGCCGAGCTGTATAGTTTTTGGTGTAAATCTGTTATTTTGATCCTGAGATATTAACCCTTTACCCTTCAAATTGAAAATTCCTCCAATCCCTTCGGCATTCGATAACTTGAAAAATATTGCTTGTATTGTCAAGTTACTTTATATTTGTGTTCAGGTTACTGATGTGCTGAACTGTATAGTTTTTGGTGTAAATCTGATAATTTGATCCTGAGATATTAACCCTTTATCCTTCAAATTGAAAATTTCTCCAATCCCTTTGGCATTCGATAACTTGAAAAATATTGCTTGGATTGTCAAGTTACGTTATATTTGTGTTCAGGTTACTGATGTGCATGCCGAGCTGTATAGTTTTTGGTGTAAATCTGTTATTTTGATCCTGAGATATTAACCCTTTATCCTTCAAATTGAAAATTCCTCTAATCCCTTCGGTATTCGATAACTTGAAAACTATTGCTTGGATTGCCAAGTTACTTTATATTTGTGTTCAGTTTACTGATGTGCCGAGCTGTATAGTTTTTGGTGTAAATCTGATAATTTGATCCTGTGATATTAACCCTTTATTCTTCAAATTGAGAACTCCTCCAATCCATTTCTTCGGCATGCGATAACTCAAAAAATATTAATCCGATTATCAGGTTACTTTATATATGCATTCAGGTTACTGATGTGCTGTGCTGTATAGTTTTTATGTAAATCTAATAATTTGATCCGGAGATATTAACCCTTTATCCATCAAATTAGGCACCTCTCCATTCCATTTCTGTATGTACCCATACCATGTATGGTGTACATTAGGTCGGCATCCAGGGTGGCCCTCCGTCATACAGCTTTCTACTAATTGCGCGTATGGGTTCACATCTGACGATTTCATCAGCCTATTTTTAATAGGTAACAAAATGTCAATTATTACTTCAGAATTTACTTGAATGCAAGATTAGAGAGATAATTATGACATAAATCCCATAAATGCTGTATCAGGTCAAGGTAAGGTACATTGTCATTGACACTTTTATTTGAGAATTGGGAAATTGTGTCATCAGTTTATTGATAATTTAACATTTATGTTGAGATAATTCCCCACCTTTGAAGCTGATTGTATACTATCATATCGTTTTCTTTTTAGGTTATAACAATAGAATTGCCAACTTCATCACACCAAAACTCAGTACTTCAAACTTACAATACAGAGATTTATTTTTTGATGTGTCAACAAATAAGGTAAATGTATTATGTAAAAGTTTTCAGTAGTAACATTACCCCTGCCCTGTGGGTACCCTGGGAAGTGGAGTAGTGCTTGTTTACTGAATAGACAGGTTCTATTTCACTCGTAAAATAGGTCACAGTAACAGATGGAAGTCCTCTAAAGTGGGTAGCATGGATATAAATGATTGGCTGAACTTGAGTTTATGCTTATGTTGTGGTAACGATATAGATGCTGAAAGTGACCTTGAACACTAATAAATATATAAGTAGCAGTAATAAGAGTGAGGAAAGTGGCTACCTTCTGTGTTTGATCATGATATCTTCAGTTGCAAAAGAGTAGAATTGATACAGTGGAGCCCCCTTAATTGGATATCTCTTAATTGTATAATTGAATATAATTTTCAAACACAAAACCATTTACCATGCCTTCATTACAAATTTGATCTGTTAATTGCATATGGGTTGTAGAGTAAACTGCTGTTAATTGTATATAAAGTTTTGTAGTATGTCAAAACAATTACTGTGACATGCATCAAATTTCCCTTATTTATCAACCTTTTTGGCCTCACTACATCCAATGCATTTATTCTATTATATTTTGTTTGACAGAGCTCTATGAGCTCTGTCAAACAAGAGATAATAGAATAAATGCTCAGTTTACCTCCAGAACACAGGAAACTGACCAAATCCCTGTTAATTGTATACTCCAGTTAATTGAATAATTTTCACTGGCAAAATGGATATTCAGTTAAGAGGATTCTACTGTATTACCTAATTTTTCAGAATGTGTTAAATTTTCGAGTGATTCGTCCCAAATATTTTGAAACTCTCTGACCCTTTGCCTAACGAATCAGTTGCAACTACCCATGTAATTTACAAATTAAGAAGTTGAAAATCTGTTCAGGCAGATGACACTTAACTAGAAACAACAGCTCAGATTTCACGACTTGCTCTGCTCACTATTATTGGAGTGTCATTGCCAGGACACCTGCTGTATTACATCATGGATGTGTAAAACCAATTTCAGGTTTCTAGGTGTTGAAATTTAATGAATTTACGATTCTTTTTGTCACAGCATGAGAAGGCATTTGCCTTACCTAAGAATCAACAGAGTTTAAGTTTGTTAAGTGTGATGATTCTGCACCAGGTTTCCAAGCTTTGGGTGGAGTAAGCAACCATGTTGAGATAAGGTTCTGAATTATCAGAAAAGGTATGGAAGTCAGTGCTAAATATTATATTGATGAGTTCTTGAAACCTTTCATTGACTAAATTTAAGCCATGCCACAAAACATTCCTGGTGATCAAAAAAGGAACATGGTCTTTCACCAGGACAGTGTATCTAGTCGTACTTCAAAAGAGTGTTCATATTATCACTATACATGTAAACAGCAGATTCTGTTTTTTCCACCAGGGAAGTGGACTCTGAAGATGCCTGAGTCCCCCCAAACCCCCACCCTCCCCCCCTGGATTTGGGCATCTGGACTTGACTAAAAAGGCGATATTTTTTCTTTGCTTTAAAATGAGTTTTGAAGATTAGCATGTGATTGTATGCAAAAATAAAATATTCTCCCAGTTGACCAAGGTTTGGTGTGGTGGAGGGTCCATGGGGGAATTTTTTCAAGTAATTTTATGTGAAAAAAACAATTCTGCCAATTGGCCCTCTTGTTGAATCTGCCAATTGGCCCTCTGGTTGAATTTTTGTGAATTTGTCCATTGGGTGTTTTTTATCTCATCTTGACAAAGTCAAGCTGAGCTAATCCCATCGCTCTCTGTCCATCCATCCATCCATCCATCCATCCGTCCATCGTCCATCAGCACCATATTTTGGTCTTCTCCTCCAAAGCCACTATAGCCCAAGAACATTAGGTTTCACTAGGGAAACAAATCGGAGAAAGCTGATTTTTTCAGGGATTGTCGAGTACATGTCACTGAACGATTAGACAAAAGTCCCCTAAAATCCCAGTTGAGCTTTTTTTCTACAGCCTTTTTTCGAAAACGCGTTTGAAAAAAATTTTTAAAAATCGCACGAACTTTGTAACCTCGAATTGATCCAACTGTATTTTTTGTTTACGCGTATTTTGAGCTACATAATGTCTAATATACATTTACCTAGAGGAAAATGTGCATTCTGTGACAATTTCTGCAAAAAATTATTGAAAATTCACAAAAAAGTATCGGATTTACGCAAAAAATGACAATTTTCCTAACGGATTTGCCCAAAGGGTCGTAGTACAGAACGGGATGTTAGTTGGACAGACGATAAAAAATCCACCACCATTTGAAGACTTTTATCATTGCTTACAAAATAGACATTATGGAAGACCCCCTCTGCTTCTGGCCGAGTTCCCCTTTTGGCATAAAATTCGTCAGCATGAGAACTCAACTATTTTCGGGCTTGGGACCGAACAGACACGTCTGTGTCTGGCAGCATTAGATCAATAAATAATATTTACAGAATGTACAAAAATCAATAAATAATATTTACAGAATGTACAAATCAATCAACATGGATTAAGTTACATTGACTATTATCAACGCTATATACAGAAATGACATGACCTATATACATATTATTCATCGAATTCAGAAATTTCCGACAGGACAGTGTTTCTGTGGTTGTTACAAGAATCCGAACTGCAATTACACAAACCTGAGCAAGAGAGTCCTGCCTTCTTACACCCACACCTTTTTGTACAAGCCCTCTTGCAACCACAACTGATCAGATTCAGTAGGTTATCGGGAGCACATGGCTTCGTGGCTGCAGTCGGTACAAGAAGTCCATTGTCTAGCGACCACCCCCAATCCGTCGGAGGAAGCGAAGTGCCCAGCCATTGTTGGACCTGGAGTTAACATCTGTAGACATGTTGTTGTGCAGCATCGCTGCTTGGTGGGAGTGAGGCTAGGTCGATGGGTTTATTCAGTTTAGATTTTGCTACATAACGCTTGTAAGTGGCATTTCTATATTGGTCGAGAGAGGAAACAGTTTTACTCCCGTATAAGATCAGGAGAAGTTGTTCCCCGGCAGCGCCTACTGCACTTGGTGTACTGTCATCCGCCAAAATTGTGTTGACATACTGTTGTGAGTCGCTAGTAACATCGGAGACAATTGTACTGAATACTTTCTTCTTACCAACTCGAAAGAGTGCAGAAGTAGTGTCACAACCACTTATAGAATGTGCTACAAGGAGGTTGCTTCTATGGTCACCAATTTTGGTTGCTATTTCACTAACTGAAACTAGTAAGATTGGGGTAATGGAATACATCATGTGAATATTACATCCCGGTTGAACTCGAGAGGTAAGAATGACTAACAA
This sequence comes from Pictodentalium vernedei, assembly GCA_031216915.1. Classification (NCBI taxonomy): domain Eukaryota; kingdom Metazoa; phylum Mollusca; class Scaphopoda; order Dentaliida; family Dentaliidae; genus Pictodentalium; species Pictodentalium vernedei. Next base: position 198,590,362 of record CM062292.1, on the reverse strand, counting down.
GTCTGTGTCTGTTCCCACAATGACAACATTGTTGTCATCTTAAGCGATGTCAAGTGCAGTTTCGGCTATCAGTACATCAGCATCAGCCTCGGCCTGCTTGGACTGAATATTGATAGCAGATAGCTCCTGCATTAGAAGATCGATCAGTTGGGTTTTGTTCTTGGCATTTGCAAGGAAATCGGATTGGGGTGTGGTGGCTGGTAACTCGGGTGAGATATTGATTTCAATGGAATACCTGTCTTTAGATCTACGGGCTTGTTCCATGCCCTTTGTCGACATTGTACAAGCATAACCATCAAAAACAACCACGACGTTCGCCCCAAAATGTCTCACTAGATAATTGGAATATGATGTACATATGTCCTTATATGATGACTGTTTAGGCCATACAACTGCCCTCAATAAAAATCCACCATCTACAACAAACAGAGAATGTTCTGGGATTTTAGTTTGCTCGGAACCGTATGTTTTGAGGATCTTACCGAGTGTGCTTTTCTGTGTCTTCCTCATTCCAGCAGAATCAAACAATGCTGGTGGTTTCGGGGCGAGTTCATATTTGAGATACTCTTCCATCTCTGCTTGTGACTGAATAACACATGTGATGCGGTTGAACAGAATTGTGGGGTCAATCACTACCTTACTTCCACGGACTTTGATGCTATTTGCCATCGATGCGAAAGACTTCACAGTGTCAACACGTCGTAGTTTGATGCTGTTGAACGTTTTGCTTACAACATTCGATACGCAACATTCACCAATTTTGCGAACTTGGTCACAGTTCACAGTTTCGTCGGCCACAAGCTCGGTCGCTATAGAGACTAATTGTAGTGGATCTCTATTCTGAAAGGGGGAATGCACTCTGAGCCAGTTCAATAATTTGGTGATATCATTGGCATCAGTCAATTGTGAACTTTGACGGAGATCCCGATGTTGTTTGCCATGACCAGTGTGAACATGAACAAAATTTTCGAGAGCATTACATATCGGAAGGCAAAGAGGTAGTCCATGTACCCATTTTGCAACAGTGCTATCGGTTATTCCCCTGCCATGTGTGAGACCACCAGGGAGCTTGAACATTCTCATTAAACACTGCTCTATGGTCTGATCAGAATATATCCCGTCCCAGAATTTATCTGAGCGCCTTATGGTAAAGTAACCTTTCTCAGTGAACAACTTCAAATCATCCTGTTGCATTATTTCTGTTAGCTCATTCATCTGCTGCAAATAGAGATGAGAACTTTTTGCGTATGCAAAATGACCACCTGCGTGAAATACTGGAATCATATTGCGAACACAATATGTGTGGAGTTCCCAGTCGCCTGTGCACTCTGCTCTCAAGAACAACTGGAGAAGACCTATTTGTCTGTACAATACAAATTTGTTTATGAGTACACATCAAGGGCGTGCACACATTACATGCCAATGCATCTTGAGTGTAGGCGAACACCACATTATGTGATTTAATCGAACATGGAAATTGAAACAATGATGCTATAATACGGTATTTGAATGAGAAAAGTCGATGCCGTTTGAATTTGAGTTTAGGAGGTATGGTTAATATTTCACACGTTTCACCAGTTCATTATGGAATAAATGACTATTGTTATATATCATTATAAAGCCACTGCTTTTCTGCAATTTTTGATATATAATTTAACTCCCAAAGTAGTCGTAGATTTGATTTAATGGACGTTGTGTACCGTTGTGTGTATGAAAACAATAAATTTTTTTTCATAATTTTGTACATTTTCGTGAATATTTCACCATTGAGTGTGAGGATTGGTACAAAGTTGGCATTTTCTGTTGGGGATATGTATTCTCAATATAATTCAGCACGATATTTATGATTCTCACCCTACTAAGGCGAATGAGAAATATGTAGCTGGGTCGAATTTTTTTTTAAATTTTTTTTTTCATAAAAAAAAACGCTATAACTAAAAAAGCTCAACTCGGATTCGCGGGGACTTTTCACACTTTATCCGCAATGTGTGTCCCGGAAACATATAAAAAAATCAGCTTTCTCCGATTTTTTTCCTTACTTTCTCATTTTTATGTCTAATGTGCCTGGACTACTAGGCCAGTTCAAGTGAAAGTTTGTGTGAGTTATGGTCCCGAAGGGGCATTGCATTTTTGTTCAACTCAGCATGCCCAGCCCGATATGGAGGGAGTGGGGAAAAATGCTCCAAAATATTTTTAAAATCTTCTTCTCATGAACCAGTGTGTACAATGACTTGATAATTTGCTATGGAGCTTCCTTTTGAGGTGTAGAATCAAGTTTGTTCAAACGAAATTCGTGAAGCAATATTTGGCTTTGTAATGGGAGGGGTAAGATTTTTGGCCCCGCCCAAAATTTCTATTTTCTGAACCCATGGTCTGGTTTGAACCAAATTTGGTATTATTGTGTCATATTAAGTACTTGACACATGCAAAAAAAAAAATTCCTGCATCCCTATGGGAAGCCTGGGAGCTGAAAATAGAAATACTTTAAAATGCCCATATTTCTCAAACCACACGGAACAGAGAGCTGTTATTTGGTATGAAGTATCCGTAGGACCAGTAGAATTGAATGGTAAAAAAGAATTGCCATCGGTTATGTTAGGGTGTTCTGTAATGGGCATCGAAAAAATGTGGAGTCAGCATATTTGCAAAAATTTAAAAAAATCTTTTCTCCAGAACCAATCATCAGAATCTTTTAATATTTGGTATACAGCATTCATAGGGGGGTCAGATACAAGTTTATTAAAATAAAGCCCATTCGTATATATTTGGTCTCAATATAGGAGCCCAAATTTTTAACATGGGTAGGTAATATGGGGAATATTCTTTAAAAATCTTCTTCAGAACCACCAGTCAGAATCTTTTAATGATTGGTATACATCATTGTTAGGAGGATCAGATTCAAGATTGTTCAAACCAAGTCCCTAGGTTAATATTTGGGCTTCCTACGGAAGCCCAAATTTTAACTTTGTTCAATATGGGGGATAATTTTAAAAAATCTTTTTCTTCAGATCCACCAGTCAGAATGCTTTCATATTTGGTATGCAACATCTCTAAGGGGGTCAGATTCAAGTTTGTTCAAATCAGATCCCTAGGTATATATTTGGGCTCGCTATGGTAGCCCGAATCTTTTCTTAGTGTGATATGAGGAGGGGGTGGGGGGGGGGGGGGGTGCTCAGATTCAAGTTTGTTCAATTCAAATGCCTGGGTTAATATTTGGGCTCCATATGGAAACCTGAAATTTAATTTAATACAATGTGAGGGAATTTCTTCAAAAAATCTTCTTCAGATCCACTACTCAGAATGCTTTCATATTTGGTATACAACATCTCTTGGGGGGGGGGGGGGGGTTCAGATTCAAGTTTGTTCAAATCGGATCCATAGGTTAATATTTGGGCTCGCTATGGTAGCCCAAATTTTAACTTAGTGCAATTTGAAGAAATTTCAGTCAGAAGGCCTTCATATTTGGTACACAACATCTCCAGAGAAGTCAGATTCAGCTGTGTTCTAATCGAGAGCCTGGGTTATTATTTGAGCTCCCTATGGGAGCCGGAAATGGGCAGGTTGCTGAAGAATTAAAAATTTTGTATTCAGTACCCTCTAGAGGTGTGTAACTAAGATTAATCCACATAGATTGTATCAAGGGGCTTCATAGGGGAGCTCTACATTTTACATTATGATCAACTGAAGAAAGGCATGATGCCCAGATTATTTTTGTCACTCCTGCGAGGCTCAAGGATTGACAGTGTATCCTATGGAAATGGATTGCTTAATGGAGACTCATTCTTGGACTCTGTTTATATTGTGTTCTGTTCAAGATGAGCGCTTCAGGCCCCGTGGGGCCTCTTATTTCAGTTTGCTTTCTTGAATTCAAGGTTTGTAGTTAAGTGAGGGCATTAGTGTTGTACGGACACAAAAGATGCTCTGCTGTACTGGAGGTGAATTAGGGGATGGGTATCTAGGATGAGGGGGCACTGGGAATAACCATCCTTGGTGTTATTCTAGTTTGAAAATCATCTTGTTCGGATCCACCAGTCAAAATCTCTTGATATTTGTTACACAGCATCCTTAGGGGAGTCAGATTTAAATCAGTGGGCTTTTGTCATGTGAACACTTCAGGACCCTTGGGGTCTCTTGTTTTTACAATGTTTGCCTCCAAAAGGCCGCTTTTGAACCCTCTTTGGAATGGTAATGGATTACACATAGAGAAATTGTTTCCCAAACCATTACCACAAATGCTTTCATGTTGGGCAGAGCTCCTCCCCATTCTAACCAGGTTGGTAATGGGGGAAACATTAAGTAAAAATTTCTCCCATACTGGGTTTGCTTTGGGATGTGTGAAGGTCAAGGTCACTGTTACAATTAATTTTGTTTTCTATGCAATAACTTGAGTTTCCTCTCTCTTACAAAATTATTTAATATCATAGATTGCCAAAAAGGTATCGATGATTACGATTGAGTCTGGAGTCAGAAAGTGAAGGTCACCCAAATAGACTGTTTGTTTACGTGCAATAACTTTAGTTTCCTCTCGCCTACAAAACTATTATTTCACACACAGTTTGCCTATAAGGTGCTGATGATTGGGATTGCGTCTGGTGTCTGTAGATGTAACACCAAATGTCAAGTTCACTGTAACAATAAATAGAATTTGGGTGTTTATAAAGTAAAAAATCAGTCTCAAGCTCACTTACTGTGAAGAGAATTTCAATTTTTGAAAAATAACTTGAAATATTCTTTGCTTTACAGCACTCAAATGTAATAAAACAGTTCTCTTCTAAGAAGAATGTGTATTGATTCACCTTTGGTTGTAGTAAACAAGCTCTGTTTATTGATAAAATAGAATTCGATAATTAGTGATAAGGTGGAAGTCTTCTAAAATAGGCAACATGAAAATAAACAATTGGCGGGACTTAACTTTATATCCATGTTACAGCCACAATTAGCCATTGTGCAAAGATATGTGTGCTTAAACACCAATAAAAAAACATATCATGTTCAGTATTCACCAAATTTTCATGGCTTTCATAAGAGTTATGCTCCTAATTGTTGAAAGTTTGGTGTTTGATAATAACATTGTGAATGTGATAACTTAAAAAATGTGATCAGATTTTCACAAAACATGTCATGGGCATACATTGTGAAAAGATCTTGTTTTTTTCATAAACATTTGAATCCACTTCTGCCTTTGCGGGTAGTCAATGTTGCAATTTTGTGGCATATGCGTTCTCCAACTTGGATTTTTTTCTGTCATATAACAGGTGCTCAAACATTCAGTCTTTGGGTACATTTGCAAATTACATTACATGTACCTTGACAGTTTCTAGACAAGGCTTGGCAGTGGTCAGTTTTTTGGATAAAGGGTTAAGGGTTAAAAGGTTTCAAATTTGAATTGTGATTTCTGTATAGCACTGGACAGATTTGTTTGATTCATTAGAAACAATGTTGTTAGCTAGAGGATATCTCGTGTTTTTGAGTGGATACCGAAAATTATCTCATGAGTGACAGAGACAAATGTTTATTTTTGGGAAGTTCTTGCACGAGCGAAAATAACCATTTGTCTCAGTCATGAGTGAGATAATTTTCGGTATCCACTCAAAAACACTACATTTTCTTTTCATTATACGTTTTTAAAACAAATTGATCATTTTTAGTGATAATTTGACTTGTATTCACCGTGAAATGATGCTTTGAAAGCCACCATTTTGATTGATACTGCGAAAGTGAAAATTTTAATATCTTCACAGTGGGGGATACGAGTTCTATCTTTCCGCAATTTTTTTGATAATCTCTCATTTAGCATATAATAAAAGTGTTATTCATAATAGGAATATTCTTTTGTTTTAGATTAGATCAAGGACTGCAAAGATTCAAAGAATGATTACATTAACTGCATGCAAACAGATACCCTTAACAGGTGCAGGTAGGTATAACATTCTATGTAAAATATGATAAATTACTTGAACTCTCATGCTTTCATTTGTAAAGAAAGTGAGGATATCAAGATCAGTATCACAAGATTTTAAGAATTTTTGATTGAATTATGATCCTGTTCATGCTTTCCATCTACCGGGCTACATTAATTAACCCTCTGGGAATGCAGTGGCTCAGTGGTAGACTGTTGGACTTCTATGCTAGAGGTCCAGAGTTTGATCCCCGTCTGGGATGACCCGCGTTGTGTCGTTGGGCAAGGCACTTTATCCCGGTTGCCTACATGGGGGCATGATGACGTCAGTAGTGCACATGTCTTGAACCACTGTAACCCTTCTTGAGCGGAGCTTGATCAGAGTTAGAATGTTGAGGAGCTGACAGTTGCTCATCGATGCTCAGTGGTTCTCTCTTGGTACTCCGGCTTCCTCCACCTATAAAACTGTCACGGTCATGATTATCCATTTGCATAAGTAAGTGACCTTAAACACCAATAAATAAATAAATAATTAACCCTCTGCACACAGATGTTGGAATATTAAAATTTTAATGTGCCAATTTTCTTCATAATGCATCTTGGAATTTTAACAGTTCAATCTTGTTTGACAGAGCTTATTGAGCTCTGTCAAACAAGATTGAATTGATTAAATTCTAAGTTGCATTGAGGGAAAAATGTAAGCTTGAAACTTTGGTATTCAGTCATCATTGTGCACAGGGTTAAGAAGTGTGATAACTTCATCAGTTGGGACTGAATTCTCATGAAATTTTATATGTACATGTATTTATCTGATATTAATGTCTAGCTTAACCTTTGCATACACTTACAGTGAGGTGTGTCAGTTCAATATCAATATACAGGGAGGATAAAATTATAACTGCAGTCGCCTGGCTGCAGACTGCAGTTATTATTTTATCCTCAATGCCCCATGTATAGCCTTCTAAAACCGAAAAATCGGTCTTACAAGTTCAAAGGGTTAAGCCTGAGATACAGGAAAGTTCATCAATATTTGACAGAGTAATGCTGCTTTTTATGAAAATAGTGGACTTAAAACATTGTTAGCTTTTTATCTCAATCAATTCCGATCAAACCTCTTATGAAACTTAGTATTTGTGTGTAGGATATATAGAGGATATCTACGCTTTAGTGAATATCGGAAATTATCTCATGAGCATGGATCTAAAAGTTTTATTTTTCATGAGCATTTACGCGAGTGAAAAAATAATACTTTCAGGTCCACACGAATGAGATAATTCCCGATATTCACAAAAACAGTGTAGATTTTCTTTTTGTTATATGCTATGTGACATTTCACTGCACAATATTCAGCCCAATTCGACAGGAAACAGTTTCAAGACAGTAACAAAAAGCTGCTGATCGTTCCTTCAAGGCGACATCATGCACCGAAGCGTAATGTCATTTAGAAATTTACTGAAAAAATTCATCGTGTGGACCTGAAAATATTATATTTTTATACTGTACCAATGACCCAGACATAGCTGGTGCTAACTCTTAAAATATAGGGCCAAACACAAATTTTGCCCCCCAATCCCCAAAATTTGCATCTAAAACTAAAGAAAACATGTCCTGAAAGGCCCTCCACACTTCGCCCCTACTGCGCATGCGCAGTGTCAAGGACGTTCCGAAATTGGCGCCATTTATCATTCTAAGTTTGGCCCTTCATCAGTTAACATCTGACTGATCTTTGTGCTTTTAAATCTCAGTTTAAATGATGCCAGACACATAAATATTAGTGAAATGGTGATTCTAAGGAGGATAGAAAAGGAGGAGAGGAAAAGAATGTGTGACAGAATATTATCAGGGCTGTAACTTAAAATTTTTTAATGAAATTATGTTAAGTTACCTATTTTCAAGGCAGCAGCCATTTTGTTGTCATTCTGATTATTTAGTTACACTGTTTTTTCAAGTGTTTTTCCTCTCTCCCTGTCCTTTAAGTTCCCCCTTGCTATTCTCCCATGCTTTTGGCATAGTTTCTGTAATTATTATTACTAAAATTTCTTGGGAGTTTTAGCTGAATAACAGAATGAATTCTGTTCTTTCCCCATGTTTACGTCTTCACCTACGGGTGGTTAGGCGTTGTGTTCTGCATCTACCATCTGATGTTCTGCAGTTTCTTCCCTGGAAGTCTCTGTTTTGCATCAGATGGTGTATTTTTGGTAACTGATTTCGGGCCTGGGTGCCTGGAGTCTTATTTTAGTGTTTTTACACTCATTGTTTACATTTACAACAGCCCTCTGTGTGAGGGGGGGATTTCTAAATAATAATATCTTTATGTTATTTTAATCATAACTAGATACATTATTATTGTTCGTAAGTATTGAATAAATTGTTTAAAATATTTTTAAAATTTTTGTCCACACTTAGGCTTGGGATCCATTGGGGCTCAACGTTACTTTTCAGAAACTTGGGCTGTTCTGAAAAAATATTTTTTCAAAATATTTTGATTTCAATTATTTTTTCTATATTAATGGATCATATTATTATTATGTATTTTGATTGCCAGGGGTTAGTGCGAGTACCAGGACTTGTTTTCTTTTCACATTGAAAGGATATTGATCAATTGTTTTAAGAGGAAGTCTTCCTCTGACCTTATTATCATTCTATATGTGGTCAGTGTACTCGCATTAACTCCTGTTCTGTATCGTATGATTTCGATGACAATATAGGAAGCATATGTCACGGTATGTTGTTGGGGATTTGGACACTCCGGTCCTTTCCCCGCAGGGTCACTCTACTTTATCAATTTCTATTTCAGACGATCAAGATTAGGGTGATGTATCTGTGATGTCTTCCAACAGTGTGCCTCCGTCGTCACAATTAATGAAGGGCTAGCGGAAAAGTGCTCATGTAATACGCCAATTGCCTAAGAGGACCCTAGTAGGTTCGACGGCCTTTGACGTCCGCTAGCTCGCCCGGTGTAGCGTCCATTCACCGAATGGTTCGGCAGCCGGGTTCGTCCGTTGCGGTCTAGAAGGAATTTTGGGGTGATGCGAGCACTATAAAATTAACTTAATGCACACCCAGTGACGGCGGATCGGAGGGAGAACGGAGGAAGCCTTTTAGTCCGGTTCATAGCTCGTTCCGGTCCATCCGGACGGCAAGCGAGAGAGGCCCCTCTCTCGTTCAACAACATCTGGCCCCAGATGTTGTGGTACAAATGTGTCGTTAGCGGAGCATACGTCCGTCGCTCGGGACGCTCCGTTGTATAGGCAGTCCGCTGAGACTGCTAAGGCTTCCTCTTCTCGTCAGCGCACACGACCGCACCTTGGCTGCGTGACCGCCGATATATTACCAGCTTCGCCGATCAAGGATTCTTCGGCGACCAGGTCACACCATCCGGCAGCCAGGGATTCGAGACCGATGGACTCCGGACGTTCGCATAGGAAAAGTATGCGGGAGCCATCTGATGCGGAGCTGCCCTCGGCGAAGCTGCGATAGTCTGCGCCTCCGCAGGTCTCGACGCCGGACATTCTTGTGCACATAGCACAGATTATCGCAGCATCTCAGCAGCCGACAGAAACGGTGTCAGATCGAGAATTATCCGACAGCGCTGGGTCGGTAGCCGGGGACTCGAGGCCTGCAGACTCCGGACGTTCGCATAGGAAGTGTGCGGGAGTCAATGTACACGGAGCTTCCAGCGGCAATGCATCGTAAGTCCGCTACTGCACAGGCCTCGGGAACGGACGTGCTTTCCTTAATAGCACAGTTTATCGCAGCATCCCAGCATCAACTGAATCTGTCGCATATATTTTATCCGACGATGCTGGGTCGGGACGCTCCGCGGAAGCGGGTACGGACGTCCGAAAATTTTCATCCGGTCCGACGGGATACCGAAAGGGATTCGGTGGATTTCAAGCTTTCCCTTTCGGAACAACATATGCTGCGATGCCGGATAAGAAACTGATAGCGTCGGTGGACTTAGAAATTTTTGGTTCGGTTCAGGGACATCGTCCCTCAGTTCCGACATAGTCCAATAATGTCACACAAACTATCGAATTATTGAACGACGCTATATATATTATTATTTTATGCTTGCTATCCAAGCATTTCTGGTTTCTTGTTCGAAGAGTTATGGAGATGTCTTTCAAAAGTGTGCCTCTGTCGTCATAGTTAATGAAGAGTTAGCGGCAATAAGTGCTCATGGAATATGTCTATCGCTTACGGAGTGACATTCGCTAGCTCACCCGGTGTAGCGTACATTCATCGAATGGTTCGGCTGCCGGGTTCGTCCGTTGCGGTCTAGGAAGGAGATTTGGGTGATGCGAGCACTTTAATTACTTTAGTACTCACCCAGTGACGGCAGATTGAGGACAGATCGGAGGAAGCCAACAACATAGGGGACCGCATGTTGTGGTTCAGATATTTTACATTCGGAGCATATGTCCGTTGCTCGGGACGCTCCGTTATATTGACAGTCCGAGAGACTGTCTTTAATGCTTCCTCATCCTCACAGCAGGGCACACGACCGCACATTGGCTACGTGACCTCGAGTATCCGATCAGTTTCGGCATTCAGTGATTCCACAGCGAATAGGTCGCGCCATCCGGTAGCCAAGGGACACGAGGCCTATACACTCCGTTTGCTCGCATATTGGAAGTATGCACGGGGTAACGATCTCGGAGCTTCCTGCGGCAATGCATCGTAAGACCGCTGCTCCTCAGGCCTCAGTGACGGACGTGCTATCCGAGTTAGCACAGTTGTTTCGCAGCATCCCAGCAATTGACGGTTTCTCGGTCGAATCAGGAATTATCCGACGGCGCTGGGTCGGTGCGGTCCGCGGTTGCATCAAGCTACGGACGACCGAACGCTTTATAGGGTCCGACAGGATGGCGAAAGGGATTCGAAAGATTTCGAGTTTTCCCTTTAGTAGTATCGGAAGATGCCTTTCATATCTTCTGGCATTTCTTCCAGTGATTATTTTTCGGACTTCATTGCTGCGATCGTGGATAAGAGACTTATAGCGTCATTGGACTCGGATTTTTCGATCGGTACAGGGACTTTGTCCCTGACTTACCGACGCAGTCCAATATTGTCATTACAACATGTGTTTTATTTTTCGACGCTATATATTTATATATATATATACAAGCCTGCTACTAAGCATGATAGTTTAGTTTCTTGTCCGCGTGGCTCATTCTGCCATTTTATCTTTTTTACATATAGTTTATTTTGGCAGAGCAGGGCATACCGAGAGTTCATATGCGTCTAGACGGTGATTAAAGACTGCATATATTCTTTTTCGCCGTTTATGTCTTTTCCAATTTCAATGTTGGGAACGACATTATGTATAGTAGACTTAACTTAGACGCTTTATTATACGTAATCCGCCTTACTGAGGCGTTATCATTACGTCTTCAAGAAAAGATTTACGGGATATTATTCTCAATGTATTTCTTTTGAGGGCAGTAGTTTGTTCACGTATAACTCCGCCCTTCAGTGGCTGATTGGAGTTGGTTAGACGTGATGCAGCCCTAGCTACATCCACCCGTGGATAGTAGGTTAAGAACTCTCTCAGAGTCGCTTCGTTCTCGGAGGAGCTTCTCTTCGACGGCAACTTTCCGGCAATCCATGAATTGCTTGAATTATACATTCTCTTGTCTATCTAGTGTTACAAGAGATTCAGACTGGGGCAAACATTCGGTGGTTGACTCAGAGAGTGTCGCCGCAGTTGCCGGACACGAGTGTGGCTGTTATGATGGTTGCCAGTCAAACAGATTGGGATATATACTGATCCCTACGGATTCGAAGTGCCAGGGTCTTTGGGTTCCGCAGTCTTTTAGCTATCAGTTTAACTTCCGCGGAATAATGTTTTTTAGGCTTGCTTTATGTCATTGCATGAACATTATTCAGAAACGCATGCCCAAATTCCTGTCCTTTAATTCGACAGTAGTGGCGTATCTCCGGAACCAGGGAGGCACTCTTTCGTTTCCGTTATTCAATTTAATGGAAAGAATCCGTCTGTTGGTTATAGTACACCAAGTTCAGTTTTGGTCCGTCATATTCTGGGTCATCTGATTGTTTTATCGCACTCCCGTTCTCTTACAGGTCGCTTGTTGCTGTCAGAATGGACTCTCAACAAACAAGTATTTAATCAGATTTGCTATCTATGGGAGCGCCCAATGATGTTTTATTTATGACACAGCTTGCTAATCAATTGCAGACGTATGTGTTGGCTTGTCCAGATCTCTGAGCTAATACTGTTAACGCTCTATTGATCTATAGGACGGAATGATAGGATACGCGTATCCTCCGGTGCTGTTGTTTTAGCAGGTATTGCTAAGATAAACAACCACAATACATTTCTGTTGATAGCATCTCTATCTTCACAGAGATCATGAGTAATTTACTCTCTTGTCTACTGTGGATCTTAACGTGAAATCTTCCTCTATGTGAGGATCTTTTTTCACTGGGTAAATCGTGTCATCTTTATCACAACCAGCAAGGTCGCAACCTTCATGTATTCCGTTGTGTGGTCCGTATTGCATTGTAAGCACTGTACTGGACGAGCTTTGGACGCGATTTCTTACTATAGGAGATCCTCTTCTTCGCTATTCTATGCGACTAAAGTGGAGGCTCTTCCGTCATGGTGTAGGGATCATTATGTTCATATGGTTGATCCCTCCATACTACTCATTGCTATTTTTTAGTATACTTGTTTCACAAGATCTACTGCAGCCTGTGTTATTTAGGTTATAGGTTTATGTTACCTCATACCTATGCACTCTACTATAGTTTACAATTGAGTCTTTTGTCTCTTTATCTAAGTCAGTTAGTAACTTTTTGATAAATAGACTTAGAATCTTAGATTAAATTCCTATACGGATTTTAACTTCGGTTCTTATTTAGCTAAGTAATCATTTGAGCCTCTGGAAACAGTAGTTTTCAAATTCTGACCTTTTAGACAGTAATTCTGTTGGTTTCTCTTTTACTGTAGAGTCAGTGAGTTTCATGCACTATCGATGGATGATTTTCACTTTCATAGTTTCGGAATCAATACTTCCGTTACTATTTAGGTTGGATTGTTGCATAAGAGTTAGGCTCCTATTATCCGGAACCTATTATTTTAAGGTCCTTCCGTCTTCGTATGGGCATAGGCCTTTACTCTTTCCGGGTACAGTTTATGTATTTATAAACAGATATCTGTTTATTACAAGGGCGTAAGCTTCTTCTGTCTTTGATGTCTAGTAGAAGGACGTTACGCTCCATTTTATTGTTAATGGATTCTATTAACTAGCGTACTGCTTATGGTATATCATTAGCTTAGCAGTTGTGCTTAAGATTTCGGCTCATGAAGTAAGAGTTCTTCTACTTCTTGGGCTTACATTAATAGTGTTGCTATTATAGATTTTTGAAGGCTGCTCATTGCGCTCAGCCATCCATTCATGAATTTTATCTCAGAAATAGCGAGTCCATTTCTGGAGGCCTCTATTGTTAGGTCTATTATCTACTGCTCAGAATGTCATTCACTTAACAGTTGCTACTATAGCTAGGTAGGCTGTCTGTTTCGGCAGTGTCTCCGTTCGGCTGCCCTCTTCGCTCTGGGCTATTTGACCCAGGGCAAGAAAAAGGGGGGGGAGGGTGTTCCCTTGGGTCACCTGTTTTTACTATGAAAACAAGGGGATACCTCCTCCGGAGTTAGTAATTCTGAGCTGTTATTGGGATGGTTGTTTAGTGAGAAGTTTAAGTTTATAAAATTCATTCAAGTCTTAGTTTTTAAAGTATAGCCTTTGAATATTGCATATGTCAACGGACATGTTTATGCAATTCTCACACACTTTTAGAAGTATAAGAGTCTCTATTCTCTAGACTTACTTTATTATTGGCTTACTTTAAAAATTATTAGTATAAGGATTATTGGATATTAATAGAGTACATGGATGTATGAAGCTCAATTTTTGGAAGGTGTTGTATCTTTCTAATTTATCATAAATAAGAAAGATACATGTAAGGCCTATTACTTCTTTTCCCTACAGGGGATGACTCTATTTTATTTTATTGAGCGTATTCCATTTTGCTCTATGTCCTTGGCCCTCCAGCCTTTTTACTATTCAGCTATGTCTGGGTCATTGGTACAGTATAAAAATGTTAAAAAATTTATAGTAATTTATATATTTTTTATACTTACCAATGACCCAGACGGGGATGGCCCTCCCAGGAGTTGGGAACTCTTGCCTCCCCGCTGAGTACATAGCGCTTACCAGGCACTGGTTATTAGAATGATAAATGGCGCCAATTTCGGAACGTCCTTGACACTGCGCATGCGCAGTAGGGGCGAAGTGTGGAGGGCCTTTCAGGACATGTTTTCTTTAGTTTTAGATGCAAATTTTGGGGATTGGGGGGCAAAATTTGTGTTTGGCCCTATATTTTAAGAGTTAGCACCAGCTATGTCTGGGTCATTGGTAAGTATAAAAAATATATAAATTACTATAAATTTTTTAACTTTTCACTCGCGCAAGCACTTGTGAAAAATAAAACTTTCAGGTCCACACCCATGAGATAATTTCAGATACTGACTAAAATAGAGTAGATTATCTTTTTTATTATATGCTACAAGACATTTTTTTGCACAATAGTCAGCCCAATGCGTATGTTTCAAAACAATAACAAAGATCAGCTGATCGTTCCTTCAAGGCGACATGATATGGTGTAGTTTGATATCATTTAGGAAGCTACTGAGGTATATTCCTCGATATTCATCGAGTTGATGGATATTGAGGATTATCTTTTAGATAATTTGTGATAATTCACAGGCTAGCATATAATAAAAATCGCCAGTTCCATATAAACTCTTTATATTAAATATACATTACTGGAAGGTGGTGAAAATTGATCCCTTCACTATCTTCTTATCTGTATTTTTTACTTACAGGTCTTCAGATTTTGGACAGACATGTTAGAGTTTGCCTATTTGATGGCCAGAATGTAAGTGTTAAGTGTTAGGTTTTTGATTAACTGGTTGTGTGCTGGAACTTCAAATTCAAGCTCGACGGAAATTATATGTGCCAGTACTGCAATTAAACTGCTAAATTATGTTTAGATGTCTTTCATAATAAGTAGAAAGCAAAAATAATCCATTCACTTGTAATTATTTTGTTACAATTTATTGGAGGGTGTCCCCAGGTAGAAATATTCCATTCATATGAATGTGTTTTGTTTTTATGTATTGGAGACTCCAGACTTGTTAAAATATTCCATTCACAAACTTTGGTACAAATTTTTTTACTATTTCTTGGAGAGTGCCTACAGGCAACAGTATTCCATTTACATGAATTTTTAGCTGCGACGGGCAGCTATATATATGGTAATGTCGGTCGGTCTGTCGTCAACGAGTTTAAAAACACCGTAACTTCTAAAATACTTGATGGAATGACACCATACTTGGTATGCCAGTGTATCTTCATGATGTCTACACCCTCTCAATAGTGCATGTCATTCGGATAATTTCTGTCACATTTATGAACTTGTCACCAACAAGTATTTTTGTCACCAATGAGTTTAAAAAACACCATAACTCCTAAAATACTTGATGGAATGACACCATACTTGGTATGCAAGTGTATCTTCATGATATCTACACCCTCTCAATAGTGCATGTCACTCCTCAGACTCTTTTGGCCAAAATTGTATACCATAATCAGTGAAGTATCATTCAAGAACCGATAAAAATACACTCAAGTTATCAGGGGGTACCTACCATGGGTTATATACGATTATAAAACTGTTATTGCAGCTGAGCTATGATTCGGCTTATAGTGATACAATGTATGACATTGAATAATGCAAGTTAAAATGCATCACTAATTGCAATTATCAAACACTGCACTCTAAGGATAAGTTATCTTGAGTGTATTCCGTTTGATTAAATTTCTAATATGTTCACCCTGGTGAGATCGGCTGGTTTAGATGAGGAGCAAAGACAATTATGTGAAGTCAGGAACAGTTACAGATTTCAGCTACAGGAACAGTTCTGTACAACAATGTATCCAGACCTATTACGAAAACACCAATGACTCTTGTTGCCATTGTAGGAAGTATGTAACACAAAAACTACTAAACATTGAACCTGATTGAACTGCTAATTTATTTCAAACACATCTGAGAACACAGGTGTAAAAAAAATCAACAATTTGTATGATATTTTACAAAGCTCTCTGAACTCTGTCGAATACTGTATATAGTGTTGGTTTCTACAACATGTCTGAACACATGGAGAGATAACTATAGGTAAAAAGTTAATGATATGACATTCAACAGTGTTAATGAATTACAATAGAACATGCCTTAAGAGACCGATGTCTTTGGAGACCATGTTTTATATGGAAATACCTGGACAAACCAGCTTTACTCTATATTTGATTTGTTATGGGAGACCATCTGCCTTAAGAGACCACTTTGGTCTGATAAAACGTATGTTCTTTCAAGACCTGTCCTACTGTAAAAGGTCAATCACTCAATACTGTATGATAAAATTGGTCATGGTGCAGTATGGTGGGAAGGATGATGCAGAAGCATGTATTTAGTGGGGGTGGGTGGTTCAGATAACCCCGGAAAAAAATTGTAAAACTGGAAAAAAATTACATGGGGTGGGTGGATGGGTCCTCCGACCGGTCAAAAACACAAAAATCGGTATCGGTGTATGCAAATTTTTTTTACTAACCCCCGCCCCCCCCCCCCCTCCCCCCCCCCCCCCCCCCCCCCCCCCCCCCCCCGTGTTATTCGGATAATTTCTGTCACATTTATGGACTTGTCACCAACAAGTTTTTTTGTCACCAACGAGTTTAAAAAACACCATAACTCCTAAAATCCTTGATGGAATGACACCATACTTGGTATGCAAGTGTATCTTCATGATATCTACACCCTCTCAATAGTGCATGTCATTCGGATAATTTCTGTCACATTTATGGACGTGTCACCAACGAGTTTTTTTGTCACCAACAAGTTTTTTTTGTCACCAACGAGTTTAAAAAACACCATAACTCCTAAAATACTTGATGGAATGACTTGATGGAATGACACCATACTTGGTATGCAAGTGTATCTTCATGATATCTACACCCTCTCAATAGTGCATGTCATTTGGATAATTTCTGTCACATTTATGGACGTGTCACCAACGAGTTTTTTTGTCACCAACAAGTTTTTTTTGTCACCAACGAGTTTAAAAAACACCATAACTCCTAAAATACTTGATGGAATGACACCATACTTGGTATGCAAGTGTATCTTCATGATATCTACACCCTCTCAATAGTGCATGTCATTCGGATAATTTCCTTCACATTTATGGACTTGTCACCAACAAGTTTTTTTGTCACCAACGAGTTTAAAAAACACCATAACTCCTAAAATACTTAATGGAATGACACCATACTTGGTATGCAAGTGTATCTTCATGATATCTACACCCTCTCAATAGTGCATGTCATTCGGATAATTTCTGTCATATTTATGGACGTGTCACCAACAAGTTTTTTTGTCACCAACAAGTTTTTTTGTCACCAACAAGTTTTTTTTGTCACCAACGAGTTTAACAAACACCATAACTCCTAAAATACTTGATGGAATGACTTGATGGAATGACACCATACTTGGTATGCAAGTGTATCTTCATGATGTCTATATCCTCTCAATAGTGCATGTCATTCGGATAATTTCTGTCACATTTATGGACTTGTCACCAATCAGTTTTTTTGTCACCAACAAGTTTTAAAACATCATTGGCATTGCACGAATCGTCGCAGCTTCGGCACTGTGACAGTGCGCTCTAGTTTGTTACCATTAACTGGAAAGTGCCCAGTCACTCTCCAATAAATTTTAACCTAAAAATTTATGAATAAATTGGCACTCTACCAGTCACAGTGAGCCCAAGATTAGTTTTAAGGTGTCGTGTCTTCATCAGTTATTGTATTTTACACAAAAAGGTACAGCCAGATAATTCATTGGTAGATTAAAGTACAATTTCTTAGGGACTCCCTCAATATATTGATTTGAAGACCACCCTTGAAAAATGCTATACACATATTATTGCTACAGTGAAGTGATGATCTGGTTGTAGTATCATGTCGAGTTGAGGAGTTCAGATCACCAGATCAAACTAGAAAAACTGTGAGCACTGCTCACTAAATGATACCACCCACTCCCACCAAGAAACATTTTACAACAGTAAAAGTGTGTTTAATGTAGAGAGCACAAACACTGACAACCCCCCCCCCCCCCCCCCCAAAAAAAAAAAAAAAAAAATACCTGAAAGCAGAATAGAAGGTGCACATCTATAATGTATATAAAAGAATGTCTGAGAGTTTCAATGAAATTCGCCCACTGGTATAAGAGGAGTAGCGGATAGCAGGAGTGTACCCCCCTAAAGCATCACAACAATTTGGCTAAGTTCATTTCGCCCTTTGGGAAAGAGTAAAAAATAAAAATACCTGAAAGCAAAATAGGAGGTGCACATCTATAATGTATAGAAAAGAATGCCTGTAAGTTTCAATGAAATCCACCCACTGGTTTAAGAGGAGTAGCGGATAGCAGATGTGTATCCCCCAAAGCGTCACGGACGTACGGAAGTACGGACGTACGTAAGTACGGAAGTACGGACACCATGAATGCTATATACCGCCCACTTTTCAAGTGGGTGGTATAATGAGCTGCCCTGGGCAGGGAGTTTGATCCTGCGATCTGACCTCCTCAGCGTGACGTGATGCAATGACCCAGATCACTGCACTGTTGCGATGAAAGGTTTATTACATGACTTATAGTTCAACATCACATGCTAGCATTAATAATTCCCCCAACCATTTTTTGTAAACTGGATTGAAGTAAAAAAGAATTACTTTTGTTTACACTTATTATACCCCCCCCCCCTCCCACCCACCCCCCTGCAAACAAAGTTTGGGGGGGGGGGGTATATAGGAATCACCCTGTCTGTCCGTCTGTCCATCCTTGTAAGCGCAACTCCTAAACCGTTTGAAGAATTTTCATGAAACTTTACACAATGGAAGAACTCCATATGAAGATGTGCAGGAAGCAATATAATTCCGGTCTGACATTTTCAAGGGGAGATAATCTAACTTCGTCTGTCCATCCTTGTAAGTGCAACTCCTCCTAAACCGTTTGAAGAATTTTCATGGAACTTTACACAATGGAAGAACTCCATATGAAGATGTGCATGAAGCAATATAATTCCGTTCTGACATTTCCAAGGGGAAATAATCTAACTTATACCATCTGTCCATCCTTGTAAGCGCAACTCCTCCTAAACCATTTGAAGAATTTTCATGAAACTTTACACAATGGAAGAACTCCATATGAAGATGTGCATGCAGCAATATAATTCCGTTCTGACATTTCCAAGGGGAGATAATCTAACTTATACCGTCTGTCCATCCTTGTAAGCTCAACTCCTCCTAAACCGTTTGAAGAATTTTCATGAAACTTTACACAATGGAAGAACTCCATATGAAGATGTGCATGAAGCAATATAATTCTGTTCTGACATTTCCAAGGGGAGATAATCTAACTTATACATGTCAGGTGTGGGGGGTATCACTTTGTGAGTTTGCTCACAGTACCTCTAGTTTGTAACAGGTTCACACTTCCAGGAAATCTCCTGATGCACATGAATACGATAAAAAAATTTCATGACATGAATATGATAAAAAAAATCCCTGGACCACCATTCAAGCACACCCATTCCAGCTCGGAGTAAAGTATTCTCTGCGGCCGGAACAGCTAATTATGTGAATTTGAACAGACCCATAAATAGTCTGTCATACTATAGTGATAAAGATTGTCAAACAGTAATGATATTTAGCTGTTAAATTACATAGTCATATAATAAAAATTTTGCCAATATTAATGCTTTACCAAAATGGCTACTAGATGATATTTGAAAAATATTTTCTTGATTAACTGACAATTTTTCATATTTTACCACCAAAAATAGAACTAGTTTGAAGAGCTTATTCCATTGAGGGATCATTCATATAAACTAAGTATTTTTTGACACAAAAGTTGACAAAATAAAATTTGAAAGGTCATATTTTTGAATAGTGTTGGCCTGACATGATCATTATGTTACCCAAAGCATTATTTATTTATTGAAGTTTAACGACACTTTCGACAGCCAGGATCACCTTATCATGTCGGACAGTTTTATTGGTGGAGGAAGCTGGAGTACCCAGAGAAAGCCATTAAGCAATGGCGAGCAACTGTCCGACTCCCCAACATACTAGCTCCACACATGCAGAGTTAGCATTGGTTGAAAACAGGTGCACCATCGGGGTGCAGTATGCATTAGTACACACTGCCGCCATGCCCCTCCCCCCCTTCCCTCCCCATGTGGGTAATTGGGATTAAGGGCCTTGTCTAAGGACACAACACAGTTACCGCTAGCAGGGATCAAATCTTGGACCTCTCAGTTCGAAGTTAAATATGGTACCCACTGAGCCACCATGCTCCCTCCCAAAGAGTTAAAAGTATATAAGAATCCAAGGCCTAACATGACAAGTAAATGATAGCTACTTTTGGATCTCACTTTTTAATTCCTTTTTGTCATTAATTTATCAGAAAATTACTTGCAAAAAATGAAATCTTCGATTGGCACTCCTCATCATTGAATTTCATCTGTAACTCATATTTATAATAATTTCGAGATGAGTACTGGTTTTATGCATCATACCCTGTTTATGCAATAATATAGCCATAGATGCTTTTGTGGCATTAAGCACCAATAAACAAATAAATTAATCAGTTATTTTACATTGCACAGCTAATGGCCTATTTCACCATAAAAATTGTTTTATTGTGATGATATAGCCTGAGATGCTGATATGGCATTAAGCAATTATTATAGAAGAGATGACACCATAGTAATTCAGTATATGTATCACTAAAATCAGCATCATTTCTTATGCCATCCTAGTCTTCCATAATGTTGCTATTGTTACTGTAATACTTCCCTGTTGAAACAGAATTTTAGTTTGATGTTTAACCCTTTTATGTAGCATAACATCATACCCAGTCAGCTCTATTCACAAAAATTATCATTTAAGATTTTACACTATTTTTCACCTCAAAAACATAGCTTATAACCCCTCATTGGAACAAGCTCATCAAGCTCATTCTAATGAGAGAGTGTACTCTGTTTTTGAGAAAAAAATGAAAAAGTAAATTCATATTCTAGAAAAAAAAATGTTCATGCTGGCAGATATTCCTGCCCAGATTATGAAATCGCTTACCACTGAAATAAGGATAAATTAGGCATCTTTAACCAAACTTCTGTAAATTGAATGTACTTTTTGACCAATGAATTCTTAATTTAAATTTAGATGAATTTTTTATCAAATCCAGTCATGGCTGCTTCACAGCAGCCATGACTAGATTTGCTGAAACTTTTTTTGAAAAATACTCAGCAGGTTAAAAATTAAAGACACGATACAAATTTATAAAGTTACATTTGAACCTGTTACCTTAAGATTACAAGTCCTACACAAATGCTGTTGAGCCACCATGCTCCTAATATTGTCCCCCCTACACATGTCCCACACTCACTGCTTGAGAAACAGAGTCTTGGATATTTCTTTTAATGATTCCAAGACATTTTGTAGATTTAGGGGTTCTGCTCTTCTTGAATATCTGTTACATTTACAATGTAGTACTATATTTATTTTTACGTTACAATCTTGGTAATTAAATTGATGTTTTTTACAGATATTGAGTAATATTCATAGCATTAAAGTTACAAGTACAGATAGAATGCAGAGGACATGGTCCTTTACTACCAAAGTAAGTTTTCCTCGGTGTGGTAGCTATTTTTAGTTCTGAAGGATATCAACGTTCTTTGAGTAGTCATTTAGTTGTTGTTTAAGTGGTTGAGTGCTCAAATCCCATATATGTTCCACTGAAAAGTACTTGTACCATACTTAACTCTTGACTGACCAAAAGACGACAATTGTAAAAAACAATTCTCAATTAAGGCCCAATAAAGTATGCATATGGATGAGCAGTTTTTTATTTTTGTAATTATTTCTTTGCCATCAATAGTTCATGTTCTTGGTTTGTTTTATGTTTTAGGCCCCATAATCTACAGAATAGCATGGATGGTGGTGTATTTTGTCCCTTGAGTGAAAGAAGGCTTTGCAATGCTAAAGCATTGCAAAGCCTTGTTGCATTCGAGGGACAAATTTATCAGTTTTATTAACTTGGGTAAAATATCAGAAATAAATGATGTAATTTTTATTAGCTCTACTTTGGCAAAGCCAAATTTGAGCTTTTGTCATGGCCCTTCGTCCATCTGGCCGTCTGTCCATCTGTCCATACGTCAACATTTTGGTGTTACTTTCAGCACTGTAAGTGCAAATGCCAATACAGCTCGGGCTAGAGGCCGTATTTATGAACCGATCTTTACAAAACTTCCTGGGTACCTTTGGTATCACCGTGGGACGAGAACGAGTGTTTTTGGGTCCGGTCTGAAATTCAAGATGGCCGATGGCAACCATTTTGTACAAAATTAGGTGCAATCAGATTTTTGCACAGAACTTCCATATGAAAGCACTGATTTGAATAATTTTTTGTGTGAATGTTTAGTACCATAGGATACATCACATATAATACAGGTTTTTTTCTCGTGCAGAAATTATGCAAATTAGATGAACTTTGATTTTTTCAGTGCCACTTACACACAGTAAGTACACATGTTAATACGGCTCAGACTAGAGTCTGTATTTATGAACTGATCTTCACGAAATGTCTTGGGTACCTTTGTTATCACCTTGGGACGAGAACGAGTGTTTCTGGGTGCGGTCTAAAATTCAAGATGGCTGACGGTGGCCAATTTGTACTGAAATTAGGTCTAATCAGTTTTTTGTACACAACTTCTATACAGCTCAGACTAGAGGCCATATTTATGAACCAATCTTTACGAAACTTCTTGGGTACCTTTGTTATCACCGTGGGATGAGAGCGAGTGTTTTTGGGTGTGGTCCGAAATTCAAGATGGCCACCAACAGCCATTTTGTACCAAAATTAGTGCAATCAGTCTTTTGTACAGAACTTCTGTATGAAAGTTCTGATTTGAATAAATTTTTGTATGAATGTTTAATAACATGGAATACAGTACATACTGTAAGGGGTTTTTGTCCGTTTTTTCGTGCAGAAATTATGCAAATTAGATGAACTTTGATTTATTCAGTGCTACTTACACAATGTAAGCACACATGTTAATATGGCTCAGGGTAGAGGCTATATTTATTAACCGATCTTCACAAAACTTCTTGGGTACCTTTGTTATCACCTTGGGACGAGAATGAGTGTTTCTGGGTACGGTCCAAAATTCAAGATGGCTGCCAGTGGCCATTTTGTACCGAAATTAGGTCCAATCAGTGTTTTGTCACAAGTTCTATACAGCTCGTATTTATGAACTGATCTTCTCAAAACTTCTTGGGTACCTTTGTTTTCACCTTGGGACAGGAACGAGTGTGTTTTGGGGTGCCTTTGTTATCACTGTGCTATGAGAACAAATATTTTGGGGTTCAGTCAGACCCACTCTGGGACTCAAAGATTTTTTTCTAGTTTAGCATCTGACTGTCACCCACCTTTACAATACTTTACCTATACATTTGTTACAGGCAACGGTCAGTATTTATGTACAGACCGTTACAATACTTTATATGTACCTTTGTTATCAGGTCATTACCTAGATGTTTGTTATTGCTGTGTCACATACTATACATGTACATGTCTTTGTCTTGACAAGTTGAGCTACAGTGTCATTGACACCCCCCCGCAAAGAAAGTTTGGGGGGTATATAGGAATCACCCTGTCCACCTGTCCGTCCGTCTGTCTGTCCTTATAAGTGCAATTCCTCCTAAACCGCTTGAAGAATTTTCATGAAACTTTACACAATGGAAGAACTCCATATGAAGATGTGCATGAAGCAATATAATTCCGTTCTGACAGGCCCGGGGGGTATCCCTTTGTGAGCTGTGTATTTTTTTTTATAGTTTTCATTGGTTATAAAAAGAGACCATGCAGCAGCCAAAAGGACCATGTGGTGGGGGTTGGGGGGGGGGGGGCTGAGAAACAGAATTTTAACTTTTTTAGACCTGACTGAAAAATTGTAATTTTCTGCCAAGAAAACATTGCTTATGACTCCTCATTGGAAGGAGCTCAATGCAGTGAGGAGTAATAAGATATGTTTCTGAAGTAAAAATTGGAAAAATAAATAATATGATTCATTAAAAGGCTTCATATTTTGTGATTGTGCTTCATATTTATTTAAAAGCTAAAATATTTGGTCAGTATGAATTTGTATTGTTATTTTTCAATCTAGTGTGTCCATAAGTATTCCCCCAATAAATTAACTCTTAGAAGCCAGGGAATCAGAATGAATTTATTGAACATGGCATACCACGAAAAACTTAAGTAAAGCAGGTGCTTGTAGTCAAGAATAGGCAGACGACACTTGACTAGAAGCAACTGCTCAGTGTTTAATTCTGCCCCAGCCCAAAGATACCCAAACCATCACAGCCAGATTACCTGCCGTATTACATCACAGGCAAGAAAACCCGACTCCCGGCTTCTAAGAGTTAAATACATTTGAACATATTCTAACCAGTGTTCACGCTAGCATGTGCTAAATGCACATTTTTAGCTCACCAACTTTAGTTGTGTGAGCTTATGGCATGGCTCGATCGGTCGGTGTCAGCGTATGTCCAATGATGTTAAAATTTTTGTTTAGGTCACTTACTCGCCCTATTTCCATATCATGGCCTTTATAATGCTACTATATGATGATTATTATCATTCTACCATGATTTAACCCCTCATACTCTGCATTTTAATAAACATTTTTCTTTACATTTTTAGTTGCGTTTAGTTTTCTGTTCAGCTCAGAAGTTCATGTTCAGCTCAGAATTTCATGTTCAACTTAGTGTTTCGGTCATTTGCTGTGTTCCTTCTCTTCCTAGGGCACTTATATTCCTCATACATATTTCTCACTATCATTGTTCCATGATTTAACCCTTCTTCAGTGAATTTCTTCAAATTTTTCATCAAATTTTGAACGTTAAGTTTTCTGTTCAGCTCACACTTACATATTTTCAGTCTGTTTAAGTTTTTTTTTAGTTCAGCTGTCGACACCCTTTTCATCCCATGACCATTATATTGCTTCTATATGGTACCTATTATCATTCTATCATTATTTAACCCTCGCCCAGTGCATTCTAAACCTTTTTCTTACCATTTTTAGCTACGTTTACTTTTCTGTTTAGCTCAGATTTTAGGTTTAACTTTGTGTTCAGGTCAGCTGCTGTGTTCCTTCTCTTCTCATTGTGCTTATATTCCTCATACATGTTCCTCATTATCATTCTAGCATCATTTAACCCTAATCCACTGAAGTTCTTCAAATTGTTCATCAAATTTTTAACGCTCATACTTACACACTTTCAGTGTGTTAAAGTTTCTGTTTAGCTCAGTTGCCGACACCATTTTCATCCCATAGCCTTTATATTGCTTCTATGTGGTGTTTATTATCATTCTACCATTATTTCATCCTTACCTGCCTCGCCCAGTGTGTTTTAATTAAACTCTTTTC
This sequence comes from Pictodentalium vernedei, assembly GCA_031216915.1. NCBI lineage: Eukaryota > Metazoa > Mollusca > Scaphopoda > Dentaliida > Dentaliidae > Pictodentalium > Pictodentalium vernedei. The sequence goes on along the minus strand of CM062292.1, from coordinate 198,564,827 downwards.
TTAACATTTTCTAGTTGTGTTTACTTTTCTGTTTAGCTCAGAATTTCATGTTTAACTTAGTGTTTAGCTCACCTGCTGTGTTCCTTCTCTTCCCATGGTGCTTATATTCATCATAAACATCTTCTTCATTATCATTCTACCATGGTTTAACCCTTGTCCAGTGAATTTCTTCAAATTTTTCATCAAATTTCGAACTTTAACTCTTCTTTTTACTTCACACTTACACATTTTCAGTATGTTACAGTTTCTGTTTAGGTCAGCTGTCAACACCCTTTTCATCCCATGGCCTTTATATTGCTTCTATAGTGTGATTATTATCATTCTACCATTATATAACCCTCGTCCAGTGTGTTTTAAACCTTTTTCTTACCATTTTAGTTACATTTACTTTTCTGTTTACCTCAGAATTTCATGTTTACGTTTGTGTTTAGGTCAGCTGCTGTTTTCCTTCTCTTCCCATGGTGCATCATACATGTCATACATAGCATCATTTAACCCTTGTCCAATGAATTTCTTGAAATTTTTCATCCCATTATTAATTTTAAGTTTCCTGTTTACCTCACACTTAAGACATTTTCAGTGTGTTAAAATTTTTGTTTAGGTCAGCTGCTGACACCCTTTTCATCCCATGGCCTTTATATTGCTTCCATATATATATAAAAGTAAAATTATTATTTTTTCAGTTCTACTTTTAAGAGGTTGTGTTTAGGTCAGCTTTGTTGCATGTTATGAGCCTGTTTGATACAGTTCTTGTGTTTGACAAAGTTACCATCAAAGAGGAATGTTGGTGAACTATAGGGCATTGGCATCCTTCTTGTTTTCAAAATCTGTCACATAAATGTGAGTGTTTGGCACAAAAATTTGGCACATAAATTCAAAATCACGAACCTGGCCTGGTATATTCTTGATTTTCATCAACCTTTGACCTTATAGCAGCCACTTTGCACAACCGGGTATATAATATTACATTTTCTCGTAGTAAAGCAACAAACAAATCATAACTTAAATATATCAATATGAATGCCCACATCATTAATTACAAAAAAATTATCTCGTTCAACTTTGTACACAATGACCAGTCACTCTCCAATTGTCCTTACCAGTGACCTCGGATTAAGAAGTCATGTATTGTGTAAACAACGCATGCTTTGTTTCTTCACCAGTGAATAATATACCAGATTATCAATAGTCCTTAATTGTTGGTGGTACTTTCCCCATTGACGAAAAGCAAAGATTAACAAGGTAATAAAATGATGAAGGTTTCAATCCACATGTCAATAAGTTACCTATGGACTGTAGAGGTACGAATTTCTATTGACCTGCTATTTGTAGGACTATATATGTTTCATGATATTTTATTATTTTATGTTCCATTTTATGTTATATTTGATTTTATATAATTTTATGCTTTTGATCTTTCTTGAATAAAATATGAAAAAAACATGTTTTTATAGTTCTCCCACATTAATATCCATGGCACAAAAAATCTCATTTGGCACAAAAAAAATATTCAGCTTTGGCACATTAAAATATTGAGCCAGCGTGAACACTGAATCTAACTACCAAATTAATCAAGAACTCTACCAGTTAAAAGATTAACTCCTTAATTGCTGCTGACAGATATTGTTGCCAAGACAACAAATTTCTTGTCATTGGATAGGTATAAAATTTAGGCTCCTTTAACCAAATTTATCCCTGCACACACTGACGTGTTGGGTCATATTTGTATGAATTTTTCATGAAATCCAGTCTTGGCTGCTTTGAATTAGATTTAATCATATGTGTAGTAACTAAATACAGCTACTGAAATAACATCAGCATGAGTATTTCTTATCAACCTACCTTACAATTGTTTACAACAGTCTTGCACTACATTGGAAGTCCCTAACTCGGAAAAATACTCTCTATTTTCTTCTTTCCCAAGCAATTTGGGAAAGAAAAGTGGTGCAAAAGCACCAAGAAAAAATAAGCCAAAACTGGGTCGAGTGCAACAGGCGCACACCTAGTAGGGGACATTCTTCTCCATGTACTAATCCACAGCTTCCGGAACCAGTGCGTAGACGTATAACCAATGTGTCATTCTATTTTTTTCTGCCATCCTTCAAGGATGCAAATTGTCTCACTCTTCAACAGTGATACCTTTTGACTCGATGTTAACGATGTTTCCTGTTCTGATATGTGGATTCATAGCTGTTTCTTCACTATCCAGATATACAGGGCTGTGTTTTATATATTCTCTCGATTATTCTATGCATTTTTGTCTCCCGCTTTTTGAAAAAAACGGAAGATATTAAATTCTGGGTGTCCTTCCGTCCTTCTGTCCATCCTTTCTTCCATCCTTCCATCCTTCCGTCCTTCCATCCTTCCGTGTTTTTCATTTCCAGACTCTAACTTTCCTTACAGTGACCGGATTTCGATGAAATTTGGGTAGTAGATCACTTTCATCATTTGTGGGTCCAAGTTCGAATATGGGCATTTTCTGTGCATATTTAATTAGGTTGCTGAAATTTGCTGACGGTTTCCAGACTCTAACTTTCCTTAAAATCAACCGATTTCATATATGGATTACTTTTATCAATACCTAGGTCAAGTTCGAATGGGGAAATTTTGTACCGAAAATCTGTCCGTCTGCCTGTCCGTCTGCCCTGTGCGTCAACGCACCTCGGACTAAAAGCAGTATTTATGAACCGATCTTCACAAAACTTCTTGGGTATCTTTGTTATCATTGTGAGACCAGAATATGTGTTTTGGGGTTTGGTCCAAAATTCAAGATGGCTGCCAGCGGCCATTTTGTTCCGAAATTGGGTGCAATCAGTTTTTTGTACAGAACTTCTATATGAAAGTTCGGATTTGAATAAATTTTTGTATGAATGTTTAGTAACATGCAATACATCACATATAATACGGGTTTTGTTCTTGTGCAAAAATTATGCAAATTAGGGAAACTTTGATTTTTTCAGTGCTACTACTAATACACAGTGAGTGCACACCTTACGTGTTTTTCGTTTCCAGACTCTAACTTTCCATACAGTCAGTTGATTTCGATGAAATTTGGGTAGTAGATCACTTTCATCAATTGTGGGTCCAAGTTCGAACATGGGCACTTTCCACACATATTTAATTAGGCTGCTTAAATTTGATTGGCTGATGGTTTCCAGGCTCTAATTTTCCTTAGAGTCAACCGATTTCAATGAAATTTCCTTTTTGGATTACTTTTCACATCAGTTTAATGTAATATGTCTTATCATACAGTCTTAATTTTTTCGTGATTCTCACAGTTATACTCCACATCACTTTACTTGCTTTGACAGTGACCTCCGTGAAAATAAATCCTATAACCACTGTCTGAAGCACTGTCTGTTCTGTTTCTTCTAAATAACTTCCACTTGCAACTCAACTATATTCCACTGGATGCATTAATTCCCCTTGAAACTGCTGCCCAGTGGGAGACATGAATTCACTGAATTTGCTTGTTCGTTATAAATCTCTATACCGATTTTCGCCTACCGTGACATTTCGGTCTTTTGTTCGTTAATCCTAACCCTTTGGGTTCTTCTTTTAACTGAGTTAGGTGTCAGCTGGAGGCAGTTGTGGCAGCTTTTCTCCCATCTGTTGAGAGTAGAATTTCTGACAGTTCCCTTTTGGCTGTTGAGGTACTGTTCCCGTCGTGCCTTTGTTTCCTACCACCTTACTCTGGTAGCTGGGGGTGTCCTGATTTATTTTTTCTTTGGGTTTGGGTTCACCTTCCCATCTGCATTGCTCTCACCAGATATGCCTAGGACGATACCTTGTGGGCCATTTTTGTTGTCTTAGCATGTTGAAGTTTCCCATTATTCATGCTCCACTCTATTTGTGTAAACAACACACTCTATTTGGGTGTTCTATTGAAAGACTCTGTGGGCTGGGTGGTCTTTCACCTTTTGGGCTTGTGTAGTTCGGGCGTGTGACGTTTTCCTCCCGCACCTGCGGGAAGGGGAATGCAATCATTCGGGGCCTCCCCATTCGACTCTGTCTGGAGAGAGTTATAACCCCTCCTGGGGGTTTTGCAGTCTTTTTATGGTGTGGTTACCACGGTACCTGCTGACTTTCTGACAAAGAGATGCGTGGTTCCGGGACTACTGTCCCCCTCCAGTCGACATCTGAGGCTGTCACTAGGGTTGTGACTCCTCTTTTGGAGCCGAGCTCAGTTGCTCTCCACTTTTCCGCTTGTGTCAACAGCTACTGATGTATCCGCTCCTGCTGCTACTCCATCGGTGACATCATCGGCCTCCGTTTCAGCTGGCCTCGGCTTATCTCTGTAGGGGTCTGCAGGGATTTCTGCTTCTTGGACAAGGTATATCGGCCTCAGCCTTCCCTGGCTTCAACTTGGCAAAGTCGGAAGTGGTTGCAGGATGATCCCTCTGCTGTGGTCTCTTAGCCGTTGAGCCCAGCAGGTTTTGATTTGGGTTCAGATGTCCATGTGGGGGTCACTGTGGACTCTGTTGTGCCTCCGTCCACGCACTCTGGTCCTTCTGCCAGTTTTGTGGGACCGGCTCATTTTTGTGCAGCCTGGACCTTCTGTCCCTCAGAGGTCTGCGGCAACTCTCTTTTGAGTTCCCACACTTCAGATCCTTGGGGTATTTCATACCCCTATAAGTGTCTGTATTCAGATAATTCGCCTGCCACTCGTCGCCCCACATCGGGTGTTCTACAGGATTGTGACCCTTTGCTGGTTTAGAGGGTCAGATTCAAAGCCACTTAGCTGGGCCGTTCCCCCATCGTACCGGCTGATGCGGGTTGTGAGCTCTGGGAGGCCCCTCCTTGCTCACGCAGGTTCTTTCCAAGAGCCTTCCCATTGCCTCCAGTGAGGCTTCTTGTGGCTTCCAGGTGCCTTCCACGGTGCTGCCTCCTGGAATTGGAAGCAGGGTACTGCTTTCTGGTCCCCTGGTGTTCCTACACCATGGGAGGCATCGGCTGTTATGCCCGACATGGGCTATGTGTCTTCTGACTCAGGCGATGGGTCAGACACATCTGATGTTGAGAGCCATTAGTCTTCTGACTTGGGGGCGGCTCTTAACTTTGTGTTTGAGTTCCTTCAAACTGTCAGACCAGCCAGGGGTTTCAGCCAGTTTCTGGGTGGATTCGACCGTACCAGTCGGTACAAGTGGTCGAAGTTTTTGCAGCATAGGACTCAAGCTGAGTACCAAGGCTATGAAGACTACGTTCTTCACTAGGCTGATACCTTTTTGCCCCCTGTGTGTTATCGTTCCTACGATTTCGCCAATCCATCGGTCTGCAAGTTTTTGATCAGGACTTCAAGCCCAAGTCGGCCGTTATTCCTATGGTGACTTTGTAGTCCATGTTGGGCTTATCCAGAGAGATGCTAGCATGCTTTCTCTCTCGGATCACGTTGTCTCTGCCTTGCTGCTTATCTGTCTCCAGATAAGTTTGACGACATACAGGCTCCTTTGTGTGTGATCTCTAAGACCTTCATGCATCTTACATGCATGCCTGTAACACGGTTATTTTGTAATTAGTTCGCCGGGACACTGTGTGGGTCACAAGCCATTCCCTTCCTGAAGTGCAGGGTGCTGCTCTTCGATCTGCTTCTTTGGTGGGTCCGCGACTATTCCATGGCGACGGTCCGGATGACGTCCTGCATCATTCCAAAGATCACCTGCTGCCTCGCCAGCTTGATCTGCCTTCTGTTGGAGGCCGGACCCATTTCAAGCCTAACAAATGCCCTTCTGCTTCCTCTGTGAAGCCAAGAGCTGATCCTCCTGCTAATGCTTCTTCCTCTTACTCATGTGGTAAGGGTAAGCGTCGGCAGTCCAGAGGGAGGTCTCGGGATCCTTCATCTAGTAGAGGAGGTGGTTTCTCCTCTCGCGAGCCTCGCCGGGTCTCGAAATGAAGGTTCTCGCCTTGATTCATCCCAGGTTGGAGGAGGAATATCCGAGTTTGCAGACTGTTGGGCCACGATCACATCCGATCGTTGGGTGTCAGATGTTCAGTCCAGACTGCGGATATTCTTTCGGAGACACCCCACTGTGTTGAGAGTGCCTCTTCCAACCCAAGTTCCTTTAGACTTTTCACGTCAGGAACTTTTGATCATGGAGATAGACGATCTCCTGTCAAAGGGGATGATCGATGTGAAGAACATGGAATCAGTGGGAGTTTATTCCCTCTTGTTCTTGGTGCCGAGGAAGGGCTGGCGACTCCAACCGGTTATCGATCTGATCGGTTCGCCGCTCCATTCACCAGAGAGATTTCGCTTCCAGCATTGACCTGCGAGACGCTTACTTTCACGTTCCGATTCTTCGGACATCGCGAAAGTATCTCAGGTCCACTTTTCTCAGGCGAATTTACCAGTTCAAGGCCATGAATTTTGGCCTCAACCTGGCTCCTTGGGCCCTCATCTGACTGATGTCGCATGTGATACCCTTCCATCGCACTCAATCAAGGGTGACTACTTTGGCGTATCTGGACGATATCCTCCAGAGGCATTCCAATGCTGCTCTTCTGGGGTCAGATGTCGCCACACTGTTGAGCCTGCTCACATCGGTGGGGTTCAGAGTCAACAAAGAGAAGTCAGGCCGGGTCCCTTCTCAGTCGTTTTGTCATCTGGGGATGGACATTCGTACTCAGCTGAATATGGTGGCGATTCCCCGGGGCGAGAACTGTGATTCTCTCGGCTTTCGCCCTGACTCTGGCCCAGTCCACGTCTGCAACAGCTCGGAGTATTCTCCGGCTGCTTGGCCTCTGTGGTTCGGTGATGGATCTCATTCCTCTAGGTCGGCTGCATGTCAGAACTCTCCAACACTTTCTCAACCGTTGGAGGCCAAATGTCGATCCTCTGGATCTGGTGCTTCAATTACCAGCATTTTTTTATCGTCACCTTCTTCCCTGGACGGATGTTCAGTGGATTATGCAGGGAGTTCTGTTGGACTTGCCCATGTCCAATCGTGTTCTGATGGCTGATGCCAGTGATCTCGGATAGTGTGCGGCGTTGGATCCTCTGGTCTTTCCCTTCACGTTGTATGAGACCAGGATCAAGTAGCTCTTCACATCAACCAAAAGGAGCTTTTTGGTATTCTTCTGAGTTTCCGGCAGTGGATCCCCCACTTTTCGAATCGTCAGGTCCTTCTGTTGTCTGACAATTTGACAGTGGTCACTTACATTTGGAACCAGGGCAGCACGCACTTGGTTCCCATGTACGAATTGGCTCAGGATCTTCTACTGCTCGCTCAGGATGTCAGTGCCGGGGGGTGGTTCATCACATTCCTGATCGTCTGAACATCCTAGCTGACTCCCTGTCCCAACGGGACAGGTTCATTTTCACTGAGTGGATGCTTCACAGAGCAGTGTTCCAATCGCTCTGCGATCTCTGGGGTCATCCCCATATCGATCTTTTTGCAACCCATCGGAACCCTCAGGTGTACACTTTCATGTCCCTGTGTTTAGATCCTCTGGCTTTCGCCGTGGATGCTCTGTCACTCGATTGGAACGGTCTAGTCAGCTACGCCTTCCCGCCGGTTCCGATTCTGCCTCAGGTTCTAGCCAAGATACGAACCTGCAGTTGTTGAATCATTCTGATCGCTCCCGTCACCTCATCGGGTGTGGATCAATCAGCTCCGCTCTCTGTTGGTGGCTGTTCCAGCACGTCTCCCTCTACGTCAAAACCTTCTTTGCCAAGGGCACCTGAGGAGTTTTCATGTCGACCTGACTTCATTGTGCCTTCACGCATATCTTTTGTCATCTTATACTAACCCCATTAGTTGTCGGACGTTATGCAGGCAGACTACTGGAGAAATGCTTTGACTTTCTCCACCTATCTGTGTCAGTTGCAGGAGCTGTCTGAGGACCCTTTTTCTTTAGGCCCTCTTTTTCTTCTGCTCTGGCTGTCATCAACCCTACCTATTATGGTTCTTGCAAGGTCAGTTCCAGCCCTATTCTTGGCTCTGTCCTTTCTGTCTGTGTGTCACACAGGGCCATACGCCTCATCTCCCATTGTCATTTACTAATGGTTGTGATGCTATGGTTTTATAGGCCTGAGGACCTCTTCATCTGTCGACTGTTCCAGCGCAGTTGGGTTATGTGGGGGTTAGTTATGTGATTCCCTCTTCCTATTGTCTATTCAGCTTGTTGTAAACAATTGTAAGGTAGGTTGATAAGAAATTTAAATTTTATAGTAAATTTCAATCGTTCATGCCTTGTTTACTATATATGATTTCATGGAGTGGGGCAGTGCCTTTGTGAGTAGTGTGTGAGGGTAGGGCTACAAATTGAAGCATTCTCTGTTCCATGTTTGTCAGTTACTGTTCTCAAATTGGTTGTGGAGTGACATATAATAAAATTACTCCCTGTTGTTTAACTGGTTGAGTGCCAGAAACCATGATCATGGCTCTATTGAAAATTGCTGGAATTCACTTTAGTGGCTTTACGCTATATGCATTAGCTTGATGTCTGCTTAGCAGTAGAAGAAAAATTTCTTACATAGAACTGTTTGGTTTAAAATTTATTAAAAGTATTATTGGCATTCTCCAATAAATTATAACCAAATAGTTTTGAACAAAATCTTTCTGAACTAATGGTACTCTTGTCGTTGGCATTGTATCTTTGAAAAACGATACCCATGTTTCAGATCACTTTTAAAAAATAATTTAGCACTTAACCAGTTACATTGTGGTGTATTTTTACTTTTTAGTTTAACTTGACAATGTCAGGATAAGCTATTGCCATCACGTGTGCAGAAGTCTATGAGTCTGTTAGTCCTTTCATATTTTCTTTACCCCGTAGTTCTTGTCCGATCATCACGATATCTCATATGCAGGTTTGTGGTCATGTCTAGATGAGAACGTCCCATTTTGGTCGCGATCAGTCAACTGTGACAGCCCGAAACCCAAAAACATTTAGCACAGTCTACAGGTCGTATTTATGAAGGGATTTTATTGTAACTTGGTAGGATCACTCCATATAATGTATAGATGAGAGTGTCCTATTTTGGTCATGTTCAATCAATCATGATGGCAGCAGGGGCATGTTACCTAGATTCCTTTAGCACAGTCTACAGGTTGCATTTATGAAGGGATTTCATTGTAAATTGGTAGGATGACTCATTTTGGAATGATTTTACTGTAACTTGGTAACTTTGGTTGACATACGTTAACTGTGAGACCACATCAACTCAAGCCTCAATTCTTTAGTACAGTCTACACCTCAAATTATTCTTGTTGAAAACATAGCATGTAGGGTACAGAACTTAACATATTCTCAATTATCAGAATTCTTTTCTTATTTCATAATCCTTTCATAAGCATTGAACATTATCCTTTACATCAAGTTAAGCTGCAGTTTCATTGACACTTTCATTTGTTTTTTATGTGAGCTTTTATGTACTGAAAGGACCTTCATTTGCACAGACATTTGAGTTGTTTATAAAAAAATATTTTATTGTTCAATTTTCGTTTTATTTTCATATCAACCACAAAATAACTTTTACATGAAGACATAGCTAGCTAGGTTTTTAGCCACTGAATTTCAAAAATATTTTGAAAAATAGATTTATTTTCCTGATAATGTCACACATTTATCTTAGTTGTCATTTCTGTGTGTAGTATAGATATCTAGTGGATTTGTATTTCTTTTTCAGGTATCAGACTTGATGGATACTTCACAGCATGCTGAGTTTTTTATTCGTACCTCCAACACATCAGATAATATTGGTGAGTTATTAATACATGCACAGGAGAACTAACCATGTTGAAATCTAATCATTAGTAGCCCTTTCATGCTTGGATTTTTCCTAGTAATTCCAACACATCACTGCCTTTAACTGGTAGAGCGCTGAATTATTTTTGGTCATCAAAATTTGTTCACATATGTTTGCCTTGTTACAATTTATGGGAGAGTGCCAACAGGCACTCTCCCATAAATTGTAACAAGGCAAATCCTAAACGACTAAATAATTTCACTTCAAAGGTGGTATGAACAACATCCACAAAACATGAAGCCTTTAACCCTTTACCCAACGTAACGGCCAAAACCGGCCAGCACTATTCTCAAAAATCGCCAATCAATTTTCATTATATTTTTATACTGTACCAATGACCCAGACTTAGCTGGTGCTAACTCCACAAAAACCAGGGCCAAACACAAATTTTGCCCCCCAATCCCCAAAATTTGCATCCAAAACAAAAAGAAATCATGTCCTAAAGGACCTCCATAGTACGACTCTACTGCGCATGCGCAGTGACGCAGTCGTCCCGAAATTGGCGCCAAATATCATTCTCTGTTTGGCCCTTCATCAGTCAACATCTCACTGATCTTTGTGCTTGTAAATCTCAGTTTAAAGGATGCCAGACACGTAATTCTTGGAGAAAATGTGATTCTAAGGAGGATAGAAGGAGGAGAGGAAAAAAGAAGTGGCAAAAAATAATCAGGGCTGTACTTAAAATTTTTTGTTAAAATTATGTTAAGTTGCCTATTTTCGAGGCAAACGCCTCTTGTTGTCATTCTTGCTAATTGTTGCACTGCTTATTCAGTGTTTCCTCTCCCCTAACCTTCTAAAGTCCCCCCTTGCAATTCTCCCATGCTTTTGGCATATTTTTGAGAAGTTTCATTTCTAAAATTTCCCTGGGAGAGTTGCTTGGTTACAGAATGTTTTCTGTTATTTTCCCCATAGTTACGTTTTCACCCATGGGTGTATAACGTTTGTGTTCTGCATCTTCCATCTGATGTTCTGCAGATTCTCCCCTGGGAGTCTCTGTTTTGCATCAGATAGAGTGTAATTGAGGACTGATTCCGGGCCAGTTTTTTCAGTGCCTGGAGTCATGTTTTCTTCTGTGTTTACACTGTTTGTTTTCATTGGCAACAGCCTTTTTTGAGGGGGGCTGTTTGCCTTTGAGGTAGTTTATCTCATTATAAGATACATTTATATTATCCGAAAGTGTCTCATTAATTATTTTATATAATTTTAAAATTTTTGACCACACTTTGCCATCGGATCCATCGGGGCTCAACGTTACTTTTCAGCAACTTGGGCTTCTCTGAAAAAATATTTTTTCAAAATTATTTTGTTTTGCAATTGTTTTTTCATTTATTAATGGATCATGTTATTATGTATCTTTGTGTCAGGGGTTTTTGCGAGTAACTAGGACTTATTGTTGTTCCTTCACAATGAAAGGAACTTGTTCAAATTGTAATAGGAAGAAATCTTCCTCTGACTTTCATGATTATTGCATAAATTGTAGTCAGTGTTCTCGCATTAATCCCTGTCCTGTATGTGAACATTGGGATGAGAAACATTGGAAACGTGTGTCACGATATGTTGTTTCTGGAGAAAGAGCGATGCCGGCTCTTTCTCCACAAGGTCACTCTACTCTCTCAGTTTCTATTTCAGAGGAACCAGAACAGGGTGATGTTTCCATGTTATCTTCTTCAAGTGTGCGTCCGTCGTCACAATTAAATACAGAGCTAGCGGCAAAAGTGCTCATGGAGATTAGACAAATGTCGTCCGCTAGCTCGCCCGGTGTAGCGTCCATTCACCGAATGGTTCGGCAGCCGGGTTCGTCCGATGCGGTCCAAGAGGAAATTTTGGGTGATGCGAGCACTATAAAAATAATAGATGCACACCCAGTGACGGCAGATAGTGAACGAGAACGGAGGAAGCCTTTTAGTCCGGTTCCTAGCTCGTCCAGGTCCAGCCGGGCCGCGAGCGAGAGAGGCCCCTCTCTCGTACAACAACATCTGGGACCAGATGTTGTGGTACAAAATGTGTCTTTAGCGGAGCATACGTCCGTCGCTCGGGACGCTCCATTGTATAAGCAGTCCGCAGAGACTGTTAAGGCTTCCTCTTCTCGCCGGCGCACACGACCGCACCTTGGCTGCGTGACCTCCGATATCTTGCCAGCTTCGCCGATGAAGGATTATTCGGCGACCAGGTCACACCATCCGGCAGCCAGGGACTCGAGACCGATGGACTCCGGACGTTCGCATAGGAAAAGTATGCGGGAGCCATCTGATGCGGAGCTGCCCTCGGCAAAGCAGCAAAAGACCGCTCCTCCGCAGGTCTCGACGTCGGACATTCTAGTGCAGATAGCACAGCTTATCGCAGCATCCCAGCAGCCGACAGAGACGGTGTCGGATCGAGAATTATCCGACGGCGCTGGGTCGGTACGCTCCGCCGAAGCATCGGGGGCGGACGACCGGGAACATCGGGAGGTCCGACCGGATGGTGAAAGGGATACGGATGAATTGGAGCTATCCCTTTCGGAACAACACAAAGCTGCCGTAGACTTCATCCGGCACTTTCTTCCTCAAGTTGTTCCGTCGGGCCAGACTGCTGCGCTTCCGGACAGGAGAATTATAGCGTCATTGGACTCTGATTTTTTCGAGCGGTTCAGGGACATCGCTCCCGAGTTTCCGTCGCAGTCCAATAATGTTGCAAGAACATTTGAATTATTGAACGACGCTATTTTTAAACTTGCTTCCAGGACAGGGAAAGCAGGCTTCTTGTCCGCAAATACTCTCAACCTGCCTTTCATTAATGCAAGGAATAAATTCGACACGGCAGGTCAGGGTATACCGAGAGTTCCTCTGCGTATGGACGACGAGGCGGAAGACTTAGAGCTATCATTACCGTCGTCAGCTTCTATTCCAACCGCAGTGTTGGAAACAGCTATTGCGTCTAACAGAGCCAATTTAGATGCCTTATCTTACGCAGATCACCTTACGAAGGCGTTATCACTGCGTCTTCAAGGGGAAGAGTTTCAGGATATACAATCCTCCTTAAGACTTCTTTCAAGGGCAGTAGCTTATTCCACGTGTAACTCCGCCCTTTCAGTGGCTAATCTGGAGTTGGTTAGACGTGACGCAGCCCTGTCTACATCCACACTAGTGGATTCTAAGGTGAAGAACTCTCTTAGAGTCGCTTCGGTCTCAGGAGATCTTCTCTTTGACGGCAAGCTTTCCGCTATTTATGATAATATTAAAAAGAAAGCTAGTGATTCTCTGTTGTTTAGATCCGCTCCTAAAAGGTCGGATTCAGCAGACACGAATAAGGCGGGCACTTCTGGGTCTTATCCGCCCAAGAGAGGTTCCTATAGAGGTTCCGGTGCGTCCTCTAGCTCTTATTCGAGAGACCGTCAGGATAGCGACTCTCGTTCGGGACGTCCTTCAGGCCGGGACAATCGGTCGGACGCCCCGAGGTCGACGAGGCGAGGTGCGGGTCGTGGAAGACGTGGTTTCTCCTACCGCAGGCCTCGCAGATCCAGGAGGTGATGGCTCAAACCTCTATCGCGTTCCGGTTGGCGGAAGGTTGTCGAGTTTTTCTCAAGAGTGGGCGTCGATTACGGACGACCCTTGGGTGAGAGGAGTGACTTCGGAAGGTCTAAAGATATCCTTCAAACGAAAGCCTCCATTAACTCGAAGTCCAAAGTGGACTCATCTTCCGTCAAACCCTCAGAAAAGAGACGCTCTGCTATCAGAGGTGCAGTCTCTTTTAATGAAGAACGCGGTAGAGGTCGTAGAAAACCAGGAATCGCTGGGATTCTACAGCCATCTGTTTCTGGTTCCGAAACCAGACGGCTCGTTCCGTCCAGTCATAGATTTGAGCTGGATAAACAAGCTGATCATCGCTCCGAAGTTTTATATGGAGACGATTCGATCGGTCAGAGCGAGTATTCGGGTGAACGATTATGCAACGAGCATAGATCTCAAAGATGCGTACTTTCACGTCATGGTACATCCGACATTCCGAAAGTATCTACGCTTCGCAGTCCTAGGAGTGGTGTATCAGTTCCGGGCCATGTGCTTCGGATTGAATCTAGCACCCTGGGCTTTCACTCGAGTAATGAACTCGGTAATGATTTACTTCCGAGCTCATTCGTCTGCGGTAACGTCGGCCTACCTGGACGACATTCTTCAGAGGTACGGCAACGAGTTAACGCTTCAGAACGATGTTCAGAATCTTCTTCTATTGCTCCGACGTCTCGGTTTCATAGTAAACGAGGAGAAGTCGGATCTGGTGCCGTCCAAGTCATTCACTCATCTGGGAATGAGCTTCGAGACGCACAACAATCTCGTTCGTCTGCCGTTAACCAGAGCGAAATTAGTCAGTTGTTACGCTCGCTATTGTCTAAATACAGACAAAGTCACAGCGAGAGAATTTATGAGACTGATAGGTCTGTGCGGAGCCGCTGCGGATCTCATTCCGATGGGACGGCTACGCACACGGCCTCTTCAAATTTTCTTGACTCAGAATTGGAGTGTGAAAATTCATTCGCTCGATGTAGACGTTCTCTTGTCAGATCAAGTGAAACAAGAGATTCAGACTTGGGCAAACATTCAGTGGTTAACTCAAGGAGTTCCGCTGCAGTTGCCGGATCCGAGTTTTACCATTATGACGGATGCCAGTCAAACAGGTTGGGGTGCATCATTAATCCCAACGGATTCGAGATGCCAGGGTCTTTGGGATCCGCAATTCCTGTGCAAGCACATAAACATCAAGGAAATGATGTCAATTTGGCTTGCGTTACGTCACTGGATGGACATTATTCACGATGCTCATGTCCAAATCCTATCCGACAATACGACAGTAGTGGCGTATATACGGAATCAGGGAGGCACTCATTCAGTTCCGTTGTTCAATCTAACGGAAAGAATCCTTCTGTTTGTGTTGGAACATCACGTTCTTCTTTCGGTCCGTCACATACCGGGTCGTCTGAATGTGCTAGCAGACTCCCTTTCTCGAAAGGGTCGCTTGTTGCCGTCGGAGTGGACTCTCAACAAACAAGTATTCAATCAGATTTGCTACCAATGGGAACGGCCAATGATAGACTTATTTGCGACACATCTCAACAATCAGTTGCAGACGTATGTGTCCCCGTGTCCGGATCCAAGAGCATTTGCTGTAGACGCTCTATCGATCCCTTGGGACGGAATGATAGGATATGCGTATCCTCCAGCGCCGTTAATTCAACAAGTATTGCTAAAGATAAAACAATCTCAATGCAAGATTCTGTTGGTAGCATCTCTGTCGCCACAGAGACCGTGGATAAATCTACTCAGGTGTCTGTTGTGGGACCTACCGCGGAAGCTCCCTCCACGAGAGGATCTTCTTTGGCAGGGGAAATCGCGCCAACTGCATCACAACCCGCAAGGTCTCAACCTTCACGTTTTTCCGTTGTGCGGTCCTTCTTGCATGGCAAGCACTTTACAGGACGAGCAGTGGACGCGATTTCTAACTGTAGGAGGACCTCCTCTTCGCTAAACTATGCGGCTAAGTGGAAGGTTTTCCGTCGTTGGTGTAGGGATCATTCTGTTGATATATTTGATCCCTCTATACCAGACATTGCTAACTTTCTAGTATACTTGTTTGACGAAATCAAACTGCAACCGGTTACTATAAAGGGTTATAGATCTATGTTATCTGATACCTATGCACATCATGATAGTTTACAAATTGGATCTAATGTCTCTTTATCGAAATTGGTTAGAAACTTTTCGATAAATAGACCCAGAACTCTTAGATTAATTCCTAAGTGGAATTTAGCTTGGGTTCTCCTTAAATTGAAGGAAAAGCCATTTGAACCTCTTGGGACAGTAGATTTCAAATTCTTATCTTATAAGACAGCTTTTCTCTTAGCTTTCTCTTCTGCCAGAAGAGTCAGTGAGCTTCATGCACTATCGGTGGATGATTCTCATTATCGTAGTGTTGGGAACACTATCACCTTCACTACTAACGTCGGTTTTTTAGCTAAGAATCAGGCTCCTAATAAATATCCGGAACCTATTGTTATTAAGGCTCTTCCGTCTTCAGACGGGCGTAGGCCTTTACTCTGTCCTGTTAGAGCACTACGTATCTATAAACAGAGATCTCAGTTCATCAGAAAGGGACGGAAACGTTTCTTTCTGTCTTTGATGCCTAATAGAAAGGACATTTCAGTCCATTCTATTGCTAGATGGATTCAGTTAACTATCCGTACTGCGTATGAAGATTTATCTTCTTCTCAGCAGTCTGTGCTTAAGATTTCTGCTCATGAAGTAAGAGCTCTTTCTACTTCCTGGGCTTATGCTAATAGTGTTGCTATTACAGATTTAATGAAGGCTGCTTATTGGTCTCAGCCATCCACATTTACTAATTTTTATCTCAGAAATATTGAGTCCATTTCTGGAGACCTGCATTGTTTAGGTCCGTTATCTGTTGCTCAGAATGTCGTCCACTAAACAGTTGCAACTATAGTTATGCAGGCTTTCTGTTCCGGCAGTGACTCCGTCCGGCTGCCCTCTTCGCTCTGGGCTATTTGACCCAGGGCAAGGGGAAGGGGGGGGCGGGTGTTCCCTTAGGTCACCTGCTTTATAGTGAAAAGCAAGGGAATGCCTCCTCCAAGACAGTATTTCTGAGTCGCTTCCGGGATGGTTTTAAAGTGTAATATTAATGTTTAATTTCATTCATGTCTTATTTTTAAAGTGTAGCTCGGTGTGAAGCATTTGTATATGTCAAGTGTCAAACGGGCTTTAATATACAATACTCGGACACTTTTAAATGATTATAAAGAGTCTCAATTCTCTGGACTACTTTATTTATTGGCTTGTTTTAAAAATAATTAGTATAAAGGTTATACTGGATATTAATAGAGAACATGAATGTTATTGTGCTCAATTATTAAGGGTAGTGTATCTTTCTAATTTAAATATTAAATAAGAAAGATACATGTAAAGCCTAATACTCCTTTTCTCCTTAAGGGGTTACCTCTTTATTTTATAATTGAGCTTATTGGATTTTCCTCTATGTCCTAGGCCCTCCAGCCTGTTTACTATTCAGCTAAGTCTGGGTCATTGGTACAGTATAAAAATGTTAAAAAATTTATAGTAATTTATATATTTTTTATACTTACCAATGACCCAGACGGGGATGGCCCTCCCTGAGTTGGGAACTCTTGCCTCCCCGCTGAGTACATAGCGCTGACCAGGCACTGCCAGTAAGAATGATATTTGGCGCCAATTTCGGGACGACTGCGTCACTGCGCATGCGCAGTAGAGTCGTACTATGGAGGTCCTTTAGGACATGATTTCTTTTTGTTTTGGATGCAAATTTTGGGGATTGGGGGGCAAAATTTGTGTTTGGCCCTGGTTTTTGTGGAGTTAGCACCAGCTAAGTCTGGGTCATTGGTAAGTATAAAAAATATATAAATTACTATAAATTTTTTAACTTTTTTCATTTTTTGTCTCAAAAACATAGGTTATGACCCCTCGTTGGAACAAGCTCGACGAGCTCGTTCCAACAAGGGGTCATAACCTATGTTTTTGAGACAAAAAATGAAAAATATTAGTTATTCAAGAATTATTTTTGCAAGTGTCGTCTGCTTTTCAGGTTAGGTAAAGGGTTAAGTGCTGGTACTGACACTTCAGAGTTAAGCCCAAATATGGGCTTCCAGCACTCTACCAGTTAAGGCTTGTTGCTTAGCTTATATAACTATCTCCACAAAATATAATGCTGTTTTATTTTAACCCCTTAAAGACCTAATTGCAATATTGATAACTTTTTACTGAGACAAAATTGGGTCCCAATATGCATTCTTAGGTTAAA